>CM035104.1:43746101-44477026 GCA_020205505.1 Panax japonicus | reverse complement strand
TCCAAACGAAATTGTAAAAATAAAAAAAAAGAAAAAGAAAACCAAACTCGAAAAACAAACTTTACCAAACAACAATAACTTCCAATAAAGTCAATTAGTATATCAAGCAAGCGCGAGAGAGAGAATGGGTACCTTTTCAAATTTGGAAGATGAAAATGGCGAGTGGTTTGAAACAAAAGAGCTCTGATTCTTTTGCTTTTCGATGCAACCCATGTCCAAACAGCTAAGATCCATTTCCCAGAATTCTCAGAGTTTTGCCAAATCAAAGTTGCAGATTAATCAAAATCCCACACACAAAAGTTTAAATAAGTGTATGGCTTTCCCTAAAACTATGGCTTTGTTCTTTTCTCCTTTTCCCGTCTTCCCCAAAAATCAAGTACAAAAAAAGACCCACCAAAAGCAGCAACTGTCATAACCTGTAAGTATCTTAACATGTTCCTCCGACTGATAATCAACAAAGTTCATGCCTTCTAGTTACGACTCTTATCTTCATTTAGATAAAAGAATAGACCAAGAGAACATGACAAATCTACATCCATATCTTAGCATTTTACTATGTTATCAGGTAATAATGCTCAGTTCTAAAAATTGAACAGCCAATTTTAACCCCTCTAAACACTTCAAGAAGGTGCTTGCTAGGTGAGAATAAATCTTTTTGGATAGGTATATGTTAATATGCTACTACTTTCTATAACCCCATAAGTCTAACTTCTTTCAGATTTCTTCAATTTTATGTTGTGTATCATTTTGAGAATGCTAGTAAGAGCATAATCCACTAAATAAGGAAAATAACTGGTTAATTTGATGTGAATTCCTACTGAAATTTAAGGTTTATTAAGAATTTAAGATTGTTTAAAGCTTGTACCAGGCAAGTTGTTCATGTGGAGTGTGAAAATAGGGATTAACACTATTTACCAACAATGAACCATCTACAGTTTCCTAGTTGGTAGTATACACTGGGAAAATGCGCTAGCTGAAGAACTGATACACAAGTAGAAAATGAAGATATAGGGTTTTCGCATTTCAACTCAATAGAGAAACAACCAAACAAAAGAAAAATTGTGTAATTTAAGCATTGTAGCAAACAGATGGCAGAAAGTAACCAAATACGTGAGATCAAAAAGGAATAAACTCCCACAAAATTAAGAAGCCATCGGTCACCCCACCAGTTAAACCCCAACTTCATATGCCGCATCCGGCAACGAAGTACCGACAACCGATAATAATCTACTATGCCTTTCCAAAAGTTATGACACCACGAAAAACAAATTCATGAACTTAGTCCTACGCCTAATAGGCTCCTCTTCTTCCTCCTCCACCTCCACCTCTACCTCTGCCGCTTTCACAACCTGCGAAGATATCTCGCCGACAGTGAGAGTGGCTTCCATAGAAAAAACAAATTCGCCGGAGGGATGGGTATGGATGAAGGCTTTAAAATGTGAATTTTGGCTAAGGAAGACCCGAAGAGAGGAGAAACCTAAATAGCTCTCTGTTTCATGCCTTGCTCTTTTCCGAGACCACACACATAACTCTTAAATTAGGGACTTTGTTCCAAAAAACAAATTACTTAAAATTATTTAATTTCAAATTACTTAATCTCCAAAAGACTTTTTTGAATTAATATTATATACTTAAAATAAAATTTAAAGTCTTTTGAATTATTTAATTTTATTTTTATTTAACTTTAACTTTATTTAATTATGATCATAAAACTAAACTTTTATGGAGAAATTTTAAAGTTTAACAGTGTAAAGTTATTTACTTTATAGTTTATTAAAATAAATAGTTGATATTGTAAGTTACTTAAAAAGTGTTATTAAAATTAAATTTACTATTGTAAAAAATTTAAGGTATTTATATTCACCACAATTAATTCAAAAAAATATATTTAGAACAAGATAGCGACCAATTTTATTCCTCGCTAAAAACTTCTGAATAATGATATTTAGTGAGTAATAATTCCATCACTAAATAGAATTTTTTCTCGCAAATTTTCATCATAAATTGGCTCCAAAAATCTTTCTATCGCTCCAATTTTGCGAGGAATAAAATATAAATTGTGAAGGATGTTTCTTTCGCTAATAACTATATTGTCACTATACTTTTTTCCTTCACTGTTCCTTCGCTAAACAACTCCTCATGTGAAGGAATAAATTCCTTCACAAAATTTCCTTCGCTAGAGGCCATTTTTGGTGTAGTGGTTGGGAACTTGACTTGTTATCTATCCGGTTTCTGTGGATTAATTTGAACATAAATTTTTTTTGGATAAGGAACTGCAACGTGAATATTATTAACGGTAGTATTATTGGCAATATAAATCAGTTTTTGCATATTTAGAAGATATATAACTCACAAATTTATACTTTGCAATACACTGATATTCTTGAGCAATATATATTCATCCAGTGCAACGTGTGATCAACTAAGTGTTTTAATTTTCTGATATTTATTAGCTGATACTTGGTAAGAAATTAATTGCTTATTTATTTTGTGCTACTTGATCATTGCATATAGTTGAGCCTTTAATTGTTAAATTGATTATTCTTGAATTGATCATAGACCTCTATATTGTATTGATTTTTCTATTGTTAGACTAAGTGTAGTCTAAAGGTTTTAATCCTGGTGGATTAGAAAAGTAGTTTACAAACAGGTTCAAGGAAGCAAATGTGCTTGAAGGGTGCATAGGTGCACAAGGAGCAAAAGAGCTCAAGGGAAATTAATTGTTTATTAATTTTTGAATCTGTTGTGAAATCTGTATTTATTTATAAGGAAATAAATAAAATGAGTCTCCAATACTAGTTGGTATTGGACGTGGACTAGGCTATTATCATAGAGGGTAATAGTTGAACCACGTAAAAATCTTGGTGTTGATTTTATTATTCGCTTTATTTTAAATTCACATAAGTTACTTAATTATCTTAATTTGACTACTTGCATTATATTAAGATAATTCTTTACACATCAAGTATTTTATTCAAAAGGCTATATTAATTCAGTAAATTGATTTCAATCATTTTAGTAGCCTGAAATTAATAGTTTTTAAAAGTTGGTCATAGATTGCTCCTACACTTATTCAACCCCCCTCTAAGTGTGTCTGGTTAAATTTCAATTTTTGTAGTATTTTATTTTATTTATTTTTTATTTCTATCGAGCAGTACAAAACTCTCCTTTTAACTTAAAATAGACGAATAAAGTTTTGGTGCATTCTTTGTTGAAATGAAGTAAATACAATTTATTTATTTTTCATGTTGCATATGTTTACTTATATTATACACAAACACAAACACTATTTATGATGTACTAATGTTTTCTTCACAAAATAATAATAAATGACCTGATATTATCGCTAATAAATAATTCAACTGCAAAGATTAAAAGACTATATATGAACGATAACATATAATGATTTCTTTCTATTTAAATAATCACAACTAACGATGTCATACAAATTTCAATTCAACCATATAGGAAGAGACAAAAATAGTGTTACAGTAAAAATCTTCAATGAAAGATAATTGTATTGAGCCATTTGTGGGTTGGACTGATTTAGGGTTCGGCCAAAATTGGGTTGGTTGAAAATATAAACTCATTATCAATTCTACTGGCTGTGAGATTTTGTGGGTTTGACTGTCTCCTTTACCTAGTTTGAAACTATATTTAGTTTTCTTCAATATCTTATTAAAAACTTACAAACATTAAAATTGTAGAGGGATTAATTTTGAATATTAAGTTGAGTTAGAAATTGCATATATATTTAATTGCGAGTTGCGACAATGAAATTTCTAAAAACTTTACATGCATGAGACTGCATGAAATAATTTTAGTGCCTTAAATAATAATAAAAATCTAAACCTATCTATCAAATATGCTAATGTATATGTATATGTATATGTATATGTTGGTGAGAATTCTATGTAAGTTGTTCAAACAATTAATTTAATATATGTTCATATCATTTGAATATGGTGATTAACCTGAATGTTGTCTATAATCTAAATGTTGTGAGTAAACCACCTAATCTTTTGCGTGGTGTAAACTGTCATATTAATTGTGCTTGTCCCTTATACTTGTATTTTATTTTAGTTTTATTTTTTTTCAATAGTCCAGACTCTCGGACCGGACAAAAATCCGAACTTTTTTTTTTTTATTAAAAACAACTAAAAATAAATAAATAAAAAATTATGGAATTGAAATTTTTTCATAATACATTGTTTTGGGCATGATTTGGGTACGTATAACAAAACATGTATGTACAGTCTGGCCTGATGTCTATGCTGCCTAGGTGGTACCTAAGCATTTTCCTAATCGGGCCAAGCAATTGTTTAGGTGATTTCATTTATTTATTTTTCTTTTATAAATACTTATTATATAATACAAAATATATCGTGGACGTAATTTCTTAAATCTTACATGAAATATTATTAAGAAAACAATCATTTAACAATTTTATTTTTAAAAAAATACTATTTTCACATACATTTTTGATATTTTTACATGGTTTCTAGTAAGATCTATTATACTCATCTGATTATATTTAGGTAGGGCTAGACACCTAGCCAAATCTAAGAAGTAGAACTCCTATCGCCTAGGGTAATCATACTTAAATGATAAGGCAACCCAAATATTACAACTCTCCTCGGACTATTTCCCTTGGCAGCATAACAAGCCAAATAGTTTTTTTTTTGTAAAGTAAATAAAACTCACATATGATAAATTCAAAAGTTATAAGACTTTTAAATATTAACTAATCATAATAATGTTTAGAGATTACAACGTTATTTTTCTAGATTCCATAACTTTAAAATATTTTAGGATATATTTATTATCAATAGTTCTAAATACAAATGATGTAAGAAATAATATTTATCGTTTAAAATATTTATCCACTGTGATAGAAGCGAACAGCAAAATCAAAGTCAATTTTAACAACAAATAAACCCGACGATACAATTCAATACCTTTTAATCTTGACACAGGGGCGAAGTCACATAAAAATTTGTGGGGTCAATCGACCCCACTGGAAAAAAAAATTATTTTATAATATAAGGTAACTTTTAAAAATTTTAAGTATTATATATATATAAATTGACCCCACTAAAATTTTAAAAATTTTCTATTTACGGGATTAAATTAAAATTTTATAACTTTGTCAATCAAATTTTAACCACATATGACTCATATCCTCTCAATATATGTATCTCTCTCTATAATATTTTAAACTAAATAATAATCTAATTTATATTATTTTTAAAAATAAATAATGATTTACTTACTTATGAACAGTTGTGATTAAAAAAGTCTATTATGACTCAATATAATGTATATATACCATATATTATTACTCATTATATTTTTATTGTAATATATATATATATATATATATATATTCGAAAATATAAAATATTAAAAAAAATTAGGTCGGAGCGCTGCCTTTGAACCCCCCGCCAAATTATTTATAACTCAAAAATAATTTTGATCCTACTGACAAAAAAATTCTGATTTCACCACTTGACACACCTATACATACTTTCTTAAAAGTGTCCATTACATATATCACTGAATGCACACAATGCCTTACCAACCAAACACATCAATAATCTCAAATTAAATTCTATGTGAGTTTTAATTAATTAAGATCATTATCATTATGCAGTATTAATTAAATATAAGAACTATAACATATGCATATCATGCAATCAAAAACGATAAGTGGAATTAGGTCAAATTGTAATACTCTTTCCTCCATTTATTTTTATTTTTCTTTTTAAAGGGTGAACTCTATTCATTTTTATCTGTCATTTGTAAATTTCTAAAACGAATTAATGACTTCTTGACTTGGTTTTCTATATTATCTCTACATTAAGTACTGATTTTTTATTTCTCTTTTATCTTTCCAATAAATTTCAAAAGGAGTAATATTAAGATTTTATGTCTAATTTAATCAATAAGAAAATAAGACAAATTATTAATTATATTTTTTAATGTGTTTTCATCTAAAACTTTAATTAAAAAGGTATGTAGAGGGTATACTTTTCATCTATACTTTTTTGGGCTTTAGTGAATAAGAATGGCAAAAAACAAAATTTTTCTGATCACATTTCTGCCCCCTGTGCTTACACATATTAAACAATATCATTAAAAAAAAATAATAATAAACACAGACAATTGCCCTCACTGTAGGTCCACTCCTGTCGCTAGGATACCTAACCGATAATTATTTAAAAAATATTTTCTGATAACTGAATAACTTATAATAATAATTATTTTCTGATAACTGAATAACTTATATATATATATATATGAATAACTTATATATATATATATATATATATATATATATATATATATATATACACACACACACTTAATATTTACATTAATTAAGTTATTGATTAATGTAAATTATTAATTAATAATTTACCTATATAAGTTGTTAATAATTTAATATATATATATATAATATGTATTTATTAATAACTTACATTCATTGATTAATCACTTACATTCATTTATATAAGTTATTAATATATACGTGTGTGTATATATATATATATATATATATATATATATATATATATATATATATATATATATATTAATAAATCATAACTTAGATTCATTAATTAATCACTTTAACTTATATTCATTAATTAATAACTTACATATACATTTATATATATAAGTTATTATATATTTACACACATATATATTAATAACTTGCATTAATTAATTAATAGCTTACATATATATATATATATATATATATATATATATACACAATATACACACACACATATATATATTAATAACTTACATTCATTAATTAATCACTTACATTCATTTATATAAGCTATTAATATACATTATATATATATATATATATATATATATATATATATATATATATATATATATATATATATATATACACACGTTTAAGGACAACGGTGGAGAAGCATGAGCAATGGACAATATAATTTTATTGTTAAAATGTGTTAGGTCTGAATTAATTTAAAATTAATCTAGAAGGGAGAGTTAAATAAATTAATTCATGTTTATGAATTTTTGGGTGGAGAGAGTATTTAGCACTTTCATTTGCCTAATTATTTAGAAACTAGAAGTCCAAATATATAAAATAAGTTCAATGTCAATTTTGAATCAAGTTAGATTAATTAGTTGTCACACATACATTATAACTCGCACTCTCCATAAATATAATGAAATCAAATAATTTCTTATAACCATGTAATTTATTTATTGAGGATAAATAATAAATAAATCTCCCATAATTATTACTATTCATTTATTAAATATTAATTTATTTCTCTTTTTTATTATTTAATAAAATTTGAATGAATAATATTGAGATTTTAATTTCAATTTGATCCATCAAACAAAGTATCGGTTACATTATTGAATCTTTTTATTTTCACCCAAAACGTCAATTAGCATGTTCCTCCCTTTATGATTAGGATGTTTAATTAATATGTATGGTTTAAATATTAAATTGTGTTTAATTAATATGTATGATTTAAACTTTAATTTTTTTCCCCCGTAAATATTTTGAATGAATTTTATATTAGGTTACTGATAAAAGAATTCGGATATTCGGATATCCGAATAATTTGTCTATTCGGATAAAATAAACGGTAACGGATATTATCCGTATTCGAATATTTTTTCGAATACCGGATACGGATAATATTTTTAAAATTCGCCGGATACCGGATACGGATAGCAAATTAGTTTTTCGAATACGGATACGGATATACCTGTATCTCCGTTTAATACCGTTTACACCCCTATCTGTCGCCATTGACTCACTTGCGAACACCCTCTATTCAACCCACAGTGAAAACCCTAATCTTCATACCAGAATGTACATCGTACATGTCAGGTGTATATAAGGATTTATTTTTCGTTAATTTAATTAATTCGCCGAGATAATCAAACAAATTTCTTAAAATACTTTATTTACTCTCTCCTCTAATTTAACAAGATTTATATTGATTTAGTTTAATTAGTCCACCACCTAATTTTAGCGAAAACCATATTTAGTTTCCTTCAATATTTCATCCATAAAAGGAATTACAAAAGATTGTAAAAGGACTAAACTTGTATATCGAGTATAGTCTGATGAAAAAAGCATATCTAATTACGACTAGGAAAATTTGGGGTGTAATGGGGCTGAATGAAATAATTTTAGTAATATAAATAATTAAAATCCAAAACTTAATAGACATCCAATATGTTATGTAGGTGAGAATTATATATATGTTTTATTCATACTACCAAGAATTTTGGTCATATTCATTTGAATATTGTGAGTAAACCTCCTAATCTTTTGGGTGATAGCATATTCAGTTCGGTCAATAATAAAAAATAAAGAATTACATAAATAACAATATGAAAATCAATCAGCTGCGAGTTTCACTTAAAAAAGAAGAATTTAAATATAAAAAAGACGACTTTTCTAATATGTCAAGACACTACCATGCATTCATTTACAATGTAAAGCATTTTTGAAACTCAATAAATCGACTACAAATTTACAACGCTTGTATCTCAGTTTAACATTCATTGTTTATCACAGACTCACCCAAAAAGTCATGACTTGAAGATACTATTGTTAGTAACTTAATTTTTTATATACAGATACTTAAATTTCTGACGTTCTCGTCAGAACCGATCACACACAGTTCACAGATCTTTGCCTCTCTAGCCATTGTGGGATAATACCGATTGACTTCATGTCCCCACTTCCGGACCTCCCTTTCTCTATTCTGGGATAATACCACTAACCTCCGTGTTCCCACTTCCGACAACCCGATCGGATGACCCGACTCGAGTTTTTGAGAGTCGACTCTAATACTATATGAAACAACATTGGTCAAATTCTGAGTCCAAAACAAATCTCGTATCGTGTCACACGAATTCATATCGTGTCAAGTTATATGTATTACAATAGATTAACACTAACACAACCCATTTAAATTGTATCATAATTCTCAACACTAACACTAACCTATTTATTTATTATTTTTTTTAAGTAAAAAAAATTATGCATCACGAATCTTAATGGGAAAAAGAGGCTCTCACCTCCACTCTTCCAGACTCCATAGGAAGAATTAATAATCTAATAAAAATTGATTTAAGTAGTAAGAGGATAACAAGCATTTTTTGACATGATGATCCAAAAAAAGAGGAAAATTTTAACATGCTTGCACCCAGACAGGTAAAATTTTCAGAAATTCAAGTAAAAACAAGGTTCAACCAACCTCAGAATGCTCTCCAAATGTTCAACACTAATTTTGGGAATAGGGTAATCATACTTTTAAAATTGATGTAATTCATAAAACTTTGAAAATATTTTTTATAAAAAATAAACTCGTGTCAATTGGAACTTTTGAGGTCAATTTAATTTAAAAAAATTTAGGTTTGAATTGTATATTATAGGTGTAAGACCCCGAATTTTATGAAATGAAAGTATTCAATTTTCTTATAATTATTATTCTATCCAGTAAATGGTTAAATTAATAAAAGGTTAAAGTTAAGGGTGATATTTTAAATTTTACAAAGTAAGCAAATTGACATAAAATATTCGTTTGTTTGAGTAATATTCTTTTTGTCGGGAAATATCTGTACGATGACACAATCATTAGTGGACCACACAACGAAATAACTGTCGGATATAGGAAGCGACAGAAATAACCTTTTTATAAAAATAACGACAAAACTTTTACCATTAAACTGTTGAAATACCGGTGATAAAAGTACAGTAATACATGTTGTTGCACAGTAGCACACAGTATCTCTGATTATTGATGCTTAGTAAGAAGTCACCCAATTTTATTCAATTATTGCAATAGTAGTTGCTGCACGGTATCTCATATTATTGATTCAATTATTGTCACAGTATCGTCTGCATGATATTTTATATTATTAAATCAATAATTGAAACAATATATTTATTCATATGATTATTTGCATTATTGACAATGTCTAGAAAGTTTTGTTGAGGAAAGGAGTTAGGTCATTTAATTGCGTGCCAATAACGGAAAATATTTATCCAAAAGCCCCATCTTTCCTGGGAATGATCTGGTTGTCAATATTGTGAGTTATAATATTAATGATGAATAATTGTTAAAAGATTAAAAATCATGTGTTGATTAAAGATAAATGATTTGTGGTAAATATTTATTCACTTTTTGATATAAATATAGGGATTTGTTATGAGGCATTTGTTATAGGTTTGACTTATTATTTCATGAGGAGATGTGCTACTTTTTCAAATCGTCGGTTGAAGTTATAATAGTAAATCAATCTGGACCGTCGGTTGTGGTTTTAATAGTAAATCAATATGGACCGTCTATTTTAATAGTAAATAAATATGGATCGTCCGTGAATCAGTTACTATTTAGTCTATTCTCCTATAAATAGAAGTTTAATTCTTCTTTCAATCTCACCAATTCACTAAGACTCACAAGAGAAACTATAGAGAAAAAGAAGAAGAGTATTCTGTTACTTCACTATTGTAGTAACCAATCTTCTACTAAGGTAAGGGATGTTATTTTTCGTATAGTAAGGAATGTTATTTGTCGTATTCGTAAGGGATGTTATTTTTCGTATGGTAAGGGATATTATTTGTCGTATTCGTGAGGGATGTTATTTTTCGTATGGTAAGGGATATTATTTGTCGTATTCGTGAGGGATGTTATTTTCGTATGGTAAGAGGTATTATTTTTTTGTATTCGTAAGGGATATTATTTTTCGTATTCATTCTTTAATCTGTGGGAATAACCTGTCCATGGACGGGTGAAAATTCATTTGCAGTTTCGTATATTATTTCTTTTTATATTCTTAAACCTAAACTTACTATGGTAAGTATTACTTCTATAATCCCTGAAATTAATAGAATATCCTTGAGTTTTGCGCTTCATCTAGTATCGTTTCGTTGGAATATTGGTCTGAACTTTCTTATTAAATTTTAATATTTTCTCGCGGGGGTACTATTCATGGGGTACTATTCACTCGGGGATTTGGGGTACTTTGAATGACGGGTTACTATTCATTGGTTACTATTCACTTGGGGTAATATTTATTCGAGGTACTTTGCATGATGGGTTACTATTAATTTGTTATTATTCACTCGGGGTAATATTTATTTGGGATATTTTGCTTGACTGGGTACTATTCATTTGGGTACTATTCACGGGGTACTGTTCATGACAAAAGTGATTTCTTTTCTGTCTAAATTATTTTTTATACATGAATATCATTCTTGAATTTTACTCCACAAATAAATTATCATATTGACAATTTGAATATTCTTGAACTCTGGATAAATTGAATTATAAATCTCTAATGTTTATCATTGATCTCACTTGATTGATTCTTTATATCATTGTCATCATTCTCATGCTTATATTGTGGTGAAAGTCATCTTTGGCCCGAAGTGCAAAGATGGACTGTTGATTATTGATTTTACAGTATTATATCTTTGGCCCGTAGTGCAAAGATGGACAGGTGTATGACATGATCATGACCTATAATTAATGTTACAGACAAATGATGCGGTAAAAGTCATCTTTGGCCCGTAGTGCATAAATGGACTGTTGATTGACATGATCATGACCATTGGTTGTATAGTTGAATGTCTTTGGTCGTAGTGCACTGACAGACAATTGATTGGAATTATCATAACCATTGGTTTTATAGTTGAATATCTTTGGCCCGTAGTGCAAAGATAGACAATTGATTGCTATAATCATTGTTATTACATTTGAATGTCTTTAGCCTTTGGGGCAAGGATATTGAGTGAAAGTTCTATTAAGCCTTTGTGACAAGGACATTAAGTGAACATTCTATTAAGCCTTTGTGGCAAGGAGAAACTATTGATTATTGGTTTTACAGTTGAACATCTTTGGCCAGTAGTGCAAAGATGAACTGTTGATTATTGGTTTTACAGTTGTATGTCTTTGGTCCGTAGTGCAAAGATGGACTGTTGATGCACATGATTATAAATATGAATTGTGAATTTAATTATAATCTTTGGTGGTTCAGGTAAAGACACGTGATGAATGTTTTCTTTGTCTTGAGTACTACAAAAAACTGTTAATGGGTATTACAGGGATGAAATATTAATGATAGACTTTTAATTTGGAGGAGATAGTAGACATTATGTTCTAGTTGACTCTTCTAATGGATTGTTGGTTCCGCTGCAGTTGTTGATCTAAAACTTATTTTCTATTGTATTCTATCAGATTTTTTTCTGTTGAGGACTAAGGATAATTTGTTCTACATTATCTTAGTTATAATATTCTTTACCGGGCTAGTTGTGATCACCTTTTTATTTCACAATTCTTTTCAGGTAGTAAGAGTGTAGCTGGGTCGAGCGGGGATAACAGAGGAATAGTGTGATAGTCTGAGACTGTGGAAGTTTCTCAATACATTATAAAATAGTATGAAAATATATAATTGTATTGATGACTTAAGATGTGTGTGTCGTATTTTATACGTTACTTAATAATTGATTTTGGTGAACAACAATAGGGTGATGAGAACCCGACTTTGAAACCATCAAAAATACACATCATTGGAATGAACAGGATAGTAATCTTCTCGTTCTTCTTTGGGGTCTATTGGGTCAACCAAGGGTAATGCTCAAGTCCTATGATATCTATTATAACTTAGATGCATGGCCTCCCATGTATGAAGGATTCCTTGAGCATTTTCCAAAGATTTTAATTTCTAAAACAGTTATTGATTGTACCTTTAAGTAGAGTACCAATAATTTGGAGTGTGAGTACTGTTATTTCTATTGAAACTCACAGCTTATGTGTTGTCGTATTTTGCATGACAGTTTAACAGTTGTATAAATGAAGTTTGTATTTGAATTCTGTAGTGTGTTATTTGACGACTCAGAATGGGTTGTGTGGACCTATTCAGAGGACGTCACAGTAGGGATTTCATACGCATGCTATTTCATATTTTTATATATAATAGATGGATCAAAGGCATATTTCTTGAAGCGTGATTAAACATTTAATGCAAAAAACCTCCTGCTATTCCTGAAACCCAACAGCATCTCTGAACTACGATCTAGAACAGAGCACTAACTTACAGTTCGTAACAATTTTGGGTTTGGTCTATATTTGGGAGCGCTCTGTATATGGCCAAATTGAATGAATTGCTTGTTAATCGATTAACTGAGGAGGCATGGGTATTTAAAATGAAAGTGTTTGAACCATTTCCTCAATTTATCTCCACGTTTAGTCAAGTCACGTTCAAATTAATGAACGGTTCCATTGACCTTGTTAATTGGGAAAACTGTTAATTAAATCAAACGGGTCATACCCTCCATGGGTGACCCATTTGAATACCCAAATTCTAACATCTCCCACTCGTCCATGGCGGGGACGATGTAATCCTCATATCTTCCAAAATTAGCTCAAATCAAAACACGTAAACCTCTAACTGCCGAACTGTGCGACCGCTGAGTTCACCTGCAATGCGGAAGCTCTATGTAAAACCTGTTAGGGCTAACATAGAGACATATACTCGTTTATAGAAAAACAATGCGGGAGCTCTCACACCAAAGTCAATTAGTTCACGTAGAAGCTACAACCCATAAACTCATAGTACCCCAAACACATTTGAATTTTCACTAGGTTAAGAATTTCTAATCCCTCAAAGAGCCTTACTTAATCACCTTTGGGCCCAAGTCCATTTCGTATCTCATTTTTTACTGTATTTCTATCAAAGCGCTATAGTTGTCGACAATACGTGCAGAACGAGGTGAAATCAAATTTTCTTCCTTTTGCCCTAATACTACTCAGAAATTAATCAACTACTTTCCCATAATCGGTCCTTATAGTCTCATCAATCCCGACCTTAGGAATCAAAACCAAAGTAGCAACATTTATCCATATCTTTGTAGTATGGTCAAAGATCACAAAGAGCACTTGATGCAGGAACAAAACTTGTCCTACAGAACTCACACAGTGAGGAAACAAGGATTCATTCTCTCACCTCCTTTACATGGTCGCTAATCACATGTAACTCACTCACAACATGCTATTCTATAGCATTGTTGTGCGGACCTTAGAACATTTCAAATTACTCGTTTATCTAAGCGCAACATTTAAAACTTCGCGTTCAATTTTTATGTCACCGCAAACAATCTCATCTACATAAGCATATGTCATATGGTGATGCCGTACAGATCTTAGTTCAATGGCTTCATAAGCGCCTAACTCGAATTTTTAGATTGCTCGCTTTCCAAGCACCAAACCTGAAATTTCGTATCCGCCTATCAGTACAAGTTAATATAGATGGTGGGACATACTATATTTGGTTAATCCAAGTTAACCTCATCTTGGCTCATGCCAAGGCGACATCATGTCCATTTTGCTCGTTACTAAGCGCCAATTGACTACTATCTAAAGCATCAATAACTTTTTACTCAAAGCGCCAATAAATAAACTGTCTCAACCTTGCTCTCTTTTCAAAGCGCCAATGGTGATTGCTCGTGTGAGTGAGCCAATCAAACTGTTGACTTATATTTAGTGTGTGCATATTCAATAGCATAATAAACTGTGTGAACAACTAAAATTTATCATATGCGCTAAAAGAACATAATCATAAGTGAGAACAAATGAATCTCGCATAAATGATAAATATCTCGAAATCATAATTAATATCTCTAATACAAGCCAAATAATGAGTGATATACAAAAAAATAAGAAAGTACATCAAACCCTATGAAGCCCTAATGAGCTAACATGCCTACAAAAAGCATCTTTAGGAATTGGTTTTGTCAAGGGATCAACTACCATAAGTCTAGTGGGCATGTATTCCAAAATCACCTTATTATTTGTTATGTTATATCTGATAGAGTTTGTAAGATCTCCAACTTTTATGAATAAAGATTATTTTTTCTCTAAATATATTTTTGAATATTATATTGTGGATGTGACGCCCCCAAAATAGGTATACAACACCCATTCTGAGTCGTCAAAATACATGGTACAAAAACAACTACAACTTTATTAATACAACATAAAAACTGTGAGTTTAAATATAAATATTGTCATCTAGACAATATCCACACTCAAATAAGTCCTCATTACAATTATTAATACACTATTCTACAGAATAGTGAGGACTACTAGAACCACTTCTAGAACCATCATTCCACACCCTGACTAGTACTCGCTACATTCTCGCCTCCTAAGAATAAAAATGGAACAACAAGGAAAAGGGTGAGCTCAACTAGCCCAGTAAAGAATATTATGACTAAGATAACATAGAACAAATTATCGTTAGTCTTCAACAGGAAAAAATCTAATAGAATACAATAGACAATAAGTTTTAAATCAATATTCGCAGCGGAAATAATAATTCATTAGAAGAGTTAAGTAAAGAATGCAACTACTATCTTCTATTTATGAATTTAAAAGTTCATCGTCGATATTTTATCCCTGTAACAACAATCAATATATATCTGGAATCAAATATTCATCTTTGCACTACAGGCCAAAGATATTCATCAGTTGGTCATGTTCATCTAAACACCTGTTCATCTTTGCACTACGGGCTAAAGATATTCATCAAGAAATCATTCATCTTTGCACTATAGGCCAAAGATATTCAGTAATATCATCATTTAGGACTGAGGATGATGAAAAATATTTTAAAGAAAACGAATCCAGTGAAACAAAAGAACAAGTATTAAGGATTCGTACTTTAAATAATCCAAGTTCAAAAATACTTCATAAATTACCAGATTGGAGTAAAATTCAAGAATGAAGATCAAAACATAGATCCAATCAAAGATAGGAATCATAACAGACAATCTTGGACACAGAAAAGAAAATTTAATTTTTCCGTGAATAGTGTCGTATTTGTGAATAGTGCCGTATACGTGAATAGTAACTTTGACCTCAAAAGATAGAAATTTCACACAAAAAAACATCATCACGCTTCGTGAATAATACTCATGAATAGTAACTCGTGAATAGTAACTCATGAATAGTAACTCGTGAATAGTAACCCCGACATGAAAAGTTCCAAATTTGATAAAAATTCAGACCAATATTTTGGCATAATGATATTGAAGAAATAATATCATTTATGAAGAAAATAACATCCCTTACCTCAGAAAGAATAGTACTTCTGACTGGAATACTGGATATAGTGCTGAAAGAACTTGCACCATATAGCAACACTCAAGATATCAAAATACTCTCAAGAATACACTCGATAATATGAAGAGAGAAATAGAGAGTAATCTTTAGTTTCTGGTGTGATTTTCAATTCTAACCTAAGCACCTATTTATAGGAAATTGCTTAGAACACCAAAGCAGAAAATTTAATAAAATATAATAATTATAAAAATAGTATACGCACTCCTTGAAATCTGACTTTCAGCAATTCACACATGCTAACCTTCTAGAAAAAGTAAGAAAAAATGTTTTTCTTAAAATAATTATTTAAAACTTCTAAAAATCAATTATTTCGGAACTTCGGAACTTCAATAATTCATAATAAATAGCCCTTTTATCAGAAAATTTGAATCTCGCGTTTTTTATAGGAAATTCCATTCTCTACAGCTTTGCAGAAGAAAATTTTTCTAAATTCCAAACAGAAATTGACCGAAATCCACATACGGACGATTTTATAGGCTATAATCAAATTTCAGTCAAGAAATGGGGTCCACCGACACACAAAACATGTGTTAATCATTTAATGCAACAAAAATACTCTTCCTCCTCATATACTCATATATCACACATTCATTGTAAAAATATCATCATTATTATATTATAATAATATAATAAAATATTATTTTATCAGAAAAGATAAAATATCAATTTTCAACAATTGTCACTTTAAAAATTTTCTCCATCTATATCCACATAAAATAAATATTTTCCTCATCATATCAATTAATAATTAATTATTCACAAATAATATTACAGAATCACAATATTGACAACTAGGCAGTTCCCAGGAAAGAGGGGGTTTTCCAATAAGAATTTCTCCTTACTGGCGCGCAATTAGGTGACCAAACATCTCCTTAGACAAAACTTTCTAGACATTGTCAATAATGTTATCTAATAATATTATTCAAATAATATGAATTATTGATCTGATAATGGAAAATACTGTGTAGTGATAATTATTGAAACAACAGTAATATAAAATATCAACGCAGCAATTATTGAATCAATAAAATAAAATATTGAACAGTAATTAATGTAACAATTATTGAGTAGTGCCTTCTTACGTAAGAATCAATAATTGGTACAATACCGTGTGCTACTGTGAAACAACGCGTATTACTGTGTTTTAACCACCGAGTATTCCAACAGTGTTAACGGTAACAACTACGCCGTTATTTATAACAACTTATACTTGTCATTTTCTTCATCTAATTGCTTTCCGTTATAGGGCCCACACAAGGCTGCGTCGTCGTACGAATATTCCCCGACAGCAAGAATATTCCACGACTAAACGAATATTCTCCGACAACAATGAGTATTTTATAACCACTTGCTTATTTGAAATATTTGCACATTTTACCCATAACTAACCATATTAATCAAATCAACTCTTACTATTTCAAAATGATAAATAGATGAAATTAAATTTTAATTATTAATAATTTGAGGTCTTACAGTGGATTTGATATAATATTATAGTTGTGAGTAATATTTATAAATTTTTCAAAGTAAGCAAGTGGTTATATAATATTCGATTGGTCGGGGAATATTTATTTTAATAGGGAATATTCGTACAACGACACAATCATTGGTGGACCTCACAACGAAAGTATTGTCGTAGTTAGAAAAAAGACAGAATTATCTTTTTATAAAAATAACGGAGAAAGTTTTACGGTTAAACTGTTGAACTACCCGGTGGTAAAAGTACAGTAATACGCATGGTTGCATAGTAGCACACGGTATTGATTATTGATGCTTACGTGAGAAGTCACTCAGTTATACTCAATTATTGCTATAGTAATTGCTGCATAATATCTCTCATATTATTGATTCAATTATTGTTACAGTATCATCTTCATAATATTTATTATTGTTAAATCAATAATTGAGACGACAAAGTTATTCATATTATTATTTGCAATATTTACAATGTCTAGAAAGTTCTGTCGATGAGAGGTTTGGTCACCTAATTGCGCGCCAATAGAGAGAAATCCTTATCGAAAAACCCCCTCTTTCCTGGGAATGATCTGGTTGTTAAATATTGTGACTTATAATATTAATGATAAAAAGGTTCGTATTGATTAAAGATAAAATGGATATTTTTATTGTGTTGGAATTATTAGTGTTAATGGAAATGGACATCTATTTCGATAATAATTGATGTCTGAAGGTTATATTGACCAATCGGGTAATTAATCGGATAAATGAGCAATTAATTGCTATTAATTCACATGCTTATAACTATTTGTTCACATGTGTGTACTATTGATTCACATGATTGTACTATTAATTCACAAGATGTACTATTAGGGGAGGTGGTGCAAATTTGATAATACTTGCAGGACTAAATTAAAAATGAAGAAAAAGATGAAGGTATTATACTTTAATATTTCGTGCCCCAAAACGTGCAATTATCGAAACTATATTTTCCTATAAATAGAAGCTTATTCTTCTTTCATTCTACAATTCACTAAGAATCACAAGAGCAATTATAGAAAGAGAAGCTATAGAGAGAGAAGCTTTAGAGAGAAAGTAGAAGAGAAGTCGGCTACCTCACTATTCCAGTATCAAGTCTTCTTCTGAGGTAAGGGATATTATTTTTTTCAGTATTCATAAGGAATAATATTTTCTTCCATACTTTGTAGTATGTGAGTAATATTATTTCGTCTCGTATTCCTGATTATACCCTCATTTTGTTAAAGTATTGCTTGTATACTCCGTGAATTAGTAGAATATCCTTGGATTTTGCACTTCATCTAGTATCGTTTCACAAGGATATTTTTTACACATTCTTGTTAAATTTTTAAGTTTTTCATGCCGGAGTACTGTCCATGAGTAGTATTCATTTTTACGGTACTATTCACAAAGTACTATTCATGGGTACTATTCACGAGTACTATTCATAAAGTACTATTCACGGGGTACTATTCCTAAAGTACTATTCACCCAGAGAATTATTCATGACAAAAATTAATTTTTTTGCTGTCCAAATCATTTTTGATATAATATTATTCTTGAATTTTACTCCACAAAGCAGTATCATGTTGACAATTTGGACATTATTGAATTCTGGATAAATTAAGTTATAAATCTTTAAAAATTTATCTTTTGCTTTCTTTTAATTGAATTCTTATATCATTGTTATCATCATCATGCTTATATTGTGATAATATTCATCTGTGGCTTACGTGCATAGATGTACTATTGATTGATATGATTATGACTTGGGATTATTCGGTATATCATGACCGTAATATTACAAATGATGTGGTAAAAATCCTCATTGGCCTGTAGTGCATTCATGGACAGTTGTTGGTATGATTATGACAAGGGATTATTCGGTATAATCATGACCATTGATGATTACATAAATAACATTGGCCCGTATTGCAGGGATGATTCGATGATGTGGTTTATTTATTAAGTTGAGTCTCAACGATAAAATTGATGATAAAATTTTAAAATCATAGAAGATAGTAGATATCATGCTCTACTTGACTCTTCTAATAGATTGCTGGTTCCGCTGCAGTTAAACTTGATGTTTATTATATTTTATCAGTTTAACACTATTGAAGACTAATGATAATTTATTCTTATTATCTTAGTCATAATATTTTTTAGTGGGCTAGTTGAGCTCACCCTTTTTCTTTCATTGTTCTCTTCAGGAAATGAGAATATAGCAGGGATGAGTCGGGAAATGGAGTGACGGTCCAGATAGATGGCTATAGTAGTCCTCACTATTATGTGAAATATTGTGATAATAATTGTAATGCGGACTTCATTTGAGTTTGTATACTCTCTATGAGACATTATCTGTGTCAAAACTCTCAGCTACGTTTTGTCGTACTGTATAAAATAAGTTTGTATTTAAATTATGTACCATGTATTTGGTGACTCAAGATGGGTGATGTATACCTATTTTAGGGGCTTCACAGTTGGTATCCTTAAGTCAATGTGCTTCGCCCTGCCGTGATACTTGGGGTCCTTGGTGTAATATAGGGACGTCGTGCTATCGCAGAAAACAGTCACAAGATCCGAAGCATGAGAGACGATTACAAGCTCCTCGAAGAATATCCTCAGCTACATAGCTTCCTAAACATATGACGTGCATGCTACAAAGTCCGATTCCATCGTAGAAAGAGCAACACAAGTCTGTTTCTTGCTACACCAAGTAATGGCACCACCATATAGCAAGAATGCATATCCTGAGATCGACTTGCGCATCCCCTAGTTACCTCCCCAACTGGCATCGTACTAACCAATCAAACGCAGGTCCAGTCCTCTATAGCACAACATGTAGTCCAAAGTACTTTTAAAATATCTTAAGATCCTCTTGATTGCATTCCAATAAGCAATCCCAAGGTATGACTAATACCGACCAAGATAACCGACTGTATATGCTATATCAGGCCGAGTACACACAACTCCATACATTAATTTTCCTATAGCATTGGCATACGAGTAATGGGTGATGAGTGGGTAATATACCCATGAATTAGGTATTTTTAGACTTAATATTTTGTTTGTTTTCAAGTGTTTTAGGACATTTTATTTGTTTAGTATGTATTTTATAGGTTAATACAGCTGAAAAAGGCAAATTTGGCAATTTTGGACAAGCAGTGGTAGTTTCGTAAATAACTGGAAGTTGAATGTTGGGGCATTCGTTTTATGAAGGATTTGAATGCTGGGGCATTGGGTGGCAGCAAGTGGACGAAAATTCTATTGACTGGGTCAAATTCTATTGGGATTTGAAGACTCTAAACCTAATGGTGATGGAAAAGACTTCTAATATAAAAGGAAAAAAGGGTTGCTAGCACAACACACATATAATTTCGGACTGGAGATTAGACTGGGAGATTCAAGAGAGCATACAAGGAATTCAGATTGGAGATTGAAGATTGGAGTCAATTACTTAGTTTTTATTCTTCTTCTCTGTTTGTAATTTAATTGTGATGTTTTTCATGGAAGTTTTGGTTTTAATTTTTAGTATGGATTAATTTTCCAATTAAGGCTACAATTGAATCTTTTATGCTTATGAATTGATTATCGATATTAATCTAATTATTGATCCAAATTGAGTTGTTTGTCATATTTTGTGCTTGTTGATTAATTTTCTGGCCAACAATTAACATATTACACTAGATGAATTCGGCAGATGAAATCTGAGATTAGAACTGAATGTGATAGCATGTATTCTTAATTATTTGCATGAGATGAATAATTAGGGTTGCGAATTGAGTAGGAATATTTCTTTTCACTACATGTAACAATTGAGAATTGGTGCTTAATGAATTTAATTCTTTTATTTTACATAGGAATATTGCAGAATTAATTGAATTAGATATTTTTATTTGATCACTTGGAATAGGGCTTATAAATAATTTAAATTTCTGTTAACAACTCAAGTGGATTTAATAATTGAAAAAATTAGATAATTGATTTATATTGCATAATCAGGAATATTATAGTCTTAAACCTTATTTATCTGAATTAAGTTTTCGTGTAACTATAGTTTTAATTACTTTAATTTAGTTTTAGTTAAAAAATCACATAATTCGGTTGTTTAAATAAAATTGAATTGATAAAAAACTAGTAGTTGGAATTTATAGAATACAGATTCCTCGTTGGTACGACACTCGTTCTTATCACTTTATTACTTGTTGACCGTGTATACTTACACACATATATTAATTGTGAAATCGGTTAATAATGGGACATTTTCTCAATTTCTTCGGGAGAAGTAGGAAATTGTTCGGGTCCAATGACGTCGCCTTTAGCGATAGAAGTGTCTATGGGTTTGCAGTTGTTCATCTGGAATTGTTCAAGAACCTTCTTGAGGTAAGTCTCTTGAGAAAAATTAAGAAGCTTTCTTGAGCGATCTCTATAGATCTTAACCCCAAGAACATAAGCTACTCCCCCGTGTCCTTTATCTCAAAGTTAGATGACAGCCACTTTGGTGGCGACAATCATCTCCTTATCGTTCCCAGCTAGTAGGATGTCATCGACATACATAGATAAGATAAGGAATTTATCTTTGGACCGTTTGATATATACACAATAGTCATCCTCGATCATCATAAATTAATCACTAATGACGGCTCGATAGAATTTCAAATACCATTGTATGGACGCCTGTTTCAATCCATAGATAGAACATTTGAGTTTGCATACTTTGCACTTTTATCCTTCTATGACGAAACCCTCTGGCTGATCCATGTATATTTTCTCAGCTAAATCTTCATTGAGAAAAGTTGTCTTAACGTCCATTTGATATAACTCCATATCCAAATACGCGACAATCGCTAGGATAAGGCGAATTCATAACTGGTGGGAAGGTTTCCTCTTAATCAATTCCCTCTTACTGAGTGTAGCCCTTGGCTACAAGATGAGCTTTGTACCTTTAAATGGAACCATCTTCCTTGCGTTTGACTTTAAAAACCCATTTATTCCCAATAACCTTTCTCCCTGGTGGAAGGTCAACCAAGTCCCACACTTGATTAGTCCTCATAGACTACATCTCTTCTTCCATTGCAATCATCTACTTATCTCTTGTAGCAGATGATAGAATGTCTCGATAAGATCGAGGTTCCTCATCATCCTGCGCATCAGCCACAAAGACATTCCCCTCAATCTCAAAGAGACGATGTGTAATGTTACCCCTTTGACTTCTACGCATTTGAGGAACATGAGACTCTTCATTCGATAGAAGAGAACTGCTCAAAGGCATGTCACTCCCACTTTCTGTAGGAGCCTGAGGAATAACCTCTTCGGTCTCAATTGAATGAGTTAGGGCGCCTAAATCTTTCTCAATCTCATAAAGGTTCATCTCCTTGCT
Organism: Panax japonicus; assembly: GCA_020205505.1. Taxonomy (NCBI): domain Eukaryota; kingdom Viridiplantae; phylum Streptophyta; class Magnoliopsida; order Apiales; family Araliaceae; genus Panax; species Panax japonicus. The sequence goes on along the minus strand of CM035104.1, from coordinate 44,453,965 downwards.
CACATCACCTTTGTTAGGGAAATCCATCTCAAGGAAATTCGCATCTCGTGACTCTATCTCGGATACAGTCCCATCAGCCTGCTCACCAACAAACACATAACTTTTAGAGTGTTTAGAATATCTTACAAAGATAAACTTCTTATCCCTCAGGCCCAACTTTCCATGCTAATGAGAAGTGTTGTGCACGTAAGGAACTGATCGCCAAGGGCCCATTCCGCTCAATTCAGGATTTCTGTCGATCCACATTTCATATGGGGCAGACTAAACTGATTTCAAAGGCACACGATTAAGTATATATGTCGCAGTCAACAATGCATCACCCCAATAGGAGATAGGCAAATTGGCTTGCGCCATCATAGACCTAACCGTGTCTAAATAATGTCTGGTTCCTCCTCTTCGCCACATCGTTTTGTTGCAGAGTTCTAGGAATTTTCAGTTGTTTGATTATCCCTTTTTCCTCACACAGTATTTTAAATTGATTGGACAGATACTCGTGGACTCGGTTAGTTCGAAGTGCCTCAACAATTTTATCTAACTGATTCTCAACCTTAATCAAATAATGTCTAAAGCATTCTAATGCCTCAGACTTATGAGCGATCAAGAAAGTGTACCTGAAGTGACTATAGTCATCTATAATTATGAGAAAATAAGAATTTTCATGCCTTTCTTTTAAATTTATAGGGCCACAAATATCTGCCTAAATCAGATGTAATGGTGTTTCTGCCCTTGCGGCTTTACCGAATGGTTTTCTAGTTGATTTTTCTGCCGAACAATGTTCACATATGGGTAGATTAACCTTAGCGAGTGGGCCTAAAAGACCTGCTCGAGCCAATTTGGCCATTCTATCTTATCCAATATGGCCTAATCTAGCATGCCATTGAATTGAACCATCATGATCATTTTTAACAAGTAAGGAATAAAAATCACTACTATTACTTCTAGAATCAATAGTATCCAAAACCATAAAACCATTCATCATAAAACCATGTCAAAAAAAAATTCATCCCGCGAGAAATTACAACATCATTATTCTCAAAACAAATAGAGCATCTTAAACGAAGTACCGATAGAACAAAAAATAAATTATGTCGGACATCCAGCGCATAAAATACATCATATAGGATCAATGTAGAGCATCCTCACATTTCCAGTTTGTAAGTGCCAATGCCTAACACGTCCACACTGGAATCGTTCCCCATGTATACTTTTCTGCCAGCCAGAATGCGGCGGTACTCCGCAAACACGTTCTATGTGGTCCATTGCTCCACAAATGGAGAGAATGAGAAACGAATACAGTGAAAGACACTAAACATATAGCTTGATCAAGACAAGTGAGTACGTGATTCAGCTCAGTGCACTCACGAGCGAAGTGTTCTGTTGTGCCACAGTTGTAACAAATCAACTTGGCATTATCCTTCTCACCAGCCTCTGCAACCTTTTGAGGCGCATTAACTTTAGCAATCTCTATTTGTTAAGCCTTTAGGCGTTTATTTTTTAGTTGTTTAGTCCTTAAACGCTCAACCTCTAGTTGCTCAGCTTCTAAGCGCTCAAGGAGATGAAAAATATTTTCCAAAGATTTAATATTTTCATCTTGAGCTATATTAGTATTGAGATTGTTTCAATTGTCAGAAAATGAACGTATCACTGTCTGAATCTGTTTTCATCTGACAAAGGGTTGCCAGCAGCTTCTAACGCTTCAATCATATTCGACATGACCTGAAGATGTTCTCTAAAGGTGTGTTCATCTTTCTTTGTATAATTGTCGAATTTGGTAGTTAAGAGATGCAACCTAGCCATGTCCATTTTCTTTTGGGAAAAGAAAGAGGGAGAATCTTATTAGAGATATTTGAGTAGTTCAGCACAATATATAAATCATCTTTGCCGCATGAACCAAATTAACATAAAAATAATAGGACATAAATATAGAAGGGAGACTTCGCTAGGCTTAGGAATCACAATCCGTATAAATGTTCAATTATTTAAATTTAATTTTTTAGCGCACAAGACGTGTTATTTAGGGAATAATTTAATTAAATTACTACAACCTAAATCAATCCCACTAAGAACAGGGATATATATATATATAGAGTCCGGATCAGGTCCGGACTCCCGGATTTTAACAAAATTCGAACCTTTTTTTTTTTGCTTTTTTTTAAAACAACTAAAAAAAATTATGGAACTTGAATTTTTACATAATACAGTGTTTTGGGTGTGATTTGGATACGTATAACAAAATATGTCTGTACAGTCTGGGCAGACTGTACATACATTGGTTGGTGTAGGTATTAAAAACACACCCAAAACACTGTATTATAGAAAAATTTTAGTTCCACAATTTTATTTTATTTTTAGTTGTTCTACAAAAAAAATAATAATAAAAAAAAATTGGGTCCGGATTTTGGATCAGGTCCGGACTCCCGGACCTGATCCGTGTTCTATATATATATATATATATATATATATATATATATATATATATATATGTGTGTGTGTGTGTGTGTGTGTGTGTGTGTGTGTGTGTGTGTAATTACAACATGGTAATTTAATTCCAAGCACCAACGATTAATATTCCAAAATATTAACAAAAGGAATTAAATAATAAGCAATATTACTCAATTAATATACCAAGTATGCTATAAAAATATTAATATGCTTCCAAAAAATTTCAATATTATATTAACATCACAAAAGATTACTGGAATTTTCTAGAATTTTTGTGATAAGTTTGCTAATTTTCATAATTAATAAACCATTAATTAATAAATAGAAAATTAACCAAAAATATCAAAATCTGTTAATATTTCAAAATTCCATTATAAATAATAATTATATGCTAATAATTAATATCTGTTAATTTTCCAGAATTTAATAATCATTTTTACTATTTATTAATTATATTCTATGTATAAAAACAATTTAATAAATCATTTCTAAAAATAAAATTTAAAAATATTAAAATCTGGATAAACGGGTTGACACCGTGGGTCAAAATTGTGGGTCAAATCGGGTCAACGGATCAGATCGGTCAGGTAGAGGATCCGCGTGTCTGGCGCGTATGCCACACGCGCGTTATATGAACAATAACAGCGCATTGTGTGAGCGTGCAGGCCACGCGCCGCCTTCTTGACATTTTTCGCGACGCAGATCAGTTTGTTCTGATCGACTTCCTTCCCTGATCACTATGGTATGTTCAAAACCCATTTTGAGAGTTTCCATGATAGGGTTGTGATGTACACAACTCCTACTGAGAGTGGAATTGTACTTCGTCTTCAACCTCCAATCACCTGAAATTTTCAGAATCTCAATTGCGCGACCCAAATTTTGAGAGGCCATATCTCTGCCTAGATTAGTCCGATTTAAGCGTATAATATATCATTGGAAAGCTTATAAGATATACTACGCATACATAACAAAATCTTTCAAAACAAACAATCAAAAAAAAAATTGTGGTTGGTCAAAGTAGGTTGATCGCAAATTAGGGTTTCAAATTAATTTTAAATTAATTATCCAATTAAACCCAAATTATACATATCATATACATTGTGTTTAGGCAACAACATACTGCAATATTAGCCCCTAATAATTAGTGTAACTAAGATTTCTATTAATGATGTTTTCAAGCTTTTTAAACATGCAATCATGACATAAAGTGTAAATATTTCATACATAGCATACATGAGATCATTAAACCATGTTTTGATACCAATGTAGGGATTTAATACGTATGCTATTTCACATATTTACACATAATAGAAAGTATCAAAGGCATACCTTTTGAAGCGTGATTAAACCTGGAAAACCTCCTGCTATTTCTAAAACCCAACTACGTCTCTGAACTACGATCGAGAACGGAGCGCTAACTCGCAGTTTATAATAATTTTTGGTTTTGTCTGTATTTGGGAGCACTCTGTATATGATCAAATTGAATGAATTGCTTGTTAATCGATTAACTGAGGATGCATGAGTATTTAATAAGGAAGTGGTTGAACCACTTCCCCAATTTCTCTTCACGTTTAGTCAAGTCACGTTCAAATTAATGAACGGCTCCATTGACCTTATCAATTGGAAAAATTGTTAATTAAATCAAACGGGTCGGACCCTCCATGGACGATCCATTTGAAAACCCAATGTCCAACATATATAAAATATTTGCTCAGAAAAACTAGAGCAGACAGACATTGTAAATTAATAACGTACTAATTCTCACAATATTTAGTAGTCGAAGGTCTTACACCTGTAGTGGTTCTTCCTATTATTTTGGTAGAAGTTAGTTAGTGGTTGGGCCATAGGGAATTCGATCCCCTTATTGGATTTGGGACAAACGCATTCGCTTTAGGGTTTTGTCAATATGCTACTAAAAAAAGATTCTGCTCAGACTAAATCAAGCCTACTACAACTCATACGAGTGCTTACCTATAAGTCAGAACGCTCTCAGCTATACTAGTGGAGACTTGATTGATGAAATAGTAACTCTCCCCCGAAAAGAATATATTTTTTAATCTAATCTTTCGTTCTTCAATAGCTCAATAGTATTAGGAATAAAAGTTTTTTTATGGATTCTGGAGAATTAACAAAATTTATCAACATAATATATATTGCCTTGTACACTGATCAAATCTTGTCAGAATAAGTTATAGCTAATCTTGACCTTGTGTGAGATTAACCCGACTTATGTTTTGGGTAACTTTTGTTTTGAATAGCATTTGACATTCACATATAGTTTTGGCTTCAATTTGGACACAGCACATATTCATTAGTAAATGTTACGACTAGAATTATAAATTTGTGGAGAGGTAGATGCAGAAGTCATGGGTAAAACTGTTCGATTATCAAATGGCATGACTAGAATTATCATGCAAATTGAATTCCTCTTTTTCTTTTTCTTGTTAATCAATAATTGGTAACTAGCTTTTATCGGAGATAGAGAACCCGTGTGGGCAAGAGAGCATTGGCCCTTTTGAATTTCAATTTCTGCTTGCACCATTTTAATACGTTTTTTATGTTACATAATTAATATTGTTTTTGACAAAGTACACATAAAATTGGAGTTTAACATATGTTTATTATTATGGGGTGGTATGGGGTGGTATGGGGTGGGGTGGGGATATATGGGGTAGCGGGTAAGGGGTGGGGTGGGATGGAGTGGTTGGGTGGGGGTAAATGGGGTAGGTGGGGTAAATTTAAGAACATAGATGAATCTGGAAATTACGAAAAATATGTAAAAAGTCATTACCAGATCTGAAAATTACGAAGAAATAGAAATATGTAAATTCCGAAGAAATTACCAAATCTCGGCCCCTTCTCTCTCGTCGTTTCCAGATCGATCGAATCAAATGAATGTGTAAAAAGTCTTATTATATCTTTAGGGGTATATTTATCGATTACTTAAAAATAATGGATGAAATGATTTATTCCTGATCACCCCTCAAGGAATGAAAATTAAAATTTTAAGTTAACTATCATTCCAGGCGAAATACATTATTCCGTTAGAATAAACAAACCAAACAATATTTTTATCATTCCAATAGAATGATTCATTCCATTCTCCCTCCTATTCCATCGATCCAAACGTAGCATTAGAGTTTCACTTCTTTATCATATATCCAGCTGAACGGCATGGTGCCTGCTTCCTTGGCTATTCCTTGAGCTCGCTCTTGCAGCCTTGTGATTCTCTGAGGCAACCCACAAACATAGTCCTGAGCTTTTCGCCCTGCGCCAGATAATCCTGTTAAATCCGCCACTTTCCATCTCCCAACCAAAAACTGCAATATATCTGCATAGTCCTTGGCAGTGTAGACCTGAAGCCGCTGAGCAACAGCAGAGAAGTGCTGAAAAAGGTTATCATCACTGCCATCATACATCAAGTGGGCCGGCATCGCGATTTTCTTCTGCATCATGTCAGCAAAAGCCTGGATGGTTCCATCAGGGTCGATCTCAAATAACTTCTCAACTATTTTGGTGTAAGCAGTTTCGTGGCGCTTCTCATCAGAGGCAATTGTTCCACATATTTGAGCTAGCTTAAGGTCCCCATACAACTTTGCATGTCTAGCTGTGTTCCCATGGGAAATAAATGTTGCTCGTTCCTGAAAGGATGTATAGATGAATCCCAGGTAGGGATTATTTTCTGTCCGGGGATCCTGAAAGTAGCAAATTTAATTATTAGTTAAGCACGATAATCATGTGATAGCTTTGAAAATAAAAAGGAAAGACCTCTCAGGATTTCTAGGCATATCTATAAAAATTAACTAAATCTTATACCAAGGCATTTGGAGAGACCCATAGTTCTTATTTGGAGAATCTCCGAAAATACACTATTTAGAGAAAGAACTTATAAGTTCAAATACTTACGCTCCAAGCATGCATGTTCTTGCATAATCTACCAGAAAAACATCTTCACTTGTTATTTTTTCTTTCTTGGGACTATTTTGAACTTGTAGAAAACTTTCTGTACCTTTTGACTATGAAAATGGTGATAAATTATGTGGAAACTAGATTCAAGAAATACTTCTAGTAGTATAAGATCCTAGTTCTACATTGAAACATTTTAGCAAAAATTTTAATTAAATGATGATAGAAAACTATTAGTATTGTTCTACTTAATAAGATGCTCGTAGCTTGCATTCTTGTGGAACCATTTTCATTTATAAAGTTAAATTTGCGGGAGCTAAATGTAACACAATTCCCCCATCCCACCACCACCCCAAAAAAAAAGTCAAAACAAAAATTTCATTTTTTCCCACTTACAGAAAGGAAAGTAAATGCAAGGAAAATCCTGGCTCAACCTCTTCATCTTCCTGACAGCTTAGCGGAAAGAAATTGGGAAAAGATAATTTATAAGAGTAAAACTAGGTGGGCAAGTAACTCACCATTCCTGACCCAATCAGATACTGAATTGTCTTCTCAATTTGCCTCATGTCTACTCGTCTAGATAGATAAAGATACTTATTGAGAAGGTCACCATGCCTGTTTTCTTCAGCGGTCCAAGCCCTAGCCTTGTCCAAATTCCCCAAGGCGTAGGACTCGCCCCCGTTTCATCCCGAACACCATCTAAAGTATTAAGCATCGTTTGATACGTTGGAAGGGCTTCTTCTGTGCTCATATCTCCAACCAATACAACAAAGTAGTCATCTGGGAGCTCCTTTGCCCTCTCTCGCAGACTCGCAGTTCAACAACTTGATCATCAAATCCATCAGACGCGGGATCTGGCAAAAAGTCCTGTTGTTGCCAACAGCTCTCGACGGGCTTTAGGTGAACCAATATGTTCTGCTCAGCCCACTGCTCCATAGATTTGAAGATCTCAATCTTGTGCCGAGCCATTGAGTGCGTCACCTGAAGACGAATTTCCCGAGGAGGGCTAAAAGGCTTCTTCAGATTTTCAACATCCCTAAGAGAAAAAACTGGAATTATATAATTGGAAATGGGAGAACTTAAACACTTGAAGTTCATATATACAAGTAACCATCGAAATAGGCTCTTCACAAAACCATGATATAGAATTACAAATTATGAATAGATGTTGATATGAACTTCAATTCTCAGCAGACCGAAGAAGCACAAATCCTAGTCTAGGACTCAGATTTCACTTCACTCCAGCAGTAAGACTAAGGGATTTTCCGGTGAGCCAAAGACACTATATCAAATAACAAGATTTGGTGAACAATAATTTTAAATATATTTAAATGTGAGTGTAGAAGAATGATTGGTAACCCATAATTCATTAAATATAATATAATCTTTTAATATTGAAAGACCATCCCATGGATTAAAATGATTAGAAAGGCTTAATACACATTGCCCAAGAGGCCAAGAGAAAATTCGTTGAATGTGACAACTAGTAGTTAAATGAGTCGACAAAACTATCAACTTCTCAACAAAATTAAATGCATAATGCCTTGCTACTGTCAAAAATTAAATGAACACTATTGAATATCCTAAACCTCCTCCATCCCCACCAAATAGAAAAAACACAACCATGTACACACATGCATAAACATCCTAAAACACAGTGTTGAAAAGGAATAATGATTTTAAAATTGATTACACATCTTACCCGATGGGGAGGGGTTAAGGGGGTGAATCAAATCTCATTTCATGCAATATCTGAATAAGGCAATTGAAACAATGAGACAAAAAAATAAATTTTATACAAAAATTAATTCGAAAAAAAAACAAATTACAAATTAAACTCTAGGGTTGTAAATTGACAAAAAAAATGTTAAATGATTATCAAATACAAATTAGATTTGAAAATACTCCCTCCATTCTAAAACTAGAGATCCTTCTCCAGAAATTAGAAATATATTTCTAAAACAAGGACCCTTCAAATGTACCCCTAATTTTATCTAACAGTGGTGATGTTGGTGGTGGTGTGATGCTAAAAATGAAGACAAATTAGGAACTTATGTCACTTTATAGTCTTAAAATAGTTGAAATAAGCTAGAGAACAAATGGAGTACAATGTAAATGATTATCAAACAAAAATGGGTATGTGAGGGTGATGAGGACATGTCATGCGTGGACTCAAATAAGACTAAAGGGACGTGGGGATTAAGCAAGGCTAGGACAAAGAGATTCAAACAAGGACTCAATGGAATGATCCAAGATGTTTGGACAGAAGCTAACGCAAGAAAACCCAAAGAAAAGGATGAGACACAAGTTTGGATAAATTTGATACAAGCCCAAATTAAAGTCCAATCTAGCAACCACGGACCAATCAATTCAGCAACTTGAATGAAAAGCATAAATTAAAAGATGTGGGCCCAGATTTATTCTAAGAGGCATGGTATCACGTGGGCTGCATTATAGCTAACCTCACATTATCAGACTTTGTGGTAAATGGATGATGCTGGCAAGTATTATAGCTAACCTCGGCAAGCGTGCCACTATCCAATTCCTTAATATGGTTCACGTGGGATTCTTGTTGCAATTTACCAGAAACACGCGGCAGAGATATTTTTTTTTACATGACAATTGAAGGATTTTTATATTTTAATAATTCTATTGTAATTAGAATTTATTTTTATTAGAATTTCTGTTCAAAGTGACTTCTATTAGAGTTATAGATTATTAGGATTTGGATTGTTTTAAGTAGTATAAATAGAGGTCCAAGTTGATGTAATCATATATATTATTTTTTTATTCAATATAATTGAGAGTTTATTCTCTACTTTTGGTTCTTTGAAGAATTCCTAAGAAATTAGTAGTTTCTTAGTTTTTTTCTTTGAGATTCAATTTGACTTATCATACAACAATTCATAGTTGTGTGTGGCGTCTTCTACCGCATCAATCGTCGATTGTACCGAGATTACCGCTTCAATATAAGCGAGGGGTCAAGGTGTCGTTGGTGTTCATTCAACGCAGATTTCCAAACGCGAGCAATTGTACCAAGATTACCGTCTAAAGTATAGACGAGGGGTTAAGGTGTTGCAAGCAATTCACCCAACAACTGTGCTAGAAACGGTCCGGGCGACGACCACCTCACGCAAGCGTGCCGTGGAGTCTATCATTTGGTATCAGAGCCAAGCCTTCTTCTAGCGAGTTACCTATCTTTAATTTTCTGTCGAAATATATATTGCAAAAAAAAAAAAAAAAAATTAATAATTAAAAAAAAAAAAAAAAATCAAATTCTATTTCCATTGTGCTAACCAAATTTGTAGCACACCGTTAAATCATCAAATTCCAACCAAGAGTTCATACCATCATCAATTTTGAAGCGAAGCTACAATTTACAAATCTAAAGCATACAAGAGGAGTACAAGGCAATTGATCGGTGATGTTGTGATATTCTGATAGTTACACCATCTATAATTTTGTTTCGTGATAAGTAATTTTGAATTGATTAGTAAAACCAAGAATTTTGCTAGGGAATTCAATAAGAACCTATTAGAGAGAATATTTGAGGTAAAAGGCTTAGTGGTGAGATTAATCGAGGGTAAAAGCCAATTTATTGAGAGTATACACGAGTGCACCATTGATTCGAGAGAAACACGCAGGGAGTGGTGAGAAAATTATTTTCTACTAACCCTTATTTTGCAGGAAATATGTCTAGCTCGAAAGATAAAGGGACTTATGAGGAACAACCCTCAACAGCTGAATTGAAATTCCAGATAGAAGCCATGCATAAAGAATGGGATCGAAGATTGAGGAAGACTATGGAGCAAATGCAAGAACAATTAGAAGAGATGAGGGTGTCTATGGCGGAGCTATCCCACAACACTAATGGGATGCATAACAAGAAGAGGGAACAACAAATTGACGCAAGAAAGGAAGACCCTTACGATGAGGACAGCAGTGCAGCAGAAGATCGTGAATCTAATTTTTCACATCAAAGACACAGAGGTGCTAGGGAAAGAGGAGGTCGGTACAGAGAAGATGGCAATTTGGATAGCATAAAAATGAAGATTCCAGCTTTCCAAGGCACGGGTGATCCAGAGGCCTATTTGGATTGGGTAACCAAGATGGAGCGAATCTTTGACTGTCACAATTATTCCGACCTTAAGAAAGTCAAACTGGCCATTATAGAATTTTCTGGATATGCATTGATATGGTGGGATCAGTTGACAGCTAATCGGAAAAGGTGTGAAGAGCGGCCAATTACGACTTGGACAGAGATGAAAGCTATCATGAAAAAGAGGTTTGTACCAGCATACTATCAACGGGAGATCATTCGTAGTTTACAAACTCTTAAACAGGGAAGTCGAAGTGTGGATGAATATTACAGGGAGATGGAGATGTTGAAGGATCGGGCTAATGTGATTGAGGATAATGAAACAGCGATGGCTAGGTTCTCGGCAGGACTGAACTGGGAGATTGCAGACTTAGTTGAGCGGCAACATTATTTAGAGTTAGAAGAATTGGTCCATATGGCAACCAAGATAGAGAAACAACTCAAGAGGAGAGGAGGACAACGAGGACAATCTAATTCTAGTTCATCATGGAGACCTAATTTGGCAAAACGAGAGGAAAGGACATTTGCGATCAAACCAAAGGTGGAACCTAAACAAGGATCAACTAGCCGAGAGATACAAGGTAAAAATGAGCAACCTTCTTTTGGTCGTAATCGGGATATTGTATGCTTCAAGTGTCAAGGCAGGGGACATATTTCTAGCCAATGTCCAAATCAGAGGAAAATGTTGTTACTTGACAATGGAGATGTGGAGACCGAGGGGGAAGAGAGCGATACTGATTCTATGCCACCATTAGAGGAGATAGGGGAGGATGCGATACATGGTGAAATTCTAGTTATAAGAAGAGCACTTAGTACGCAGGTTAAGGAAGAGAGTAGTGAACAGCGGGAAAATCTATTCCATACTCGATGTCTTGTGAATGGGAAAATTTGTTGTGTAGTCATAGATGGAGGCAGCTGTAAAAATGTGGCAAGCACTACGATGGTGGAGAAATTGGGGTTATCTACTACCAAACATCCACAGCCGTATCGTTTGCAGTGGCTCAATGATAATGCAGACATTAAAGTAACCAAACAAGTCTTAGTTCCATTTGCTATTGGTCGGTATGTTGATAAGGTATTGTGTGATGTGGTACCTATGCAGGCAGGACATATATTGTTGGGTAGACCATGGCAATTTGATAGGAGGGTTCAACATGACGGGTTTACCAACGTATATTCATTCGTTCATGACAAGAAGAAGATCTCTTTGCGTCCTTTATCACCACAACAAGTACATGAAGATCAAATTCATTTGCAGAAAGATTATGTACAAAGAAAAGAGAGTGAAGAAAATAAAAATCAAGAAGAAAAAAAGAGAGAAAAAGAAAGATGAGAGAAAAACAAATATATTGGCAAAAAAGAGTGATGTGAGAAGAGCTTTGATTTCTAAACAGCCTATGATTCTACTTCGGTATAAAGAGACGTTTTTGAATACTAACGCTAATGATTCTTTGCCTAGTGTTGTTTCATCTCTCTTACAGGAATTCAAAGATGTATTTCCCGAGGAACTTCCTCATGGACTACCACCTATTCGGGGAATTGAGCATCAAATTGATTTGGTTCCCGGTGCGACGATTCCAAATCGCCCAGCTTATCGGAGTAATCCTGAGGAGACGAAGGAATTACAAAGGCAAGTTGACGAGCTGATGGAAAAAGGATTCGTGAGAGAAAGTATGAGCCCGTGTGCAGTTCCGGTGATTCTAGTGCCGAAAAAGGATGGAAAATGGAGGATGTGCATTGATTGTCGAGCGGTAAATAACATTACGGTAAAATATCGACATCTCATTCCTCGTTTAGATGACATGTTAGATGAATTACATGGGTCTTGCATATTTTCAAAAATTGATTTAAAAAGTGGTTATCATCAAATTAGAATGCAAGAGGGTGATGAATGGAAAACAGCGTTTAAAACTAAATATGGTCTTTATGAGTGGTTGGTATTACCTTTTGGTTTAACTAATGCACCCAGCACTTTTATGAGATTAATGAACCATGTTTTGCGTCCATTCATTGGAAAATTTGTCGTAGTTTATTTTGATGATATCTTGATTTATAGCAAAAACTTGGAAGATCATGCATTGCATTTAAAATTTGTTTTAGATGTACTTAGGAAAGAAAAGTTATTTGCTAACATGGAAAAATGCACGTTTTGTTCGGATAGAATTGTTTTTCTTGGCTTTGTTGTGAGTTCACAGGGAGTCCAAGTTGATGCGGAAAAAGTACGTGCGATCCGAGATTGGCCGAGTCCAACCAATGTGAGTCAAGTACGAAGCTTTCATGGACTCGCAAGTTTCTACCGACGTTTTGTTCGGAATTTTAGTGATATTACAGCACCATTGACCGAGGTCATCAAGAAAAGTGTGGGCTTTAAGTGGGGTGATGAACAAGAAAAAACATTTAATTTAATTAAGGATAAATTGACAAATGCTCCTTTACTTATTTTGCCTAACTTTGCTAAAACTTTTGAAATTGAGTGTGATGCTTCAGGTTTAGGGACTGGAGCTGTGTTGATGCAAGAAGGAAAACCAGTTGCGTATTTTAGTGAAAAATTGAGTGGGGCAGCTTTGAACTATCCTACCTATGACAAAGAGATGTACGCTTTGGTTAGAGCTTTGGAGACATGGCAACATTACTTGTGGCCTAAGGAGTTTGTGATCCATACCGATCATGAATCATTAAAATATTTGAAGGGTCAACACAAGTTGAACAAAAGACATGCACGATGGATGGAATTTATCGAGACATTCCCATATGTTATTCGATATAAGCAAGGTAAGGAGAACGTTGTTGCAGATGCTTTGTCTCGCAGGTATGTTTTGTTAAATACTCTTGATACGAAATTGCTTGGGTTTGAACGAATTAAAGATTTATATGATAATGACCTTGATTTCGGTGAAGAGTTTAAAACTTGTGAAAAGAATGTTGTGGGTAAATACTTTAGAATTGATGGATTCTTGTTTCGAGAAAATAAACTCTGTATTCCTGCATGTTCTTTGCGTGAGTTGTTGGTTAGGGAATCACATGGGGGCGGTTTAATGGGACATTTTGGTGTTGATAAAACTTTTGCTGTTTTAAAAGAACATTTTTATTGGCCTCATATGAAACGAGACGTGGAAAGAATATGTGATAGATGTATTACTTGTCGCCAAGCTAAATCTCGTGTTCAACCCCATGGATTGTATACACCATTGCCTATTCCTAATGAACCTTGGATTGATCTTTCTATGGACTTTGTGTTGGGTTTACCTAGGTCTAAGCATGGTTATGATTCGATATTTGTGGTCGTAGATAGATTTTCAAAAATGGCACATTTTATCCCATGTCATAAAACTGATGATGCATCTCATGTTGCTGATTTGTTCTTTAGGGAGATTGTGCGTTTGCATGGTATGCCTAAAACTATTGTTTCTGATAGAGATACAAAGTTCTTAAGTTACTTTTGGAAGACTTTGTGGTGTAAATTAGGTACTAAACTGTTATTTTCTACTACTTGTCATCCACAAACTGACGGTCAAACTGAAGTAGTAAATAGGACTTTGTCGGCATTATTACGGGCTATCATTAAAAAGAATATCAAGCAATGGGAAGAATGTTTGCCACATGTTGAGTTTGCATATAACCGTTCTGTTCATTCTGCTACTAATTTTTCTCCATTTGAAATTGTATATGGTTTTAATCCTTTAACACCGTTGGATTTATCACCGTTACCTGTTTCTGAATATACTAACATGGATGGAAAGAAAAAGGCCGATCTTGTTAAGCAGATTCATGAAAGAGCCAGACTAAACATTGAACGGAGGACGGAACAGTACATTAAGCACGCGAATAAGGGACGACATCAAGTGATCTTTGAGCCCGGAGATTGGGTGTGGTTATATATGCTGAAAGAAAGATTCCCAGTTCAAAGACGTTCGAAATTACTTCCGAGGGGAGATGGTCCATTTCAAGTTCTCGAGCGTATCAATGACAATGCCTATAAATTGGATTTGCCAGGTGAGTATAATGTTAGTGCCACATTTAACGTTACTGATCTAAGTCCGTTTGATGTAGGTGACGATTTGAGGACAAATCCTTTTCAAGAGGAGAGGAATGATGAGGACATGTCATGCGTGGACTCAAATAAGACTAAAGGGACGTGGGGATTAAGCAAGGCTAGGACAAAAAGATTCAAACAAGGACTCAATGGAATGATCCAAGATGTTTGGACAGAAGCTAACGCAAGAAAACCCAAAGAAAAGGATGAGACACAAGTTTGGATAAATTTGATACAAGCCCAAATTAAAGTCCAATCTAGCAACCACGGACCAATCAATTCAGCAACTTGAATGAAAAGCATAAATTAAAAGATGTGGGCCCAGATTTATTCTAAGAGGCATGGTATCACGTGGGCTGCATTATAGCTAACCTCACATTATCAGACTTTGTGGTAAATGGATGATGCTGGCAAGTATTATAGCTAACCTCGGCAAGCGTGCCACTATCCAATTCCTTAATATGGTTCACGTGGGATTCTTGTTGCAATTTACCAGAAACACGCGGCAGAGATATTTTTTTTTACATGACAATTGAAGGATTTTTATATTTTAATAATTCTATTGTAATTAGAATTTATTTTTATTAGAATTTCTGTTCAAAGTGACTTCTATTAGAGTTATAGATTATTAGGATTTGGATTGTTTTAAGTAGTATAAATAGAGGTCCAAGTTGATGTAATCATATATATTATTTTTTATTCAATATAATTGAGAGTTTATTCTCTACTTTTGGTTCTTTGAAGAATTCCTAAGAAATTAGTAGTTTCTTAGTTTTTTTCTTTGAGATTCAATTTGACTTATCATACAACAATTCATAGTTGTGTGTGGCGTCTTCTACCGCATCAATCGTCGATTGTACCGAGATTACCGCTTCAATATAAGCGAGGGGTCAAGGTGTCGTTGGTGTTCATTCAACGCAGATTTTCAAACGCGAGCAATTGTACCAAGATTACCGTCTAAAGTATAGACGAGGGGTTAAGGTGTTGCAAGCAATTCACCCAACAACTGTGCTAGAAACGGTCCGGGCGACGACCACCTCACGCAAGCGTGCCGTGGAGTCTATCAGAGGGAGAGACCAATATCAGCAATTAACGTGAAATAGCATTGAAATCACAAGAAATGCCTATAAATTAAATCATTTCTAATCAAAATAAGAACAAAATAACAACCCAGATACAGAAAACATCAAAATACCCCAAGAAGAATAAACATCAAATCAAAATCTCAAAACGGGTCAATGAATTTGAAAAAAATGAAGTAAACAAGATTCAAATGAAAGAGAAAGAGAACTGACTGTGAGTTAGGATGGACAGTGGAAGCCGTGAAAAACTTGGGAAATCTGACACTGGCAATTGGTAGCAGAGCAAAAACAGGGTTTTTCTGGCATTGGAAAGTAAGGGGATTGAGCTTCAGAGCCATCTCCTTTCCTTCTACAGAGGTTTGAGGAGAGAGAAAAGAGGGGAGGACAAAATCTTATGAGAGAGAAATAGAGAAGAAGTATAAGCGATGGGACATGGAAGCTAGTGAAGGAATATATACTCGACTACTTCTGTGACGAATGTTATACCATCGACCTGCCCGTGGTTTTTATTATACAATGTACTCCTCGCACCAAAATAAATAATACTCCAGTGAGAAATGTGACTCAACTCAAGCGTACAGGTGGAATCTTAACATAAAGACACCTGGCAGCAATGAAACAAATACTTGTAACATTAAAATTTAGAATATTTTAGATGAAGATGTACCATCAAACTGCCCATAGAATAATAATATATTGTTCGAAAAAATTTATCCGAAATACACATTTCAAATTATAAAATATTTTTTATGAGTTATATATATACACATAGCTGCATAGTACAGAATTATACTATGACGATAATTTTTTTGAACTATAACAACAGTCATAAATTAAAATATCTATGGCGACAGCTGATACGTCATCGTAGTCCAAAAAAGTCTGTGGATATATGTGACGCCCCCGAAATAGGTATACAATCCATTCAACCTATTCCGAGTCGCCAAATACATGTTACAGAAACAACTACAACTTCATTAATACAATTATCGTGCAAAATATGACAACACATAAACTGTGAGTTTAAATACAAATATTGTCTTCTAGACAATATCCACATGCAAATAAGTCCTCATTACAATTATTCAAACACTATTTTATAGAAATAGTGAGGACTGCTAAAACATCTTCCTAGAACCATCACTCCATACCCCGACTCGATCCTGCTATGTTCTCACCTCCTGAGAAGAAAAATGGAACAAAAAGAAAAGGGTGAGCTCAACTAGCCCAGTAAAGAATATTATGACAAAGATAATATATAACAAATTATTGTTCGTCTTCAACAGGGAAAAATCTGATAAAATATAATAGACAACAAGTTTTAGATCAACAAATGCAGCGGAAACAGCAATCCATTAGAAGAGTCACGTAGAGAATGAATTCTACTGTCTTCTAAGATTTAAAATTCTATCATCAATATTTCATCCCTATAACAACAATCAATATACATCTTTAATCATCTTTGCACTACAGGCCAAAGATATTCATTTGTATCACCAGTTGGTCATGTTTATCTCAACACCTGTTTATCTTTGCACTACGGGCCAAAGATATTCATCAGTTTAATAATTCATCTTTGCACTACGGGCCAAAGAGATTCATCAGTTTAATCATTCATCTTTGCACTACAGGCCAAAGATGTTCATCAATTATCACCATTAAGGACTGGGGATGATGAAAAATATTTTTAAGAACGAATCCAGTGAGATAGAAGGACAAATATTAGGGATTCATACAATAATTTGTCCAAGATCAATAATACTTCATAACAACTGATTTTGAACCAGAACTCAAAAACAACGATCAAAACATGGATACAATCAAAGATAGTAGCCAAAATAGATATTTTGGACAAAAAGAAGAAATTTTATTTTTCGATGAATAGTGTCGTATTCGTGAATAGTGTCGTATACGTGAATAGTGTCGTACACGTGAATAGTAACTCCGACACTAAAAGATAAAAATTTCACAAAAACATCATCACGCTTCGTGAATAGTACTCATGAATAGTAACTCGTGAATAGTAACTCATGAATAGTAACTCGTGAATAGTAATTCATGAATAATAACTCCGACATGAAAAAATTTCAAATAGATAAAAAGTTCAAAACAATATTTCGGCACACTAATATTGAAGAAGATAATATCATTTAAGAAGAAACAACATCCCTTACCTCAAAATAACCGTACTTCTGACTGAATTTCGGTATAGTGCTGACAGAAACTCGTACCGTATAGCAACACTCAAAGTATAGTCACAAGAATATGCTCGATAATATAGAGAGAGAAAAAGAAAAAACTTGTTTCTGGTGTGATTTTGAATTCTAACCTAAGCACCCTATTTATAGCAAAATGCTTAGAACACCAAAGGAGAATAAATTAATAAAATATTAATTTATTTATATAATTTTCCTTAGCCCACCATTTTGACCAAAAAATCAGCCACAACACATGTTAAAGATGCCCACCAACCTTTGAAAAACGTTTTTCTTAAAAATAATAATTAAAACTTCCAAAAATTAATTATTTCGGAACTCCGGAAATTCAATAATTCACAATAAATAGCTCTTTTATCAGAAAATTCAAATCTCGCTGCTTTTTATAGGAATTTCAATTCTCTACAACTTTACAGAAGAAAATTTTTTCAAATTCCAAACAAAAATAATCCGAAATCCATAAACGGGCGATTTTACAGTCTATAATCAATTTTCGGTCAAGAATTGTGTCCACCGACACACAAAACATGCGTTAAACATTTAATGCCACAAAAATACTTTTCCTCCTCATATACTAATATATCCCACATTC
This sequence comes from Panax japonicus, assembly GCA_020205505.1. Classification (NCBI taxonomy): domain Eukaryota; kingdom Viridiplantae; phylum Streptophyta; class Magnoliopsida; order Apiales; family Araliaceae; genus Panax; species Panax japonicus. The sequence continues at coordinate 44,435,595 of CM035104.1, read as the reverse complement.
ATTGTAAAAATATCACCGTTAATATATTATTAAAATAATATATTTAAATGAATTATTTTATCAAAAAAAGATAAAATATTATTTTTTAACAATTGTCACATTAAAAATTTTCTCCATCTATATCCACATAAATGAATATTTTCTTTATCATAATAATCAATAATTAATTATTTAAAAATAATATTACAGAATCACAATTATGACAACCAGGCTGTTCCCAGGAAAGAGGGGGCTTTTCAATAAGGATTTCTCCTTACTGGTGCGCAATTAGGTGACCAAACCTCTCCTTAGACATAACTTTCTAGACATTGCCAATAATGTTATCTGATAATATTATTCAAATAATATGAATTATTGATCTGATAATGGAAAATAATGTGCAGTGACAATTATTGAAACAATAATAATATAAATATCAACGCAGAAATTATTGAATCAATAAAATAAAATAATGAACAGTAATTATTGTAACAATTATTGAGTAGTGCCTTCTTACGTACGAATCAATAATTCAACAATACTGTGCAATACCGTGTGCTACTGTGCAACCACGCGTATTACTGTATTTTAACCACCAGGTATCCCAACAGTGTTAATGGTAACAATTTACGCTGTTAATTATAAAACTCAATCTTTGTCGTTTTCTTTCATCCAACCGTTTTCCGTTATGGGGCCCATAAATGATTGCGCCGTCGTACGGAGATTCCCGACAATAAAAATATTCCACGACCAAACGAATATTCCCCGACAAAAAGTATATTTTGTAACCACTTGCTTATTTTGTAAAATTTTCACATTTCACCCATAATCAAAGCATTATATCAAATTAACCCTTATTAATTTAGAATAATGAATAAAGGAAAATTCAATTTATTTATAATAAGTTGGAGTCTTACAACCTCCCCTCCTTATAAAATTTCGTCCTCGAAATTGACGTACGTACCTGGTGTTTCGAACAGGTGAGTGTACCTCGCTTTCATTTCCAATTCTAACTCCTATGTCATTTCCTCAATTGCATGGTTTTCTCCACAAAACCTTAACTTGTGGTATAACCTTCGTGCGTAAGACATGCTCTTTTCTATCCAAAATCTCAACAGGTATCTCCTCGTATGTTAAATATTCAGCTATCTCGTCTGGTTCTAACGCAATAATGTGGTTCGGATTTTCACATATTTACGAAACATAGATATGTTGAATACATTGTGAACACGAGACATACTTGGAGGTAACGCGAGTCTATAGGCTACGTTTCCTATTCGGTCAAGAATCTCAAATGGATCAACAAATCTTGGATTGAGCTTTCCTCTCTCTCCAAATCTTATAACTCCCTTCTATGGAACAACATGTAACAGTACATGATCTCCAATATTAAACTCCACGTCCTTTCTATGAAGATCAGCATAACTCTTTTGTCGATCTTGTGAAGTTTGAATACGTTGTCGAATCATTTGGATCTTTTCTGTAGTCATGCATACTAATTCTGGTCCCAACAATGTTGCTTCTCCCACCTCATCCCAGCATACTGGAGATCGACACTTTCGTCCATACAATGCCTCAAATGGAGCCATGCATATACTTGCTTGATAACTGTTGTTGTAGGAGAATTCCACCAGTGGCGAGTACTTATCCCATCTTCCTTTAAAATCTAGGACATAAAGTCTTAATAGATCTTTGAGGGTATGAATAGTCCTCTCTGATTGTCCGTCCGTTTGAGGATGGTATGCCGAACTGAATCGTAAATCCGTGCCCATAGCTTTCTGCAAGCTAACCCAAAATCGTGAAGTGAATCTTGGGTCACGATCCGAAACTATGGATACTGGCATGTCATGCAATCGTACAATCTCATTCACGTACATACTAGCAAGACGTTCAAGGGAATAAGTCTCACGTATCGGCAAGAAATGGGCAGACTTGGTTAATATATCAACAATAACTCAAATCGCATCTATGCCTTGAGAAACCTTGGGAAGACCTATAACGAAATCCATTGTAATGTGTTCCCACTTCCATTCCGGAGTCTCAAGTGGTTGCAATGGACCTTTTGGCATTTGATGCTCCGCCTTTACACGTTGATAAGTTAAACACCTTGAGATAAACTCCGCGATCTCTCTCTTCATATTGTTCCACCAAAATGTATGTCGAATATCATGATACATTTTGGTACTCCCAGGATGGATTCCAAACGGGGTGTTGTGTGCCTCCATCATGATTCTATGCTTCAAGTCAGAATCGTTCAGAACGCAAAGTCGAGAGTTGAATCAAAGTATTCCTTCTTCATCGATTCTTGCTTCCGGAATAGCTCCTTCTTGCACTTTCTTCTTCATACTCATCAGCCCCAGGTCCGTAGCTTGAGCAGCTTTAACTTTATCGATTAAAGTTGGTTCTACTCGTATATTCGCCATCATCACATGGGTACCTAGAGTTTTCATCTCCATCTCTATTATTTGTAAGTTATACGAAATGAGTCTTTGACAATCTCGTACTCGTACTCGTATACGATCTTCTACTCAACACGTTAGCTACCATGTTCGCTTTTCTAGGATGATATGGTCAGAACATGTGCCGAAATGAGTCTCTTCTTGAGTTCTTCGAAGCTCTTCCCACATTCCTCACTTCATTCGAATTTTGTATCTCTACGAGTCAGCTGAGTTAATGGAATAGCGATTCGAGAATATCTTTCAACGAATCTCCGATAATAACCAACTAAGCCTAGAAAGCTACATATTTCGATTACTGACTTAGGTTGCTCTCAACTGTGACTCATATCCCAATCTTGGATAGCACATCACAATAGCACCTATCAGTTTGCTACCGCACGAATATGGCGTCCCCTACGGAGAGTTTGGCTTTGGTGCATTCCACAAAGGAAGTCATAAGATAGAGGCTCGGGTATCAACTTCTAAAGTTGGGTTTTTAACTCCTGAAGTTCAATAGGAGCCATTCGATATGAGATTTTAGAAATGGGTTTTGTACCGGATTCAAAGTTGATACAAATTCAATATCACGTTCTGGGAGTAGGACAAGAAATTCTTCAGGAAATTCACTAACAACAAAAATATCATTCAAATCTGACGTATTATTGTTCAAGTCCATAACATGGCTAAGAAAGCTTGACATTCGTTTTTCAATAAACAAATAGCTTTGTGGTTTGATATGACAGTGACTGATTTTAGTGGTTTAGTGGTTTGAATTCATATGACAGGTTGGTTAGGAATATGAAAACTAACAATCTTACGAAAATAATCAATTTTGGCAGGATGAGTGGTTAACCAATCAATTCCTAAAATCACATCAAAAGCAAGTATCTTTAAAGAGATAAGATCAACAGGTAATGTGATGGTGCCAACTTGAATCAAGCAAGATTTATAAACTGTATATGTAACGAAGGTTTCACCCAACGGAGTTTCAACAGATAAATCGAAGTCTAATTTCTCCGGAGTCAAGTTCAAACATTGAGCGCAAACAAGAGAGATAAAAGAATGGGTAGAATCGGTATCTAGTAAGGTATAAACTTCGCAAGAATTATAATTAACTAACCCGTGCTAAACTTCGTTCGGGTTCCTCGTATTTTGACCGGTCACGACAAACGCTCTTCCAGAAATCGTTGACTTTGACTTTTCTGGGACATCTTTTTGAGTCACCATTCCCACTGGACTGGGTTTTCCTACCGTACAATCTCGAGCGATATGACCTTCTTTTCCACAATTATAACATACCTTGGAAGGTTGTGAACAGTTTTGACTTATGTGTCCCTCTTCTCCACATCTGTAGCATCTAACTGGCGGTCTTTCTCCTCCTCCTCTAAAATTCGTTACTGGTGTTGGTGCTGCTGTCGACATCTTCCCGTCACCGTTAAATCTTCTCTTCTTGAAATTTCCACTTGAGTCACCTCTTCTATTATCATGGTCACGATTACCACCTGAGTGGTTACCGCCTTTGTCCGTATTCTTCCTTCATCGCTGGTTATCATCGTTCTGATGACTGCTGTCACCGATATGACCCTGGTTGTGGTCCTCCGGTTGAGTATGCTCACTATCTCGCTCTAATAACTGAGCCCTATTTACAACATCTGAATACATAGAAAATTTATGAGATATAAGGTATTGACGAATCTCGGGTTTTAGACCTCTCAAAAACATCCGCGTCATACGTTCCTCATTCTCCACTAAATGAGGTGCAAACCTGGACAACTCTGCGAACTTTGCCTCGTATTGAGACACCGTCATGTTATTCTGTTCGAGTCTAATAAACTCTACCTCTTTCATATGACGAATACTTTCAGGAAAGTACTTGTCATTGAAAAGTTTCTGAAATCTTTCCCAAGACATGTTGAGTGCATCTGGTTGGGTACGCTTCACAGATTCCCACCAGTAATCTGCTTCACCACGAAACATAAAAGTAGCGAATGGAACCTTCTGTTCCTCCGTACACCCCAAGACATCGAATATCTTGATAATTTACTTGACCCACGTTTCTGCCTTGATCGGATCCGGCTTTCCATCGAAATCTGGTGGTCCCAACTCCTTGAACTGCTTAGCTGTGACACACCGCGCGTTGCCATCATTTCCACCCGTATGTTGCACACGAGTCTCCCTCGTCTGATTTTGCATGAACTGTAAAAAGTTCTTAAACATTCCATAATTCATCGTTTGCTCGGTAACGTTGTTTACAGGAGGATTATTGCCTTCCTGTTGCACGTTCTCCTGATTTGTGACTAAAGGTTGCTCCACAGTCTCATACACTCCATTGTTAACGTTCTCAGCAGCCATTCTTAAATACTTCCATAAAACAAGGGTTAATTAAACAAATTAACGTATCACATAATATCCCTATCTTATGACCGACCAACAAATAAGCTTAGGTAGGACACACTAGCGAAGGATTTACTCATCTCTCCCCTCCTAGTTCTATTCCCCGATATCCACCAGAGACCATACCCCTAAGCTCTGATACCAACTGTGATGCCCCCAAAATAGGTATACAATCCACCCAACCTATTCTGAGTCGCCAAATACATGGTACAGAAATAACTACAACTTCATTAATACAATTATCGTGCAAAATATGACAACACATAAACTATGAGTTTAAATACAAATATTGTCTTCTAGACAATATCCACATGCAAATAAGTCCTCATTACAATTATTCAAACACTATTTTATAGAAATAGTGAGGACTGCTAAAACATCTTCCTAAAACCATCACTCCATACCCCGACTCGGTCCTGCTATGTTCTCACCTCCTGAGAAGAAAAATGGAACAAAAAGGAAAGGGTGAGCTCAACTAGCCAAGTAAAGAATATTATGACAAAGATAATATACAACAAATTATCGTTAGTCTTCAACAGGGAAAAATCTGATAAAATATAATAGACAACAAGTTTTAGATCAACAAATGCAGCGGAAACAACAATCCATTAGAAGAGTCACGTAGAGAATGAATTCTACTGTCTTCTAAGATTTAAAAGTCCATCATCAATATTTCATCCCTGTAACAACAATCAATATACATCTTTAATCATCTTTGCACTACAGACCAAAGATATTCATTTGTATCACCAGTTGGTCATGTTCATCTCAACACCTGTTCATCTTTGCACTACGGGCCAAAGATATTCATCAGTTTAATCATTCATCTTTGCACTACGGGCCAAAGAGATTCATCAGTTTAATCATTCATCTTTGCACTACAGGCCAAAGATGTTCATCAAGTATCACCATTAAGGACTGGGGATGATGAAAAATATTTTTAAAAACGAATCCAGTGAGATAGAAGGACAAATATTAGGGATTCGTACAACAATTTGTCCAAGATCAATAATACTTTATAACAACTGATTTTGAACCAGAACTCAAAAATAACGATCAAAACGTAGATACAATCAAAGATAGTAGCCAAAATAGATATTTTGGACAAAAAGAAGAAATTTTATTTTTCGATGAATAATGCCGTATTCATGAATAGTGTCGTATACGTGAATAGTATCGTACACGTGAATAGTAACTTCGACACCAAAAGATAAAAATTTCACAAAAACATCATCACGCTTCGTGAATAGTACTCGTAAATAGTAACTCATGAATAGTAACTCGTGAATAGTAACTCATGAATAGTAACTCCGACGTGAAAAAGTTCCAAATTGATAAAAAGTTCAGAACAATATTTCGGCATAATGATATTGAAGAAGATAATATCATTTAAGAAGAAACAACATCTCTTACCTCAAAATAACCGTACTTCTGACTGAATTTCGGTATAGTGCTGACAGAAACTCGCACCGTATAGCAACACTCAAAGTATAGTCACAAGAATATGCTCAATAATATAGAGGGAGAAAGAGAGAAAACTTTGTTTCTGGTGTGATTTTGAATTCTAACCTAAACACCCTATTTATAGCAAAATGCTTAGAACACCAAAGGAGACTAAATTAATAAAATATTAATTTATTTATATAATTTTCCTTAGCCCACCATTTTGACCAAAGAAATCAACCACAACACATGTTAAAGATGCCCACCAACCTTTGAAAAACGTTTTTCTTAAAAATAATAATTAAAACTTCCAAAAATCAATTATTTCGGAACTCCGGAACTTCAATAATTCACAATAAATATCTCTTTTATCAGAAAATTCAAATCTTGCGTCTTTTTATAGGAATTTCAATTCTCTACAACTTTACAGAAGAAAATTTTTCCAAATTCTAAACAGAAATAATCTGAAATCCACAAACGGGCGATTTTACAGTCTATAATCAATTTTTGGTCAAGAATTGTGTCCACCGATACACAAAACATGCGTTAAACATTTAATGCCACAAAAATACTCTTCCTCATCATATACTAATATATCTCACATTCATTGTAAAAATATCACCGTTAATATATTATTAAAATAATATATTTAAATGAATTATTTTATCAAAAAAGATAAAATATTAATTTTTAACAATTGTCACATTAAAAATTTTCTCCATCTATATCCACATAAAATGATTATTTTCTTTATCATAATAATTAATTATTTAAAAATAATATTATAGAATCACAATTATGACAACCAGGCTGTTCCCAGGAAAGAGGGGGCTTTCCAATAAGGATTTCTCCTTACTGGCGCGCAATTAGGTGACCAAACCTCTCCTTAGACAGAACTTTCTAGACATTGCCAATAATGTTATCTGATAATATTATTCAAATAATATGAATTATTGATCTGATAATGGAAAATACTGTGCAGTGACAATTATTGAAACAATAATAATATAAATATCAACGCAGAAATTATTGAATCAATAAAATAAAATAATGAACAGTAATTACTGTAACAATTATTGAGTAGTGTCTTCTTATGTACGAATCAATAATTCAACAATACTGTGCAATACCGTGTGCTACTGTGCAACCACGCGTATTACTGTATTTTAACCACCAGGAATCCCAACAGTGTTTACGGTAACAATTTACGCCGTTAATTATAAAACTCAATCTTTGTCGTTTTCTTTCATCCAACCGTTTTCCGTTATGTGGCCCATAAATGACTGCGCCGTCGTATGGAGATTCCCGACAATAAGAATATTCCACGACCAAACGAATATTCCCCGACAAAAAGTATATTTTGTAACCACTTGCTTATTTTGTAAAATTTTCATATTTCACCCATAACCAAAGCATTATATCAAATTAACCCTTATTAATTTAGAATAATGAATAAAGGAAAATTCAATTTATTTATAATAAGTTGGGGTCTTACAATATATATTTTTTCCTTCTTTTATACTATATAATCTATATAATAAAACAGAACTCGTTTTGAATCTTTCATTTGACAAAGCACAAGGACGGTTCAGATTTATTTTTGCTTAATTCTTCCAACTTAATCTAAAGGCTCATATTTCTTCCCGTCCCAAATCAAATTCACATCCACACCCTACTCTCTCTCTCATGTTTACACACAAAATCTATCTCTCATCTCTTCTTCACACACACAAATAAATAATAATAATAATAATAATAATAATAATAATAATAATAACAATAACAATAATAAGAATAATAATTATTATTGTGGTAGTGTGATGAATTATGATAATTGTTATTAATGATTGTAAGTTTTGTAAATAAGTTTATATTTTTCTGGATATCTATTTTTAAAAGAAAATTAATTATTGTGGTAGTGTGGTAAATTATGATAATTGTTATGTCTGATTGTAAGTTATTTTAAGTTGTAAAGAGTCTTTACGTAATATAGTATTTGTCGAATTTTAATCTAATTTTTTATTACACCGTGCCTTTAGGTTCGAACAATTACTAGTATAATAATATGAGAGGGAGTGTATCTATATAATAAAACAGAACCCATTTTGAATCTTTCATTTGACAAAGCACAAGGACTGTTCAGATTCATTCTAACTTAATTTTTCCAACTTAATCTAAAGGCTCATATTTCTTCCCGCCCAAATCAAATTCACTCATACACCATACTCTCTCTCATGTTCACACACAATCTTTCTCTCTCCTCTCTTCTTCACACACACACATAAAAACAACAATAACAATAATAATAACAATAATAATAATTATTGTGGTGGTGTGGTGAATTATGATAATTTTTATTGATAATTATAAGTTTTGTAGACAAGTTTAATTTTTTCTGGATATCTATTTTTAAAGGAAAATTAATTATTGTGGTTGTGTGGTAAATTATGATAATTATTATGTTTGATTTTAAGTTGCAAAGAGTCTTTAGGTAATAAAGTATTTTTCGAATTTTAATCTAATTTTTCGTTACGCCGTGCCTTCAGGCACGGACAACTACTAGTTCAAATATATAAAAAGACGTGATCTCACGCGAACGTAAGGTTGCCTTCCTTTTTACCTAAAATTAATTTTATGTCAAAATCACTTAATTTTATTAAACCAAAGAAGATACTATAGTGGTAAAGACCTCTATTTTTATGAAGAGTCCCTCCTTTTATTGTGTAGATTACATGTAGTAATGAGGTTTTTTGACTTTCTTTTTAGATTTTTAAATTTGTACATATTTATTTTTTCAATATTAAACTTTAAAGACTAAAATTTATTATGAGGTAAAAATGAAAGCTCATTTAACAATTTAAAAAATAAATAAAATGAAATCTCTTTGGGATAAGTTGGTTTAATCTACAAGAAATCAAATAGTTTACAAAAATTCAATTATGGTTGTTCTTGACATTAGATTTTTCAGAAGTATAGATAATCAAGGTTATTGTTCTTGACTAAGATAGGTATTTCCTTTTTCTTTTTTATATTACTCTTTTTTTCCTTTTTCTTTTTCTTTTTCAGTATTTTCAAACTTCCAAAAATACCCTTAGAGTTCAAATATTATTATCGCAAAGGACTTGAGATTTTAGTTCTCTAATAATTTTTATACTTTAATATTTTTGAAAAAATTGGGTCAATGTTACTAATTCAAATCAAAGCCAGATTTATTTATTTTTAGAGCAGAGGAAGTTATTATATGTTACCTAGGTGATTTTAAGAGTTTAATATTAAAACTATGTTAAAAATTAGGAGAGATTGCTCATCAGCCAAAGATATTATAGAGTAAAAAGAAATTATGTAAAAAAGGGGTGGTTATCATTAAGTTAATTTGGTCAATTGATCAATACATTGTCGATACGCTGGCAGGAGGTAATATCTCTATGTGTTTCAGCACTGTATTGGTCACATGACCAATTTACCATAAAATTAACTTCATGATAACCGGATCCGATAAAAAGGTTCCTTTTCAAGAAACAAAAAATTGTGGATAAATAGTTTGAAAAAATTCAACCAACTCAATTTCTAAATGTTTGCTAGCCCATTAGAATGCTAAGGATTTGTTTTGAATTTGGGGAAGATTTGTAATGATAGAAAGGATACATTTCTCTAAATAGGCCCATTTCATTTAATAGAAAAGAGTTTACTTCATTTTTATTTCTAATGAGCTTAGATGATGCCATTTTATGTGTTAATGAGCTTTCACAAGGAAGATGTACAAAAATTGTTTTTGGACTTAAAAATCATAAATTTCAGTCTACTTTGGACCTCTACCATTTTAAATCTATAAATTATTTTTTAGATCCGTCAAAGCCATGACTTAACTGATGAAACCAAATAGAATCACTCAAAAATGTAAAACGGATCAACCGACAACACCGTGACATAATTTTTAGTAAAACACTTCCTGTCGACAAAAATATGGAAAAACACAAAAGCATATTGTCCATGTTTTTCTGAAGCCTGCTTCGACCAGTTAGAAGGCCTTAAAAATTATGGTCTTTTGTGGTATGTTAATATATCAAGTTAACTAGTTGCTAGGGGTGTTTATCCGTAAAAAACCGAACCGGTACTAAACCGAAAAATTCAGAAAATCAAGAACCGGTACCGGTACCGAATGTACCAGTTCGGTACAAAGTCGGTACCGGTTTTTTCGGTTCGATTTTCGGTTATACCGCAATAATTAAATAATTTTTTTAAACTAAGAAATAAGACTAGTAAATTACATTCTTACAAATACTAATTACAATTGTTACTCTAAGTGTATTTAACTATCATAATTGTAGTAATAAATAATCATAATAAAATATCTCATTTTTAATACATGATATTAGGGAGAGGAAGACATTTTCTCTGTTTCTTTCACACAGCCACCAACACCACTAGCACCAGAGCCAGCCAAAAGTTGCTTCTAGGGTGTAGAAATATATAATATCAAGAAAAAAAATTTGATGGGAAGCTGGGCTTTTAATGTTTTTGTTTGGATACAGAAAAAAGGTTGGAGAAATTAGACAGACAAGCAGCTAGAAGAATGTAATGATTTGGGGAACTAAAAATGGAACTATGATAGTCTTATTAGGACTGAGAACTTCGGCCTAGTTGGCATCTCTATTGGGCTGATTGGGCTCATAACATCCGGATGATATGCAGCCAGCCAGTCATTGGATAAAAAATTTGGGCTTTTCGGTTTTTTTTTGTTTTTCGGTATTTACCGAAATCAAAATTTTCATTACCGCTACCGATACCGAAAAGTATAAAAAAACCAAAAAACCGATACCCAAAAAAACGGTAACGAAAAAACCGGTAACGGCCAGTACCGGTTTCAACCGGTTCGGTAAAAAATCGAAAAAACTGAATTTTTTGAACACCCCTACTAGTTGCTGTCCAAAATTAAGAATTTTTCGATGTTTTGAGATGGAAATATGGACTCTGCAAGAAGATGCGATTTTAAAATGAAACTGCTATAAACTAAAATCCACAATCTAGAAAATTGTAAAATTTTTATAGGAGTCAGTGTTTAATGAGATGAGATTATTGTATAAATTTTGAAATTTTTGGATAAAAGGATCATTTAAAATAAATGTGGCAATTTTGGACTATTTTGGCCTATTAAAAAATAGGAAATGAATTTAAAAAATTACAAGAAAAATATTTTGTGATTAAAATATTATATGTTAATTTTTCCCAGAAGATAAAAATAATAATAAGTTGATTTGGTATTTTTCATGCCTATAAATGAGTTAAGAATAATTAAGAAAATTAAGTTATATTAAATTATAAAACTTGTAAATGAGATTTTATTGATTAATGGTCATTATATGACGTATTAAGACTTTATAAGGATATTTTGGTTATTTTTAATAAAATGTTATATGAATAGCATGATATGTGTGCTAAATAAATTAAATAGTAAGAGATAAATAATTAAAATACTATTAAATGATTAATAATATTAGTAAATGATTAAAATATTATTAAATGATTAATAATATTAGAAAATAAATAAATATTATTAAATGATTAAAGTAATTAATAATATTAGTAATTGATTAAAATATTATTAAATAATTAATAATATTAGTAAATAAATAAAATATTATTAAATGATTAATAATATTAGTAAATAAATAAAATATTATTAAATAATTATTAATATTAGTAATTGATTAAAATATTATTAAATGATTAATAATATTAGTAAGTGATTAAGATATTATTAAATGATTAATAATATTAGGAAGTGAATGAAATATTATTAAGTGATTAATAATATTATATGAGAGTTTAAGATGATGATTAAGTGATAACAATATTATCAGAGAATGATAATATTACTAATAGTTTAAGGTATTATCTAATGTTGACTTATGCGATTAAATGTTAGATAATTTAATATAGAGTTATAATATCATAAGTCGAGATATGTTATGCTAATTGAAAGATCAATCTATTGGTCTTCCATAAGAGGTTAAATTAAATTGCATAGCAGGAAATAGGGGTGTTCAAAATTTTCGATTTTTTTTATTTTTTACCGGTACCGGCAGTATCGGTTTTTTCGGTAGCAGTATTTTCAGTATCGATTTTTTCGGTACTGGTTTTTCGGTATTTTAACACTTTTCGGTACCGGTAGCGGTAATGACTTTTTTGAATTCGATAAAAACCGAAATTTAATAATTTAATAATTAATAGTTAATGTTTTGTAATTTTATATATTAAATAAATTTTTTTATATATTAATAATTTCTATATAATAGTATTTTTTATTAATTTTTATATATATATTAATAATGTTTTGTAGTTTTATTTTATATATTAATTATTATTAATATTTAATAACTTCTTAGTTTTTTAAAAAAGTATTAATATATAAAAAAATATTTAATTATTATTAATAATTATATATATTACCATGCGGTATAACCAAAAATCGAACCGAAAAAATCAGAACCGATTTTGTACCGAACCGATACCGAAACCAGTAATTCGGTACCAGTTTCGGTTCTTATTTTTCCTGTAATTTAGGATCGGTACTGGTTCGGTATTTTCGGTATCGGTTCCGTTTTTTACCAATGAGCACCCCTAGCAGGAATCAGCGAACGAGACAAGTTTTCTAATTCAAACCTGAGTTATTATTTTTCAAGTATGTTAGTGGATAATTATTGTCAATTATTGCACATCAATGATAATTCTTGATATTCACACTTATCGCAATTGATTTCCTATTCTATTTTATCGAGCTGTGAAATAATTAAAGTTCTTTTCTTCATGAACTCTATGAACTGTTTATGAGGTAGGTCTATGCTAGTTGTATCAGCTCGACCGAACATGTTTAAATTTACTAATTCAAATACGTTTAAAAAGTTATTCCAAATCAATTGTTGGTAAGGACTCTTAGATTGAGAAAAAGAACAATTTTTACTAAGGCATTATATCGGAAAATAAATATTTGTCCGTTTATTTAAGTGATATGCATAATCACCAGGTATGAAAGACTGATTCCCTTGATTGCCAAAACCAACTAAAATGTCCAGTTTAATTACTGATAAACCTCCATACTTGTTCATGGTCATTGCCGACCACTCAACATTATTTATTCAATTATTCAATTATTGAAACATGATTTGTAAGACCCCAACTTTTATGAATAACGATGAATTTTTCTCTAAATATTATTTTTGAATATTACGGTGTGAATTTGTTATAATGTTATAGTTGTGGGTAATATTTAAAAAATTTGCAAAGTAAGTAAGTTGTTTTAAAATATTCGATTGGTCGAAAAATATTCGTTTTATTAGGGAATATTCGTACGACGACATAATCATTGGTGGACCCTACAACAGAATTATTGTTGGAGTTAGAAAGCGACAGAAATATCTTTTTATAAAAATAACGGTGAAAGTTTTATCGTTAACTGTTGAAATACATGGGGATAAAAGTACAGTAATATGCATGGTTGCATAGTGCACACGGTATTGATTATTGATGCTTACGTGAGAAGTCACTCTGTTATACTCAATTATTGCTACAGTAATTGCTGCATAGTATCTCACATTATTGATTCAATTATTTTTACAGTATCATCTGCACAATATTTTATATTATTAAATCAATAATTGAGATGACAAGTTATTCATATTATTATTTGTATTATTGACAATGTCTAGAAAGTTCTATCAAGGAAAGAGGTTTGGTCACCTAATTGCGCGCCAATAGGGAGAAATCCTTATCGAAAATCGCCTCTTTCCTGGGAATGATTTGGTTGTTAATATTGCAAGCTATATTATTGATGAATAAATGTTGTTAAAAATATTGAGGGGATTTTTTTGAAGTATTTGTTGTAAATTTTGTGTGATGCCCCCAAAATAGGTATACATCACCCATCTTGAGTCGCAAAATACATGGTACAAATTTAAATACAAACTTCTTTTATACAGTACGACAAAACGTAGTTGAGAGTTTCAACACGGATAATGTCTCGTAGAGAGTATCCAAACTCAAATAAAGTCATCATTACAATTATTATCACACTATTTCTGTAAGACCCCAACTTTTATGAATAAAGATGAATTTTCTATAAATATCATTTTTGAATATTATAGAATGAAGTTGATATAATGTTATAGTTGTGGATAATATTTATAAATTTTGTAATGTACGCAAGTTGTTATATAATATTCGATTGGTCGGGAAATATTCGTTTTAACAGGGAATATTCGTAAAACGGCACAATCATTGATGGACCCCACAACGAAATTATTGTCGAATTAAAAAAATGACAAAAATACTTTATGAAAATAACGGCGGAAGTTTTACAGTTAACTGTTGAAACACCCGGTGTTAAAAGTACAGTAATACGCGTAGTTGCACAGTAGCACACAGTATTGATTATTGATGCTTACGTGAGAAGTCACTCAGTTTTGTTCAATTATTGTTACAGTAATTGTTGCATAGTATCTCACGTTATTTGATTCAATTACTGTCAATATTTTATAATCAATAATTTAGATGACAAAGTTATTATTATTATTATTTGCAATATTAACGATGTCTAGAAGTTCTGTCAAGGAGAGGTTTGGTCACCTAATTGCCCGCCAATGGGGAGAAATTCTTATTGGAAAGCCTCCTCTTTCATGGGAACGACCTGGTCGATTAATATTGTGAATTATAATAATGATGATGAGTTCTGTTTTATTAGTATTATTAATGTAATAAAATAGAAAAGCTTTTTATATAAAACAGAATACTTTTATAAAGTTATTCGTTTTATTAGACTAATAGTAAAATCTTTTTATATAAAATAGAATACTTTTATAAAGTTATCTGTTTTATTAGACAATAATTAGAATATATTATATTTTATTATGCATAGTGTTTGCATAGTGCCTACATAGTGTTTGTATAGTAAATTTTTTTAATATAAAACAGAATACTTTTATAAAGTTATCCGTTTTATTAGATTATAAATAGAATATATTATATTTTATTGTAAACCAATCTGGTCCGTCCGTTTAAAATAAATCAATCTGGACCGTTCATGAATTAGTTACTATGCAGTCCATTCTTCTATAAATAGAAGTTCATTCCTTCATTATTTCTTACGAATTCACTGAAACTCTAGAGAGAGAAACTATAGAGAGAGTTCTTCTTTTATAATCTTGAGCGTATTTCTTTAGAGTTTAAGAAAGCTTTGAGCGTAGTGCAAGTTTTCTTTGAGTATATCATCGCCCTACCAGTCAAAATACTCTTCTTTTACGGTAAGGGATATTATTTGTTGTACTCGTTAGGGGTATTCCTTCTTTCTTATTGGTGAAATTCTTTTGTTATTTCATTCTTTATTATTCTGTTGGAATAACCTATATACGCAGGATACCCTATACTTGGTGAAATTCTTCAGTTATTCCATTATTTATTATTATGTTGGAACATCCTGTCTGTGCGTTTACGCATGACCTGGTTCCATTATTTATTATTCTGTTGGAATATCCTGTCGGTGCGTTTACGCATGACCTGGTTCAATTATTTATTATTCTATTGGAATATCCTGTCGGTGCGTTTACGTATGACCTGGTTCCATTATTTATTATTTTGTTGGAATAACCTGTATGTGCGGTCTATCGCATGCCTTGTAATTTCTTTTGTTATTCCATCTTTATTATACTCAGTTGGTTAAAGTTTTAACTTCTATACTCCATGAAATTAGTAGAATATCCTTGATATTTGCGCTTCATCCAGTATATTTTCATGAAAATATTCTTCTGAGCACTCTTGAGTGTTACTCTGTAAAGAAGTATTATGTTGACAATTTGGACATTATTAGTTCCTGGATAAATTAATTCTTGAACTTGTTTTATTGAATTCTTATATCATTGTCATCATCCTCATATTTATATTATTTTGAAAGTCATCTGTGGCCTGTAGTGCATAGATGAAATTGGTATGATTATAACCAGGGATTATTTGGTGTAATCATGACCGTAATATTTCAAATGATGTGAAAAAAGTCCTCATTGACCCGTAGTGCATTGATGGACAGTTATTGGCATGATCATGACCATTGATGAATACACGAATATCCTTGGCTGTGGTGCATGGATAATTTGTAGTTGTGATGCTAATGAATATCCTTGGCCGTAGTGTAGGGATGATGTGAATTGTTTGTTAAGCTGAGTCTCAGCGATAAAAGTCATGAAAAACCTTTTAAATCATAGAAGATAGTAGATTTTATTCTCTACTTGAGTCTTCTAATGGATTGCTTGTTCCGCTGCAGTTAAACTTGATGTTTGTTATATTTTATCAGTTTACATTGTTTGAAGGCTAATGATAATTTATTCTGCATTATCTTAGTCATAATATTTCTTATTGGGCTAGTTGAGCTCACCCTTTTGTTTTCCCTGTTCTCTTCAGGAAATGAGAACGTAGCAGGGACTAGTCGGAGAACAGAGTGATGGTCCAGATAATAGCATTAGTAGTCCTCACTATTCTATGAAATAGTGTGATAATAAATGTAATGAGGACCCCATTGAGTTTGTATATTGTCTAGATGACAATATTTGTATTAAAACTCACAGCATATGTTTAGTCGTATTTTACACGATTGTTGTATAATTAAGTTATATTTGAATTTTGTATCATATATTTGGCGACTTAGAATAGGTGATGTATACTGATTTTGGGGGCGTCACAATTTCACATAATAGTGAGGACCACTATAGCCACCTATCTGGACCGTCACTCCATTTCTCGACTCGTCCCAGCCATATTCTCATTTCCTGAAGAGAACAATGAAAGCAAAAGGGTGGGCTCAACTAGCCTAGTAAAAAATATTATGACTAAGATAATGCAGAATAAATTATCATTAGCCTTTAACAATGTTAAACTGATAAAATACAATAAACACCAAGTTTAACTGCATCGGAACAAACAATCCATTAGAAGAGTCAGATTGAGCATGATATCTACTATCTTCTATGATTTAAAAGTTTATCATCAATTTTATTGTTGGGACTCAGCTAAATAAATAATCCACACCACTGAATTATCCATGCACTACCGGCCAAGGATATTCATTTTTATCACAAATGGTCATGATCATACCAACAACTGTCTATCAATGCACTACGGGCCAATGATGACTTTTACCACATTATTTGTAACATTTTGGGTCATGATTATACCGAATGATCCTTGGTCATAATCATACCAATCAAGAGTCCATCTATGCACTACGGCCAAAGATGACTTTCATCATAATATAAGCATGAGGATGATGACAATGATATAAGAATTCAATTAAACGAGAGCAAGGATAAATTTTAAAGATTTATAATTTAATTTATCCAGAATTCAATAATGTCTAAATTGTCAACATGATACTGTTTTGTGGAGTAAAATTCAAGAATAATATTGTATCAAAAATAATTTGGACAGAAAATAAATTAATTATTGTCATGAATAATACTCCATGAATAGTACCCCGTGAATAGTAATCCGGCATGAAAAGATTAAACTTTAACAAGAATGTTCAGAAAAAATATCATTATGACACGATACTAGATGAAACGCAAATATCAAGGATATTCTACTAATTTCATGGAGTATAGAAGCAATACTTATCAACATAAGTGTAGAATTAGGAATATGAAACGAAATAATATTACTTACATACTACAGAGTATGGAAGAAAATATTATTTCTTACGAATATTAAACAAGAATAATATCACTTACGAATACGAAAGGAATAATACCCTTACCTTAGTAAGAGATTGGATACTGAAATAGTGTTATAACAGAATGCTCTTCTTCTTTCTCTCTGATTCTCTCTCTATAGAATCCTTTTGTGAGTCGTAGTGAATTGATGAGAATAAAAGAAGAAATAAGCTTCTATTTATAGAAGATTTCTAGCTTAGCCCTTGCAATGTGAAAAGGCAAGTGGCTTGACGACTGGTGATGTGAAAAGAAAAGTGGTTTGACGCTTGTAATGTGAAACGATAATTGGTTCGACGCCTGTAATGTGAAACGATAATTGGTTTGACGCCTGTAATGTGAAACGATAATTGGTTCGACGCGTGTAATATGAAACGGCAAGTGGTTTGACGTCTGGTAAAGACAATTACTATTGACGAAAGTGACTCTTAGATGATGACATATGTACCCCCATAGAATAAACCAAACTTACCACAAACGTCTCATAACAAACTTCTTATTTATCTCAAAGATTGAATAAATATTACCACAAATCATTTTATCTTCAATCAACACATATTTAATCTTTTAATAATTATTCATCATTAATATTATAACTCACAATATTTAACAACCAGATCATTCCCAGGAAAGAGGGGGGTTTTCGATAAGGATTTCACCCTATTGGCGCGCAATTAGGTGACCAAACATCTCCTCGACAGAACTTTCTAGACATCGTCAATATTGAAAATAATAATATTAATAACTTTGTCGTCTCAATTATTGATTTAATAATATAAAATATTATGCAGATGATATTGTGATAATAATTGAAACAATAATATGAGATACTATACAGCAATTACTATAGTAATAATTGAGTATAACTGAGTGGCTTCTTACGTAAGCATCAATAATCAATACCGTGTGCTACTATACAACCACGCGTATTACTGTACTTTTACCACCGAGTATTTCAACAGTTAACGGTAAAACTTTCGCTGTTATTTTTATAAAAAGATATTTCTGTCATTTTCTAACTCCGACAATAATTCTATTGTGGAGTCCACCTATAATTGTGTCATCGTACGAATATTCTCTGACAAAAAGAATATTCTATGACCAAACGAATATTTTATAACAACTTGCTTACTTTGCAAAATTTATAAATATTACGCACAACTATAACATTATAGTAAATCCACACCATAATAGTCAAAATGATATTTAGAAAAAATTATTCTTTATTCATAAAAGTTGGGGTCTTACATTTTGCTTATTATTTGGACCTCCACCCTAACCCGTCTGGTTGACCCGTCTGCTTCAGAAGTCGGAATAGACATTTATGAGCACGACCTAGAGGAATAAATAACTGAAATTAAGCGTCCATGCACAACCAGAACAATGAAAAATTATCCTTCTATCCTAAGAATTATAGACCTTAACATTGGGATGACCAAAAGAAGAACTTTTAAAGATATTAGCTTATAAAAATACAAAATTAAGATATACTAAGGTACTGATAACAACAATTAATGTTGATATATGAGTAACAAATCACAAAGGTATGATCATTTTGTTTTCTTACTATATGTGTTAGTGTTATAAGCTTGCTCCAGTGTCATTCTTTATCCTTGCGCTTATTTCTTTTAATGTACAAATGGGTGCGATAACTAAATTTAGTTAAATTGATATGAATTATTTTTTGTAGATGACAAAGGGGGAGAGATATAACTAAATTGATGATTTATTTCTTTTTAATATTGACAAAGTGGAGAGAGATATTTGGGTATATTTGAATTGGTATTCCTGTTGGTATTGAGATACTATATTGTGCTGGAATATGCAAATGATAGTTATTTGGGTCAAGTCATTTTTTGCTCATTAATATCCATAATCTTAGGGGGAGCTTTATATTGTCATCATCACAAAAGGGGAGAATGTTAGTTTTTATTCTTTGTGGTTTTAATGATGACAATATGCTTGTGTATGTAATTTATTTAATGGTCTGGATTGATTTTATTTGGGCTAATTTAATAATGGTTTATTGAAAATGATATTGTTTGGTTCATGATGGCCCAATTTGGATATAAGTTCAATTGATATATCATGTAGGATTGCATAAAGTATTTCTACTCCAAGGGTTTTAAAATTCATATCATTATTATTGCTGGAAATTATCTCTTTAATATATTTTGTCAAATCAATTTTTGAATTGCAATTAATATATTAAAGAATCTGTTTAGTTGTGAATTCCGTTCTAATTTAAAAAGGAGTCTAATAAGGTAAATACAAACTTTTTAGTGATTGGAATGAAACGAAACTTATCAAATATACTCTTTTATTCCTTTATTTAAGCTCTTTCAGTTTGACTTGGAAATCATATCTTTAATAGCTGATTTAAGGAATATCTTATATCTGTTGGACATAATTAGTTGTTAAAATCATGAGACTTTCTTGCTAACAATTTTGATAGTCGTTAGTTTATTCAGTATATATGTTCTTCCTCACGGCTGAAAAGGGGTAGGTAGAACACTTGAAGCTTATATTTGTGGTTATACAGAGAAAATTTTATCAAGAACTTTAAAAGTTTATTTCCAACAATTCATTGTATCGGTTTTAATTCATTTTGGCTGGAAAATATAGTTCATTGTAATCATAGTTCCTTGTATTAAAATTTGAGTTCACGTCTTGTTTGGCTTGGTCGATCCAATAATGGATATGAATTGCTCAAATGAATTTTTCAAGGTTGTAGAGGTGCAATTGTCTCAATAGAGAGAAAGGTTGCAGAGGTGCAAGGGGCCGACAATTATGTCCATCTCAGTGGAAAGCTACTTTGAATAGGGAGTTCTTTTGTAATCAATTGAGTATTAAGTTTAATAAAAAAAAAAGGCTCCAATACCAATTGGTATTGGATGTGGATTAAGCCACTAGAATAGAGGATAAAGGCTGAACCACGTGAAAATCTTGATGTGATTTTTATTTTGTTATCTATCTCATTCTTCAATTTATTATTCTGC
The DNA here is from genome assembly GCA_020205505.1 of Panax japonicus. NCBI lineage: Eukaryota > Viridiplantae > Streptophyta > Magnoliopsida > Apiales > Araliaceae > Panax > Panax japonicus. The sequence goes on along the minus strand of CM035104.1, from coordinate 44,414,595 downwards.
CATTAAAATGTTTTGCAAAATATTGTTGATATACGAAGTGAACTAATCCAGACACCAACTGAAAGTAGTATGCATACAAGTCAATCATATATGATGATAAACATATACTTTGTAATTATTCTTATTTATTAATTTATTAATAAAAGAATTATTTATTAAAAAAATGTATTATCTACATGGTGTTGTTTTAATAATATGTGATAAACTCATAGTTTTAACCAATGCTTTTAGAATCATGATGAGATCATACTAATGATATCTAAATTCTTAGATAGCTTAAAACTAAAATGTTCCCAATCAATGGATTACTAAAAAGAGGATTAGTGAATCCTGATAGATTGGTACATACGTTGCTTGCTTATTGGATGAGGATGATTGATCTCATGATCATTTGTATGGAGAACACTAAAGCAAGTATGTAGGTGTTTATTAGAGAATAAGTTCATTAAATGTGACTAGCTAAGAAATACCTAATGGAGTTTTAATTGCATGTCAATAGAAATTCCTATAGTGATAGTAGTACAAATGATCTTTAAACTTGAGATCATCATAGTATCTTATATATAATGAATTGCAGTTTGACTTATTCCTTAAGACCCTTAGGGTATATCAAAGGGTATGCTTGGGTGTAGTAAGTTATATGTGGTGATATGAATGATCAATAAATAATCTACCACTTCTAGTAAAAGAAGAGAAATGTCATATGTGATTCGATAAATGACAACACATGAATCCTTGGCCAAGGTGGAATAAAATTAGAAAGTAGTTTCTAATTTGCATTAATTAGGAGTTATGCATTTGGAATCGAAATACATATAATTAAATAAAATAAGACTTGACAATAATTCTATGTCTTATATTTAATTGGGGGGATAAATCAACTTTTGGTACCTGTACTGGGACACGACTTACAATTTGGTACCCGAAGTGAAAAAAGTTACAAACTGGTGATTGTACTCGAAAAATGTTACACTCCGTTAAACATTAGGGACACGACTTACAAATTGGTACCAAAAGTGAAAAAAACATACAAACTAGTGATTGTACTAAAATATTTTTGTAATCTGGTGCTTATACTTTCCAATTTTTAAATAATTGTTAAAATTAATCCAACGGGAGAGACAAACATACAGAGAGAAGCGAAGTCGACGCGAAGAAGATCCTCAATATTTTGTTCCATCGTTTCTTGCCTCCCACATTCACACCATTGCTCCACATGCAGTGGCACCGACTTGGGAACTCTGGTGTAATCCATTCATTTTTGTTGCATGAAATACAATCTTTTTCCCCGATTTCATTTACGATTCCTGTGACAACCTCAAAATAGGTCCATTCCATCCAACCCATTCTGAGTCGCCAAATATATGGTACAGAAAACAATTATAACTTTATTAATACAATTGTCGTGAAAGATACGATAACACTTAAACTGTGAGTTTAAATACAAATATATACCAACTGAGACTCATGTCCCAACCGTGGATTGCACCTCATAATGACACCTTACATAAAGGTATAGTGAAAAATTGTTTTAGAAATTAACATCTTTGGGAAGTACTCAAGGAAACCTTCGGACATGGGAGGCCATGCGTCTAGGTTATGATAGATATCATATGGCCACAAAATTATCCTTGGTTGACCCAATAGACCCCAAAGAAAAACGAGAAGATTACTATCATATTTTTCCCAATGGTGTGTCTTCTCTTGACATATCATTATCTCCACCGTCTCTAATTGAGAATTATACTTCAACCAAGCTCCAAGATTATATAGGTAGTGCTCGTATATATACTCAGCAAGTGGATGACCACATCCCTGTCTTATGATGACACGAGGTTTTATGTCATTAGACATCTTGTATGATAGTGGCAAAATACCCTTCCAACGTTGGGTTCGCTTCACCCTATTTGATTCAACAACTATAACTACTAAATGATGACCACCGTTCTATTCTCCTGTTACCCCCGCCGGACCCAGCTACACTCGTATTACCTGAAAAGAATTGTGAAGCAAAAGGGTGAGCACAACTAACTCAGTAAAAAATATTATGACTAAAGATAATTAAATTATCAATAGCCTTCATCAATAATAAATCAGAGATTTAGAACATATGGTAGATGATAAAAATTTCAACCATAGTTACAGCGGAACGAGCAATCCATTAGAAGAGTCAAATAGACCATAAAGTCTATTATCTTCTCTATATTAAAAGTCCACCAACAATGTTTTAACCCTATAACATCAATCAACAGTTCCTGTCCACAATCATATGAATAACTCATAATTATAATTGTGATTCTAAATTTCTCTTCTCATCCAGGACGATGATAATTTTCATCACATGTCTTTACCTGAAACATCAAAGATCATGTTTATACCAAGTCACAGTTCCTGTTCATAATTATACTAATAAATTCATCTTTGCACTACGGGCCAAAGATATTCATCAACAGTTCATCTTTGCACTACAGGCCAAAGATATTCAACAACAGGTCATCTTTGCACTACGGACCAAAGATATTCAACAACAGGTCATCTTTGCACTACAGGCCAAATATATTCAACAACAGCTCATCTTTGCACTACGGGCCAAAGATATTCAACAACAGGTCATCTTTGCACTACAGGTCAAAGATATTCAACAACAGGTCATCTTTGCACTACAGGCCAAAGATATTAATATCTCAAAGAAATATATAATCATTTCAAAATTTATATAAACAATAATTATAACCATGTTGATCAATTCACCTTTCCACTTAAGCTAAAGATATTTAATTATAAATTCAATGGTCATGATCATACCAGTCATAATTCAACTTTTCACTACTGGCCAAAGAGAACCCTAGTCATGATTATACCAATAATCTACCCATCTTTACACTCTAGTGAAAGAGAATTTCAATATCAGGGTTATAAAAATGTTATACATGATAATAAAATCAATATAATCAATACATAGTTTTAATCTCCAGAGTAATATTCATAAATCAACTAAAATTTTGTTAGAAAAAAGAAACCAATTTTGTAGTGAATAGTACCCGTGAATAGTAACTCATAAATAGTAACCCGTCGTGAATAGTAACTTGTGAATAGTAATTCATGAATAGTAACTCGTGATTAATAACTCATGAATAGTAACCCCGACATGAAAAAGTTCTAAATTTGATAAAGTTCAAACCAATATTTTGGCATAATGATATTGAAGAAATAATATCACTTACGAAGAAAATAACATCCCTTTCAATCCCTTAAAATTCCCTACTATCCCCTACAATCCCTTAAAATTCTTTATTATCCCTTACCTCAAAAGAGCAGTACTTCTGACTGGAATAACGCTGAACGAACTTGCACCGTATAGTAACACTCAAGATATCAAAATACTCACAAGAATACACTCGATAATATAGAGAGAGAAATAAAGAGAAAACTTCAATTTCTGGTGTGATTTTCAATTCTAACCTAAGCACCCTATTTATAGGAAAATGCTTAGAACACCAAAGCAGAAAATTTAATATAATATTAATATATATATATATATATATATATATTAAATTCTTACGCACCCTCTTCTTTGGTCAACAAATCAGCCACACATGTTCCAAAGACAACAAAAACGGTTTTGTTAATTAAAACAATTAAAATTTCCAAAAATAAATTATTCCGAAAATTTCAGAACTTTAATAATTCATAATAAATAGCCCTTTTATCAGAAAATTCAAATCTCGCAAATTTTTATAGGAAATTCAATTTTTCACAACTTTGCAGAAGAAAGTTTTTCCAAATTCCAAACAGAAATTGACCGAAATCCACATACGGACGATTTTACAGGCTATAATCAAATTTCAGTCAAGAAATGGGGTCCACCGACACACAAAACATGTGTTAATCATTTAATGCAACAAAAATACTCTTCCTCCTCATATACTCATATATCATACATTCATTAAAAAAATATTATCATTATTATATTATAATAATATAATAAAATAGTATTTTATCAGAAAAGATAAAATATCAATTTTCAACAATTGTCACTTTAAAAAAATTCTTCATTTTATATCCACATAAAATGAATATTTTTCTTATCATATAAATCAATAATTAATTATTCACAAATAATATTACAGAATCACAATATTGACAACTAGGCAGTTCCAAGGAAAGAGGAGGCTTTCCAATAAGAATTTTTCCTTACTGGCGCGCAATTAGGTGACCAAACCTCTCCTTAGACAGAACTTTCTAGACATTGCCAATAATATTATCTAATAATATTATTCAAATAATATGAATTATTGATTTGATAATGGAAAATAATGTTCAGTGACAATTATTAAAATAACAATAATATAAAATATCAACGCAACAATTATTGAATCAAAAATAAAATATTGAACAGTAATTACTATAATAATTATTGAGTATTGGCTTCTTACGTAAGAATCAATAATTGGTGTTATACCTTGTGCTACTGTGCAAAAACGCGTATTACTGTGTTTTAACCACCGGGCATTCCAACAGTATTAACGGTAACAACTACGCCGTTATTTGTAAACAATTTATACTTGTCGTTTTCTTCATCCATCGCTTTCTGTTATGGGGCCCACAAAAGGCTGCGCCGTAGTATGAATATTCTCCGACAGGAAGAATATTCCACGACCAAACGAATATTCCCCGACAACAATGAGTATTTTATAACCACTTGCTTATTTAAAAAAAAATTCATATATCACCCTTGACTTTAAACTTTTATCAATTTAACCATTTACTGAATAGTAATTATAAGAAAAAATTGAATACTTTTATTTCATAAAATTTGGGGTCTTACAATTCCACTCCAAGACGAGCTCATCCTTTCAATTAAACACTGAAAACCCTTTAATAAATATATGGGAACCAGTAATCAATGGAGAATCGAGACAAGAAGAATGAGAGAAGAAGAAGGACAGAAGAAGAGAACCCTAATTTTCAAACAGAATAAAGATGAAACCCTACTGTTTAACGGATTGTAACATTTTTCGAGTACAATCACCAGTTTGTAACTTTTTTCACTTCGGGTACCAAATTGTAAGTCGTGTCTCAATACATGTACCAAAAGTTAATTTATCCCTTTAATTGGGACATTGTATGGTGGAAGGATTGAATTGTATGGTACCTATTTACTCAAATATTCTTTTATGATTAATGTTAAAATCTATATTATCTGGAAATTCGTTGATCGCTAGGGAGGCTTATCCCTATTGTAGAATAAATATTATTTATTAAATAAATTAATATTTTAATTTATTTATTTAAATAAGATTATAATTGTTATAATTGATTTATTCATAACCGGTTTAATATGGAGAACCTAAATGGTCACACCATAAAAGGAAGAATAATTATTTAAGAAGCTAATGGCATAATCGTAATAATATGTTAAGTATATTTAATTTTATTTATGGCGATAGAATAAATTAAATAACTTAATGTGTATTATTTAATATTTTAGAAATATTAAATATAAATTAACAAGAGGAGTTTTATTAATATTATAACTATTATTATTATTTTAATTTTTAAAAGAGTCTAGGAATTAATTTAATATAAGTACTCTCATTTATTCCTAATAGGATTAGGATGCAAAATTAGTTAAAGAGTTTAATTAATTATACCTAATAAGATTATGGAACCTAATTAATTAAAAGAGTTTAATTAAATCAATAATATCTTATTTTAATTAAATAGGGTTACCTGATATCTTTATAAGAGAAGTCTCATATCAGATATCATATATACGTAATTCAATTGTTGGAGAGTACGCCCTTTTTCTATAGAGATAGAAAAAACTAGGGTTTGAGCCAATACACCTTTTTTCTTGAAAATATTTCTTTCTTGGTGAATCACCTCTAGAGGTCATACACTTGGGTGGCTAACATTGATCAAAGAAGGAATCTACTCGGAGATTCAAGGAGATCACGAAGAAGTAGGAGTTGAACTCGTACCCGTGGAAGCTATTATCTACAAGGGTATGATTCCATAACTTCTTATTCTTCGTTTTAATTAATAATATGCATAAAGGATGACTCGGGTAATTGGTTTGTGAAAAATTGTAAAATATGATTTTATTTTGCTTCCGCTAATTTTGCAATTTAATTGCTACTTTGATTTTCACAAAACCTTACACTAACTCTTACTGTTTTTTCCTATCTGCATTATAACTAAAGTAGAATTTAGTCTAAAGCAGACAACGAAAATCATAGACATCACCTATATGTTTTAAACATGTATAAGAAAAATAAAATTAGTCATTGTTGATCACTTCTAGCTTAGACACCTATTAACCATCCCCTCTAAGTGTGCACACATATATATAATTACAATAAGTAACAAAATTTAGGAAAATGATATATATTCTGACTTTATCTGTCGACTTTTTATTGAGATAGCATTATGAAGTATTTTATTAGGATAATGTTGGTTGATTTTGCAATCAATGAATACGTGCAAGTATACACGGTCAACAAGTAATATAATGATAAGAAAAGTATCGTTCTCATGAGAAAATATGTTAATATTTATTGATTATCAATTACAATTCAATTAATACTACTTTAAACTACGAAATATTGGTTTTGATATGAAATCTAAAATTAAAAAAACTAATTAATAAGATCAAAGTTTTGCAAGATTAACTGTAGACTTAACAAGTTAAGATTACAACTTTCTTTGGTATTTTGTTTAAATCAATTTGCTTCCCATTTAACTCAGGTTAATTAATACAAATCATTATCCAAGAATACTTTATAGTATTCATACAATTCTTCCAAAAACACGTAAATAAATCCTCCTAAATCTAATCATTAAGACACAAAATTACAAGGAACACTAGTCAATCAACTCACTATATTCCTATGTGAATCAAGTTAATTAATTAGGATTTTAAGCATAAATTCTTTCAATGGATACAAAAGACACATAGATATATTCTTATCCTACATGTTAACCATATTAATCTTATTCAGATTATATGAACAGATGGATACAAGGAACACTTTAGTCAATCAACTCACTATATTCCTATGTGAATCAAGTTAATTAATTAGAATTTTAAGCACAAATTCTTTCAATGGATACAAAAGACACATAGATATATTCTTATCATACATGTTAACCATATTAACCTTATTCAGATTATAAGAACATATGTTATTATATTTGATGAGTGGGATTTATACCCACGAATTAGTCCCTTTTTATTGTTAGATTGTTGTCTGTTTCAATATTTTATGTATCTTTTCTATATTTTTATTAGTGCATGCAAGTTCGAGTTATCTAAAGGTATGCTTTGCAGATTGGCTTCCTTTCTTGTTTATTTTTCAAATATTGGCGCCGCAACGCTAGGTGTCGCGCCCCAGCGCCAATGTCAAGCCAAGATCGAGTTCAAGCGCCATTTACGGTGCCCCGGGGCCAATGCCAGGCCAATCTACTGTGATTCGACGCTGTACTTGAGCTGCATCTCGCGCCCCGGCACCAGGCGCAGCGCCAGTCTCGTGCCCCGGCGCCATTCACGGCGTCCCATCCCCGAGCCTCGCGCCCCAGCGCCGCATGCTCGCTCCCCGACGCATGTTCCGGTGCCCAAACAGTAACAAGCTTTTAATGACCTATAGAAAGGGAACATCATATAAATAGAAAGCAAAGCCGCCTGAAAAGGGTATCGAAGATCAGAGAACTTATTGGAGAGCTTAGACTAGAATTTCTCTCTGTCATTTAATTTCTTAGGAGAGTTAGAAGCTGGGCTACAGAAGAGCAGTTATTACTTTCCGCATTTACTCAGAGCTTGCACGTGAAGGATAGATTTGGAGGAAGAACATTTCAAAATAGGGGTTTTCTTAATCCAAATCTCTCATTTCTTTGTATTTGTCTGGGAATGTGTAAAGTATTGAAAATGTTTGTTCGTCCCATAGTTATGAACTAACTCCATTTTTAGGAGTGCAATGTAACCTTTTGTTTAGCTTAGTTAACTTTCTCTCCCAATTTATTTAATGAATCATTTTGAATGGGTTGTTGTAATTCTTACCTAATGACTGATTTCTTGATAAAGAATTTGGTATTGATAGTAATGAAAATTGACAAATGGACATTATTATCTATCTCTGATTGCAGCAACACTTGTTATGACCATGCCATTGGTGTACATAATATGCTCATAGGATAGACATATCCTTATTTGCCATGTGTGACCTTGAGACTTAGCTTACTGACCTTAACCTAGTTATTACCACCAATAGACATATTGTGTTGTAGCTGGTTAGGGATGTGCATTTTAACTTCGATAGAAGCTTATGCGTATTTACAATTCTCGGTTAGCCATTCTTTAATTCGTTTGTAATGAAGAGAGTTAGGAAATTAAGCGACGCATTAGGGGAGTTGTACTCCTATCTTGACTTCTTAGCACAACCATTTCTCTCGTTCTTTTCAGTTGTCATCATATAGCTTAAACCAACATCTTAATTCTCTTGTTTAGATAAGATTCGTAACGACTATACCTTAGTATTTGTTTTCTTTTAAAACTTTGTCCTCGTGGGTTCGACACTTTACTTACTTATATTACTTGTGGATCGCGTTTGCTTGCGCGCGATTTGGCAATACCAAATCTTAACCAACAATATTCATATCTAAATCTATACTCTATTCTCCAGTTTATATAGATTATCACAGTAATTGTTAGCTAAATGATTAATCAATAAATACAAGATATAATAAACGATTAAATAAAAACCAACTTTCATTCAATGGGAAAGTTTAATTTAAACTACATACCAAGTTCCGTTACAATCTTAATTGAAATTTAGTTCATAATGATAAAGAAAAATATCATCAAAGTTAATAATCCAAACATCCCAAATAATTACAAAGAATAAGAATTAGAGAAAATATTAGAAGAACTTGTTATGGTGCACCCGCGAGGCATAATCCACCAGATCAGCACCCCCCCCCCCCTTGCGCGGGCGTAATGGGCGCACACACACACACACACAGAGGTTTTCTGACCAAAAGTCCAAGAACCAAGTTAATTAATTAGGATTTTAAGCACAAATTCTTTAAATGGATACAAAAGACGCATAGATATATTCTTATCATACATGTTAACCTTATTCAGATTATATGAACATATGTTATTATATCCATATCTAAATCTCTTGTATTCTCCAGGTTATATAGATTATCACAGTAATTGTTGGCCAAATGATTAATCAATAAATACAAGATATAATAAACGATTAAAAAAACCAATTTTCATTCAATGGGAAAGTTTAATTTAAACAGCATACCAAGTTTTGTTGCAATCTTAATTGAAATTTAGTTCATAATGATAAAGGAAAACATCATCAAAGTTAATAATCCAAACATCCCAAATAATTCCAAAGAATAAGAATTAGAGAAAATATTAGAAGAACTTGTTATGGTGCACCCGCGAGGCATAATCCACTGGATCGGCACCCCCCCTGCGCGGGCGTAATGCGCGCACACACGCGCTAAGGTTTTCTGACCGAAAGTCCAAGAACCAAGCTTGGTCTAACATAATTCCTTAGTCATCCTCATGTGCGCGAGCCCATCCTTATTTCCTCAACCATGTTACTAAGACCAAGCCAACATGTACTAATATACACAAAGAATGTTTTCAAAATAGACAATATGGGACTATGTCAAAACTATAAATTTTAGATCATAACCAACAATCCCCCACATGATCCAAAATTATCAAAGAGAGAAAAATTAAAAAGAAGTAAGAAGGACAATGGATTTTAGATACATAACGTCGATACCTTGTGGGTTTGAATTGACACATAGTGGAACAAGCTCATACTTGTAGATTTTAGATGAAATATATTCTTGAACCCATTATCTATGATACAAATAATTGAACTCGCACACATATCTAAAAATCATGAATCCACACATGTCCGCGGTTGGGCGTGTTCTAGGCCATGCGCCATATCCCAGATTTTCATAAAGGCTTTAGAGAGTTTGCCAAAGACTCTCATAGGAAGCGGCCTATACCTCCACCTTTATATAGGTGAACCCATCAAGTGTAAATGGACATACACCACCCTATACACCACCCTTTAGGGCTATGAGTTTCATTAAGAATCTAAATGATTCATCCTATCACAATTTGTCAATAAGCACCACATACACACAAGGAGAAATATAAATAATTGTAGTGCTTTAATTAAATAATTACATGACTTGTTGTTACCCATTGAACCCAATTCATGGGATCTCCAATCACATGGGTTAGATTTCCATCACATATTATTTACTCAAAATGTTGGCAATAGTGACATCCCTCTGGATGCTTCTTGGACTACCTTTTTACTCAATCCCTTAGTAAGCGAATCCGCTAGGATCTTTTCAGACCTCATAAATTCCATGGAAATAACACAGTTACTGATCAGTCCTCGTACAATATTATGCCTCAAGCGAATATATCTTTATTTTCCATTATAAACATGGTTGATTGCCTTGCCAATAGCTGCTTGAGAATCATAATGCAAAGAAATAGAAAGAATTGGCTTAGACCACAACGGTATATCAGCCAATAAATTCCTTAGTCACTCTGCTTCAGTACTTGCCAATTCTAAAACAATAAATTCAAATTCTATAGTAGATCTAGCAGTACAAGTATGTTTAGCATATTTCCAAGAAACAACTCCTCAACCTAAAGTAAACACATAACCACTAGTGGAGTTTGTCTCATCATTATCAGATACCCAATTAGAATCACAATATTTTTCTAAAACACTAGGATGACCAGTGAAATGTACACCTACATTAACTGTACCTTTTAAATACCTCATTAATCGTGACAATGCATTCCAATGATTTTGTGAAGAATTATGTGTATATTTGCTAAGTCTACTAATGGCATATGCAATATCAAGTTGAGTACAGTTCATTAAATATATTACATTACCATTGATTCTAGCATATTCAATTTGTGAAATATTAATCCCTTTATTTTTCTTTAAATGCACACTAGAGTCATAAGGGGTTCCTAGTGGGTCTTCATTAAAGAAATTAAATTTCTTAAGAATATTTTTCACATAATGGGACTGTGATAAAACTAAACCATTTGCATATTTATTTATTTTTATGCCAAGAATCAAATCCTCTTCTCCTAAATTTTAATGTCAAATTTAGAAGATAAAAATTCTTTAGTAGTTTTCACAACTTTCTCATCAGTACCAAATATTAGTAAGTCATCCACATATAAATAAATAATCACACCACAATTTTCATTAAATCTACTATAGACACAACTATCAAATTCATTTATCACAAAATCATTAGACAAAAGAGTTTTATTAAATTTTTCATTCCATTGTTTTGGTGCTTGTTTCAAACCATAAAAAGATTTTACAAGTCTACACATTTTTTGTTCTTCACCTGAAACAACAAACCCTTCAGGTTGACACATATATATTTCTTTATTTAACTCTCCATTCAAAAAGGCAGTTTTAACGTCCATTTGGTGGATTATTAATTTATGAATAGAAGCCTAAGCAATTAAAATTCTTGTAGTTGTCAATTTAGTCACTGGTGAGTAAGTGTCAAAATAATCAAAACCTTTCTTTTGAGTAAACTCTTTTACTACAAGTATTGCCTTAAATTTATCAATAACCCCATCAATTTTTAACTTCTTTTTAAACAGCCATTTACATCCAATAGGTTTACATCCTCTAGGCAAATTAACTAGTTCCCATGTATGGTCAGACATAATAGAATCTAGTTCACTATTAATAGCATCCTTCAAAAATTTGCATCAATTGATTTCATTGCTTCTTCATAAGTTTTAGGGTCATCTTCAGTTATAAAAGTAGTTATAAAATCTGGACCAAAAGTTTTTTCAAAATGTTGCCTTTTACTTCTAGTAGATGCAGGTACATGTTCTTTATCTTTCCTTTTAAGATGTTCACTTAAAGAAGAATTGCCCTCATCTCTTATTTTCATTAGAAATATATTTTCAAAAATTTTTGCATCCTTTGTTTCCAAAATTGAATTATTTTGATAATTATTAGTCGCATCTTTAATTACCAAAAATCTATAAGCAACACTATTAGAAGCATTTCTAATAAAAATGTAATCTATTGTTTTAGGTCTAGTTTTATTCCTTTTAAATTCTGGTATAGCTACTTTAGCTAGACACCCCCACACTTTAAGATACCCCAAATTAGGTGCATGTTTCTTCCATAAATGATATGGTGTTAGAGTCTATCTTTTTATGTGGATCTCTATTTAAATATGATTTGCAGAAAGGCAAGCTTCTCCCCCACATATTAGAAGGTAAACCAGAACTAATTAACATAGCATTCATCATATCTTTAAGTGTTCTATTTTTTCTTTCTGCGACTAATGATGAGAAGTTTCATGTATAATTCTATTTAGTTCACAAAAGTTTTTAAGACTTCCCGAATCATATCCACCTCCACGATCAGATCTAAGTCTTTTAATTTTTCTTTCTAACTGATTTTCAACTTCTGCTTTATATTTAATAAACATATCTTCCGCTTCATCTTTAGAGGAAAGGAGATAAATTCGAGTATATCTAGACATATCATCCACAAAAGAAATATAATATTTCTTACCACATCTACTCATAGTATTTTTTAAATCAACTAGATCACTGTAAATTAACTCAAAAAGTTCAATTTGTCTTTTAACACTTTTAAAAGGTTTCTTAGCATGTTTTTGCTTCTACACTAAATTTTACATTTATTAAACTCGGTATTTGCAAGATTAGGTATAAGCTCAAGTTGTTTCAATTTTTTAATAAAGTCATATTCACATGTCCTAATCTAGCATGCCACATATCCAAAGATTCAACAATATAAGCAAAAGAAGCATTCTTATTATTCAATTCAGCAGTAGCATCAAGTACAAATAAACTCCTCATTACAAAAACCTTTCCCAACAAATTCTCATTACGAGTAAGTACAAGATTATCAGACTCAAACACAAGTTTAATGTCAGCTTTGTTCAACAAAGATTCGGACACAAGATTTCTACGAATATCAGGCACATGAAGTACATCTTGTAAAGCAATTATTTTCCCATAAGTTAATTTTAGTAAGACTCCCCTTTTCCCGCAACGTTGGTGGCTCGATAATCCTCCATAAAAACCTTTTATCCATTAGTCACATTTTCATAGTTAAGAATTACGTCTCTATTCGCGCAAATGTGTCTATTGGAAACGATATCTACTACCCTTTCTGTGAAGTTGTCAACTAGATTTACTTTCGAGACAATAACAACAATAATATCATCGGATTCAACTAAGTTCGCTTGGGGCTTAGGCTGAGAGTTATTATTTTTGTTATCTTGTCCCTTGCGAAAGTGACATTTCATAGCAATATGACTATGTTTGTCGCATACGAAGTAAGGCCCTTTAGCGAAAGGTTTCTGAATTTGATTGGGATTCTTGAACCTATTATCCTTTCTTCCCATTGATTTGTGATTTTTCCCTTTGTAGTTTTTGGACCGATAATTTTGGCTCTTTCATTGTAGCTTTTGTTTTACGAGATTAGCTTTGACAGTATGATTTGGAATTACGTCTCCGCTTTCTTTAGCCATGTTTTGTTCTTTAATATATATATATGCCACCAGTTCATGCATAGTGAAATCTTTAGTTTCATGTTTAAGGTTCATCTTATAATCTTTACATGAGTGTGGTAATTTTTCGATAAGTACAACAACTTGAAACGTCTCACATATTTTCATTCCTTCCCCTATAACTTCCCCAACAATTAGTTTGGTATGTATGAATTTGATCTATTACTGATTTTCCATCTTGCATCTTAAAATCTAGAAATTTCCCCTGCAACATATTTCTTAAGGCCAGAGTTTTCAACAGCATATTTAGATTTTAAAGCTTCCCAAATCTTCTTAGCACTTTCATACGGATAATAAATATCAAACAGTGAATTAGAAAAGTGATTGCAACAAGTATCTACGATATGTACGATTATCCTTAATATAATCCCCTTTTGTAGACTTATCAGAATCCGATTTTTCAATAATTTCAATAGCAGCTGGAGTAACATTATTAATAGAAGTAACATGAGCATCCATATATAACACATTCCAAATTCACGGTTTCCAAATAAAACAGTACATCTTAAGACCACCTCATAAAATTTGTACCATCAAAGCGTTCAATTTTAGATAGGTCTAAGGCAAATTTTATCTTGCTAATAACCGAATCACTTTTTAGATTGTTGGAATATGAAGCAGAATTAACAAGACGAAGAACAGTAAATTGGAACAACTTATCTGGAAATCGAGGCGTATCAAAGCTACTGTCCTAAAAAGTGATTTTGCCCTCACTGGTTATAGACCTTCGGTACAAATGAGCTCCACGACATTCACTCTTCAGGATTCAACGACTGTGGACTCGTCTTTGTGGATTACTGATAAGTAGGTTTTATACATACTTATCCGGTATCTTTTACTTGAATTAGTTACTTATATTCATGTGTCTTAGTTACTTTTCATGCATTTTGTGTTCGTTTTGTAGGTTATACGTTTGGAAGCGATGTGAGCGATTATTGGTAAGGAAAAGCACGGAAAATGCAAACAAAAGCGAGCCGGATATCGTTTGTGCTTTCATGTCATTTCATGTTCTTGGCTTGGAGCTTGGACTATATTGTAGACCATTTTCTTAGCTTTCTGGAACATCTTGAATCATTCCAATCGGAGTTCGGATGAAAGAGTTGTGGCATTTCTACCAACGGACGTCATTGAACTTCACCGTTTTGGGTGGTCATTTGCATAGCAGTCACTTCCAGTCCAATTTCAACCATCATGTGTTCGTTATTTCTTAAAGATCAAAGAATGAAAGTTGTAGATCTAGTCGATAGCTTCGATTTAATAGGTCGCGGGCCCCGTAACTCCTCTCGGTTTAAAAGATATGACAGTTTTAGCAGAGGAGGTTCCAGCAGAAAATGTATTGGCAGATTGGTGCCCAGCCGGGGCTGGACGTTTTTTAGCCTTACGACCCAGCCGGGGCTGGGGTCCTGGGCGTTTTAGCAGCTTACTACCCAGCCGGGGCTGGGCTTTTGCAAAGGAAATACCCAGCCGGGGCTGGCCTATGCGAAAAGGAGGAAATTTTGTCCGAATTTGAGTCCGAAAAGGATTGTTTCGAGTTGTTTGATTCAAGGACTTCCAAGAGGACTTAAAGACATGTACAAAAGCTATAAAAGGAGGGGAATAACACAGATTAGAGGAGATTATTAGGAGATTAGAGAGCATTCTATTAAATTAGATTAGAGTAAATTAGATCAAAACACTAGTTTTTATGAGATTTGGAGATTGATGCAACTTGGAGACCATTGAAGATTCAAAGGAGGAGCAAGAAGGGAGTGTCAAGTCTACTCACAATAGATTATTTCTTCTCATCTTATTCTATCTTTGTCTTTTAATGATTATTCAATTGTGGATTCTTAGCTTTAATTCAATAATAATGAACTAATTCTTTGTTTGAAATTACAATGGATCTTATTGTGTAATTTATTTTAATATGCTTCGTTATCAATTATTATGTTCTATTGAGAGGATTGTCTATTGTGATTTGGAATTAATTGTTTAATTGATTGGCCATCAATTACCGTGATAATTTATATGAACTCGAGAGATGAAGTATAGATTTAGATCTAATCATGATAGCATGTGTTCAGGATTTTGTTAGTAGTTTAAACTTGATGTGTGTTAAGGTAGAGATATTCTTGACATCGCATGTAATCAGATAGAGAACTTATTCTTAAACTTTCTTCAATTGTAATTCACATAGAGATATAGTGGGTTAGTTGATTAAGGTGTTTAACGAATTTCTATCTTAATTGTGGATTGACGTTAATACGGTATTAGTGCATCGAGAGGTGGTTAATATTACTTTAGTGTTCTTGATTAACAATTCGGGATAGAGAATAATTGATGAGAAGTGTGTTAACCTAAATGAGGCAATAAGTGAAGTTGTGATCTTAAATCTCCGTTATCTTAATTTAACTAGTGGAAGTTAATAGTAGTTTAATTTATTTAATTTGCATTTCATTCGTTTAAATAAGATTGAGTTGGTTACGGGTTAGTACTTGGTGATTTTTATTAACTAATTCTCTGTGGGAACGATACTCAACTTATCACTTTATTACTTGTTGACCACGTATACTTGCGTGTTGTGCGTATATAGATTTTACCCAACAATTACCCAATGAACAGAGTTAACCGAGTATATAAAGATAATAATAAGAAGAAGATAAACTGCACTGTATTTTCTCTGAAGAACAAAGTTAGTTTATTTAAGGAGAAGAAGACCGTTGGGAAGCGAGGCATAATCCACTGGATCGGCACCCCTCCTGCGCGAGGGTAATGCTCGCACACACGCACTAAGGTTTTCTGACCGAAAAAGTCCAAGAATCAAGCTTGGCATGGCACAATTCCTTAGTCATCCTCATGTGCGCGAGTCCATCCCTATTTCTTCAACCATGTTACTAAGCCCAAACCAACATGTACTAATATACACAAAGAATATTTTCTAAATAGACAATATAGAACTATGTCAAAACTATGAATTTTGGAGCATAACCAGCACTAATTTGGTGCAGTTGAGAATTTCTTGATGATTCAAAAAAATGTTATTCACAAGGACTGCTACCTTGAGCATATTTCAAGTCTTTCTATAATATATATATATATATATATATATATATATATGGGGCCGGATCAGGTCCGGACGTCCGGATTTTAATAAAATCCGGACCTTTTTTTTTTTTTTGCTTTTTTTTTTTGAAACAACTAAAAAAAATAAAATTATAGAACTGAAATTTTTCTATAATACAGTGTTTTGGGCGTGATTTGGATGCCTATACCAAAATATTTCTGTACAGTCTGGGCAGACTGTACATACATTGGTTGGTATATGTATTAAAAACACACCCAAAACATTGTATTATGGAAAAATTTCAGTTCCATAAATTTATTTATTTTTTTAGTTGTTTCAAAAAAAAAAACAAAAAAAAAAAAATGGTCCGCATTTTAGATCCTGTCCGGACTCCCGGACAGGATCCATTCTGATATATATATATATATAGAGCAAGGATCAAGAGCTTACCCCTTATCTAACTCACCCGAGCTCACCCCCCTTTAGCGACGGACCCGACGATGGTTCGGTCATACAACCGTCGTCTATACTTTTAGCGACGGACAATATATAACGTCGCTAAAAGTATAGACGACGGTTATATGACCGAACCGTCGCCGGGTCCGTCGCTAAAAGGAGGGTGAGCTCGGGTGAGTTGTATAAGGGGTATGCTCTTGATCCGGACCGTATATATATATACCATCAAGGTTGCATGCCTATATTTTAATCATACAGAAATACCCTTGGCATCAATGGTAGCAAAAAAAAAGGTACAATATTAAAAATAATGATAATAATAGTTTATTCCATGTTTATTTCCATAAACATATTACATATTACATGCGTTATTTTTATGAGATCTGATTATCATAAAATTAATTTATATAATTTATATTAATACAGAGAAATTACGTCTCAACCTCCGTGTCATACTTTATGACCAAAATTTAATTGCAGGATGCTACCGAAAATTATGGCCATATGTTTAAACCAAGAATAAAACTTACAACTTTCAACACCCAAATCTTCATACAAACAAACCATCATTCCTAATATACATATATATATTTTTAGATTATTACACATCAGTTTTCTGTAACCAATACATCACCATACACTCGCTGTTAAAGGGGGGAAGGGGGGGGAGAAAACATAACCCAAGATTTGAAAGAAAGAAAAAAAAGGGGGTTAAGAAATGTCAATTATGGAAGGAAAACAAAAAATCAATCAATCAATCACACAAATCGGTTAAATGGTTTCCTCCCAAATGCAGCAGGCATAGATACAGCAGAATCGACGCTTCGATCGCCTGTAGAATGCAGAGGCTGGTGTTTCTCCACCACTTTTTGAGAAGTGGAATCCTTGTTAGACCCTTTATTCCACTTGAAAGAACCAATGCTTGGAGCCAGAGGGAATGAAAATCTCCTCTTGGATGCCTCGCTTCCCGTTGGAGTCCCCGGAAACCTCTCCTTGAGGTTGCTATTTGGCCTCACTTTTGCTATAGCTGAAACAGTAGGTGACATGTAATTTGGGACAGAAAATGGGGGGCAGCTCATTAGGCTGTCATCATCTTTTATTGATCCACCAAAAGTTGAATCAGCTGCACTGTTTCTTGCTCTTGAATATTTCATCATGTTTGGTGGTGGTGTTCTGCTAGGAGTAAACATTTGTCTTGTTCTTACGGGTGCAGTTGATCTTGATGATCTTGGTGTGGGGGTTTCGAGATTATCATACCCGAAACTATGTTGTCTGTAGTTGACTGATTGAGGTCGAGGGCTCGGCTTGTGCTCGGGAGTTGGCCTTAAGGGGGTTTGAAGAAAACGCTTCATGGTTTGGCTTTCAGAAGGTACTTTTGTGGAAGGGAGCTGACGGTCAAGCCAGGTCCACCACCAAGGAAATGCACCTGATCTCATGTCCACCACCAGAGGTGTTTGACCTGCTTTTGGATTGCCTTTCCACAACTGATGGCAGAGAAATTAAAAAAGAAGAAACGAAATGTGTTAGTTATCTATGCGTGTAAGTGTGAGATGTGCTCGAGTTCATGTCAACATGAGCTTAATTAGTGACTTTTGTTCTCTCATATGTGACCAAATTCATTTTCTAATTTCTTTGCTCGTTGACCTTTTACAGTAGCAGCTGTGCAAATTATATGTAATGTCTCCAAATTTAATCCTAAAATTGTAGTATTAGAGAAAAAGAACACAACCTCTAGTTTAAACAGCTATGACCATCAACCATTCAAATTATACATAACATACTTGTATAATATATGAGCTCTTTTATTTGGGAAAAAAGAAGAGGTTCTATTATATTTGCATAAGCACAAAATAATATAAAATACAGACCAGCACCAAGAAATTTTAATGACTGCTGGAAACTGATACCGGAAATTAAAAGGTTTTCAAAAAAATGCACTAGGAAAAACTCGTATAGTGCTGTTTGGGAATCACCAGAATTAGTTCAATCCAGGACATCTCATTATAAAATTGGGTTTACCTAAAAGCTGGCATAATATTAGTCAAAATGAAAGCCCATCACTGACTTGGTCTTAAAAAAGACTTGTTTTGTTCCCCAAGTTTAATCTAAATGTATATGCAAAGATCTAGAAGTTGTAATGAGTCAGTCTAGTCCTCGAATGATCCATTTGTGAAGTTTTGGGTGCAAAGAGGCAATTGTGTTAATGTGGGCACTCAAAGACTCAAACTTAGTGAAAGACCAATTTATGGAACCTCGCTGCACGCACCTTTTTTTCTTTTGTTTTTTCTTTCTATTTTTATGAGTGGAACCGTTTGTGCACTTAAAGCTCAGTTTCAAAATGAAATGAAGGTAAAGATCAACTGCACTAGTGTAGCCTCTATTATGTGATGCAATCAGTGATGACTGGTTAAAACAAGGTGTACAGTACCTGGTGGGAATAAGCATATGCCATGGCTCTTTCTCTCTTGATCGCCGCCTCCCCCTTTTTCTGAATCCTTGCCTCTATTTCCTCTTTCGTTAGCAAGCTATCATCCCAGTCTTCGTGGTCACCTGCCTGGGACTATACACAATGTTCCCGGTCAGCAATTGCACTTAGTTTGCAATAGATATTTAAGAGCAAATATTTGAAAACAGGTATTCTATGTATCTAACTTCAGTGTTGCACTTTGCTCATTTTCAATAATCAAATGGTCTTTGAGAATATTGTAAATAAAATTGTTACAAAGATTGTATGATAGCCTAAATGTTCAAGGGTCAGATCAATATAATCACTTTAGTTTTACCACGTTTGTCTTGTAACAGAAGATGACACCATAAATTGAACAAAAAAGGGGCGGGTTGTGTGTAGAATATTCATTTCAGCCTTTTCAGGTCAGCTCTACAACTCTTCACTTTATTATAAGCCTCGTTTATGTCAAAACTTGAAGAAGTCCAGAAAAAATGACTTCATCATATATAGGCGAGGTTTCTTTTTCTTCCTTTTCTTTCCTTTATTGGGTTGAATTGGGATGGTCAACTATTAAACTAGGCTATGAAATATATCATTACAATTTTATGAAAATCATAGGAAGTTAAGCTCTAAACTATAAATCCAAAGCTCGATGATGGACCAACAATGGGGACCACTGAAATCATCAAATTTGTGGGTGCCTATACTCCTCAGATTGCCACATTAAGTATGTAACATATTTATGCAATCATAAATAAGAAGATATGAAAGCTTACATTCAAGGTCCATTTGCCCAAGGTACTCTCGGCCTCCCCATCATTTTTGAAGGCTTTGTGTTGGAGTGCTTGGTTCTCTAACATTTGGATTCTTCGTGACTGAATTTGAGTTTGAACCCTCACTAGGAGCTGCATATGTTTCATGGCATTCATCGTCTGACGCTTCACGTTCTGACCTCTCACAACTCCTTGAAGCCTCACAAGACCCCTCAAAGCTCTGAAGCTTCTCCTTGCCTATCGAAAATAAACAAATTATGTCAAATTGTCAATAATTTAAGGGAATTCTTCACAGTGCCTATACAGAAATTTCTAGTTCTACCTATTTTTTCCCCACATTTAACAGTTTTAAACTATGAAAACTTTGATCCCAGACATAATGTCAACTAAAAGCTCAAATTTTTGGAACTTTAATTTTGTCCAACCACAACTTAACAGGCTGATCATCATATCAAAGTAGGTTTTGTGCCCTACTGGAGCACAATAAGAACCAGAACAAAGAAGATGAATTGGCCAGCGATATTTAGTCTAAGCTCAAATATACTTTTAGCAACAACCTCTCAAGTGGTATCATAGCATTTCTTATTGGAAAATGGCCATGGATTCGAGCCACAATTATGGCCTTTATGGGCTTGAGGTTTTATGCCCAGGTCAATTTATGGGCATTTATATTGGTTTCAGTGACAAAGAGGCAAAAGCCACAATATGACAGTAGTATATAGATCTCAACTCAGCCCACTCCAAACTAATATAAACAATATACATTATATTTTATTGTGGTAATCCTTATATTTAGAACATAACGCACAGGAAAAGAAGCGCAAATTAGAATTTACAAAAACCAATCCCCCATACTATTAAACAATAAGATTTGTTTTCTCTATGAAAATATAAATCAGGCACGAAAGTCCATGATTAACCTTTTATGGGACATTTTTTCCCAAAAATCCAACAAGTTAGAAGCTTACCGCATAACCTCTATACGCTGCCTGGATCTTGGTGGCGGAAAGCTGATGGTTTCTTAAAGTTGGTTCTGGTCTGGGACGATAAACTCTAGGGGAAGCAGCCCTTGGAGTAGCAGCCCTAGGTGAGGTGACCCTTGGAGAAGCAACCCTAGGAGAGGTGATCCTCTTAGATGCATTCCTCGGAGAAGTGATCCTCTGATGAGATGCATTCCTCGGAGTGACGGGCCTTGCAGAAAATGAAGGCGGTGTTATTGGTTGCTCATACGGTGTAGAAGGCCTGAACTGTATTTGTTGTTTGTCTACTTCCCCCAATATTTTCTCAATACTGCTTGGTTCTCTAAATAACGGAATAAACGATCTGCTCTCTCCATGTTTCAATATCCCTTGCCCCTTCTTTTCCCTAGAACTTTTTTTCTCTGATCCCTGCAACAATAATTGCTCATTAGGAGAAGCTAAAAGATGAATGGGGTAGTATTTCAGAAGCATATTTGACCCTTTGCAGTAAAAATCTACAAGAATTTTGGTCCACAATTAGTGAAAGTATTTACTATGTGCTATTATATATACAGACTTATAGTTAAAATCCGAAATATGTTATACTATATGACATTTCTGTGTTGTGAAATGATTTTCCTGAATTGTACTTAACACAACCATGATTTTTGTGTTTGAATAGATTTATTATCAACAGCGATATATCTAACTACTCGAGCTTTCACCATTCACAGAAAATAACATGAAAAATTAAGAAGAGCTAAAATAGGGAACCAAGGAAAATCATACGACTATGCACCAGTGTTACATGGACTTGTTTAAAATCCAGAAGTACCTGTATCAACACCACATGACACAGGTACGGGTGTCGGACATGGTAGTGTGGTGGAAAATGAACAAGAATGTTCAAAAATAGGCATGTCCGTATCGTGTCCTTTAAGGATCCTTTTTATGGGTTTCCGAGTCCATGTAACATAGCTATGCACCGCATAGCACCATCATATTGTTCTTTATAAAAAGGAAATAGAAGAACAAACTGAAAACCGAAGCAAATAATCTGCAGTAGCAATTTAAAACTTATTTTGAGGTATTGAATATTCTTAGCTATTGTTTTTTTCCTATTTATTTGCCAGCAATTGAATTCATTGCTGCTGGAAGAAAGATGTCCACCTACTTTCTCTAGCTTCTCTCTGGAGTTGGGCACGAAAACCCTCTTGATTGCAGAAAACCAACTCCCTTTCTTCCCCATGTACCTAGCATTACTGTTTCACCCTGAAAAGTAAGAAATAATAAATAATTTTAAAAAAAAACTGAGTATTTCCAGATCCAACCAAAAAACTGAATTCATATCATCTAGATTTGATAAAAGTATGCTCTATGTGATTTCAAAATTAAAATTCCATGTGATTACAGAAACAATCTTCCAAACATCTAATTACGGAAAAATCTTACAAATATGTACAACTACAATTTATTTAAAGGCTCTTGTGAAGATCTTTGCAATTCACAATGTAGGAAATAGTCAAAGCACAGTTATTGAGAGTTGAGACAGAAACATAAAAAAGACAAATATCAAGATCCCAAAAGAATCCCATAAAAAACATATGATGTTGGCTTTAGTTAGTAGTTGGAATTTTTTTTTAATAATAATAAAAAAACAGTAAATAGAGAAACAAACAGCCAAAGGGACGAAGAAAACAGGGGAATTTTACATAAATTTATAAGAGTATCCAACAAAGACAAACAGGATGTGGTTAGATTACAAATCAACAACATAGAATTATTTATTTTTTTCAAACATTACCCAGTAGCCAAAAAGGCAATTTTAGTCACAAAATTACTTTAAAACACATTTTACACACTAATATTAACTCACATAAACAGATCATTTGAGGCCGCCATTTCTAGTTAAGTGCTTATGAGAGAAATAATGTAAATTATTTGGAGAATTCTTCAATAAGTGACCAAGATACTTTTCAGAAAGAAAAGGAGATAGAGGAGGCTTAATCACTATTAAAATTCAGCAAATTTATTAAGAAAGTAAAATCTACCACCATAAAAGAGAAGAACTGATAAAAGAACAAATCTGACAAAAAATCCCTCAACCCAGAAAAGGGAAAAAATTACTTCCTACCCAATAGCATAAAATCCCAATCCTTTCAGAATTACAATTCCTTATCAATTATTACCATAATTACTACAGATCCCCACATGATTATACACCTATATTAAGTAGTTAATAGCACTAATCAAGAAAGATTTGTACCTTAAGAATTTGTGCCAATTTTCCAAACCCCTTTCAGAAAGCTGCACCAAGTAAAAAGTTATGCAAGAAGGGAGAGATGAACTAGCCCTCTTTCTCTCTCTAGAACTATTCCTCTATTTCCCTAAATCTATTTAACCATAGCATGCTTCTTTCTTTCATATACTAACACTAACTTTATGGAAAGACAAAAAGAAGAGAAAAAAATTGGTGTTCAATGTTAGTGGGCTTTTTATTTTTGCTTATTTTCTCTCTCTGGAACTTTGAATCATGTTCTTCAAAATTCCTTGCAAGGATTTTACTTTACTTTTTCTTTACTTTTTTCTTCCTACCTTGTTTCTTAACCTTTTTGTGCTTATATATATATATATATATATATATATATGTATATATATATTATTTTTGGTTTTAATCATTGATTGTGATTTGTGAAGGGTGAGAGACAGAGAGGTGAGAGGGAGGGGTTGGCCATTTTCTCACTCAATGGCTCTTGGCCACCTTGAACTAACTTTGCTTGAATGGGAAGACTAATTTGGGTCACCAATCCATTAGGTACGTAACAAGTGTCCCCTCCCTTCTTCTCTTTCTAGTTTAGTATTAACATTAATGTCAGGTAATTGTACTAGTGCTGTAGTGCATGATAATGTCTTTCATTATTGTTTATTGAGAAATTGGGGAGTTTTCTTGTGTCAATCCAAAAAATATTCAACGGTTCTTTATTTAATGTATATGTAGTTTATACAAAATATATTTTGGTTGTTTTTAAAAATACCTTTTTAAGAGTTTGCCTAAACATGTATTCTTATAGTAGAAAATTAATATTTTTACGTCATCCTCTCGTCTCTATATCAATATTGTATTCGACATAAAGTGAACTTATAATACATAAAAATCACAAACATTTATCTCCAAACATACACTTGGTATGCTTTTTGTTTACTATGAGAAACAAGGTTTTAATGCCACCACATCATTGAAGTAACACGTGAGAAGCACACCACATGGTACTATATAAATCGAGGCAGGAGGAGCAGGACAAGGTCA
The DNA here is from genome assembly GCA_020205505.1 of Panax japonicus. Taxonomy (NCBI): domain Eukaryota; kingdom Viridiplantae; phylum Streptophyta; class Magnoliopsida; order Apiales; family Araliaceae; genus Panax; species Panax japonicus. Next base: position 44,389,952 of record CM035104.1, on the reverse strand, counting down.
CAGGAGTCGAGAATGTCGGTTGAATGAACGGCTAGTAACAATAACAGATGATAAAAGGGAATACGTGTGGAGATGGTGGTCCAAAGGGTATTTGGGCACCCAAAAATTAACTTGGCCAATTAACTTAAATCTGGTAAAATCATATTAGGGTTCAAGGCTTCATAATAAAAATAATCAATGTCATTCGAATAATTATAAGAGGTGTTACTAAATTTATACTTATAATAATATTACTTTTGGTGGTTGGGTTGATCACCAAAACAATAATTATACTACCAGAGTAGGTATAAACACTAATATGTTATTATCCATTATTTTTTTTTATTTTAACAATATCTATCTTAATAACATGTCTACAAGTCTATAAATATAAAAAAAATATATATATATATATATATATACTTTTAATATTTAAGTCGATTTTTTAATTTCCAATCACGTGGATAAGTATTAATAAATATAAAATATATATATATATATATATATATATATATACTTTTAATATTTAAGTCGATTTTTTAATTTCCAATCACGTGGATAAGTATTAATAATAATTTTTTAAAATGATATGTAATAAGTAAGGCCCTTTTACAAACTAACAAAAGTTGTGGTCTCAATTTCAAGCCTTGAGTGAGATCCTTGATTCAGCGCCCGAGCGTACCTCGAAAAAAAAATACACCTCATATTATCGATGTTTTGAATTATTTCCTCCATTTCTTTAATATAGGTCGTTTTAGAGTTGTGCACAAGCATTAATGAAATGATTGTATAGCATTAACTATAATATTAATTGTCTACTTTGCCCTTGTATTGAAAGAAGAGAATGTTATTTATTGGACAGAAAATAGTGAGAGAATCAAATTTCATTTAATATTTGGGGTAATATTGGAAACTAAGTAATTAATGCTTACTTGAAATTCTAAAACGACTTATATTAAGGAACACAAATATTTCTCTAAAACGACTTATATTAAGTAACTGAGAGAGTAGAAAAGAATATTCAACATTAAGGGATTGTTTGTTTAGGGCTGAATACATCTGAATGACTGAATCGGTCAGCCATTAAGTGCGTTTATTTTGGAGAAAATCGTCTGAAGGGCTGAATCGGTCAAATGATTGAGCTGAATGGCTAAATCAAAAAATTTTAGCTGAATCAGCAGTTGAAAAAAGTAAAAAAAAAAATTATTATTTACTCCATCTGTTCCTTAATATAGGTCGTTTTTGAATTGTGCACAAGTATTAAGGAAATGGTTGCATAGTATTAACTGTAATATCAATGGTCTATATTGCCTTTGTATTGAAAGAAGAGATTGTTATTTATTGGACAGAAAATAGTGAGAGAACCAAAGTTACATTTAATACTTGGGGTAATATTGAAAACTAAGCAATTAATGCTTACTTGAAATTCTCAAGGGACTTATATTAAAGAACAAAAATATTTTTCTAAAACGACTTATATTAAGAAACGGAGGGAGTATTATATTAAGTAATATTAAATAAATTTACAACAACTTTGAATTTTTTCAGAGAGATAAAATAATAAAATTCTGTCATTCACATGTTCCAAACATTAATTATCAAATAATTATTTTTATTCAAATTCAGATTCAGATTCATTTAATTTTATCATACAGTCCTACGTAATGCTACAAACTTAGGAAGTCGACACTTTGAGCTAAAAGACAACATAATTTCTCTTCAAGTCTTCGAATTTAGAACTAGTCATTGTTCGCGTCGTTTCCAAGTCAAATGAACCTAATGAGTAATGAGGGTTCAAGGAGAATGTGTATTTGACAATAAATGTTTAACAAGGGTCACATAATTATTTTTTAGAAAAATATACCCCTCTTTTCCAAAAAAATTTTACCACGTTTTGACTTTAAAATCTCAATTCAAAGAAATTTAATATTTAATATTTATATAAATTCATTTATATTTTTAAAAAAATGTAATGAATAGTAATTATACTATATAGCTTACAGTGTTCATGATTTATTTATTAAATAAAATGAATTCATAACAATTTTAAATTTAAAACGCTACAAATTGACTTGACTAGGTCTTTTGAGGGCGAAGAGAGTAATATAAATCCTCCATTATTCGTATCAAAATATGTGATTTTAATAACATTGGGGGATCCGATTAACATGAAATTTATTTTTTGGTAAGTTAATTAATTGGCTAATAAAATGCTGACACACATACAGTCTCGTCTGCGTGTCAGTACTCTATTGGTCAAATAACCAACTTTCTCAAAAATAAATTTCATACTAATCACTTCCAACATCGGGGTATGAGACACAATGAGTTAAGAATGGAAAGGGATCCAACATAGGAGACATTAATACACAATATCTATATTATAATGATCTTGTGTCACACTTATTTTTATTTTTTAACTTTTTGTGCCTTCGATATATTATTATTTTTTTAATTTAAATTTTGTATATATTTTATTTAATCCTCTAAATTTATAAAATTTTGATTTTATTTTATATAGTTTATATATACAATCCATATACCACCTGTTGCTAGTATACATTAGATATATGCAAAACAAATATAACTAGCGACAGATGATGCAGAATTGTCTAAAACGATGTGGGCCTAAATAATTGAAAGTGAGTTCACCATCTGATGTTCAGAATTTCAGGATTGTTATTATAAAATTAATTTTATGATAATTTGGTTAATTAATTAATACAGTACTGAAACGCATACAAACAGATCATATTTTGATCTATGTGTCGATATTGTATTAGTCAATTGATTAAAGTTAATTTTATGTTAATCACTCTCAGAAATTCATATGGCAAAATATAAAGTTTTACTATATTTTAAAGGAAATTGATATTTTCACATGTGTTTTTGATATTTCTACATAATTCTCTCATATGAGAAGAGAGTGGATCCCACCTTAATGTGAGAGGCGACCATATGAAATATCAAAAACTCGTGTGGAAATAATATTCCACTATTTTAAAAAATTACGTCATTCGTCCTACAATAAAAATTCTTATTACTATTTTAGTTAGTCCCATATTAAATATCTACTTACCTTAAATAATTTATTTTTATAATAATTTGCTTATGATATTCTTATTATTAATTGTCATATTTATATTATCTATCCATATTTATGTAGCATCACTAATAATTAATTTATCCTCTTTTAAATATGGACTATTTTTTAAATATAGGTAAAGAGATTATAAATATAAGAAACTTTGTTTAAGTTTACTAGTACATTCAATTTTTGAAAGTTTAAAAATATAAGACTAAAAGATAATTTGCACTCCAAACTTTATTCTCTATATACTTTTGCACCCCAAACTTAAAAAGATGTCTAAGTACACCCCAAACTTCATTATACGTAATAAAACGCACACTTTCTTCACTTAATCGGTTAAAAGTGACCGGATAAGGCTGTAACACAAGTTTGGGGTGCAAATTGTCCTTTTAGTCTTTAAAATTGGTAAAAATAATTAATTTTAATTAAAATAAAATAATTAATTTTAAAATAAAATAATTCAAATAATACAATTAAAATAAATATTTGTAATTAATGATTAATAATTAATCATTAACTTATAAAATGATTATTTTATTTTTGTTTTTAAAATTAATTATTAATCATTCCGGTTAAAAAAAGCATTAACTTGCAAAAAAAATTATTTTTGCCACATAAAAAAATTATGTTTTTGTTTTTAAAAACAGAATTTTGTAAAAACAAAATTTTTAAAAATAGATTTTTTTTTTAAAACAGAATTTTTCAAAAACAGAATTTTATTTTACAAGTTAAAAAAAAATCTGCTTTTGTTTTTAAAAATAGAAATTTTTTTAAAACAAAATTTTGTAAAAACAGAATTTTTTTAAAATAATTTTTTTTAAAATCAAAATTTTATTTTACAAGTTAAAAAAAATTCTATTTTTGTTTTTAAAAACAGAATTTTGTAAAAACATATTTTTTACAAAATTCTGTTTGTAAAATTGTGTTTTAAAAAAATTCTGTTTTTAAAAACAAAAACAGAATTTTGTTTTAACTTATAAAATAAATTTAATGATTTTTAAAAACAGAAATTTTACAATTAATTTTTCAAAAACAGATTTTTTTTCACAGAATTTTAAACAGAATAAAGTTAATGATTTTTTAAAAACAGATTTTTTTAAAACATCATTAATTTTTCAAAAACATTAATAAAGTTAATGCTTTTTTTGAATTCTGTTTTCAATGATTTTTAATGATTCTGGACAACAAAAACAAAAACATTAATGAATTCTGTTTTCAAATTAATGAAAAACAGAAATTTATTTTTAAAAATTCTATTTATTAATGTAAAACATTGAATTTTTAAAAAAACATTAAGAATTTTTACAAAAACATTAAGAATTCATTAATTTTGTAAAACCATAATTTTTACAAAAACATTAAGAATTCATTAATGTAAAACAAAAACAATTTTTTTTAACCTGTAAAATAAAGTTACTGATTTTTTAAAAACAAAATTTTTGAAAACAGAAAGTCTGTTTTTAAAAATTATGTTTTTAAAATTTGTGTTTTAAAAAAAATCTGTTTTTAAAAACAAAAACAGAATTTTTTTTATGTGTTAAAAATGTTTTTTTACAAGTTAATGATTTTTTTAACCGGAATGATTAATAATTAATTTTAAAAATAAAAATAAAATAATCATTTTACAAGTTAATGATTAATTATTGATCATTAATTTTAAATATTTATTTTAATTTTATTATTTTAATTATTTTATTTTAAAATTAAAATTTTTATTTTTAAAATTAATTGTTTTATTTAAAATTAATTATTTTTGTCAATTTTTAATGCTAAAAGATAATTTGTACTCCAAATTTGTGTTACAGCTTTAGCCGGTTATTTTTGACCGATTAAGTGAAGAAAGTGTACGATTTGTTACGTATAATATAATTTGAAATGTACTTAAATATCTTTTTAAATTTAGAATGTAAAAATAAATAGAAAATAAAATTTGAGGTTCAAATTATTTTTTAGTCAAAATATAAATAAATCAAACACCCCTTAAGAAGTCTGATCCACACTGAATGAAATGGGCCCCAATAGGCACTCAAACATATACGGAGCTAGCCGTGAGATCTCAGCCAAATTGTTGTTCTGAAAAGTTTCATGATTGACATGTGAAGCAATCACATGATTGTGTTCACAATCATTAATCTTAAACCCTATATATTAAGTAATTCCTTATAATTAACTCATTAAATGTAAATTTATTTTTTTAGTATGAATATAATAAGTTAAGTACGACTTATATGAATCCGATTAGCATGAAGTGAAATTCATAATAAATTCACATAATGTTTAATATAGTGCTGATAAATAAGCGGGGAGATTATTTCTCCGCTTACGCTTCAATATTATATTGAGTATGAAATGAACTTACCATACAGTTTACTACATGTTAACCGATAAATCTTTTTGAAAAATTATTACTTGTACGGTATTTCTCTCTTTTATACAAAAATAAGATTTAGATGCTATTCAAATAAGAAAGAATTATGTAGTAATTGTCGGAAGTAGTTACCATGAAATTTATTTTTGAGTAAGTTGATCAATTGGCCAATAAACGCAGACAAGATTCAATGTGTGTCAGTATTTTATTAATCAATTGATCAACTTACCAAAAAATAAACTTCATACTAACCGAATTCGTAATCGTCAAGCAAGAGGGACCCGTAAAAAGACCTATTTTTCCCACCCACCTACTGTTCCTGGGATGATGGATGAAGTACATCATATTATGTGCTTTCATTGCTGTACCATTATCATTTATCACACCCTGCCTGCGTCTGCACACGTGAGGCCTGGTATATTTTATGTGTATTTTATATTTTATTTATATATTTTTTTATTAAAGTTCTGAAATAAGAATAAGAAATAAATTCCATTGATAAACAAATTACAAAAAATGTTATAGTAGAGGTATCCAAGAATATATAGATTTTTTAAAAATATACAAAAATAAATAAACTTGACTGCATCTTAACAACTCACCTCTTAATGCATCTTAATATTTAAGATTGGGATAGAAAAATTTCCTCTAAATCATTAAGATACAAATATGAATCTAAATTATTTAGAGAATCACGTTAAGATACATTAAGAGGTGGACTGTTAAGATGCAATCAAACACCACAAAATCTGACTAGATCTGTCTTCACTGATTAACGCAATTCAAACCAGACCTTTCGGTTTGAGTCGAGTGATATCACTCAACCCATGAGATTGGGCGTTCGAGTCTTGGCATGCTAAGGTGGGGTGTGTGGGTGTGTTAAAAATAAAAATCCTACTCTACAGAGAGATTATAAATGTGAAAATAAGTTTCAATCTAAAACTATGCAAGTTAGGATTTTTTGTAAAGAGAAAAAGAGAGAAATAATCGGAACTTATTATACATGTGATTCCCTTACTAGCTTCTCCCGTACTCCTCCCATGACTCCCTTTTCCTTCCTTCTCCTTCATTCCTCATGACTCCTCTACCTTGCCTATATAAGGTAGTGCATGCTACTGAATGATAATTAAGAATTCTCCTGAAGAATTTCTCTCTCTTTTCTCTTGCTTATTCTCTCTAAATTTATGCAGCAATTATAAGAGTATATTTATACAATTTTGCTAAAGTTTTATAACACGTTATCAGCACGAGGCTCTAATCAACTGAGACGGTAAAATTAAATTCTTGCAATTTATTATTATACTACTGGTTGGGCTACACCACCAATAATATAATTTTATTCTTATAATTGCATTTATTATTCTGTCGGAATATCATGTTGGTGTGAATGGTTCCATTATTTATTATTCCGCATTTAATATTCTGTCGGAAAATCCTATCGGTGTGAATTTCACCTGACCTGGTTCATTATTTATTATTCCGTATTTATTATTCTGTTGGAATATCCTGTCTGTGCGTTTTACGCCGGATCTGGTTCCGTCTTTATTATTCTGTTGGAAATAACCTGTCTGTGCGGTCTCTATCACATGCATGGTGAATGATCTTTTGTATTTAATTCCTTATTAAATTGTAGAAATGATCTGTCTAAGTGGATTATCGCATGACGGGTGAAGATCCATTTGCAGTTTTGTATATATATATATATATATATATATATATATATATATATATATATATATATATATATATATATATATTTGTAATAGTATATATACATTAACGATTGCATATTCTTTTCACTAAGATAATATGCTAATAACATAAATATAAGAATATTTATATTATTTATATTTTCACTTTATTACCACTTGAAGTCATGATTTAGTTTATTTTTATATATATTAAACATGTAATTATTTATTGTTTTAATAAATAATAATTGTGTTTTAATCCAGAATAGATGGGCAAAAATAGATTTTTCTATTTTGAAAATCTCTGGAGACAACTATTTGGCTTGGGCACTTGATGCAGAATTGCACCTTAGTGCAAATGAGTTAGAAAAGACCATTGAATCAGGAAATACAGCAACTTCGGCACAAAATGCAAAAGCCATAATTTTTCTTCGTCGCCATATTGATGAAGGATTAAAGACTGAGTATTTAACAGTCAAAGATCCTTTATCTTTATGGACACAACTGAAGGAAAGATTTGACCACCAAAAATTGGTTGTTCTCCCTAATGCCAAATTTGAGTGGCTTAATTTAAGGCTACAAGATTACAAATCAATTACGGAATATAGTTCCAATATTTATAGAATAACCTCTACTTTGGCTTTGTGCGGAGATCCAGTTTCTGAATCCCAAATGTTAGAAAAAACGCTCTCAACTTTTCATCCCACTAACATGATTCTGTCGCAACAATATAGACAGAGTAAGTTCACAAAATTCAGTGACTTATTGTCTATCCTCCTAGTTGCAGAAAAGAATAATGAATTGTTGTTGAAAAATCATCAAGTACGGCCAACGGGTGCTACCCCATTGCTAGATATTAACAGCACGTCATTCCAGAAGAATAAATGTGAGAATAGATGGTCATATAATAAGAAGCCTTGGGAACGAAAGAATAAACGAGACCATCATAACAACAAATTCAAAACCGCGACAATTCAGGCCACTAGAAGTGGAAAGTGTCTGGGTCGGGTAAAAATAAAGAAAATACATGCACTGATAAAGAACAAACCAGATGTTTGTTTTAGGTGTGGGATGAAAGGGCATTGGTCGCGTACCTGTCGTACGCCGAAACATCTGGCTAATTTATTCCTGGAGTCTCAAAAGAACAAAGTAATGGAGGCAGAAACAAACTTTGTTAATCATCAATTGAATATTGTTGATGATTCACCAATGACCAACAATGAGGAAAATGTTGTTGATATTACTAAACCTTCTGAAAGTATCTTTTGGGATATCGTTTAATTTCTTATTTTAATTAAACATCCTGCATGTATAATATTATTAGTTTTCGTTCTATATGGGGTATGTGTTTATCATGAATAAAATTATGTTTGAAGTGTAACTTTTCTTATTTATATGTGTCAGACCATCTTTAATGGATATGGAGGATATATGTTTGGCAGACAGTGCAACAACTCATACAATCCTTCAAAGTGAGAAATATTTTTCACAACTAATCAAAGCTAAGGGAAATGTATGAACTATCTCTGGCACATCAAATTTAATCGAGGGATTTAAAAAAGCTAGTTTCATACTACCAAATGAGACACAAGTTTTTATCAAAAATGCTCTATATTCTAGTAAATCAAGAAGAAATTTGCTTAGTTTTAAAGATATTCGACTAAATGATTTTCACATTGAAACAACCAATGAGAATGATAATGAATATCTTCTCATCACTTTTACTATTTCTAGAAAAAAGAATATCCTAGAAAAACTTCATTCAATTTCTTCTGGATTATATACTATGAAAATTAGAGCAATTGAGTATCATAATGTTATGATTCCAAAAATCATAGATCCCAAATCCTTTATGCTTTGGCATGAAAGACTTGATCATCCAGGTACTTCTATGATGCGTCATATTATAGAAAATTCTACTGGTCATCCTCTCGAAAATAAAAAGGTTTTTCCTAGTTGTGAATTTTCTCGTGCTGCGTGTTCTCGAGGAAAATTAATTGTTCGACCATCACCCGTAAAAGTTTATAAAGAAGCCCCAAAATTCCTAGAGAGAATTTAAGGAGACATTTGTGGACCTATTCACCCATTGTCTGGCCTATTTCGATATTTCATGGTTTTAATAGATGCTTCAACTAAATGGTCTCATGTTTGTCTTCTCTCTTCTCGAAACTTTGCCTTCTCAAATCTTTTTGCTCAAATAATCAAGTTACGGGCTCAGTTCTCTGATCATCCAATCAAGTCAATTCGACTTGATAACGTAGCTGAATTTTCATCAATGACTTTTAATGATTTTTATATGACTATTGGAATTTCCATTGAGCATTCTGTTCCTCATATTTATACACAAAATGGCTTAGCTGAATCTTTAATAAAAAGACTTCAACTAATTGCACGACCATTAATGTTAAGGGCTAACTTACCTACCTCAGTTTGGGGTCATGCAATTCTTCATGCTGCAGCTGTAAGACCCCAAATTATTAATAATTGAAATTTAATTTCCTCTATTTATCATTTTGAAATAGTAAGGATTGATTTGATTAATGTGGTTAGTTATGGGTAAAATGCGCAAATATTTCAAATAAGCAAGTGGTTATAAAATATTCATTGTTATCGGAGAATATTCGTTTGGTCGTGGAATATTCTTGCTGTCGAGGAATATTCGTACGACGACGCAGTCTTGTGTGGGCCCCATAACAGAAAGCAATTGGATGAAGAAAATGACAAGTATAAGTTGTTATAAATAACGGCGCAGTTGTTACCGTTAACACTGTTGGAATACTCGGTGGTTAAAACACAGTAATACGCGTTGTTGCACAGTAGCACACGGTATTGCACCAATTATTGATTCTTACGTAAGAAGGCATTACTCAATAATTGTTACAGTAATTACTGTTCAGTATTTTATTTTATTGATTCAATAATTGCTGCGTTGATATTTTATATTATTGTTGTTTCAATAATTGTCACTACACAGTACGTATTTCTCATTATCGAAGCAATAATTCATATTATCTAAATAATATTATTAGATAACATTATTGGCAATGTCTAGAAAGTTCTATCTAAGGAGAGGTTTGGTCACCTAATTGCGCGCCAGTAAGAAGAAATCTTTATTGGAAAGCCCCCTCTTTCCTGGGAACAACCTGGTTGCCAGTACTGTGATTCTGTAATATTATTTGTGAATAATTAATTATTAATTTATATGATGAGAAAAATATTGATTTTATGTGATTATAGATGGAGAAAATTTTTAAAGTGACAATTGTTAAAAATTGATATTTTATCTTTTTTGATAAAATAATATTTTATTATATTATTATAATATAATAATGGGGATATTTTTATAATGAATGTGAGATATATGAGTATATGAGGATGAGGAGTATTTTTGTTGCAAAATTTCTTTAAAACATGTTAAACATGTCCGTGGGCCCATTTCTTGACTGAAATTTGATTATAGCCTGTAAAATCGTCCGTTTATGAATTTCGGTCTTTCTGTTTGGAATTTGGAAAACCTTTCTTCTGCAAAGTTGTAGAGAATTGAATTTTCTATAAAAAGTCGCGAGATTCGAACTTTCTGATGAAAGGGCTATTTATTATGAATTATTGAAGTTTCGAGGTTCCAGAATAATTGATTTTTGGAAGTTTTAAATAATTATATTAACAAAAATATTTTTTACATTGTTGGGACTCATTTAACATGTGATTAGGTGGCTGATTTCAGATGCTAAGTGTGCGTAGAGAATTTATAATATAAATTTTAATATTATATTAAATTTTCTACTTTGGTGTTCTAAGCACTTTCCTATTAATAGGGTGCTTAGGTTAGAATTGAAAATCACACCAGAAACTAAAGATTTCTCTCTTTTTCTCTCTCTATAATATCGAGCGTATTTGTGAGTATTTTAGTACTTTGAGTATTGTTATACGGTGCAAGTTCTTTCAGCACTATATCCAGTATTCCAGTCAGAAGTACTATTCTTTCTGAGGTAAGGGATATTTTTTTAAAAAATGATATTATTTCTTTAATATCATTATGCCGAAATATTGGTTGAAACTTTTTATCAAATTTGGAACTTTTTCATATCAGGGTTACTATTCATGAGTTACTATTCACGAGTACTATTCACGAAGCGTGATGATATTTTTTTGTGAAATTTCTATCTTTTGAGGTCAGAGTTAGTATTCACGTATACAGCACTATTCACGTATACGACACTATTCACGAATACGACACTATTCACAGAAAAATTAAATTTTCTTTTCTGTGTCCAAGATTGTCTGTTATGATTCCTATATTTGATTGGATATATGTTTTGATCTTCATTCTGGAATTTTACTCCAATCTGGTTATTTATGAAGTATTCTTGAACTGAGATTATTTAAAGTACGGATCCTTAATACTTGTTCTTTTGTTTCACTGGACTCATTTTCTTTAAAATATTTTTCATCATCCTCAGTCCTAAATGATGATATTACTGAATATCTTTGGCCCGTAGTGCAAAGATGAATAATTTCTTGATGAATATCTTTGGCCCGTAGTGCAAAGATGAACATGTGTTGAGATGAACATGACCGACTGATTAATATCTTTGGCCCGTAGTGCAAAAATGAACAGGTGTTTAGATGAACATGACTAACTGATGAATATCTTTGGCCTGTAGTGCAAAGATGAATATTTGATTCCAGATATATATTGATTGATGTTACAGGGATAAAATATCGACGATGAACTTTTAAATTCATATATTGAAGATAGTAGTTTGCATTCTCTACTTAACTCTTCTAATAAATTATTATTTCCGCTGCGAAGATTGATTTAAAACTGGTTGTCTATTGTATTCTATTAGATTTTTTCCTGTTGAGGACTAACGATAATTTGTTCAATATTATCTTAGTCATAATATTCTTTACTGGGCTAGTTGAGCTCACCCTTTTCCTTGTTGTTCCATTTTTCTTCTCAGGAGGCGAGAATGTAACGAGTACTAGTCGGGGTGTGGAATGATGGTTCTAGAAGTTGTTCTAGTAGTCCTCACTATTCTGTAAAATAGTGTATTAATAATTATAATGAGGACTTATTTGAGTGTGGATATTATCTAGATGACAATATTTGTATTTAAACTCACAGTTTTTATGTTGTATTAATAAAGTTGTAGTTATTTCTGTACCATATATTTGGCGACTCAGAATGAGTGTTGTATACCTATTTTGGGGGCGTCACAGCAGCCATCGTTCGAGTAAGACCAACGGCTCTTCATAAATTTTCTCCTCTACAGTTAATTCTTGGACAGATACCCAACATATCACACTTCTGAGTTTTTGGAAATGCAGTATATGTTCCAATTGCACCTCCACAAAGAACTAAGATGGGAGCCCAACGAAGAATAGGTATTTATGTTGGTTTTGATTCTCCTTCTATTATCTGATATCTTGAACCTTTAACTGGAGATGTTTTTACTGCACGTTATATTGATTGTCATTTTGATGAATCTGTATTTCCACCATTAAGAGGAGGGAAAGTTTTAAATAAAAAACCCTTTGAAATATCATGGAATGCATCAGATTTAAATTCACTTGATCCTCGTACAGGACAGTGTGAAATTGAAGTTCAAAGAATCATTCATTTATAAAATATTGCAAATCAAATGCCAGATGCATTTAATGATGCTCGAAAAGTGATAAAGTCACATACACCTGCAGTTAATACTCCAGCAATGATAGAAATACCTATTGAAAAATCAATTCTTGGAGAATTGACGAATAAGGTAATAGAAGAATCTAAACCACGCCAGAAGCGTGGAAGACCGATTGGTGCAAAAGACACTGTACCACAAAAATCAAAAGCAAATAAGGGAATCCCAAAAGGAATACCCGCTCCAGAAGTAGCACTTATTCCAAGAGTGGGAATAGCCCCCGAAGAAGTTCAAAATCTCAGTGAAAGGATAAGAGATGAACACCAAGAGATCTCAATAAATTATGTACATGATGAGAAAATATGTTATCGAAGCAAAGTCATGATTGATGACATATTTGCTTTCTCTATAGCGTTAGATATTACTTTGATTCCTGACACGGATCTTGAACCACAAAACGTGGAAGAATGTCGAAAAAGAAAAGATTGGCCAAAATGGAAAGATGCTATTCAAACTGAGATACAATCTCTATTGAAAAGAGAAGTATTTGGACCAGTAGTTCAAACACCGTTGGGTGTAATCCCGGTTGGAAACAAATGGGTATTTGTACGAAAGCGAAATGAGAAAAATAAAATTGTGAGATACAAATCCCGACTTGTAGCTCAAGGGTTTTCACAAAAACCTGGTATTGATTATCAAGATACATACTCTCCAGTAATGGATGGAGTCACTTTTCGTTTTCTGATAGGTATGGCAATCATGGAAGGTTTGGAAACACGTCTAATAGATGTGGTAACAACATACCTATATGGCTCACTTGACAGTGAGATTTACATGAGAATCCCTGAAGGATTAAAAATGGCTGAATCACAAAAGCCCCGTCACAGATATTCAATCAAGTTACAACGCTCATTGTATGGGTTGAAATAGTCTGGTCGTATGTGGTATAATCAACTTAGTGATTATTTAATAAAATATGGATACATAAATGATCAAGTATGTCCAAGTGTTTTTATTAAGAAATCACAAAGTTGATTTTCCATTATTGCTGTATATGTGGATGATTTGAATCTTGTAGGTACTCCTGAAGAACTCACAAGAATTGTTACTTATTTAAAAGATGAATTTGAAATGAAAGATCTTGGAAAGACAAAATTCTGTTTGGGAATACAAGTAGAGCACTTAGCATCTGGAATTTTTGTTCATCAATCCACATATGCTGAAAAAGTCCTTAGTCGTTTTCATATGGATAAAGTTCATCCTTTGACTACCCCGATGGTTGTTCGATCTTTAGAAGTTGATAAAGATCCATTTCGGCCTCTATAAAGTGGGGAAGAAGTTCTTGGACCTGAAGTTCCATACCTAAGTGCAATATGTGCTCTTATGTATCTTGCAAACTGTACACGACCTGATATTACTTTTGATGTAAACTTGTTAGCAAGATACAATTCTTCTCCTACTAAGAGACATTGGGATGGGATCAAACACATTTTTAGATACCTCCGTGGAAGTATAGATCTTGGGTTATTTAATCCAAGAAATTCAACGTCGCAATTGATTGGATATGCCGATGCAGGATATTTATCAGATCTACACAATAGAATATCACAAACAGGTTATGTATTTACATATTGTGACACAACTATATCCTGGAAATCCACAAAGCAAACCATGACATCTACATTTTCAAATCACTCAGAGATTCTCGCTATACATGAAGCAAGCAGAGAGTGTGTTTGGTTGAGATTAATTATTCAGCATATTCAAAAATCATGTGGATTACCATCAATCAAAGACATTCCTATAATTCTGTATGAGGATAACGTTGCATGCATTGCTCAACTTAGAGGAGGATACATCAAGGGAGATAGAACAAAGCACATTTCACCTAAATTCTTCTTCACACATGAGCTACAAAAGAAGAGTGATATAGATGTGCATCAAATTCGATCATGTGATAATCTAGCCGACTTATTCACAAAGTCGCTACCAAATGCAACGTTTGCAAAACATCGAAAAATGATTGGAATGTGTCGACTGAAAGACTTGTGACAACATTTCACTCAGAAGTAATGAATTCTTGTTGAGGGGAAGACTATACTCTTTTTCCTTAGTCACGGTTTTTATCCCAATGGATTTTTCCTGACAAGGTTTTAACGAGGCAGTCAATTAAATGATATTTATGTAAAAGATATGTACTCTTTTTCCCTTCGTTAAGTTTTTCCCGACTGAATTTTCTTAACAAGATTTTTAATGAGACATAATCTTATATTGTAGGGAATCAGGGGAAGTATTATACATGTGATTCCCTTACTTGCTTCTCTCGTACTCCTCCCATGACTCCCTTTTCCTTCTTCTTCTTCTTCCTTCCTTCCTCATGACTCCTCTACTTTGCCTATATAAGGTAGTGCATGCTGCTGAATGATAATTAAGAATTCTCCTGAAGAATTTCTCTCTCTTTTCTCTTGCTTATTCTCTCTAAATTTATGCAGCAATTATAAGAGTATATTTATACACTTTTGCTAAAGTTTTATAACAGAACTTTAATTTTGGAAAAGGGGGGATATAAAATCATTTTTCCCAAAGTATATAATCTATTTGTTCTAAAATATAGGATTATTATTTATTTTTGAAATTAACTTAAGATATTTATAATTTAAAATTGACATAATTTTTTTAATTTTAATCAATACAATACAATGATAAATATTATAAAATATTTTTAAAAAAATACTACTTATTATAAGATTTATTTATTTCATAAGTTCTAATGAACCATCTCAATTTTGAGTTTTAAATTAATTTTTTTAAAATTAATAACGATCTTAATAATTTTGAATGGAAAAATTATTTATGTGCGGAGGAGACATTAATTAGTATTTATTGGTCGACAACTTAATCTAATTATAATTCATAATTTGACATTGATAACATAACAACTAGTCTAAATCCATAACCACTTTTTGCAGATGTATGTAAAATTATATGCTTTAGGTTGGCGTATAAGCAAAACAATAATAGAAACTACAGAGAAGTGCAGGTTAATTAGCTAGGGCTGTTCACCTAGCAAATGATATGAAAAAACAAGTAGTGGTTGTCCTAATTTCGTATTAAACTATGCTTTATTCTCCTACTCAAATCCTCTAAATCTATCTAATAAAATATAACTGATTTTGAATTTTCGCTTCACTCTAATAAATTATCTCGGTCGTCCAAAGTTTGGGATAAATCCCACCGTTCATTTAGTGCCAGGAGGCACATGACACAATTAATTGTCAATATTCAAGGACACAAAATAATGTAGTTCCCGATAATGACGATTTTAAGGACAATTTTCACGTGTTTACGAGGTCGTGAGTTAGTGAGTGTGAACTCATGATAGTCGATAAGGTCTTAGCCTACTGGTTAAAACTGATGTATTATAACAGTCTCAGTATCTGATTATTATTATTTTTATGTGAAACTTGTTTCTTCTAAATGTGAAACTCGTTTGTAAGTTTATTTATTTCTCATTTATTGAGGTTTGATTGGTTCTTGATATTGGAAATTATAACTTTGTAAGAGTGATGATGTACTTGATTATGAAATTATATTATATTCACAAAAAATAGAGTTTTTTTTTACTAACAATATTAAAAAAAAACTCATGATAACATTACTCAATTTAAAATTTCGCTTTTAGAAATATTAAAGAGTATTCACTAACTTTGAAAATTATAAGTCCAACATTAAAAGTTATATGGGTTTAGTTTAGTCCAAGGCAACATAACTAGTTTGCCATAGATCTCAATAATAAGATTATCATGGGAAATTAATTATTTCCTGAATAAAATTAATTAATCCTGTTTTTTCATGGTGAAAATCTCATACAATAAAAAACAATACATATGGTCATTAATTGCGTCAGAATAAAATTATATTGTCAAAATAATAAATATTATTAAAATAAATGTAAAAGTATTGTTAAATATATATGTATTCTGACATGAACTATATATAAATGATTAAAAGTAGAAAATTGATATTTTCACAATATTTTTTAATATTTTATATGAAAAGTGTCGCTATAGATGTATAGCGATAATAATAATAATAATCACTATCAATTTACAGGTAAAAATATATTTTTTATTGTGTATTTAACGATTTCCTAAGCATGACTATCTTCAATAGGAACCACCAAAGGAGACTTTTGAATTTTTCGTTCATCCTAATAAATTATTTGAACCGTTCAAAGTTTAGGATAAATTTTACTGTTCATCTAGTGCCAGAGGCACGGGACACAGCTAGTATAAATGTCACTTAATTAGCTTAGTCATAGTAGATTAATTGTTGTACGTACATTTCATACTATATTATATTAATTTTTATAATATTCTGGAAAAAAAATCATTTTTGAATGAATTTATATTCATATATATGCACACTAATGGGCAATAAATAGCACAAAACTGATTAGATAATAATTAAACCTTTATTATAATTTGCATGATCATTCATTCCATATAAACTCTCAAAATATTGCTACATCTCCAAAAACCAAACACAATACACATTCCATTGCAACTAATTTTTGGTACAATGGAGATGTCCCTTCTTGGACAATCTAATCAAAATGGGAATAATAATACTTCACTTAGACATGAAAGAAGAAATTAAATTCCCATATTCAAAAGTAACAAACCATAAGCCATTAAAAGAAGGAAAAGAATAAATAATTTACCATTTGAACTACTTGTATAAAGTAGAAGAGTACTGGTAGGTAACTAAACATAAGTTGTCTAGTGTACTTAGGTTAAATCTCAACATGATAAATTTTCGTCCAGCTCTGCCAAAACCATTCTACTAAGAGGACTTGGCCCAAGCTTTTTCCTCCTCTTTGAATTTCTCCTCCTAATAATCTCCATCTGATTCCTCCTTTTAATTTGCATCATTGCTTCTTCTTCCACAACAAATCTCCTCATCAAAACATCATCTGTCAAAGATTTTCCGCGAAAAATCTTCCTTCCTTCCATGCTAATCCTGGCACTTGGCATTCGTTCTTGTGGGGAGGTGGGAAATGGTTTTGATCTGGGGTAACTATTGCTTCTTCTCGGCGGAATTTCGGACTGGAAAACTTCGGTGTAGGAAGAAATTGGTGCACATAGACAAACCCTAGTGAATGAGGTTGCCACCCTTAGGGAAGTGCATTTCCTTAGCTTTGGTTTGTTTGAGGAGGACGTAGTGGTAATTGTTGTTGTGGATTTTGAGATGGTTTTCCATAATGTGGAATTTGTAGTGGGAATTTCAGTGGGTTTGGAAAAGGTTTTCCATTGAGTAGCCATTTCCATTGCTCTTTGATACCAAGGTTTCCTTCAACATAATAAACATATATGCATGCATGCATGCATGTCTGTCAGGTGAATTTTAAGATGTGCAATGAAATGAAATGAGCTTGTATATATATATATATATATATATATATATATATATATATATATATATATATATTTCATACATTAATTAGAATAAATTGCATTAGTCCAATATGAATGAGGAACTATTTTGTGATTTATTACTATGTTACAAAACATATATTGTAAGAAAGATATCTATATATATATCTTGTTAACAGCAAAGAGTGTGTGTGTGTGTGTCAATCTAGTAAAAAAAAAAGATATAGTCAATGTTGAAGTTTTACGTTAGTTTCATTTATAATTTTTTAACACTATTATTATAATTATTACAAAAAAAATACATACAAAATAATGTGTATGACTTCTGTTGGTTACAATCACTGGACCTACCCATATATGGTGGATCATCTACTAATCACACTTGAACACATTATTTTGTAAGCAAGTATTTGCAAGAGATCTAAAGGTCGTAGTATTTTGTAAAAGATATAAATGTCGCAGCACCTCAGTCTTTACCATGTACTTCTAAGTTAAAATCTTATCGACAAAATCAGTAAGCGTTTAGTTTACTAGTCATAAAATAGAATTATTTAAATGACAAATTAATATTTTTTTTAATAAATTGAGAGGATATTCACTAATCTCCATCAATAAGATGGAAACAATAACGGCAGACTACTAATGAGCGTGAATTTTCAGCTAAGCCCACCCAGTTACGAACATAAGCCCATTTATAGGTCCACTTGACTCATTGGACTTCTTCCGACCCAACCATTTTATAGGTAGAGGCATTAGAATAAAAACATAGATTTGGGCCCCCATCATAGAAAGTTATGAAGTTCTAACAAATAAGATTTGGGCCTAAATAGCTCAACGTTGTTCAGGAAAAACTCACTCCTCATCTCTATTTCATATTTTTCTATTATGCAACTCTTTTTCTACTTTATTTGGTATTTGTGATTTACTCCCTCTGTTCCAAAAATACATTTTCTGTTTTAATCCGTTTTAAAATTAGAAATATATATTTATTTTAAGACTATAAAAAGACGCGATGTTCCTAATTTACCATTATTTTTTTATTTATCTATATCATTTTTAATATCACACCACCACAACTGAATTCCTAGTTAATATTTAGACTATATTTGATAACATAAAAATATACTTAAAAATTATCGTTTTATAAAAATAGAAACAAAAAATGTTACTTTTTGTGGAAGGGATAGTTTTATTTATATCATTTAATTGTTACGTTTTATATATTATTCGGGCACTTTCTTAAAGATATAATTAAAAGTAGTTGAAATAAAGTTAAAATTGGTCAAATTATTTATAAGCTATATTAGTTAACATATTATGATTTCTATTAGTGCCCTAAATTTACACATGTAATAATTCTATTTGTAAATATACTAGACAATTTAGAGGTTGATTCTACATTGTCCATTATAGACCTTCATTATATTTCACCAGTCATTGGTTATATGTTCAAAGGTTTATATAAGAGGATATCTTTCATTTGTAATTAGATCATAAAACTAAGTCATATCACTTAGCTAGCCATGCTTGGCCTTAAACTCATAATTTCATTTTAATTGAGTTATATATTGATATAAGAAAAAATGAAATAGGGAAAATGTAAACAAGAATCCAAACGCACTCAAACAAAAATCCCCCGATTCTCAAAGCAGAATACAATAAATATGATAAATTAGCCGTATGATGCTATAATATAAAAAGATGGATAATAGTTATCAAATAGTAAAAAAAAATTATAATATGTAATTTATGTAATTAATTACTATAATATAGAGAAAAAATTAGTTTAGATTGAATCCAATCTCATGCTAAAGAAGTATGTGCCATTTTGTCATGAAATATTTGGGTAAAGTTAAAAATGAGATTGTTAGCATTAATGAAAGTAAAGAATTAGCAAGTACATGCATCATACATTTACAAAATCTTAAGCTTAAATATACTACATACATATATATATATATATATATATATATATATTTCTCAATGTATATTGCATAAAACCTTTATCCTTTTCCTAAACCATTTCAAATGTCAGCCAAGTAAACACAATAGCTAACTACAAATAATAATTACAAGTCTTAGAGGAGTTTTCATGTGTCTATTCGATTAACATTAATGTCATATATATGGGTTTAAATATTTCCATAAAGTATTTTTCTTGCAGAAAACAAATGCATGTACTAAAATAGCAAAACTGTATGTGTGTGTGTGGGAGAGAGAGTGGGGCCACATATACCTCTTGTGTGAGTTCTTTGGATCTTGCATGAACAAAAAAACTGAAGAGAATGAGAAAGATAGGGTGGAATTGGTAGAGATTGAGGAAGGGAGTTCATCTGATCTGGGTAGGAAGAAATTGAGAAAGATCAACCCTTTTTGCCTACAATATGTGACTGATCAAAGATTGGCTGGCATTGCACCTCCTTTTTCCTTTTCTCCTTTCTTTATTACACTATACAACATGTACACTTCCCTTTTGCTTTGGCAGGCATGATTCCTCTCCTCCTACTCATATTTAAATCACTTGATTCAAATTATATATATATATATTTCAAAGGCAAAGTGATGAGTTCATGATAGCTTTTAGGGTTATTACTAAAGAGCCCCAATACTCACTTTAGAAAGGCACCAATAACGTTTGAAAGTGGAGTACCTACCTATTTTGACTATAATATTAATTAAGTTATATTTGTATTGAAGTAATGAATGTGAGAATGAAATTATTCATTTCGATTGAATGAAAAAAATTATGTTTCGTTGCGATTGGAATGGATTGAACTATTTTTATAATTCATCCCAAATTTATGAATTTTATTTCTTGGGAGAGAGAGAATATGTAATAACTCATTCCAACTAGAACGAAATGAATCATTCTACTCTCTATTCTATTCCTTCAATAATTCAAACATAATATTAGAGTATTGTATTATCAAAATTGGTGTACTCTATTAATGAATTATAAGAAAAAGTACAATTTTTGAGAGAAAATAATTGAAGGGACAATGGCCCCCACCCATTTATGTAGCTCTTCCCCTTAATGGCATGGTGGAAGTTTTATCTGAACAAGTTTGATACCCATAAAATTTTCTATTTTTATAAGTTTCTGCCTTCGTCCCGTAATATATGATATTTTAATAATTTTTTAAAAAGAAATTATTTAACGTTTTATATAATCTAAGAGAATTAATCACAATCTTTTTAAAATTATTCCTCATAAAAAAATATTACAAACAAGGGAGAGTATGACATAAATATATGATGAAGGGTATTATAGACAATTAATATTATATTTAATGTTATATAATTATTTTTTTAATTTTCATGCACAACTTTAAACTGTCATATATTATGTGACGGAAGTAATATTAATGTAATTAATATAACCATGTGATCATGATTATTGCCTAGCAACCATGTGTAATGAGATATGTTGGGACATTTATAATTTATGCACTTAAAGCCTGTTTTGGATGCCTGTGTAACATGAACATTAATCATAAAGGTCTATAAAGTTGTATTTATACTAAAGAATTGATCAAGCAGCTTAATTTCATGATAGTTTGTTTCATTCTTGAATTACTAATATGATTTCTTGAAATAATTAAAAGGATCTGAATGGGCCCCATCTTTCTTAAATTAATATTTTTTTTACATTATTCTGTTACCAAATGTGGAAAGTGAATCATCACAATTTTTATTCATGAAATAGTTGACTTATTTAATCTTGAAGTAGTAATATAATATGTGAATGATTAACGGAAGTGGTTAGCATGAAGTTTATTTTTGGGTAAGTTGGTCAATTAGCCAATAGATTGTTGACACGCAGACGAGACTCTATGTGTGTCAGTATTCTATTGGTCAATTGACCAACTTACCAAAAAATAAACTTCATACTAACCGGATCCGTGATTAACATGAAGTTAACTTTAGTCACTTGATCAATACAGTATCGACACGCAGTTCGGGAGGTGATCTTTCTATGCGTGTCTGCACTATATTGATCAATTGACTAACTTACTATGAAGTTAACTTCATTATAACTGGATTCATATAATATAATGCAGAGTACTGTTATATTTCTTCAGTCTTATTTTAAGATAAAATATTTTTTTATGTGACATCGATTTTACGACAAATATAATGTCATTTCTCAAAAAAAATTGTTATTGTATAAGATATACATAATCATTTACAACAAATATACCTAATTAATATAAAAATGTCACATCAATTTAAGACACTGAAACAACCCGGGTCAAATCTCGAGTCCGGAACAAATCCATCCAAATAAGGCCTCAAACCACTGGCCCAATAGTATCTTCTTGGGTCATCTAGCCCACCACAGGCTCCCAAAAAGTCATGACTTGAAGGTACTATTGGTAGTTACTTAATTCCTCATATACAGACAAATTTTCTCCCTATCTTTCGATGTGGGACTGGGGTGTTACAGACACTCTTTGATAAAAATAATAATAATTGAAATCCTAGATTTATCGTTATTAGATACGTCTATAACTTCCTTTTATACAAAATGAGTTAAAAGAAAAGAAGGAAAATTACGTGCACATATTAGAAAGGGCATAAAAATAATTTTGCACACATCTGGACTCGGGTAATGTTAGAGGTCTCAATTTTTTAATCTCAAATGCGTTTCAAATGATGTGATATTGAATAAGACAAAAGACACTTTACGACATAATAATCACAATAAATTTAGTCAATTAACATAATAATAACACCACCAAGGTTTTCAGAACCGAACCATTCATTGAACCAGAAAAGGTATGGGGTGGATGAGTCATTGGTCAAACTAGTGTTCGAACCGTTATTGACCGATTGACGTCATTAATATATAAAAATATATATTATTAGTAATTAATTAAAATTTTAAAAATCTCATTTTTTATGAATTAAAACATAATAAAAATGAGTTACAATATTAATAAAGTGGTTAATTTTAATATTAAATTTTTTTTGGTAAAATAAATAAAAACCTAGGTCAATTAATCGGGTTTACCAGTTGGACCGTTGGTCAACGGGCCAATTCGGGTTTTGACCAAATCCGGGTCATTGGTCTAAATCGGACTGGAAGGCGGACCGGTTCCGTTTTTTATCGGTCCAACCGCCGATCCGATTCGTGTTTTAAACCACTGAATAACACATCATTTAAAATACTTTTTGAGACAAAAAAATTGATAGTGATATATACACCCCCTAAATTAATTATTACACACCTTTATATATCAAAGAGACTAAATTACCGTGAAATATTTAGGAGCCAATTAATATATTTGTCAACTGTTTGTTTTAATTGAAGTTTTTAAAATAAAATTTACAATATCAAAAAGTTTATAGCCTAAATAATTTTTTATTTTCTTTGAATTTTAAAATTTTAAAATTTATTTCAAGTCAAAATAAAATCTTTTGAATTAGATGAATTAGTAAATTATATTGTGGGTACAATCTTTTTTTCCCTAATATTTTATGTATTCTAATATTTAATACAAAATTTTAATAATTTATAAAATTAAATATATAAAATAAAAAAGAATGTTAGGAAGTAAAACTGTAAAAAGGTATCAGTTTAATAAAGTAGTTCAATTCAATATATGATTGAAAATTAAGTTTTGGCTAGTGTACGAATCCTCTATATTATAAATATGATGTATAACAATGTTAAAATAAAATGAATAAATAATAAATAGTTAATTAATTTTATGTATATTAATAGTCTCTGATAAGATCTGCATATATCAACACCCAAAAAATTTAAAATATATTCTCATGAAATGATTATTAATATTTTAAAATGATAACCAAAACCTGTTTAATTATAAAATTTAGAACTTCTCGAAGGCACAACGCTAAGGATATTATGTCATTTAATGTTATTATTAACAAAAGTAAAGTTCATTGTGTAATAATTTTTTATATATATAAATAAGATTGTTTTTATGAAACAAAGAAGATGTAACTCACAAAATTCCATCATTCAATTAGCAAGGTTATGTTTGGATTGAGGAAATAGAATAGAGGAAGAAATAGAAAAAAAATAGTATATTTGATGATTATTTTTTAGAATAAATCTTTCCAATGAAATGAAAAATAAAATTCATTCAAACGGAATGAATATATGTGATAATTTTGTCATTATACGACATCACTCACCACCAGTCCACCACCAACAACCAAACATACACTTAAAAATACTTTAAATCATTTTATTCCGTCCTCTATTTCATTCTTTCAATTCAAACACAGTAAGGTGATGATAAACTGAATAGAAGGTTTTATATGTATACTCCAAATTAAATTCTATACTATTATTTTGTTGAATCCGATTAGCATAAAGTGAACTTTATGTTCAATACAGTACTGACACACAAGCGAAAGAATGAATTCTCTACCTACGTATGAGTACTGTATTAATCATGAACTGAACTGAACTTACCTTAAACTTCAATTCATATTAATCACTCCCTTATTTTGATGCAGCCTTGAACGTCAAAAGGCAAAACAGGGGGAGAGTAGATTCTCTGTCCCCCACTTAAATTTTGACATTTAGCCTCTTATTTAATTTTAAAATTAATTAATATTAAGTAAGAGATCAAATATCAAAATTTAAATAACAAAATATAAAAAAGACATAAAAAATGGGGATAGAGAATATGTTCTGAACAGGGGGAATGGGGTATTCAAAATTCAAAATTCAAAATTCAAAATTCAAAATTCAAATAATAAGAGGATAAAGGTCAATCATTGTTCTCATTCACTTTCCTAACATTGTAGACCATAGTAATCATTTTGTCCAACTTAATCTCAATCATGGAGATGGAGGGACCTCAGGACGTCACGTATTTCGGGTCGTGGGCTTCCTGTAAACGGGTCGGGTTAAAATTGAGTTTTGTTCTGTCTCATCTGTACCTGATTTTATCGGATTTAGATAATACTCGTCGAATTTTACATGCACCTAACAAGTACTCGGTTAAATAATTATATAATTGATTTTTTTTTTATAAATTTATATATATATAGGTGTACAAAATATATACATGTGTATAAATTTATAGTTATACAGATAGTTATTTTCAGAGTAAATTATTGATATTTTCACAAATTCACTCGTTAAAATGATATCTCCGCATGTTAAAAGAAAAATTATATGCAAACATAATAATTAGACATAAATACTTTATAATTTTACCTATTTGTATTTTAATCCCTAATAGTTAAAATAAAAATATCATGTCCAATGAGGTCAAAATACAAATAGGTAAAATTATAAATCACTCTGTCTAATTTTCATGTGCGCATATTACGTGAAGGTAGGACCTACTGACTATTCATGTGAAAATACTATTTTTACAATATCAATTCCCATACTATGATGTTCACTATCTGATAGGGGATGCGAGTAACAGTACTCAACCAGAACTTCCATATACATATTAATATAACAGAATTCATGCTAGCACAAACTATGAATATTTGAAATGACCAAAAATAAACTATGAACATCAGTAACTCTGGACAAAGCTGGATCGACTGAAAAGAGCATATGTTTGACTACATCCACAAGTCATAGAAAGTACATAAACCAGTTTGAAAAAAATAATATTTTCGACAAATACAGGTTCATCAATCTCTAACTGACATGATATGCAAAAGCTTTTCTAGCTTTATACAGCTACACTTTCTCTGAACTTCAAGCCCCATTGATGCACTCAACAATTGTTTGATAATACATTTATGTAAAACTACAACATGCATGCAATAGGAGTGTGGAGGTGCTTTGGCTCTCTTGCTCACCTAATTTCTCGAAAAGTTTACATGCTCAAGAGTTGCGACTTTATTGGATAATGAGTTAGAGAACTAAAGCATATCTAAGTCACTGGCTATCAGGCTCACCTGGGCATTGACGGCTCCAATTGCCCATACCAGCTTTACGCTCTCCTCGCTTCCTTTTGTTCTTGGGAAAATGGAAATCCGAGGCTAAATGTGGTTTCGGAGTTGCATGCTCCTGGGAATTGGCATTTTTTGGCAGGTTGTCAGGTTCCAATGTTGGAAGGACTGGATTAATGGTGCTTTCTTCTTCACCAATTTTCTCAGGTTCGTGCTGAGTATTGCTATTTATGAGAGTATGTGTCTCAGCTTCAGCTACTTGGTTGTGTATCAAGATGTTATCCAAAATCTGCAGATATTGTTTGATAAGTAATCATGTTAGTAAAAATAAAAATCAAAATAAAATCAAAAGGGGATGCTATTGCAGAAAAGAAAATTGCACAATGTACACAAAAATTAAAATCTCAAGTTGAAATCATATGAAGGGAACACCCTCTACGGGATCAAAATGCATATAGTGACAGAATTCAATCCTAGAAATGAGTGATTAAAAGGTAAAGGCAAACCCATCAGGATACTGCCCAAATAGAGAAACCAATCCTAGAAATAGTAGCACACTGCCCGAAGTAACATTGGGTCATGTAATATAAGAAATCGCCAAATAAATAGGTAAATGGACAAAGAAAAATAGTAATTACATAGAGAAGGCTTACATCTTCACACGAATCTCCAATTTGTGAGTAATGTTGAGTGACATCAGCAGAGGACAACATTCCCACAGTGCTTTCAATTATATCTGGAATATCAATAGCCTCTCCAAAACTTGAAACTGCACTTTCAGGCAACACCAAATCTCCAAGATCATACTCGGATATCTGGTGAATTGGATCGTACAGACCTCGCATCAGCATTGTATCCCCATTGCAAGAAGAGAAAGTAGGACTACGTACAGAGCTTGTTTGTACATCACATGGCACAAGATGGCTCAAATTCTCAGAGGAAGAGAACTTTACAGCAGTTTTGGACATAACTAAATCAAGTTGAGCCTTCAGCTTGTGCACACGAGAGTGTACTATTTCAATCTTCCAAAAGATCTGCTCTAGGGAATTATCTTTATCTTCAAGAAATGACCAATCACTATTAATTCCAAACTCACCATGGCTAGTGGTAGTTTGGTCTGCAAGCCCTAATCTCCAAAACAAGAAACAGCAGCTAGATTCAAACTCAAAGAAGCCATTTCACTATAACATGTAAACAAAATGATGATAACAATAAGGATTGTAAGTTTGTCATATACCTTATCAAACAGAAAAATGCGTGAAAGAGTTTCTCCCCCGGTATCTAGCGTCGATGCGTAAGTACTTTAAACAGTTACACACAACTCTTAATTATTACCATTCTCCCATCTAATCATGTTAAGATGTTAAGAGAACCCCTTGATGACTTGAAAAGAATATTTACTATGCACTATAATATTACTAAGCACTCAATATCTATAGCAGCACTGCTATCCAAGAGAATCAAAACAGGTGGTATTGGTTGTATAGCAGCACTCCGTGAAGGATTTAGCAATTATTTGTTGTATTTGTTAACATACATATGTATGATGTGTCTAAAGAATCTTTTTTGCTTCTTTTTTTCCCTTTTTCCCCTTACGAAGAGCCAGTAGTTAATTTGAGGCAGCAATAAACACATAGGACAACAGATTGGACTAAATTGAGCTGATTGTTGTCAGAAAAAAATATTACCATAAAAAATACTTTCAGAAGTAAAAATTGATACAACTTTATCAATCACTTAGCTTGGATGGCACTCATCAGTACATGAAGAACATAAAACTAAGTTATAAACAAATCATTACTGCATTATTTATCAGAGCTTCAAATACTACACATCCTTTAAATGTACAACACATATTCAAAAACTACACACTCCGTAAATGTGCTACGCCATTTGAATTGGAAATTCAAGCCCTAGATCCATTATACACAAACACCAAAAATATATAAACAAGTGGGGGCGGGCTCTGCGGGGAGGTGGGAGAAAATAAAGCATGTCATCTGAGTTTTTCATGGAGTTTCTTGTTCACAAATAAAAACACTTTCTTTTATTTATAACCTCCCTAAGAAAACCAACTAGTTGCTTCTACATATACAACTGGATGAGCTCTACCATCTTAAACACTTAAAAGGCAAACAAACACATTTTTATCGAGATTGAACATATTTACCCGTCAATGAGATGTTGTATTAGTATCCTCATAAGTTAGCACCAGACATGCTTATTTTATTCAGTTTGAATTAAATAAGTTCACATATTTACTCCTCTTAATGAGATGATGTCATCTCTTTTATTGACCTCAGCAGAATATTTAAGACACATTGGAGGAAAAACAAAGATAAAGAAATTAAGACACTCAATATTCAAGATTTTTAGACCTTTATGTAGCTTTCTGCATTGGTTAGTAAACAAAATTTTACCTGAATTACACAAATCATCAGCTATAGAAGTTCCATCTGGATCAGACCTCTTATTTCCTGTAAAAGGTCATATGCCAGAGAGGGAAGACATTAGGATGCCTGGAATAAAAGAGCAAAGCACCGATACCATGATGCATAAGTGCAAAGGAGTTTTACCAATATAGGAGAAAAGCCTGTGATTTGACATATATGATTTTGGATCAATCGTGTCTTCTACTCTCTTTCGCTTCCTCCTCTTCATGACCTTTTTTCTGTGCCCTTGAAAAGTATATGGCAATGATCTAGAACCAAATCCTTCTACTGCAAATTGATCTAAACCCATTTGTTTTCTCTGATCAAGTGCAGAAATCTCTCTGTCACACTTTACAGCCTGTGACACAAATTCCTTTATTCTTAATTCTGTCCATTTGCAGCGCCACATAAGGGGGCGTATAAAACTCCTCCAATGACTTGTCAGCTTCTTCTTCCTGAAAAATTGGATCCATAACTGGAATCAGAAACAGTGGATAAACAGAAGACCTGTATGAATTTATGTATAACACTTACATTTACAGTACACTTATGTATGGAGACCATTTTGTTCACATACTAGAGCAGACAAACCTGAACCTATTATCATAAATTCTAAGTAAAATATTTCCGATTAAAGTAATAAGGAAATTATCTACAAAAATGAGGATGACAAATGGAAGGCATTGGCTTGCAATGATAGTATTTCATTTATTGATGTTTTCCAAAAAGAAGAATTTTTTTCAGCCCAAGTTAATAAAATGACGAACTTTCAATATTTATTTATTCCTTTTTTTTTTGAAAATAGCATAGAAGTTTCCACTATAAACTTTAAAAGTGATTGTATGTCATCATAACATCTAAATATGATAAGAGTTCCCATCCAAACATATATCAGTATCCAGTAATAACTACCTACTTGTATGAGAAAAGTGTTACATACATTTTTTAAATTTTTTTTATAAATTATTGAAGTTGATGTTTGAGTCTTACTAAATAATAGCTGTCAAATGATAGCTTGGGTATAAATTAAAATCAAAGTTGAGATAAGGACATTTGAGACCCATAGAATTTTTGGTCAACCCAATTATTTATAGCCTGGAAAGTGATAGACCAGCTCGTTCATAGATCCTTTGCTTCTTCCAAGGGGTGTCTAGACTGGAATTTCTACTTTTGGGTAGTTAGTTAAAAACATCACATGACTATTCACATCCAGAATCTTTTCAAAGTTCTTGATATTTCTTCAAACTTCCAAGATTTAAGAGCCTAAATCCTATATGGATTCCCCCTATTTCTACCTTCTCTTGGTTTTGAGAAGCCCCACCATAATCTTTTCAAAGTGACACTGTGACAGAAAGTTGCCAGGACCTTTTCAATGTTCTTCAAACTTCCATGAGCCTATATCCATAATGGATACTGTCCCTACTTTTAACTTCTCTAGTTTCAATGAAGCCCACCAGAAATGTAAGACTATTTGTCAACATGAGGTTAAAAAAAGTAATCAACTTGACTTTAGCCATTAGCAGACAACTAGAAAATTATATTCATTACAAGTCAGTGCAGGAGGCACACTTCAGAAAACCCGAATGAGAATTTATTGGTTGTCGGTTCCAGTATATAGTCAAGTTATATTAAATAAATCGTGTCTATGACTATTTGGTACATGTGGTAAATTACAGAAACAATGGAGCGAGAGCAGCAAGAGGATGTTACAATCTTCAGAGATTGCTAGCAACCTATGTCATTTGGACTCTTCACTTTGCTCTAAAGTACTCGCATCCAACACTAGACAATCAAACAAGATATGGGTGCTAGACATTGCATTTTAGTGTACACACAAAATTGAGGAATATCTATGTCGGACTCTTTAGAAAACTTGTATGATCTGACACTCCATACAATCCATGTAACTTAGTTAGCAATAGTACAAAACCATACTACCTCCATTTTCAGTCCACCTTCACAATAGTGTTAATAGGCATCTTTCAACTTTTTGTTACTGAGAGTGAAGAATTGAAATCAAGCTCAATGCTAAACCTTCTACTAACAAGACATATTTGATGGAGACTCCAAGTCAAGAACAAAGAAGAGTTTTTATATTTATTATTTGGAGTTTTTATTAGGTTTAATATAAAAGTAGTTGATGTGATTTATGTATTTTATTTATTAGTGGGGATTTAGGATATTAATTAGTGATTAAGAATTATTAATAAGGGTATTTTAGGCGTTTAGTGTTTTACTATTTCCCAAGTAAAATTAGGGTTCAAGTCTCTTTAAATAGTTATGTAATCCTCACAAGTTATTTAGACTACAAAATATTGATATTGAAGTTGATTATTTTATTCATATCGTAGAGGTATCCTACCGTAAAGGTATTTATCCATCTTGATGTTGATACGTGGAGTTAATAGACTTGAGAGATTCTAGTAGTTTATTTTATAATCCATTGTCCCAAACATCCAATGTCTCAAGCCACTAAAGAATTGATTGCCGAAGCAAAAGAGTATATTAGGTTTATTGACGATGAAAGTGACCGAATATACTACCTTATTAATACATGTGGTCAAAGATATTTGTAACACAAGCAGGAAGATCTTAGATGGTATATGGTTGATGCACAAGATTACCTTGGAAAATTGGAACGTTGATATCAAGATGAACAAAGGAAAGCTGAAGCAAGGAAATGTCAACAAGCTGAAGCAAGGAAACATCACCAAGTTAAACTAAGAGAACTTCAAAAGGCTACACAAAGAGTGATTTCTATATGTTTTTCTTTAAAAGATGACATATCTTCTATACAAGAAGGCCTTATTGACTTGCGGGCACATCTTCAAGCAGAGCAAGAGAAATAAAAAGAGGATGTTCCAAATTTTGAGGCTACAATTGTGACGCGTCCATGGAAATTCTTGAAGTTCCAAAAGTTGAGTCAGAGCTTATGTATGAGGAACAAATTGAGGAAACATCCAACGTTACTTTTTGAGTTGTTCGTTACTGAAGAAATGACGATTCGAGAAGTTGATCCAATCCAAGTTGACTTCGTTGTTCCAGAAAACTTATTTTCAGCACCTTTGAATACGAAAGCAATGTTCTCATCAATTCTCTTTTCAAAAAATTTTGAGCCTTACCGCGTGGTGATGTTGTCAAAGGTGTTTCAAAATATTCTTCCGTTGCTGAGGAGTTCATTGCTTATTCTCTCATATTATAGAACTCGAGGTCGAGTTTTCTCCACGAGGAGAATGATGGGGACTCCAAGTCAAGAACAAAGAAGAGATTTTTATATTTATTATTTGGAGTTTTTATTATGTTTAATATAAAAGTAGTTGATGTGATTTATGTATTTTATTTATCAATGGGGATTTAGGATATTAATTAGTGATTAAGAATTATAAATAAATAAGGGTATTTTAGTCGTTTAGTATTTTATTATTTCCCAAGTAAAATTAGAGTTCGAGTCTCTTTAAATAGTGATGTAATCCTCACAAGTTATTTAGACTAGAATATTGATATTGAAGTTGATTATTTTATTAATACTGTATAGGTATCACACCATAGAGGTATTTTATATATCTTAGTGTTGATACGTGGAGTTGATACACTTGAGAGATCCTAGTGGTTTAAAGATGGAGTTTAAATCCTAGTTTATTTTTCGTCAATTCTTCAGATCTGTCTTGCATCAATATTGGTAACGGAAAAGTATTATCTTTCCCTCCCACACTCCCGGATCCATTAAGTGGTAGCAGAGTATAGGAAAATCTAAGACTTTGTGTTAAGAAAGACAAAAATTTCAACTTGCTCTAATAGCTAAACAACTTGATCTTCTTTTATTGTATAATTAAATTTCATAGAAAGCTTCAGACGAATCAGAAAGTAGTTTAGACGTAAAATTATTTAATGACAAATATGTTATCGATCTTGATCAGAAGATTGTTCCACGAATTGGAATTCTCCACCCAACTTTTATGTTTATTCCAGAGTGGTGAAGTGAATATGTCACAATAGGCTTACACTATTATAGATAATGGAATCATATGGATGATGTAATCTTTTGTTAGAAATAATTGAAGTCGACTAATTCTTGTATTTTATAATGGTAGGTGTATGAGTCTCATATTTCTCTAATATAATTCTTCTCTCTCTCTCCACATTCTCTCTCTAGTCAATTATCTAATTACCACCCTCCCCTCTCTCTCTAATCAAGTCACCATTTCCAATGTTTACAAGTTAATTCCCTTGATGTTGCTGGAGTTTTGGATTTTTTTCTAGTGTTCAATGAAAGCTTGCACCAGTTGCTTCAAATGCCTCACAATTGTTTGACAAATATCCAACATAATTGAGTAATGAGTTTGAGTATTTTAAGTGAAGTTATTTACAATTGTGGTGAGCCCATAACCCAAAATCCATAAGATGAAGGTTGTTGGACAAATTGTCAAGATCAATCTTATGATATATTAGGAAAGATATTCAATCTGCAAAAGATTGAGCATTATTATTTCGTTGGATTTGATCACATTCTTCCTGTAGCCTACAACCATGAACAAATTTATACTGTTGTAAAGGAGCTTTGGTATTAATTAGGATTCTGTAGACATATTAAGAGTTTTTTCTTTACTATGTAAAGTGATACAATCTTCGATCTTAAAGAATAAAGTTTAATATATTGTTTGATAAATTGAATTTGTGTCATTGTGACCCTTTGGCATTATTGTTCTTCCTTTTTCCCTTCTTTCTCCTCATTTACCCCATATCCCTAAACCCTTCTAGACCGTATCATACATACCAAACCTTGGTCTACAAGCTTCGCCACTTGTGATGGGGACCACTAGTCGAGAGCAAAGAAGAGATTCTTATACTTTTTATTTGGAGTTTTTATTATGTTTAGTGAGAGTAATTAATGTAATTTATTTATTAGTGGGTATATAGGATATTTATGTTTATTAAGAAAATTTAATATTTAGTTAGGATTTTAGTTGTTTTGGTACTTTTATTGTTCCACAAGTAATATTAGGGTTTTATGGTTTTGATTCTCTTTAGATAACGTGTAGTCCCCACAAGTTACTATTGAGCATACTATTGATTATTGATATTAAGCTATAAGTTAGTTTCCTCTCTTCTGCGGTTGAGAAACCCTTAGGTTACTGATGTGCGAGCATCACCCAAGTAGATGATCCTTGAGGTAGTGAGGTGCAAAGCCTCACCAAGTTAATTTTCCCTTGTTTCTTTTAATTATCTTTGTTCCAAAAAGTTTCCTCATCAACTTAGCCTTAACATTGAGGATCCAAAAAGGGCATAAAACAAACATTTTTTCAAGCCGTGTATCCAGAAGGTAGCTTCATTCTTGTACTGAAGAGGAGTAAAATGCTATTTAGGGAATGGTGACTTATGTCCTCCTTTGCAAGTTTTGCAGTCAATTACCAATGCTTTAGTGCCCTATCACCTTTACAAGATGAAATGAAAATGATGAGATGCATGGTTACATGAAAAGAGAATTTGACCATTGCAGATGGTACTCTAGTTTTGCCGAGTCAAGTACTCAATTAGGGAAATTAACAGTTACATATATTCTATATTTGTTTACAAATACACTCCTCTGGACCTAAAAGAAGGGTACTACTTCTTCGATGGCTGTTTTCTCGAACATTATGGTTTGCATAGGAAAGATTCTGACATAATATTTTTCAGCAACTTTCCTCGATAATAAACTGTAGTTAATGAAAAAGATTATATATGTGTCCCTACGCAAGCTAAAAGTCGATAAAAATAAATAAATACCCTTTTCTAAGGAAGGAGGGAGACTGATTTTATGAACCATAATCATTATGCAATCATATTAACAACCATAGTTTTTTTCCTTTTGACAAGTAAATACAAATCCACTAAAGACACCAAAAAGGGAAAACCCGAGCACACATTTAACAGGTTCCTAACTGTTTAGATTTTCTACCAAAATAGTCAAAATAAAGTGTTGGGAAAATGATATCACACCTCATTGGGAACATGGTATTAAAGTCATCGAATGCAGAAGCAAAACCATTGTCACCATAGAATTGTGACTCAACTTCGGCATCACTCAATCCAGAACAATTCTCATTTCCGGATATAGTGTCAGCAAAAGAGCTTGAATACTCCGTTGCATCTGTATCTTCCACTTCAGGCACTCTTATGTCACTACTCCTTGTAAATTCATTTACATTTACTGCAACATCCTCTTCGAGCTCCAGACCCTTGGTTTGCTCATCTGACAGGACTTCCATTTCAACGATGGCTTCCTCAGACTTAATACACCTCAAACCCTTTCCACGGGAATCTGTCAATATCCTAGAGTTCCCCCTACCTGCTGCCATATTAGAGCTGGAATTTTGTTTACTATCTGGATGGAACTCTGCTGATGGTTGAGCATGAGGAGCCATGCCACAGCTCGTTCACTTAATGAATCAAACTGGAGGGGAAAAAGATCCTTCAGAATAAGCCTAAACAAATATACTAGTTAATTAACAATACTAAATTCGTTCAGCTCAAGTAGTCAAGTCATTATTCTATCAAATTTTTCATTACAAATATCAGGAGCATCTTGTGGGCCAATGTGGTGATTGGAGTGTTTGAATTTTGAAATTTTATAGGGAACTGAAACAATAAATAATTTATATATTTCATGAAGTACTTTACAGCAATTGTTGGATGAGTACAAAGAAAGGGTAACTAAAAAATTACATGTGTCTTTCTTAGATATACAGCTTGGTTTATTTCAAAATAAAACTTGATGAATTCTACTCGGTGATGATGGTAAAATATATTTTAAACTTCAAAATGATGGTAAAATATATTTTTAAACTACAAAATGTTAGAATCTTGAAAACTTCAAATTTGAGTTACCTAACCACAACAATTCTTAAGAGGTGAAAACTAAGACCAGAACTGGCAGCCAGTTTAATTGTACAAATCAAGAAAAAGACGGTTCACTTTGTTGTTATCTCAAATTCAAATTCCCAAGAATGAGGAAACAAGGTGGAGGGTCTTCAACGAAATAAAGTTTAAAATGAAGCCTGCTCTAGTGGCATTGCGTTTGAAAATATTATTTTCCTTAGAACTAAAAATAAGTTTCCTCAATTTTCTATAAAGACTAACAGTTTGCTATCATTTCCCCTATTTCTTCACGGCAGTCAACTATTTGCATCCTAATTATAGACGCAACACCTCAAAATCACTCATTCTTTTCAGCATCCACACTTAGAATTAGATAAAAATAAGGAGCCACAAATCATCAGATTCAAAGAATAAAAAACAAACTAACTTTTTAAAATATTTCGAAAGTTTAGTGAAGCAATTTCTTCAATATTCCCAAACACAGACATTCAAACATAAAAAAACACAATAATTACTTGTATGATCTACCATTAACCCAGCAAACAAAACCAATAATTGACAACAACCCAACTTCAAGTAACAAACCATGTCTCAAAAAAAATTAACCCACCATGTGTTTGGGTATTTTTGTGAGAGAGATTGTGAGCGATCAGCAAAAGGGAAAGGGATAATTAAGCTAGTAAACAAAATGAAGAAGCATGCATGCCAACATATTGATACATGTACAGTAAATAACACCACCAAGATGACTATATTTCAAAATTATGAAACCAAACACACAAAAATACCACTAAAATTGTAACTTTTACAAAGAACACAAAATACAGAAATTTGACCAACATTGATCCTAGCTGAACAAAGAATAGCATCCAAACCTTAAGCTAGCTTTTAGCAGAATACCCACATAGGAATTATAGTATAAACAAATCTCATGTAGAGAGACAGAGAGTTTGCCAGAAAATCATGAAGTAGAGAGTGGGAGGCTCGGCGGCCACAATGAAGCGTTGTTGTAAAGAAGTAAAGTGGACGTTATATATACTGTAACCTAACAATACCATAAATAAATTAGAGTAAATCTACAGGCGGCCGGTTTCGGCCGGTTATTTTTTTCAAATAAATAGCAATTTGGTCTGTTCGGTTGGTTTTGAATTTTTGGTAGTTCATCCGGTTTTGATTGTGAAATGTGGCGACAAACAATCTGATTTATTTAACAAATAATTAAATTCAAAAAATTTAAAAAGCATTAAAAAATAATAAATATTGCAAATCAATATGCGTATCAATATTTTTATAATTATAGTCGCAATAAATAACAAGACTCAAAAGCAAATAAATTCATCTAAACTCAAAAAACTAAACAATACGGTAGACAATGAAAATGACCAGAATTTGCATATCATAAAAGTTTAAGAAGTGATAATAGAAATAAAATGATATTTTCACAACAGAATATGATATTTTCATATAAAAAATGTCTTTATATATCAAAAACAAAACTATCAAAATATCATTTTAAAAAATAAAATATATTTTATTTTATTTTATTTTAATATATATATTTTATATATTAAGAATTTTAATATCATTTCTTATTTTAAAAAATGATATTTTTAAAATGATACTTTTTGAAAATATCAAAAAGTATTGTGAAAATATCAATTTCTTAAAAGAAATTAGATTTTCATATAGTTATAAAACCCCTTTACTTCATTAAGAAATTGATGGATTAATCAAATTTTTGCATACATGAATAAATTTAACACTCTTCATATTGTCCTTTTGTTATTCTTTATTAATCACATCTTGCGGATTAGTAGAAAGTGAGAGCGAATGAGACAAGTAAATGAATAAAATCAAAATTAGTAAGTTAAGTTAGTTTAATTTGTTATTAAATCGGTCGGTTCATGTCTACTTGGTTCGACTCGATCAGTTCTCTTGGTTTAATTTAGGGAACTGATATTTTTGCATATAAACATTAATTTAGTTTAATAATTAATTTTTGCAACAATTAATATCAATTCCACATACGATTTAGTATTAATATTAATTAATTTAGTTTATTTTGCATTGATATTAGGGAACTGATATTGATATTTAGTTTAATTTTTGATATTAATTAATTTTTGCATATTTTTATTTTAATTTGGTTTAATAATTTGGTTTGGTTTGATATTAACAATTTTTGATATTTTTGCATATGGGACACACTTTTTAACCATATATTAATATTGGTTTGATTAAAAAAATGAGTGTCACATACGAAAATATTAAAAAGTGTTACAAAAAAATCAATTATAAATAAATATTAATATACGATTAAAAAATAGGTCTCGCATGCAGAAATATTAAAAATTGCTACGGAAATATCAGCTCTCTTTAATTTATTCGTTATCTCAAAATGACGATATTTGTGTGACATTAGAAGGTTGTCTTATGATATTTAATTTATGTATTTTCCCCAAATACAAGTAATTCCAAAACACTAAATGATTATTCTGCAACTCTAAGAGCACAAAATTAAATGAATTTTGCTCAAAGACTATGCAAAATGATTTTTTAATCTTAATGAAGTTTTAGCATTTTCTATAAAGGTACTGCCATGTTCTAATATTAGTGTGTAAAATTTATTTAAACATTATAAATATAAATTTTTAAACATATGTAATATATATTATTAGAGTAATATGTTAGGGGTCTCAAATTTTTGATTTCAAACGATATGACATTTAATATTTTATTTGTGACGCCCCCCAAAATAGGTATACATCACCTATTCTGAGTCGTCAAATACATGATACAGAATATAAATACAACCTTAAATATACAACATGAGCTGTGAGTTTTAATACAAATATTGTCTTTTAGACAACATTAAAACTCAAAATAAGTCCTCAATATATTTATTAACACACTATTTCACATAATAGTGAGGACTACTAATGTTATCCTCTGGACCGTCACTCCGTTCCCCGACTAGTCCCTACTACGTTCTCATTTCCTGAAGAGAACGGTAAAATAAAGGGTGAGCTCAACTAGCCCAGTAAGAAATATTATGACTAAGATAAAGCAGAATAAATTATCATTAGTCTTCAATAGTGTTAAACTGATACAATATAACAAACATCAAATTTAACTGCAGCAGAACAAGCAATCCATTAAAAGAGTCAAGTAGAAAATAAAATTTACTATCTTTTATGATTTAAAAGGTTTTTCATCACTTTTATCGCTGAGACTCAACTTAATAAATAATCCACATCATTAAATCACCCATGCACTACGGCCAAGGATATCTTTAGTATCACGACCACAAATTATCAATGCACTACGTGCCAAGAATATTCGTGTATTCATTAATGGTCATGATCATGCCAATAACTGTCCATCAATGCACTACGGGCCAATGAGGACTTTCACCACATCATTTGTAACATTACGGTCATGATTATACCGATTAATCCCTGGTCATAATTATACCAAGTCCATCTATGCACTACAAGCCACAGATGACTTTCAACATAATATAAACATGAGGATGATGACAATGATATAAGAATTCAATAAAACAAGTTCAAGAATTAATTTATCTAGGAACCAATAACGTCCAAATTGTCAACATGATACTTCTTTGTGGAGTAAAATTCAAGAATGCACAGAATAATATTTCCATAAAAAGATACTAGATGAAGCGCAAATATCAAGGATATTTCACTAATTTCATGGAGTATAGAAGTCAAAACTTTAACCAACTGAGTATAATAAAGAATGAAATAATAAAAGAAATCACCAGGCATGCGATAGATCACACACACAGGTTATTCCAACAGAATAATAAATAACGGAACCAGGTCATGCATAAACGCACAGACAGGATGTTCCAACAGAAAGATAAATAATGGAATCAGGTCATGCGTAAAGCACAGACAGGATGTTCCAACAGAATAATAAAGAACGGAACCAGATCATGCGTAAAGTACAGACAGGATGTTCCAACAAAATAATAACGAACGGAACCAAGTTATGCCTAAAGCACAGACAGGATGTTCCAACGGAATGATAAAGAACGGAATAATAACAAAAATCATCATGCATGCGGTACTTCGCATAGACATGTTATTCTAACATAATGATAAAGAATGGAATAACAGAAGAATTTCACCAAGTATAGGATATCCCTGCGTATACAGGTTATTCCAACAGAATAATAAAGAATAGAATAACAGAATTTCTCTTCATGAATACGAAAGAAATAATACCCCTTACCTTAGAAAGAAGAGTACTGGATATAGAAGTAGTGAAGTAGCAGAACACTTTTCTTCTTTCTCTCTATAGTTTCTCTCTCTAGAGTTTCAGTGAATTCGTAAGAAATAATGAAGGAATGAGCTTCTATTTATAGAAGAATGGACTATATAGTAACTAATTCATAAACGGTCCAGATTGATTTACTTTAAACGGACGGTCCAGATTTAAAACAAAATCTTTTAAATAAAATATAATATATTCTATTTATAATCTAATAAAACGAATAACTTTATAAAAGTATTCTGTTTTATATAAAAAGATTTTATTATACAAAATACTATGCAGGTACTATGCAACACTATGCATAATAAAATATGATATATTCTAATTATTGTCTAATAAAACAAATAACTTTATAAAAGTATTTTATTTTATATAAAAAGATTTTACTATGCAAAATATTATGCATAATAGAATATCATATATTCTATTTATAGTATAATAAAACGAACAACTTTATAAAAGTATTTTGTTTTATATAAAAAGTTTTTCTGTTTTATTACATTAATAATACTAATAAAACAAAACTCATCATCATTATTATTATTCACACTATTAATCGACCAGGTCATTCCTAGGAAAGAGGGGGCTTTTCAATAAGGATTTCTCCCTATTGGCGCGCAATTAGGTGACCAAACCTCTTCTTGACAGAACTTCTAGACATCGTTAATATTATAAATAATAATATTAATAACCTTGTCGTCTCAATTATTGATTTAATAATATATAAAATATTGACAATAATTGAATCAAATAACGCGAGATACTATGCAGCAATTACTGTAGCAATAATTGAACAAAACTGAGAGACTTCTCACGTAAGCATCAATAATCAATACCGTGTGCTACTAAGCAACCACACATATTACTGTACTTTTAACATCGGGTGTTTCAACAGTTAACGGTAAAAACTTTCGCCGTTATTTTCATAAAGTATTTTTGTCGTTTTCTCAATCCGACAATAATTTCATTGTGGGGTCCACCAATGATTGTGCCGTTGTACGAATATTCCCTGTTAAAACGAATATTTCTCGAACAATCGAATATTATATAACAACTTGCGTACTTTGCAAAATTTATAAATATTACCCACAACTATAATATTATATCAAATTTACTCCATAATATCTAAAAATGATATTTATAGAAAATTCATCTTTATTTATAAAAGTTGGGGTCTTACAACTTCCCCTTCTTATGAAATTTCGCCCTCGAAATTAGGGTACATACCTGGTATGTCGAAGAGGTAAGGATACCTTGATTTCATTTCAGATTCTAACTCCCAGGTCATTTCCTCAACATCGTGGTTTCTCCACAAAACTTTGACTTGAGGTATAACCTTGGAGCGTATAATATGTTCCTTCTTATCCAAGATTTGAACAGGAACCTCTTCATACGTCAAATCTTTTGCTATTTCGTCCGGTTCTAACTCAATAATGTGGTTCGGGTCTTCCACATATTTACGTAACATGGATATGTAAAAAACGTTATGAACACGAGACATACTTGGCGGTAAAACGAGTCTATAGGCCACAGTTCCTACTCGATCGAGGATTAAAAATGGGCCGATGAATCGAGGATTGAGCTTTCCTCTCTTTCCAAATCTCGTAACTCCTTTCCATAGAGCAACACGTAACAACACATGATCTCCTATATCGAATTCCACGTCCTTTCGGTGAAGATCAGCATAACTCTTTTGTCGATCTTGTGAGGTTTT
Source organism: Panax japonicus (assembly GCA_020205505.1). Classification (NCBI taxonomy): domain Eukaryota; kingdom Viridiplantae; phylum Streptophyta; class Magnoliopsida; order Apiales; family Araliaceae; genus Panax; species Panax japonicus. The sequence continues at coordinate 44,348,550 of CM035104.1, read as the reverse complement.
TATACGTTGTCGGATCATTTGAATCTTTTCCGTAGTTATACGTACCAACTCCGATCCCAACAACGTTGCTTCACCCACCTCATCCCAGCATACTAGAAAACGACACTTTCTTCCATACAACGCTTCGAATGGAGCCATGCCAATACTTGCTTGATAGCTGTTGTTGTAGGAAAACTCCACCAATGGTAAGAACTTGTCCCAACTTCCCTTGAAGTCAAGGACATAGAGTCTTAATAAATCTTCAACAGTTTGAATAGTCCTCTCTGATTATCCGTCCGTCTGAGGATGATATGTCGAACTAAATCGTAAATCCGTGCCCATAGCTTTTTGCAAACTAACCCAAAATCATGAAGTGAATCTTGGGTTTTGATCAGAAACTATGGATACTGGCATACCATGCAGTCTTACAATCTCATTTATGTACATACGAGCAAGACGTTCAAGTGTATAAGTTTCTCGTATTAGTAAGAAATGAGCAGACTTGGTGAATCTATCAACAATGACCCAAATTGCATCTATGCCTTGAGAAACCTTGGAAAGACCAGTAACAAAATCCATGGTAATGTGCTCCCACTTCAATTCTGGAATTTTAAGTGGTTGCAATGGACCTTTTGGTACTTGATGCTCCGCCTTGACTAGTTGACAAGTTAGACACCTTGAGATAAACAACGCTATCTCTCTCTTCATATTGCTCCACCAAAATGTATGACGAAGATCACGATACATTTTGGTACTCCCATGATGGATTGCAAACGGTGTGTTGTGTGCCTCCATCATGATTTTATACTTTAAATTAGGGTCGTTAGGAACACAAAGTCTGGAGTTGACTCGAAGTATTCCTTCTTCATCAATTTTTGCTTCCGGCATAGCACCTTCTTGCACTTTCTTCCTTATACGCATCAGCTCCAGGTCTGTAGCTTGAGTAGCTTTAACTTTATCGATTAAAGTCGGTCCTACTCGTATATTTGTCATCATCACATGGGTCCCTGGAATCTTTAACTCTATCTCCATCCTTTGCAAGTCACACAAAATGGGCATTTGCGTTGACAATATCGCACTCGTATCCACATATGATCTTCTACTCAATGCGTCAGCTACCATGTTCGCTTTTTCAGGATGATATTGGATGGTATGATCATAATCTTTTAACAGTTCAAGCCAACATTGTTGTCGCATGTTTAGTTCCTTTTGAGTGAAGAAATATTTGAGACTTTTATGATCTGTAAAGATCTCCGCTTTCTCTCCATACAAGTAATGCCTCCAAATTTTAAGTGCGAAGACAACAGTTGCCAACTTTAGATCATGAGTAGGATAATTCCTCTTATATTCTTTGAGTTGTCTTGAGGCATAGGCTATGACTTTCCCATGTCAAGGAGGATATTGAAGAATTCATGGCCGGCCGACAAAAAATAATTTAAGGAGCAGATTGATGTAATGCCACAATATGATCAGAATCTTGGTGATGATCAGAGCCGGTTGATCACCGGTCCAACCTGTGATTCAACTGGTAAACAGTACAAGAAAATGGTCCAACAACAATCAAGAATTTCAACGACTGTCGTTTCCAGTCGTTAAAATTATTACTTGCGACCGAACTTAAATCTAGTCGCTAATAAATATCAACGACTGCATGCGGTCGCTAATTTAATTTTACCATCATAAATTTGGCGCAAATATTGGCGGGAAGGTTTGTTGAGAGTTGAGACCAAAAAATATCAGCGACCGCGCGACGGTCGCTAATATGTCCACATCATTAAAAACAGTAATCTTCGGACTAGCATAGATGTAGCGTCGGGATGAGCATTTATGGCTAAGAGATTTGAGGAGGCATATGACTTGATTGAGACTATGACATCTAATAATTAACTACCAGTGGTCAACTGCAAGGATGACTCAACCTAAGGCAACTGGAGTGTTAGAAGTGGATGGAGTTACAGCCTTAGCAACTCAAATTTCTGCGTTATCTAAAAAAATGGATGCTCTCACGGGAATACAGGTTCAACAGGTAGCTTATGTGTGTGAATTGTGTGTAGGGAAACATCCGACAGATCAGTGTGCTATAAATCTAACAGCAGTTCAGTTTATAGGTAGTTATAATCGAACACCTAATATGTGACGCCCCCAAAATAGGTCCACACAACCCATTCTGAGTCGCCAAATACACGGTACAGAATTCAAATACAACTTCAATTATACAATTATCGTGCAAAATACGACAACACATAAACTGTGAGTTTTAATATAAATATTGTCATTGTAGACAATATTCAAACTCAAATAAAATCCTCATTACAATTATTATCATACTATTTCACTACAAGAAAAGAGGCTAATTCCGACGGAATTATTTTTGACGCACTACATTCCGTCGACATTAGTATATTTTCGAGGGAATAATTTATTGGACATATGTCCCTCGAAAATAGTTTATTTCCGACCAAATTCCGTTAGAAGTAGGGATCCACTGGTGGCGCCAAGATTCCCGCCAGCGCTAAATATAACCTCGATGGAACGAGGGTTATTTCTGAGAGACTATCCGTCGGCCTTAAGATACTTTCGAGGGACCTAAACCCGACGGAAATTTAGTCAGAAATAAACCTAAAAAACGCTTATTCTTCGCCAGCGCCCTCTTATTTTTATCTCTCTCCCTCTTTCTCTAAATACCAGTCTACTCTCTCTCTCTCATTCCTCCCACTCCCAACCCCTTCTCCCCCGGTCCCCCCACCCTGCACCCGGTACTCCCACTTCCTCCCCCCGACCGGTCGTTCCCCCACCCTGCCCCGGTCCCCCCACCCCATATACGTCCCGGTACCCCACCCCACCAGTACCCACTGTGAAGCCCCCAAAATAGGTATACAACACTATTCTGAGTCGCTAAATACATGGTACAGAAAGTAAACTACAACTTCAATAATACAATTGTCGTGCAAAATACGACAACACATACTGTGAGTTTAAATACAAATATTATCTTCTAGACAATATCCACATTCAAATAAGTCCTCATTACAATTATTTAAACACTATTTTATAGAAATAGTGAGGACTGCTAAAATATCTTTTTAGAACCATCACTCCATACGTCGACTAGATCCTGCTATGTTCTCACCTCATGAGAAGAAAAATGGAACAAAAAGGAAAAGGGTGAGCTCAACTAGCCCAGTAAAGAATATTATGACTAAGATAATATACAACAAATTATCATTAGTCTTCAACAGGGAAAAATCTGATAAAATATAATAGACAACAAGTTTTAGATCAACAACTGCAGCGGAAACAACAATCCATTAGAAGAGTCAAGTAGAGAATGAGTTCTACTATCTTCTAAGATTTAAAAGTCCATCATCAATATTTTATCCCTGTAACAACAATCAATATACATCTTTAATCAAATATTCATCTTTCCACTACAGGCCAAAGATATTCATTTGTATCACCAGTTGGTCATGTTCATCTCAACACCTGTTCGTCTTTGCACTACGGGTTAAAGATATTCATCAGTTAATAATTCATCTTTGTACTACAGGCCAAAGATATTCTTCCAGTATCACCTATTAAAGACTGAGGGTGGTGAAAAACATTTTAGAGAACGAATCCAATGAGACAGAAGGACAAATATTAGGGATTCATATTTCGGTTTATCTAAATTCAATAATACTCCATAATAACCAATTGTGAAGTAGAATTCAAAAATAAAGATCAAAACATGGATACAATTAAAGATAGTAACCATAATAGACATCTTGGACAAAAAGAAAATTTTTATTTTTCGGTGAATAGTGTCGTATACGTGAATAGTTCCGTATACGTGAATATTAACCCCGACACAAAAAGTTCCAAATTTGATAAAAAGTTCAGACCAATATTTTGGCATAATGATATTGAAAGAAATAATATCATTTACGAAGAAAATAACATCCCTTACCTCAATATAACGGTATTTCTGACTGAATTTCGGATATAGTGCTGACAGAAACTTGCACTGAATAGCAACTCTCAAACTATCAAAATACTCACAAAAATACGCTTGATAATCTAGAGAGAAAGAAAACTTGTTTCTGGTGTGATTTTCAATTCTAACATATGCGCCTATTTATAGGAAAATGATAGAACGCCATAGGAGACTAAAATAATAAAATATTATTATTTCTTTCCTTCCTACGCATGCCAACATTTGCTGAAAATTCTAGCCAGCCACCTTTGAACCAAATTTGCAGCCCACATGTTAAAAAAAAAAGTAGGTCCCACCCAATATTAATAAAAATCATTTTATTTTTCGAAACTTCAGTAATTTATAGAAAATAGCCCGTTTATTAGAAAAATACGAATTTTATGTCCATTCCACACGAAATCGAATTCTCTACATTTTTGTAGCTTTAAGTTTTTCCAAATTCAGACAGAAAATATCTGAAATCCACAAACGGATGATTTTCAATATCTCTTAAAATTCATAACAAATCATTCATTCATTTTTAACGGTTCAAAATTTATGGATATATACTCAACTTGTATATGTATAATATATCCAAAAATCACAATGATCCAACGGTCGGATTAAATTATAACTCACACAGTAGATCTTTAAGAACACTGATTTAATCTTTTAATACCTCTAATACGACAAAATACTGATAAAATACATCAACATTAATTCCTTCATTTATAACCACATAAATAAATCTATTATTTATATCCGCATCAAATAAATATTTCCTTATCATATAAATCAATAATTAATTATTCACAAATAATATTACCGAATCACAATAATGACAACGAGGCAGTTCCCAGGAAAGAGGGGGCTTTCCAATAAGGATTTCTCCTTACTGGCGCGCAATTAGGTGACCAAACCTCTTCTTGACAGAACTTTCTAGACATTGCCAATAATGCTATCTAATAATAGTATTCAAATAATATGAATTATTGATCTAATAATTGGAAATACTGTGCAGTGACAATTATTGAAACAAAAATAATATAAAATATCAACGCAGCAATTATTGAATCAATAAAATAAAATATTGAACAGTAATTACTGTAACAATTATTTAGTAGTGCCTTCTTACGTAAGAATCAATAATTCAACAATACTGTGCAATACCGTGTATTACTGTGCAACCACGCGTATTTCTGTATTTTAACCACCAGGTAATCCAACAGTGTTAACGGTAACAATTACGTCGTTATTTATAAAAACTCAAACTTTGACATTTTTTTCATCTGACAGTTATTCCGTTATGGGGCCCACAAATGGCTGCGCCGTCGTACGAATATTCCCTGACAGAAAGAATATTCCACGACCAAACAAATATTCCCCGATAAAAATGAATATTTTATAACCACTTGCTTATTTTGCAAAATTTGCACATTTCACGCATAACCAAAGTATTATATCAAATTAATACCTTATTATTCACAATAATAAATAGAGGAAATTTGATTTTATTTATAATAAGTTGGGGTCTTACAACATCCCCTCCTTATGAAATTTCGTCCTTGAAATTGACGTACGTACCTTGTGTTTCGAAAAGGTGAGGATACCTCACTTTCATTTCTGATTCCAACTCCCAGGTAATTTCTTCGATAGCATGGTTTCTCCACAAAACCATAACTTGTGGTATAACCTTCGTGCGTAAGACATGCTCTTTCTTATCCAAGATCTTAATAGGTACCTCCTCGTACGTTAAATCTTCGGTTATCTCGTCCGGTTCTAACTCAATAATGTGGTTCGGGTCGTTCACATATCTATGAAGCATAGATATGTGAAAAATATTATGAACACGAGACATGCTTGGAGGTAATGTGAGTCTATATGTCATATTTCCTATTCGGTCAAGAATCTCAAATGGACCAACAAATCTTGGATTGAGCTTTTCTCTCTTCCCAAATCTTGTAACTCCCTTCCATGGTGAAACACGTGACAATACATAATCCCCAATATTAAATTCCACGTCCTTCCGATGAAGATCCGCATAACTCTTTTGTCGATCATGTGCCGTTTGTATACGTTGTCGAATCATTTGGATCTTCTCTGTAGTCATTTGTACCAACTCTGGTCCCAATAATGTTGCTTCACCCACCTCGTCCCAGCATACTGGAGAGTAACACTTTCGTCCATGCAAGGCTTCAAATGGAGCCATACCTATACTTGCCTGATAACTGTTGTTATAGGAGAATTCCACCAATGGCAAATACTTATGCCAACTCCCTTTGAAATCTAGGACACAGAGTCTTAATAGATCTTCAAGGGTTTGAATAGTCCTTTCCGATTGCCCGTCCGTTTGAGGATGGTATGCTGAACTGAATCATAAATCCATGCCCATAGCTTTCTGTAAGCTAACCCAAAATCTTGAAGTGAATCTTGGGTCACGATCCGAAACTATGGATACTGGCATGCCATACAATCTCACAATCTCATTCATGTACATACGAGTAAGACGTCCAAGGGGATAAGTCTCACTTATTGGCAAGAAATGAGCAGACTTGGTTAATCCTATCAACAATAACCCAAATCGCATATATGCCTTGAGAAACTTTGGGAAGACCTGTAACGAAATCCATGGCAATGTGTTCCCACTTCCATTTCGGAATCTCAAGTGGTTGTAATGGACCCTTTAGCACTTGATGCTCCGCTTTTACACGTTGACATGTTAAACACCTCGAGATAAACTCCGCGATCTCTCTCTTCATATTGTTCCACCAAAATGTATGCCAAAGATCATGATACATTTTGGTACTCCCAGGATGGATTGCAAACGGGGTGTTGTGTGCCTCCATCATGATTCTATGCTTCAAGTCAGAATCGTTAGGAACGCAAAGTCTAGAGTTGGCTCGAAGTATTCCTTCTTAATCGATTCTTACTTATGGAACAACACCTTCTTGCACTTTCTTCTTCATACGCATCAGCCCCAGGTCCGTAGCTTGAACATCTTTAACTTTATCGATTAAAATCGGTTCTACTTGTATATTTACCATAATCACGTGGGTTTCTGGAGTCTTTAACTCAATCTCTATCCTTTGTAAATCGTACAAAATGGGTCTTTGTGTTAACAACATCTCACTCGTACCCGTATACGATCTTCTACTCAATGCGTCAGCTACTACGTTTATTTTTCCCGGATGGTATTGAATGGTATGATCGTAGTCTTTCAACAGCTTGAGCCAACGTCATTGCCGCATGTTGAGTTCCTTTTGGGTGAAGAAGTATTTGAGGCTTTTATGATCCGTATAGATCTCCACTTTCTCCCCATACAGGTAGTGTCTCCAGATTTTTAACTCGAAAATGACTGCTGCCAACTCTAGATCATGAGTAGGATAATTCCTCTCATATTTTTTGAGTTGTCGTGAGGCATAGGCTATGACTTTCCCATGTTGCATGAGAACACATCCTAACCCTTTGCCTGAAGCATCGATGTATATAACAAATCCATTCGAACCAGATGGTATTGCCAGAACAGGTGTCGAAATGATTCTCTTCTTGAGCTCTTGGAAACTCTTCTCGCATTCCTCGCTCCATACAAATTTTGTATCCTTTCGAGTCAACTGAGTTAACGGAGTAGCGATTCGAGAAAATCCTTCCATGAATCTCCGATAATAACCAGTTAAGCCCAAAAAGCTACGCACTTCGGTCACCGACTTCGGTTGTTCCCTACTTTATATTGCTTCAATCTTCACCGGGTCAACAGATACTCCATGTTTTGACACCACGTGCCCAAAGAATGCTACTTTCTCAAGCCAGAACTCGCATTTCTTCAGCTTGGCATATAGCTTGTTTTCACGAAGCCTTTCAAGTATCAGATTCAAATGGTGTTTATGATCTTCACGACTTTTGGAATAGATGAGGATGTCATCAATAAAGACAACAATGAACTGATTCAAATATTTCTTGAATACTCGGTTCATCATATCCATGAAAGCAGCAGGAGCATTAGTCAATCCAAAAGGCATGACTAAAAATTCATAATGCCCGTACCGAGTTCTGAAGGCAGTCTTTGGAATATCCTCAGATTTAATCCTCAGCTGATGATATCCAGAACAAAAATCGATCTTTAAAAAGAATTGTGCTCCTTGCAACTGGTCAAATAGGTCATCAATGCGAGGTAGCGGATACCTATTCTTGATGGTGACATGGTTCAATTCTCGGTAGTAAATACAAAGTCGCATTCTCCCGTCTTTCTTCTTTACGAATAAAATAGGAGTACCCCAAGGAGATGTACTAGGACGAATGAAACCGATGTCTAACAATTCCTGTAGTTGGACTTTTAACTCCTGAAGTTCAATAAGAGCCATTCGATATGGGGTTTTAGAAATGAGTTTTGTACCCGGTTCAAGGTCAATAAAGAATTCAACATCACATTATGGGGGTAGACCGGAAAGTTTTTTCAAGAAATACATCAGAAAATTCTCTTACAACAGAAATATTATTCAAATTTTACTTGTTTTTGTTCAAATCCATAACATGAGCTAAGAAAGCTTGACATTCATTTTTTAATAAACGAATAGCTTTATGGCTTGATATGATAGTGACTGATTTTAGTGGTTTAGTTGCTTGAATTCGCATAATAGGTTGGTTAGAAATATAAAAACTAACAATCTTATAAAAACAATCAATTTTGGCATGATGAGTGGTTAATCAATCAATTCCTAAAATCACATCAAAAGAAAGTATCTTTAAAGAGATAAGATCCACAGGTAATGTGATGGTGCCAACTTGGATTAAGCAAGATTTATAAACAGTGGACGTAACAAAATTTTCTCCTAACAGAGTCTCCACTGATAAATCAAAGTCTAATTTCTCCGGAGTCAAGTTTAAACGTTGAGCACAAGCAGGAGAGATAAAAGAATGGGTAGAACCGGTATCTAGTAAGGTATAACCTTCGCAAGAATTCAAGATTAGCTTACCCGTGATTACCTCGTTTGGGTTTCTCGCGTTTTGGCCAGTCACGACAAACGCTCTTCCAAGAACCGCTGATTTTGACTTATCCGGGACAGCCTTTGGAGTTACCATCCATGCTAAACTGGGTTTTGCTACAGAACAGTCTCGAGCTATATGGCCCTCCTTTCCATAGCTATAATATACTTGGATTGTTGTGGGCAGTTTGGACTGATATGTCCCTCTTTTCCCGCATTTGTAATAAACGATCGGTGCTCGTTCTCCTCCCATAGAAATAGTTGATGTTTGTGCTGACGTCTTCACGTTATCATTGTTGTACCTTCTCTTTTTGAAATCTCCTCCCGACTCGCTCCTTCTATTATCACGGCCACGATTACCACCAGAGTGGTTACCGCTTTTGTCCGAAATGTTTTCCTCCCTGCTGGTTTTCATTGCTCTGATGACCGCTGCCACTAGTATGACCCTGGTCGTGTTCCCTTGGTTGAACATACTCATTATCTTTCTCTAATAATTTAGCCCTTTTGACAACATCTTAATATAGAGAAAATTTATGAGAGATAAGATATTGTCGAATCTCAGGTTTTAGACCTCTCAGAAACATCATCGTCATTCGTTCCTCATTCTCTACCAAATGAGGTGCAAACCTAGATAACTCTACAAACTTCGCCTCGTACTGCGACACCGTCATGTTGTTTTATTCCAGTCTAATAAACTCTACCTCCTTCATATGACAAATACTTTCAGAAAAGTACTTGTCATTGAATAGTTTCTGAAACAGTTCCCAAGACATGTTGAGTACGGCAGGCTGGGTACGCTTCACAGACTCCCACCAGTAGTATGCCTCACCGCGAAACATAAAGGTGGTGAATGGAATCTTATGTTCCTCCGTGCATCCCAAGACATCAAATATCTTTGTAATTTGCTTGACCCACGTTTCCGCCTTGATCGGATCCGACTTTCCAATAAATTCTGGTTGTCCCAACTTCTTGAACTGCTTGGCTGTGACAGACCGCGCGTTGCTATCACTTCCACCCGTATTTTGTACACGAGTCTCCCTCGTCTGATTTTACAAGAACTGCAAAAAGCTCCTAAACATTCCATCATTCATCGTTTGCTTGGTAGTGTTGTTTACAGGTGGAATATTGCCTTCCTGTTGTAGGTTCTCCTGGTTTGTGACTAAAGGTTGTTCCACAGTCTCATACACTCCATTGTTAACGTTCTCAGCAGCCATTCTTAAATACTGCCATAAAACAAGGGTTAATTAAACAAATTAACATATCATATAATATCCCTATATTATGACCGACCAACAAATAAGCTTAGATAGGACACACTAGCGAAGGATTTACTCATCTCTCCCCTCCTAGTTCTATTCCCCGATCTCCGCCAGAGACTATATCCCAAGATTTGATACCAACTGTGAAGCCCCCAAAATAAGTATACAACACCCATTATGAGTCGCCAAATACATGGTAAAGAAAGCAAACTATAACTTCAATATTACAATTGTCATGCAAAATACGACAACACATACTGTGAGTTTAAATACAAATATTATCTTCTAGACAATATCCACACTCAAATAAGTCCTCATTACAATTATTTAAACACTATTTTACAGAAATAGTGAGGACTGCTAAAATATCTTTCTAGAACCATCACTCCATACCCCGACTAGATCCTGCTATGTTCTTACCTCCTGAGAAGAAAAATGGAACAAAAAGGAAAAGGGTGAGCTCAATTAGCCCAGTAAAGAATATTATGACTAAGATAATATACAACAAATTATCATTAGTCTTCACCAGGGAAAAATTTGATAAAATACAATAGACAACAAGTTTTAGATCAACAACTGCAGCGGAAACAACAATCCATTAGAAGAGTCAAGTAGAGAATGAGTTCTATTATCTTCTAAGATTTAAAAGTCCATCATCAATATTTTATCCCTGTAACAACAATCAATATACATCTTTAATCAAATATTCATCTTTACACTACAGGCCAAAGATATTCATTTGTATAACCAGTTGGTCATGTTCATCTCAACACCTGTTCATCTTTGCACTACGGGCTAAAGATATTCATCAGTTAATAATTTATCTTTGCACTACAGGCCAAAGATATTCATCCAGTATCACCTATTAAAGACTGAGGATGATGAAAAACATTTTAGAGAACGAATCCAATGAGACAGAAAGACAAATATTAGGGATTCGTATTTCGGTTTATCCAAATTCAATAATACTCCATAATAACCAATTGTGAAATAGAATTCAAAAATAAAGATCAAAATATGGATACAATTAAAGATAGTAACCATAATAAACATCTTGGACAAAATGGAAAATTTTTATTTTTCGGTGAATAGTGTCGTATACGTGAATAGTTCCGTATACGTGAATAGTAACCCCGACACAAAGTTCCAAATTTGATAAAAAGTTTAGACTAATATTTTGGCATAATGATATTGAAAGAAATAATATCATTTACGAAGAAAATAACATCCCTTACCTCAAAATAACGGTACTTCTGACTGAATTTTGGATATAGTGTTGACAGAAGCTTGCACTGAATAGCAACTCTCAAAGTATCAAAATACTCACAAAAATACGCTCAATAATCTAGAGAGAAAGAAAACTTGTTTCTGGTGTGATTTTCAATTCTAACCTTAAGCGCCTATTTATAGAAAAATGCTAGAACACCATAGGAGACTAAAATAATAAAATATTGGGAGACCCCGAATTTTATGAAATAAAAGTATTCAATTTTTCTATTTTGGTAAATAGTTAAACTGATAAAAATTTAAAGTTAAGGGTAATATGTAATTTTTTTTCAAAGTAAGCAAGTTGATATAAAATATTCGTTGTGTCGGGGAATATTTGATTAGTCAGGGAATATCCGTACGATGGTGCAATCATTGGTGGACCACACAACGGAATTATTGTCGGACTGTGAAAACGACAAAAATATTTTTATGAAAATAACGGCTGAAGTTTTACCGTTAACAGTTAAAACACCCGGTGTTAAAAGTACAGTAATATGCGTGGTTGTATAGTAACACATAGTATTGATTATTGATGCTAATGTGATAAGTCACTCATTTTTGTTTTATTGGTCTTATTAATGTAATAAAATAGAAAAACTTTTTATATAAAACATAATCCTTTTATAAAGTTATTCGTTTTATTAGGCTAATAGTAAAATCTTTTTATATAAAACAGAATACTTTTATAAAGTTATCTGTTTTATTAGAGAATAATTAGAATATATTATATTTTATCATGTATAGTATTTGCATAGTAAAATCTTTTATAATGTTATTCATTTTATTAGATTATAAATAGAATATATTATATTTTATTTAAAAGATTTTGCTTTAAATATGGATCGTCAGATTAAAATAAATCAATCTGGAGTGTTCATGAGTTAGTTACTATACAGTCCATTTTTTTATAAATAGAAGCTCATTCCTTCATTATTTCTTACGAATTCATTGAAACTCTAGAGAGATAAACTATAGAGAGAAAGAAGAAAAATATTCTGCTACTTCACTACTCATATATCTAGTAATCTTCTTCTTAAGGTATGAGATATTATTTGTTGTACTCATAAGAGGTATTATTTCTTTTGTATTCATGAAGAGAACGTCTGTTATTCCATTATTTATTATTATGTTTGAATAACTTGTATACGCGGGCTACCCTATACTTGGTGAAATTCTTCTGTTATTTCATTCTTTATTATTCTGTTGGAATATCCTGTCTGTGCGTTTTACGCCGGACTTGGTTCCATTCTTTATTATTCTGTTAGAATATGCTGTATGTGCATTTTACGCAGGACCTGGTTCCGTTATTTATTATTCAGTTGGAATATCATGTCGGTGCGTATTACGCCTGACCTGATTCCGTTATTTATTATTTTGTTGGAATAACCTGTCTATGCGAAGTACCGCATGCATGGTGATTTTTGTCGTTATTCCATACTTTATTATTCTGTTGGAACATCCTGTCGGTGCGAATTTCACCTGACCTGGTTCCGTTATTATTATCCTGTTGGAATAACCTGTCTACGAGAAGTACCGCATTCATGGTGATTTCTTTTGTTATTCCATTCTTTATTATACTCAGTTGATTAAAATTTTGACTTTTATACTCCATAAAATTTGTGGAATATCCTTGATATTTGCGCTTCATCCAGTATCTTTTTATAAAAATATTCTTCTGAGCATTCTTTAATTTTACTCTACAAAGAAGTATCATGTTGACAATTTGGACGTTATTAGTTCCTAGATAAATTAATTCTTGAACTTGTTTTATTGAACTCTTATATCATTGTCATCATCCTCATGTTTATATTATGTTGAAAGTCATCTGTGGCCTGTAGTGCATAGATGGACTTGGAATAATTATGACCAGGGATTATTAGGTATAATCATGACCGTAATGTTACAAATGATTTGGAAAAAGTCATCTGTGGCCTGTATTGCATAAATGGACTTGGTATGATTATGACAATGGATTATTCGGTATAATTATGACCGTAATGTTACAAATGATGTGGAAAAAAATCCTCATTGGCCCGTAGTGCATTGATGGACAGTTTTTGGTATGATTATGGCTTTGGATTCTCTTCGGCCAAGGGTGCAAAGATGAATTGTTTTATGGCATGATCAGGACCGTTGATGAAAACACGATTATCATTGGCCCGTAGTGCATGGATAATTCATGGTCGTGATACTAATGAATATCCTTGGCCAGTAGTGCAGGGATGATTTGATGATGTGGATTAATTATTGAACTGAGTCTCAGCGATGAAATATTAATTCATGGATGTGATAATAATGAATATCTTTGGTCGTAGTGCATGTATAATTCATGGATGTGATACTAACGAATATCCTTAGCCGTAGTGCATGGATAATTCGATGATGTGGATTATTTATTAAGTTGAGTCTCAGCGATAAAATATTGGTTATACACTTTTAATTTATAGAAGATAGTAGATATCATGCTCTACTTGACTTTTCTAAAATACAGTTGTATATCTTTGGCTTGTAGTGCAAAGATGAATTGTTAATGAATATCTTTGGCCGTAGTGCAAAGATGAATTTATTATTACGATTATGAACAAGAATTGTGATTTAGTATAACCATGATTTTTGATCTTTCAGGAGAAGATAGGTGATGAAAATTATCTTCGTTCTGGGTGCGAAGAAGAATTTAGAATCACAATTATGATTATGAGTTATTCATAAGATTATAGACAGGAATTGTTGATTGAAGTTACAGGGATAAAACATTATTGGTGGACTTTTAACATGGAAAAGATAATAGACCTAATGGTCTATTTGACTCTTCTAATGGATTGCTCGTTCCGCTACAACTATGGTTGAAAACTTTTATAATCTACCATTTGTTCTAAATATCTGATTTATTAATGATGAAGGCTATTGATAATGTAAATTAGCTTTAGTCATGATATTCTTTATTTTGCTAGTTGTGCTCACCCTTTCTGCTTCACAATTCCTTTCAGGTAATAAGAGTGTTACCGGGTCGAGTAGAGATAACAGGGGAATAAAACGGCGGTCTCTAGCTGTGGAGGTTCTCCCTAAACAGTATAGAAAAGTGTGTTGTATTCTATACATCATTTAGTAGTTATATTTGGTGAATCAAATAGGGTGAGGCGAACCCAACTTTGGAAGGGTGTTTTGCCACTATCATACAAGATGTCTAATGACATACAACCTCGTGTTCTCATAAGACATGGTTGTGCATATCCACTTGCTGAATATATCTACGAGCATTACCTATATGATCTTGGGGTTTATGTGAAATATAATTTTCACTTGGAGACAACGGAGATAGTTATATGGCAAGAGAAGACTTACAATTGGAAAGAAGATGATAGTAATCTTCTCGTTTTTCTTTGGGGTCTATTGGGTCAACCAAGGATAATTCTGTGGACATGTGATATCTATTATAGCCTAGACGCATGGCCGCCCATGTACGAAGTTTTCCTTGAGCACTTCCCAAAGATTTTAATTTCTAAAATAATTTTTAACTATACTTTTATGTAAAGTACCATTATAAGGTTGTGGTCGAGGCACCATGAGAGTTACATATATTTGTATTAAAACTCACAGTTAATTGTGGTCGTATTCTATACGACAGTTCAAAAGTTGTATAAATGAAGTTATATTTGAATTTTGTACCATGTATCTGGCGACTCATAATGGGTGATGTATACCTAATTTTAAGGTGTTATATTTGGTATCAGAGCTTAGGGATATGGTCGCTGACGGAGATAAGAGTCTAGAACTGGGAGGGGAGAGACGAGTTATATACTTCGCTAGTGTGTGACTTATCTAAGTTGAAATTGTTTACTTGATAAGTTGACAAATTATGATATGTCAATTAACATTTGTTTTGAAGATATATTCTAGAATCATATCTGAAATACATGAGATGAGCAATAAAAAAATCATGATACAGAGGATATAACCGGGAAAGTACAATCCGAAAAGAAAACAATGTATTCTCATCTCTTCGAATATCAGGTACGTATGTAAATTTCGAGTGTGAAATTTCATAAGAAGGGGTGATTGTGAGACCCCGAATTTTATGAAATAAAAGTATTCAATTTTTTTATTTTGGTAAATAGTTAAATTGATAAAAGTTTAAAGTTAAGGGTAATATGTGAATATTTTTTTCAAAGTAAGCAAGTTGATATAAAATATTCGTTGTGTCGGAGAATATTCGATTAGTCGGGGAATATCCGTATGATGGTACAATTATTGGTGGACCCCACAATGGAATTATTGTCGGATTGAGAAAATGACAAAATTATTTTTATGAAAATAACGGCGGAAGTTTTACCGTTAACTGTTGAAACACCCGGTGTTAAAAGTACAGTAATACGCGTGGTTTTATAGTAGTACACGGTATTGATTATTGATGCTTATGTGATAAGTCACTCAGTTTAGTTTTATTAGTATTATTAATGTAATAAAACAGAAAAGCTTTTTATATAAAACATAATACTTTTATAAAGTTATTCATTTTATTAGGCTAATAGTAAAATCTTTTTATATAAAACAGAATACTTTTATAAAGTTATCTATTTTATTAGACAATAATTAGAATATATTATATTTTATTATGTATAATATATGCATAGTGCCTGCATAGTATTTGCATAGTAAAATCTTTTATAAAGTTATTCGTTTTATTAGATTATAAATAGAATATATTATATTTTATTTAAAAGATTTTGCTTTAAATATGGACCATCAGATTAAAGTAAATCAATCTGGACCGTTCATGAGTTAGTTACTATGCAGTCCATTTTTCTATAAATAGAAGCTCATTCCTTCATTATTTCTTACAAATTCATTGAAACTCTAGAGAGATAATGTAAGACCCCAACTTTTTGAATAAAGATGAATTTTCTATAAATATTATTTTTGAATATTATGAAGTGAAATTGATATAATTTTATAGTTGTGGGTAATATTTATAAATTTTGCAAAGTACGCAAGTTGTTATATAATATTCGATTAGTCGGGGAATATTCATTTTAACAGGGAATATTCGTACAATGACACAATCATTGGTGGACCCCACAACGAAATTGTTGTCGGATTGAGAAAACGACAAAAATATTTTATTAAAAATATCGGCGGAAGTTTTACCATTAATACTGTTGAACTACTAGGTAGTAAAAGTACAGTAATACGCGTGGTTTCATAGTAGCACACGGTATTGAATATTGATGCTTATGTGATAAGTCACTCAATTTTGTTTTATTGGTATTATTAATGTAATAAAACAGAATTTTTTTTATATAAAACAGAATACTTTTATAAAGTTATTCGTCTTATTAGGCTAATAGTAAAATCTTTTTATATAAAACAGAATACTTTTATAAAGTTATCTATTTTATTAGACAATAATTAGAATATATTTTATTTTATTATGCATAGTATTTGCATAGTGCCTGTATAGTATTTGCATAGTAAATTTTTTATAAAGTTATTCGTTTTATTAGATTATAAATAGAATATATTATATTTTATTTAAATGATTTTGCTTTAAATATGGAACGTCAGATTAAAGTAAATCAATCTGGACCGTTCATGAGTTAGTTACTATGCAGTCCATTTTTCTATAAATAGAAGCTCATTCCTTCATTATTTCTTACGAATTCACTGAAACTCTAGAGAGAGAAATTATAGAGAAGCTATAGAAAAGTATTCTGCTCATTTCCTACTCTTATATTCAGTTTCTTTTACGGTAAGAGATATTATTTGTTGTACTCGTAAGGGGTATTATTTCTTTTGTATTTATAAAAAGAACTTCTGTTATTCCATTCTTTATTATTCTGCTGGAATAATCAGTATACGCGGACTACCCTATACTTGGTGGCATTCTTCTAATATTCCGTCTTTATTATTATTCTGTTAGAATATCCTGTATGTGCATTTTACGCCGGACCTGGTTTCGTTGTTTATTATTCTGTTGGAATATTCTGTCGGTGCGTATTACGCCTGACCTGGTTCCGTTATTTAGTCTTCTGTTGGAATAACCTGTCTATGTGAAGTACCGCATACATGGTGATTTCTTTTGTTATTCCATTCTTTATTATTCTCAGTTCGTTAAAGTTTTGACTTTTATACTCCATGAAATTTGTGGAATATCCTTGATATTTGCGCTTCATCCAGTATCTTTTCATGGAAATATTCTTTTGAGCATTTTTGAATTTTACTCTACAAGAAGTATCACGTTGACAATTTGGACGTTATTAGTTCCTGGATAAACTAATTCTTGAACTTGTTTTATTGAATTCTTATATCATTGTCATCATCCTCATGTTTATATTTTTTTGAAAGTCATTTGTGGCCTGTAGTGTATAGATGGACTTGGTATGATTATGACCAGGGATTATTCGGTGTAATCATGACCGTAATATTATAAATGATGTGGTAAAAGTCCTCATTGGACCGTAGTGCATTGATGGACAGTTGTTGGCATGATCATGACCATTAATGAATACACAAATATTCTTGGCCTGTAGTGCATGGATAATTGTGGTCATGATACTAAAGAATATTCTTGGCCGTAGTGCAGAGGTGATTCGATGATGTGAATTATTTATTAAGCTAAGTCTCAGCGATAAAAGTTATGAAAAACCTTTTAAATCATAAAAGATAGTAGATTTTATTCTCTACTTGACTCTTCTAATAGATTTCTTGTTTCGCTACAGTTAAACTCGATGTTTGTTATATTTTATCAGTTTAACACTGTTGAAGGCTAATGATAATTTATTCTGTATTATCTTTGTCATAATATTTCTTACTGGGCTAGTTGAGCTCACCCTTTCTTTCACTGTTCTCTTCAGGAAATGAGAATATAGTTGGGATGAGTAGGGGAACGGAGTGATGGACCAGATGATAGTATTAGTAGTCTTCATTGTTCTGTTAAATAGTGTGGCAATAAATATAATGAGAACTTATTCTGAGAGTGGATATTGTCTAGAAGACATTATTTGTATTAAAACCCACAGCTCTCTTGTTGTATATTAAAGATTTTATTTGTATTATATACTATGTATTTGGCGACTCAGAATAGGTGATGTATACCTATTTTGGGGGTGTCACAGATAAACTATAGAGAGAAAGAAGAAAAGTATTCTGCTACTTCACTACTCATATATGTAGTAATCTTCTTCTTAAGGTATGAGATATTATTTGTTGTACTCATAAGAGGTATTATTTCTTTTGTATTCATGAAGAGAACGTCTGTTATTCCATTATTTATTATTATGTTTGAATAACTTGTATACGGGGACTTCCCTATACTTGGTGAAATTCTTCTGATATTTTATTCTTTATTATTCTGTTGGAATATCCTGTCTGTGCGTTTTACGCCGGACCTGGTTCCATTCTTTATTATTCTGTTAGAATATGCTGTATGTACGTTTTACGCCGGACTTGGTTCCGTTATTTATTATTCTATTGGAATATCCCGTCGGTGCGTATTACGCCTGACCTGGTTCCGTTATTTAGTATTTTGTTGGAATAACCTGTCTATGAGAAGTACCGCATGCATGGTGATTTTTGTCGTTATTCCATACTTTATTATTCTGTTGGAACATCCTGTCGGTGCGAATTTCACCTGATCTGGTTCCGTTATAATTATCCTGTTGGAATAACCTGTCTATGAGAAGTACCGCATTCATGGTGATTTCTTTTATTATTCCATTCTTTATTATACTCAGTTGGTTAAAGTTTTGACTTTTATACTCCATAAAATTTGTGGAATATCCTTGATATTTGCGCTTCATCCAGTTTCTTTTTATGGAAATATTCTTCTTAGCATTCTTAAATTTTACTCTACAAAGAAGTATCATGTTGACAATTTGGACGTTATTAGTTCCTGGATAAATTAATTCTTGAACTTGTTTTATTGAACTCTTATATCATTGTCATCATCCTCATGTTTATATTATGTTGAAAGTCATCTGTGGCCTGTAGTGCATATATGGACTTGGTATGATTATGACCAGGGATTATTAGGTATAATCATGACCGTAATGTTACAAATGATTTGGAAAAAGTCATATGTGGCCTGTAGTGCATAAATGGACTTGGTATGATTATGACCAGGGATTATTCGGTATAATTATGACCGTAATATTACAAATGATGTGGAAAAAAATCCTCATTGGCCCGTAGTGCATTGATGGACAGTTTTTGGTATGATTATGGCTTTGGATTCTCTTCGGCCAAGGGTGCAAAGATGAATTGTTTTATGGCATGATCAGGACCGTTGATGAAAACACGATTATCATTGGCCCGTAGTGCATGGATAATTCGTGGTCGTGATACTAATGAATATCCTTGGCCAGTAGTGCAGGGATGATTCGATGATGTGGATTAATTATTGAGCTGAGTCTCAGCGATGAAATATTAATTCATGGATGTGATAATAATGAATATCTTTGGTCGTAGTGCATGTATAATTCATAGATGTGATACTAACGAATATCCTTAGCCGTAGTGCATGGATAATTCGATGATGTGGATTATTTATTAAGCTGAGTCTCAGCGATAAAATATTGGTTATACACTTTTAATTTGTAGAAGATAGTAGATATCATGCTCTACTTGACTTTTCTAAAATACAGTTGTATGTCTTTGGCTTGTAGTGTATAGATGAATTGTTAATGAATATCTTTGGCCGTAGTGGAAAGATGAATTTATTAGTACGATTATGAAGAAGAATTGTGATTTAGTATAACCATGATTTTTGATGTTTCAGGAGAAGATAGGTGATGAAAATTATCTTCGTCCTGGGTGCATAGAAGAATTTAGAATCACAATTATGATTATGAGTTATTCATATGATTATAGACAGAAATTGTTGATTGAATTTACAGGGATAAAACATTATTGGTGGACTTTTTACATGGAGAAGATAATAGACCTAATGGTCTATTTGACTCTTCTAATGGATTGCTCGTTCCGCTACAACTATGGTTGAAAACTTTTATAATCTACCATATGTTCTAAATATCTGATTTATTAATGATGAAGGCTATTGATAGTGTAAATTAGCTTTAGTCATGATATTCTTTATTGGGCTAGTTGTGCTCACCCTTTCTGCTTCACAATTCCTTTCAGGTAATAAGAGTGTTGCCGGGTCGAGTAGGGATAACAAGGGAATAGAACGGTGGTCTCTAGCTGTGGAGGTTCTCCCTAAACAGTATAAAAAAATGTGTTGTATTCTATACATCATTTAGTAGTTATATTTGGTAAATCAAATAGGGTGAGGCGAACCCAACTTTGGAAGGGTGTTTTGCCACTATCATACAAGATGTCTAATGACATACAACCTCGTGTTCTCATAAGACATGGTTGTGCACATCCACTTGCTGAATATATCTACTAGCACTACCTATATGATCTTGGGGTTTATGTGAAATATAATTTTCACTTGGAGACAACGGAGATAGTTATATGTCAAGAGAAGACTTACAATTGGAAAGAAGATGATAGTAATCTTCTCATTTTTCTTTGGGGTCTATTGGGTCAACCAAGGATAATTCTGTGGACATGTGATATCTATTATAACCTAGACGCATGGCCGCCCATGTACGAAGTTTTCCTTGAGCACTTTCCAAAGATTTTAATTTCTAAAACAATTTTTGACTATACTTTTATGTAAAGTACCATTATAAGGTTGTGGTCGAGGCACCATGAGAGTTACATAATTTGTATTAAAACTCACAGTTAACTGTGGTCGTATTCTATACGACAGTTCAACAGTTGTATAAATGAAGTTATATTTGAATTTTGTACCATGTATCTGGCGACTCATAATGGGTGATGTATACCTAATTTTGGGGGTGTCACATTTGGTATCAGAGCTTAGGGATATGGTCGCTGACGGAGATAAGAGTCTAGAACTGGGAGGGGAGAGACGAGTTATATACTTCGCTAGTGTGTGACTTATCTGAGTTGAATTTGTTTACTTGATAAGTTGACAAATTATGATATGTCAATTAACCTTTGTTTTGAAGATATATTCTAGAATCATATCTGAAATACAGGAGATGAGCAATAGAAAAATCATGATACAGAGGATATAACCGGGAAAGTACAATCCGAAAAGAAAGCAATGTATTCTTATCTCTTCGAATATCAAGTACGTACGTAAATTTCGAGTGTGAAATTTCATAAGAAGGGGTGATTGTGAGACCCCGAATTTTATGAAATAAAAGTATTCAATTTTTCTATTTTGGTAAATAGTTAAATTGATAAAAGTTTAAAGTTAAGGGTAATATGTGAATATTTTTTTCAAAGTAAGCAAGTTGATATAAAATATTCGTTGTGTCGGGGAATATTCGATTAGTCGGGGAATATCCGTATGATGATACAATTATTGGTGGACCCCACAATAGAATTATTGTCGGATTGAGAAAATGACAAAAATATTTTAATGAAAATAACGGCAGAAGTTTTACCGTTAACTGTTGAAACACCCGGTGTTAAAAAGTACAGTAATACACGTGGTTTTATAGTAGCACACAATATTGATTATTAATGCTTATGTGATAAATCACTCAGTTTTGTTTTATTGGTATTATTAATGTAATAAAACAAAAAAACTTTTTATATAAAACATAATACTTTTATAAAGTTATTCATTTTATTAGGCTAATAGTAAAATCTTTTTATATAAAACAGAATACTTTTATAAAGTTATCTATTTTATTAGACAATAATTAGAATATATTATATTTTATTATGCATAGTATTTGTATAGTGTCTGCATAGTATTTGCGTAGTAAAATCTTTTATAAAGTTATTCGTTTTATTAGATTATAAATAGAATATATTATATTTTATTTAAAAGATTTTGCTTTAAATATGGACCGTCAGATTAAAGTAAATCAATCTGGACCGTTCATGAGTTAGTTACTATGCAGTCCATTTTTCTATAAATAGAAGCTTATTCCTTCATTATTTTTTACGAATTTATTGAAACTCTAGAGAGATAATGTAAGACCCCAACTTTTTGAATAAAGATGAATTTTCTATAAATATTATTTTTGAATATTATGAAGTGAAATTGATATAATGTTATAGTTGTGGGTAATATTTATAAATTTTGCAAAGTACGTAAGTTGTTATATAATATTCGATTGGTCGTGGAATATTCGTTTTAACAGGGAATATTCGTACAACGACACAATCATTGGTGGACCCCACAACGGAATTATTGTTGGATTGAGAAAACGACAAAAATATTTTATTAAAAATAACGGCAAAAATTTTACCATTAATACTGTTGAACTACTAGGTAGTAAAAGTACAGTAATACGCGTAGTTGCATAATAGCACACGGTATTGATTATTGATGCTTATGTGATAAGTCACTCAGTTTTGTTTTATTGGTATTATTAATGTAATAAAATAAAAAAGCTTTTTATATAAAACATAATACTTTTATAAAGTTATTCATTTTATTAGGCTAATAGTAAAATCTTTTTATATAAAACAGAATACTTTTATAAAGTTATTTGTTTTATTAGACAATAATTAGAATATATTATATTTTATTATGCATAATATTTGCATAGTGCCTGCATAGTATTTGCATAGTAAAATCTTTTATAAAGTTATTCGTTTTATTAGATTATAAATAGAATATATTATATTTTATTTAAAAGATTTTGCTTTAAATATGGACCGTCAGATTAAAGTAAATCAATCTGGACCGTTCATGAGTTAGTTACTATGCAGTCCATTTTTCTATAAATAGAAGCTCATTCCTTCATTATTTCTTACAAATTCATTGAAACTCTAGAAAGATAATGTAAGACCCCAATTTTTTGAATAAAAATGAATTTTCTATAAATATTATTTTTGAATATTATGAAGTGAAATTGATATAATGTTATAGTTGTGGGTAATATTTATAAATTTTGCAAAGTACGCAAGTTGTTATATAATATTCGATTGGTCGGGGAATATTCATTTTAACAGGGAATATTCGTACAATGACACAATCATTGGTGGACCCCACAACGAAATTGTTGTCGGATTGAGAAAACGACAAAAATATTTTATTGAAAATAACGGCGAAAGTTTTACCATTAATACTGTTGAACTACTAGGTAGTAAAAGTACAGTAATACGCGTGGTTTCATAGTAGCACACGATATTGAATATTGATGCTTATGTGATAAGTCACTCAATTTTGTTTTATTGGTATTATTAATGTAATAAAACAAATTTTTTTTTTATATAAAACAGAATACTTTTATAAAGTTATTCGTCTTATTAGGCTAATAGTAAAATCTTTTTATATAAAACAGAATACTTTTATAAAGTTATCTATTT
Source organism: Panax japonicus (assembly GCA_020205505.1). Classification (NCBI taxonomy): domain Eukaryota; kingdom Viridiplantae; phylum Streptophyta; class Magnoliopsida; order Apiales; family Araliaceae; genus Panax; species Panax japonicus. Next base: position 44,324,752 of record CM035104.1, on the reverse strand, counting down.
TATTAGACAATAATTAGAATATATTTTATTTTATTATGCATAGTATTTGCATAGTGCCTGCATAGTATTTGCATAGTAAATTTTTTTTTTAAGTTATTCGTTTTATTAGATTATAAATAGAATATATTATATTTTATTTAAAAGATTTTGCTTTAAATATGGAACGTCAGATTAAAGTAAATCAATCTGGACCGTTCATGAGTTAGTTACTATGCAGTCCATTTTTCTATAAATAGAAGCTCATTCCTTCATTATTTCTTACGAATTCACTGAAACTCTAGAGAGAGAAATTATAGAGAAGCTATAGAAAAGTATTCTGCTCATTTCCTACTCTTATATTCAGTTTCTTTTACGGTAAGAGATATTATTTGTTGTACTCGTAAGGGGTATTATTTCTTTTGTATTTATAAAGAGAACTTCTGTTATTCCATTCTTTATTATTCTGCTGGAATAATCAGTATACGCGGACTACCCTATACTTGGTGACATTCTTCTAATATTCCGTCTTTATTATTATTCTGTTAGAATATCCTGTATGTGCATTTTACGCCGGACCTGGTTTCGTTGTTTATTATTCTGTTGGAATATTCTGTCGGTGCGTATTACGCCTGACCTGGTTCCGTTATTTAGTCTTCTGTTGGAATAACCTGTCTATGTGAAGTACCGCATGCATGGTGATTTCTTTTGTTATTCCATTCTTTATTATTCTCAGTTGGTTAAAGTTTTGACTTTTATACTCCATGAAATTTATGGAATATCCTTGATATTTGCGCTTCATCCAGTATCTTTTCATGGAAATATTCTTTTGAGCATTTTTGAATTTTACTCTACAAGAAGTATCATGTTGACAATTTGGACGTTATTAGTTCCTGGATAAATTAATTCTTGAACTTGTTTTATTGAATTCTTATATCATTGTCATCATCCTCATGTTTATATTTTTTTGAAAGTCATTTGTGGCCTGTAGTGTATAGATGGACTTGGTATGATTATGACCAGGGATTATTCGGTGTAATCATGACCGTAATATTATAAATGATGTGGTAAAAGTCCTCATTGGCCCGTAGTGCATTGATGGACAGTTGTTGGCATGATCATGACCATTAATGAATACACAAATATTCTTGGCCCGTAGTGCATGGATAATTGTGGTCGTGATACTAAAGAATATCCTTGGCCGTAGTGCAGGGGTGATTCGATGATGTGAATTATTTATTAAGCTAAGTCCCAGCGATAAAAGTCATGAAAAATCTTTTAAATCATAGAAGATAGTAGATTTTATTCTCTACTTGACTCTTCTAATAGATTGCTTGTTCCGTTGCAGTTAAACTTGATGTTTGTTATATTTTATCAGTTTAACACTGTTGAAGGCTAATGATAATTTATTCTGCATTATCTTTGTCATAATATTTCTTACTGGGCTATTTGAGCTCATCCTTTCTTTCACTGTTCTCTTTAGGAAATGAGAATATAGCTGGGATGAGTAGGGGAACGGAGTGATGGACCAGATGATTGTATTAGTAGTCTTCATTGTTCTGTTAAATAGTGTGGCAATAAATATAACGAGAACTTATTCTGAGAGTGGATGTTGTCTAGAAGACATTATTTATATTAAAAACCACAGCTCTCTTATTGTATATTAAAGATTTTATTTGTATTATATACTATGTATTTGGCGACTCAGAATAGGTGATGTATACCTATTTTGGGCGCGTCACAGATAAACTATAGAGAGAAAGAAGAAAAGTATTCTGCTACTTCACTACTCATATATCTAGTACTCTTCTTCTTAAGGTAGGGGATATTATTTTTTGTACTCATAAGGGGTATTATTTCTTTTGTATTCATAAAGAGAACTTCTGTTATTCCATTATTTATTATTCTATTGGAATAACCTGTATACGCGGGCTATCCTATACTTGGTGAAATTCTTCTGTTATTTCATTCTTTATTATTCTGTTGGAATATCCTGTCTGTACGTTTTACGCCGGACCTGGTTCCATTCTTTATTATTCTGTTAGAATATGTTGTATGTGCGTTTTACGCCGGACCTGGTTCTGTTATTTATTATTCTGTTGGAATATCCTGTCGGTGCGTATTACGCCTGACCTGGTTCCGTTATTTAGTATTCTGTTGGAATAACCTGTCTATGCGAAGTACCGCACGCATGGTGATTTTTGTCGTTATTCCATACTTTATTATTCTGTTGGAACATCCTGTCGGTGCGAATTTCACCTGATCTGGTTCCGTTATTATTATCCTGTTGGAATAACCTGTCTATGAGAAGTACCGCATTCATGGTGATTTCTTTTATTATTCCATTCTTTATTATACTCAGTTGGTTAAAGTTTTGACTTTTATACTCCATAAAATTTGTGGAATATCCTTGATATTTGCGCTTCATCCAGTTTCTTTTTATGGAAATATTCTTCTTAGCATTCTTAAATTTTACTCTACAAAGAAGTATCATGTTGACAATTTGGACGTTATTAGTTCCTGGATAAATTAATTCTTGAACTTGTTTTATTGAACTCTTATATCATTGTCATCATCCTCATGTTTATATTATGTTGAAAGTCATCTGTGGCCTGTAGTGCATATATGGACTTGGTATGATTATGACCAGGGATTATTAGGTATAATCATGACCGTAATGTTACAAATGATTTGGAAAAAGTCATCTGTGGCCTGTAGTGCATAAATGGACTTGGTATGATTATGACCAGGGATTATTCGGTATAATTATGACCGTAATGTTACAAATGATGTGGAAAAAAATCCTCATTGGCCCGTAGTGCATTGATGGACAGTTTTTGGTATGATTATGGCTTTGGATTCTCTTCGGCCAAGGGTGCAAAGATGAATTGTTTTATGGCATGATCAGGACCGTTGATGAAAACACGATTATCATTGACCCGTAGTGCATGGATAATTCGTGGTCGTGATACTAATGAATATCCTTGGCCAGTAGTGCAGGGATGATTCGATGATGTGGATTAATTATTGAGCTGAGTCTCAGCGATGAAATATTAATTCATGGATGTGATAATAATGAATATCTTTGGTCGTAGTGCATGTATAATTCATAGATGTGATACTAACGAATATCCTTAGCCGTAGTGCATGGATAATTCGATGATGTGGATTATTTATTAAGCTGAGTCTCAGCGATAAAATATTGGTTATACACTTTTAATTTGTAGAAGATAGTAGATATCATGCTCTACTTGACTTTTCTAAAATACAGTTGTATGTCTTTGGCTTGTAGTGCAAAGATGAATTGTTAATGAATATCTTTGGCCGTAGTGGAAAGATGAATTTATTAGTACGATTATGAACAAGAATTGTGATTTAGTATAACCATGATTTTTGATGTTTCAGGAGAAGATAGGTGATGAAAATTATCTTCGTCCTGGGTGCATAGAAGAATTTAGAATCACAATTATGATTATGAGTTATTCATATGATTATAGACAGAAATTGTTGATTGAATTTACAGGGATAAAACATTATTGGTGGAATTTTTACATGGAGAAGATAATAGACCTAATGGTCTATTTGACTCTTCTAATGGATTGCTCGTTCCGCTACAACTATGGTTGAAAACTTTTATAATCTACCATATGTTCTAAATATCTGATTTATTAATGATGAAGGCTATTGATAGTGTAAATTAGCTTTAGTCATGATATTCTTTATTGGGCTAGTTGTGCTCACCCTTTCTGCTTCACAATTCCTTTCAGGTAATAAGAGTGTTGCCGGGTCGAGTAGGGATAACAATGGAATAGAACGGTGGTCTCTAGCTGTGGAGGTTCTCCCTAAACAGTATAGAAAAATGTGTTGTATTCTATACATCATTTAGTAGTTATATTTGGTGAATCAAATAGGGTGAGGCGAACCCAACTTTGGAAGGGTGTTTTGCCACTATCATACAAGATGTCTAATGACATACAACCTCGTGTTCTCATAAGACATGGTTGTGCACATCCACTTGCTGAATATATCTACTAGCACTACCTATATGATCTTGGGGTTTATGTGAAATATAATTTTCACTTGGAGACAACGGAGATAGTTATATGTCAAGAGAAGACTTACAATTGGAAAGAAGATGATAGTAATCTTCTCATTTTTCTTTGGGGTCTATTGGGTCAACCAAGGATAATTCTGTGGACATGTGATATCTATTATAACCTAGACGCATGGCCGCCCATGTACGAAGTTTTCCTTGAGCACTTTCCAAAGATTTTAATTTCTAAAACAATTTTTGACTATACTTTTATGTAAAGTACCATTATAAGGTTGTGGTCGAGGCACCATGAGAGTTACATAATTTGTATTAAAACTCACAGTTAACTGTGGTCGTATTCTATACGACAGTTCAACATTTGTATAAATGAAGTTATATTTGAATTTTGTACCATGTATCTGGCGACTCATAATGGGTGATGTATACCTAATTTTGGGGGTGTCACATTTGGTATCAGAGCTTAGGGATATGGTCGCTGACGGAGATAAGAGTCTAGAACTGGGAGGGGAGAGACGAGTTATATACTTCGCTAGTGTGTGACTTATCTGAGTTGAATTTGTTTACTTGATAAGTTGACAAATTATGATATGTCAATTAACCTTTGTTTTGAAGATATATTCTAGAATCATATCTGAAATACAGGAGATGAGCAATAGAAAAATCATGATACAGAGGATATAACCGGGAAAGTACAATCCGAAAAGAAAGCAATGTATTCTTATCTCTTCGAATATCAAGTACGTACGTAAATTTCGAGTGTGAAATTTCATAAGAAGGGGTGATTGTGAGACCCCGAATTTTATGAAATAAAAGTATTCAATTTTTCTATTTTGGTAAATAGTTAAATTGATAAAAGTTTAAAGTTAAGGGTAATATGTGAATATTTTTTTCAAAGTAAGCAAGTTGATATAAAATATTCGTTGTGTCGGGGAATATTCGATTAGTCGGGGAATATCCGTATGATGGTACAATTATTGGTGGACCCCACAAAAGAATTATTGTCGGATTGAGAAAATGACAAAAATATTTTAATGAAAATAACGGCAGAAGTTTTACCGTTAACTGTTGAAACACCCGGTGTTAAAAAGTACAGTAATACACGTGGTTTTATAGTAGCACACGGTATTGATTATTAATGCTTATGTGATAAGTCACTCAGTTTTGTTTTATTGGTATTATTAATGTAATAAAACAGAAAAACTTTTTATATAAAACATAATACTTTTATAAAGTTATTCATTTTATTAGGCTAATAGTAAAATCTTTTTATATAAAACAGAATACTTTTATAAAGTTATCTATTTTATTAGACAATAATTAGAATATATTATATTTTATTATGCATAGTATTTGTATAGTGTCTGCATAGTATTTGTATAGTAAAATCTTTTATAAAGTTATTCGTTTTATTAGATTATAAATAGAATATATTATATTTTATTTAAAAGATTTTGCTTTAAATATGGACCGTCAGATTAAAGTAAATCAATCTGGACCGTTCATGAGTTAGTTACTATGTAGTCCATTTTTCTATAAATAGAAGCTTATTCCTTCATTATTTCTTACGAATTTATTGAAACTCTAGAGAGATAATGTAAGACCCCATCTTTTTGAATAAAGATGAATTTTCTATAAATATTATTTTTGAATATTATGAAGTGAAATTGATATAATGTTATAGTTGTGGGTAATATTTATAAATTTTGCAAAGTACGTAAGTTGTTATATAATATTCGATTGGTCGTGGAATATTCGTTTTAACAGGGAATATTCGTACAACGACACAATCATTGGTGGACCCCACAACGGAATTATTGTCGGATTGAGAAAACGACAAAAATATTTTATTAAAAATAACGGCAAAAATTTTACCATTAATACTGTTGAACTACTAGGTAGTAAAAGTACAGTAATACGCGTGGTTGCATAGTAGCACACGGTATTGATTATCGATGCTTATGTGATAAGTCACTCAGTTTCGTTTTATTGGTATTATTAATGTAATAAAACAAAAAAACTTTTTATATAAAACATAATACTTTTATAAAGTTATTCGTTTTATTAGGCTAATAGTAAATTTTTTATATAAAACGGAATACTTTTATAAAGTTATCTATTTTATTAGATAATAATTAGAATATATTTTATTTTATTATGCATAGTATTTGCATAGTGCCTGCATAGTATTTGCATAGTAAAATCTTTTATAAAGTTATTCGTTTTATTAGATTATAAATAGAATATATTATATTTTATTTAAAAGATTTTGCTTTAAATATGGACCGTCAGATTAAAGTAAATCAATCTGGACCGTTCATGAGTTAGTTACTATAGAGTCCATTTTTTTATAAATAGAAGCTCATTCCTTCATTATTTCTTACGAATTCACTGAAACTTTAGAGAGAGAAATTATAGAGAAGCTATAGAAAAAGATTCTGCTCATTTCCTACTCTTATATTCAGTTTCTTTTAAGGTAAGGGATATTATTTGTTGTACTCGTAAGGGGTATTATTTCTTTTGTATTTATAAAGAGAACTTCTGTTATTCCATTCTTTATTATTCTGCTGGAATAATCAGTATACGCGGACTACCCTATATTTGGTGACATTCTTCTAATATTCCATCTTTATTATTATTCTGTTAGAATATCCTGTCTGTGCATTTTACGCCGGACCTGGTTCTGTTACTTATTATTCTGTTGGAATATTCTGTCGGTGCGTATTACGCCTGACCTGGTTCCGTTATTTAGTATTCTGTTGGAATAACCTATCTATGTGAAGTATCGCATGCATGGTGATTTCTTTTATTATTCCATTCTTTATTATACTCAGTTGGTTAAAGTTTTGACTTTTATACTCCATGAAATTTGTGGAATATCTTTGATATTTGCGCTTCATCCAGTATCTTTTCATGTAAATATTCTTTTGAGCATTCTTGAATTTTACTCTACAAGAAGTATCATGTTGACAATTTGGACGTTATTAGTTCCTGGATAAATTAATTCTTGAACTTGTTTTATTGAATTCTTATATCATTGTCATCATCCTCATGTTTATATTTTTTTGAAAGTCATCTGTGGCCTGTAGTGCATAGATGGACTTGGTATGATTATGACCAGGGATTATTCGGTATAATCATGACCGTAATATTATAAATGATGTGGTAAAGGTCCTCATTAGCCCGTAGTGCATTGATGAACAGTTGTTGGCATGATCATGACCATTAATGAATACACAAATATTCTTGGCCCGTAGTGCATGGATAATTGTGGTCGTGATACTAAAGAATATCCTTGGCCGTAGTGCAGGGGTGATTCGATGATGTGAATTATTTATTAAGCTAAGTCCCAGCGATAAAAGTCATGAAAAATCTTTTAAATCATAGAAGATAGTAGATTTTATTCTCTACTTGACTCTTCTAATAGATTGCTTGTTCCGTTGCAGTTAAACTTGATGTTTGTTATATTTTATCAGTTTAACACTGTTGAAAGCTAATGATAATTTATTCTGCATTATCTTTGTCATAATATTTCTTACTGGGCTATTTGAGCTCATCCTTTCTTTCACTGTTCTCTTTAGGAAATGAGAATATAGCTGGGATGAGTAGGGGAACGGAGTGATGGACCAGATGATTGTATTAGTAGTCTTCATTGTTCTGTTAAATAGTGTGGCAATAAATATAACGAGAACTTATTCTGAGAGTGGATGTTGTCTAGAAGACATTATTTATATTAAAAACCACAGCTCTCTTATTGTATATTAAAGATTTTATTTGTATTATATACTATGTATTTGGCGACTCAGAATAGGTGATGTATACCTATTTTGGGCGCGTCACAGATAAACTATAGAGAGAAAGAAGAAAAGTATTCTGCTACTTCACTACTCATATATCTAGTACTCTTCTTCTTAAGGTAGGGGATATTATTTTTTGTACTCATAAGGGGTATTATTTCTTTTGTATTCATAAAGAGAACTTCTGTTATTCCATTATTTATTATTCTATTGGAATAACCTGTATACGCGGGCTATCCTATACTTGGTGAAATTCTTCTGTTATTTCATTCTTTATTATTCTGTTGGAATATCCTGTCTGTACGTTTTACGCCGGACCTGGTTCCATTCTTTATTATTCTGTTAGAATATGCTGTATGTGCGTTTTACGCCGGACCTGGTTCTGTTATTTATTATTCTGTTGGAATATCTTGTCGGTGCGTATTACGCCTGACCTGGTTCCGTTATTTAGTATTCTGTTGGAATAACCTGTCTATGCGAAGTACCGCATGCATGGTGATTTTTGTTGTTATTCCATACTTTATTATTCTGTTGGAATATCCTGTCGGTGCGAATTTCGCCTGACCTGGTTCCGTTATTATTATCCTATTGGAATAACCTATCTATGAGAAGTACCGCATTCATGGTGATTTCTTTTGTTATTCCATTCTTTATTATACTCAGTTGGTTAAAGTTTTGACTTTTATACTCCATGAAATTTGTGGAATATCCTTGATATTTGTGCTTCATCCAGTATCTTTTTATGGAAATATTCTTCTGAGTATTCTTGAATTTTACTCCACAAAGAAGAATCATGTTGACAATTTGGACGTTATTAGTTCCTGGATAAATTAATTCTTGAACTTGTTTTATTGAACTCTTATATCATTGTCATCATCCTCATGTTTATATTATGTTGAAAGTCATCTGTGGCCTGTAGTTGAAAGATGGACTTGACATGATTATGACCAGGGATTATTAGGTATAATCATGACCGTAATGTTACAAATAATATGGAAAAAGTCATCTGTGGTTTGTAGTGCATAGATAGACTTGGTATGATTATGACCAGGGATTATTCGATATAATCATGACCGTAATGTTATAAATAATGTGGAAAAAAATCTTCATTGGCCCGTAATGCATTGATGGACAGTTTTTGGTATGATTATGGCTATGGATTCTCTTCGGCCAAGGGTGCAAAGATGAATTGTTTTATGGCATGATCAGGACCGTTGATGAAAACACAATTATCATTGGCCCGTAGTGCGTGGATAATTCGTGGTTGTGATACTAATTAATATCCCTGGCTTGTAGTGCAGGGATGATTCGATGATGTGGATTAATTATTGAGCTGAGTCTCAGTGATGAAATATTAATTCATGAATGTGATAATAATGAATATCTTTGGCCGTAGTGCATGTATAATTCATGGATGTGATACTAACGAATATCCTTGGCCGTAGTGCATGGATAATTCGATGATGTGGATTATTTATTAAGCTGAGTCTCAGCGATAAAATATTGGTTATACACTTTTAATTTATAGAAGATAGTAGATATCATGCTCTACTTGACTTTTCTAAAATACAGTTGTATGTCTTTGGCTTGTAGTGCAAAGATGAATTGTTAATGAATATCTTTGGTCGTAGTGCAAAGATAAATTATTAGTATGATTATGAACAAGAATTGTGATTTGGTATAACCATGATTTTTGATGTTTCAGGTGAAGATAGGTGATGAAAATTATCTTCGTCCTGGGTGCGAAGAAGAATTTAGAATCACAATTATGATTATGAGTTATTCATATGATTGTGGACAGGAATTGTTGATTGATGTTACAGGGATAAAAAATTATTGGTGGACTTTTAACATGGAGAAGATAATAGACCTAATGGTCTATTTGACTCTTCTAATGGATTGCTCGTTCCGCTGCAACTATGGTTGAAAACTTTTATCATCTACCATATTTTCTAAATCTCTGATTTATTAATGATGAAGGCTATTGATAGTGTAAATTAGCTTTAGTCATGATATTATTTATTGGGCTAGTTGTGCTCACCCTTTCTGCTTCACAATTTCTTTCAGGTAATAAGAGTGTTGCCCGGTCGAGTAGGGATAACAGGGGAATAGAACAGTGGTCTCTAGCTGTGGAGGTTCTCCCTAAATAGTATAGAAAAGTGTGTTGTATTCTATACATCTTTTAATAGTTATATTTGGTGAATCAAATAGGGTGAGGCGAACCCAACTTTGGAAGGGTGTTTTGCAACTATCATACAAGATGTCTAATGACATACAACCTCGTGTTCTCATAAGACATGGTTGTGCACATCCACTTGCTGAATATATCTACTAGCACTACCTATATGATCTTGGGGTTTATGTGAAATATAATTTTCACTTGGAGACAACGGAAATAGTTATATGTCAAGAGAAGACTAACCATTGGAAAGAAGATGATAGTAATCTTCTCGTTTTTCTTTGGGGTCTATTGGGTCAACCAAGGATAATTCTGCGGACATGTGATATTTATTATAACCTAGACGCATGGCCTCCCATGTACGAAGGTTTCCTTGAGCACTTCCTAAAAATTTTAACTTCTAAAACTGTTTTTGACTATACTTTTATATAAAGTACCATTGTAAGGTTGTGGTCGAGGCACCATGAGAGTTACATATATTTGTACTAAAACTCACAGTTAACTGTGGTCGTATTGTATACGACAGTTCAACAGTTGTATAAATGAATTTATATTTGAATTTTTTACCATGTATCTGGCGACTCATAATGGGTGATGTATACCTAATTTTGGGGGCGTCACAAATATTATTTTTTTTCTTCCTACGCATGCCAACCTTTGCTAAAAATTCTAGCTAGCCACCTTTGAACCAAATTTACAGCCCACATGTTAAAAACAAAAGTGGGTCCCATCCAATATTAATAAAAATCATTTTTATTTTCTGAAACTTCAGTAATTTACATAAAATAGTCCGTTTATCAGAAAAATACGAATTTTATGTCTATTCCACACGAAATCGAATTCTCTACAACTTTGTAGATTTAAGTTTTTCCAAATTACAGACAGAAAATATCCGAAATCCATAAACGGATGATTTTCAATACCTCTTAAAATTTATAACAAATCATTCGTTAATTTTTAACGGTTCAAAATTTGTGGATATATACTCAACTTATATATGTATAAAAATCCAAAAATCACAATTATCCAATGATCGAATTAAATTATAACTCACACAGTAGAGCTTTAAGAACACCGATTTGATCTTTTAATACCTCAAATCCGACAAAATATTGATAAAATACCTCAACATTAATTCCTTAATTTATAACCACATAAATAAATCCATCATTTATGTCCGCATCAAATATATATTTCCTTATCATATAAATCAATAATTAATTATTCACAAATAATATTACAGAATCACAATAATGACAACCAGGCAGTTCCCAGGAAAGAGGGGGCTTTTCAATAAGGATTTCTCCTTATTGGAGCGCAATTAGGTGACCAAACCTCTCATTGACAGAACTTTCTAGACATTATTATTCAAATAATATGAATTATTGATCTGATAATGGGAAATACTGTACAGTGACAATTATTGAAACAACAATAATATAAAATATCAACGCAACAATTATTGAATCAATAAAATAAAATATTGAACAGTAATTACTGTAATAATTTTTCAGTGCCTTCTTACGTAAGAATCAATAATTCAACAATATTGTGCTATACCGTGTGTTACTGTGCAACCACGTGTATTTCTGTATTTTAACCACCAGGTAATCCAACAGTGTTAACGGTAACAATTACATCGTTATTTATAAAAACTCAAACTTTGTCGTTTTCTTTATTCGACAGTTATTCCGTTATGGGGATCACAATTGGCTGCGCCGTCGTATTAATATTCCCCGACAGAAAGAATATTCCACGACCAAACGAATATTCCCCCGATAAAAATTAATATTTTATAACCACTTGTTTATTTTGAAAAATTTGCACATTTCACCCATAACCAAAGTATTATATCAAATTAATACCTTATTGTTCACAATAATAAATAGAGGAAATTCGATTTTATTTATAATAAGTTGGGGTCTTACACCCACCCCCAGGTACCCCCCACTCCCAACCCCCTACCCCTAGTACCCCTACCCCTATCCCCCGACCCTCTGTCCCGATACCACCCCCACCTGTGAAGCCCCCAAAATAGGTATACATCACCTATCTTGAGTCGCCAAATAAATGGTATAGAATTTAAATACAAACTTCTTTGATACAGTATGACAAAACGTAGCTGAGAGTTTCAACACGGATAATGTCTCGTAGAGAGTATACAAACTCAAATAAAGTCCTCATTACAATTATTATCACACTATTTCACATAATAGTGAAGACTACTATAGCCACCTATCTAAACCGTCACTCCGTTCTCCGACTAGTCCCAACTATATTCTCATTTCCTGAAGAGAACAATGAAAGCAAAAGGTGAGCTCAACTAGCCCAGTAAGAAATATTATGACTAAGATAATGCAGAATAAATTATCGTTAGCCTTCAATAGTGTTAAACTGATAAAATATAAAAAACATCAAGTTTAACTGCAACGGAACAAGTAATCCATTAGAAGAGTCAAGTAGAGCATGCTATCTATTATCTTCTATGATTTAAAAAGTTTATCAACAGTTTTATCGCTGAGACTCAGTTTAATAAATAATCCACATCATCGAATCATCCCTGCACTACGGGCCAAGGATATTCATTAGTGTCACCAATGCTAATGATCATACCAACAACTGTCCATCAATGCATTACAGGCCAATGAGGAATTTTACCATGTGACAACCCGAGAATTTAGACAATTTATGAAAATCTTAAATGATTGATTTAAGGTCAAATATTAGACCTAGACAGAAAATAAGTGTATGCGTTTAATGTTATTGGGATTGAATTTTGAGGATTTCAAAATTCGGTGAAGGATATAGGTGAATTATTCAGGATTAAGAATTTATGTGATTAAATTCTGTGTATATGGTTAATGATGTGTTCAGAATGTGGTTAAGGGTCAAGGGTTGACCAGATAAATTATATCTGTGATAAACCCTAATTATATATTAAGAACGACAATGTTCGGTTAGAAAATCCTAACGTTTAATAAGAAACCCTAGAAATTGGTTCTGGAACCCTAGTTTCAATTCCGGAAATCCGAAACCCTAATTCGGATATTGAAAACCCTAGATTGGGAATGCAATGATAGGTACAAGGTTAAATGTCATTAATTAGGGAAAACCCTAATGAATTATTTAAAATCTTAATTGATTATTTGAAAACCCTAATACCAGATCTGAAAAACCCTAATTTCAGATTCTGATAAAATGAAGCCCTAATCTGGGATTATAACGGAGAATTATAATGTTTATGTGGTATTGATTAAGTACTAATTAGGGTAAATTAATTTACAAATCCTAATTTTTAATTTATTGGAACCCTAATTGTTCCGTCAGAAACCCTAATTGTTCAAGGGTGGAATTTAATTGCTAAAATTTGCAATGTTAATTAGAAAACCCTAATCCTAATTATTTCAATTTTTGTGTAATTAGAAAACCCTAATCTAATTACGAGATTTAATTTATAAATGAGAAAATTTAGTTTTTCTATTTAAAAACCCTAAAATGTGGTTTTGGACCCTAATGACCATTTTGACCCTAATTGCGTAATTAACAATTTTAATCAAGAATTTTTAATCCTAATTAATAAGATTTAAAGTATGATTAAGGAATTTTAATATAATCAGTAAATACTAATTATAAGTTAAAATTTTTTTTGTTAATTTTCTATTTTATATCCGAAATTTGGAAATGTTAGAAATTAAATTTTTGCAAAGTTAAGGGTTAAAATCTAAACCCTAAATTGTCCAAATCCTAACTCTAAGGGTTTGCAATACATGAAAAATCCTAGAAATAAATGGGAAATGTCCAAAATGCCCTTAAATCATATTCTTTAATAAGGTAACTTGCAAATCTAGATCAATCTTGGGTTGTTCAACAACCCTAAGCCTAAACCTAGCTAGCATTTGACAATTTATATCTATCCCAGCCGAAATTGGACAGATCTTAGCAACAAAGCAACAATATTAATAGATTTAGAGAGAGAAAAAGACACTTGAGAATTCATTTTTATCCAAGACCCTCTCTCTCTAGAATTTCGGGAATTAGTGTGAGAGAGTGTAAGAAATAAAAACCAAGATCAAGTTTTAGCAAGCCAGAAACAGATCAACAAGTCAGAATCTTGGATCAAAGTTCAAAGTGGTATAAACCCTAATTTTTTTTAAATCCTTGATCTTATGTTAAATGTTGTTATTTGATGGTTAAATATGTGTTATAAGGTGTCTATTAGAGATCTGGATTGTTGGATCATGGATCCATAACACCTAGATGCTCGGATCTAATGTTTATAGAAATCTGGAAATCTAAAAATTTGAGTCTGACAGCCTTATGTCAGACCTCGTAGATCTTTGTGTGTTAGATGTTTAGTGTGTTTGATGTTATAGATCTATTCTAGGTCATGAGATCTTTCATTTCCAACTTGAATCAGTGTTATAGCATGTCTAGATCGCAAGTTATATGCAGTCAAAGGTCATTGACCCATCACGATTTCTGAAATTCTGGGTAACCCAGAATTTCCAGATCGGTCTGACAGGTTTTTCAAGGCCATGAATCTTGCTTTCATTTGCTTGTTTGGCCATGTTATTGATTTATCCTTATAGGTTGACATGTTGTGTACATACTGAAACCTTTACAACACCTAGATCGTAACTGGAATGGCAGGAAATTGTGGTCAAAGTACCATTGACCAACTGTTCTTGACGAAATCTGGAAAACCCAGAAATCGTGAAGAACAGCTCCTGACATGTAGTTTGACCGGAGTTAATAGCTTAGATCTGTTGTTGTTAAGTTGATCTGATGATCGTTTGTTGTACTTTGACATATGGACTACACGCTAGAACTTATAGATCACCCAAACTAAACTCAGAACCCAAGATATAAGGATCGAAAGCTATTAACCTCGTCTGTTCTTCATTTTCTGGAAAACCCAAAAAATGAAGAACACGTTGTCAGAAAGTTTGCAGACATAGATCTCTCGATTATGATATTGTATGACCATGAAATCCGTTTGAGGTTGTAGTACTACATGAGTACTACAATCTGAAAGTTTTATAGGACCCAAAAATCGATCAGATTGGATTTTATAATCGGTCAAACCAAGCAACCCGAAATCTGTCAAGAACACTCAAGAACACCTATAGCGACAGAAAGTGTCGCTATAGGCCTTTAGCGACGGTTTATTTATTATTTTTCTGGAAATTAATTTAAAATTAGAAAAAAATGATTTTTAATTATTAAAAATACAAAATAAATTATGAAAAATTATTTTAAAGTCTGAAAAATAGTTTTTAACTATTTTGAGTATATTTCAAAAATATTTGGTATTTTTGGAATATAAATGGTATTTATTTATTTAATTATAATATTAAATAAATTATTTAAAAATAGTTTTTAATTCATGAAAAATCATGAAAAATAATATTATAGTATAAGAAAATATTTTAAGTTATTTTTGATGACTTTTGATATTTTGTGATGAAATTCATTAATTAATCAATATTAATGATAATTAGTTTATTTAATAGATATATTAAATAAATTATGAAAAATTAGAATTAATGCTTTATAAATCATATAAAAATGATTTAAGTATTATAAAAATATTGTAAGTTATAAAATATAACTTTTGATATTTTGGCATGGAAATATTAATATTTTAATATTAATAGCAATTATCGGATAATGGATTTAAGTGTTTAAAAAATCATATAAAAATGATTTTAAGGTATTAAAAATACTTTGATATATTATAATTATATTATAATATTATGTAATGATTTTCATTAATATTTTATATTAAATGAATATTAATGTTTAAGGAATTATGTGGAATTTAATTCATTTAAATACGATTTCAAGGATTGAAAAATGTTGATAAATGGTAATAATTATCCGAAAATTATTACGAGCCTAGGAAAAATATTTTGTCTGATAAGAAATTATCTGTGATAATGGATAAGTGGTTAGACAGAGTTTAATTGAACTTAAACTCGATATTAGTCCGACTAGACCGTCAGGATGTTAGAATTGTGTCGGTTTCAAGTCAGACTGAAATAGTTTGACTTGATACCTAGTCTTATGTGTTGTAAAGACTGATAGGGTTATGTGGTAATGTGTTTAGGTTATTCTGTGGTTATAAATATAACAGTAATATACTGTGATGATATTATTCTAATTATTGGAGATCTATATTATTAATATTAGGTCTTCGGATAAAGCGTTATTAAATTGCGTGCAGTAATCAACGGTTCAGGCAAGTTTTCTTTTACTAAACTCTAATAAGAGTAGTTTCTTCAAGCTTATGGTTAATCATTGCTGATTGCCAAGAAAATTGTATTCTGTACATCTTGCATGTATAAGTCAGGTATGAAAGGCTGATCACCTTTATTACCAGTTGGTTCAAAAATGTTTGTTCATGTATAATACTTGTTCAGTCAAAAATTTGTTCGTGCTAGTTCTCAATTATATTGATGAATTATAGCAAGTCCATTATTCATACTCTTCAATCATGGTATATCGTTATATTGTTGTATATAAACTTGCCGGGCAACTTTCATGCTCACCCTTGCTATATCATGATAAAACATTGCAGGTAAAGCAAATGCGTTCATATACAGGAAAAGGTTAAGGCCAAGTTCAGCTTGGGATATAAAGTGCAGCTAGTTTGTAATAGTGTATTTGATAAATATTGTTGTGTAATAGATATTTTATGAAATGTGTATTAAGTTAAGGTTACTCGACCTTGGGGAATAGTGTGTAATGTAATGTATAAACAATTTATGTTTATATCTTCCGCAAATAGTGATAGAAATAGTATACCGGATCCGAGGTGATTTGGGGCCCGGATTCGGGGCTACTACATTTGGTATCAGAGCTGTTGGTTATGAAGCTTAGGTAGGAATATCTGAGACCAATAACCGCAGTGATTAGGATAAGTACTAACTCAAGTCGAGTTAGTTGGTTGGTAAGATTCAAAGATGAATCTCGGCGGGTATAAAACACAGAGTTTCCTAACTCTGATAATAAAGTTAAATGGTAATAGTGAATAGATCGAGTCTAAAAGACTGAAAGTGCAGGGATAGGAGATCGTAAAACAAAACGATCATAGTGAATGGAATTGAATCGTAATATATACGATAAGATCACCCCGTGATCTGATAAAGGTTATGATATGGGAAATGAATCAATCTAATGATTGAAAAGTTTACAGCAAGATGCTGTGTGAAAGTTGTACTATGAAATGGTACTATGAAAATGAAAACTCATAAATGAGTTATGGATTATGAATACGAATTGAATTCGTATTGAAAAAGGGGGTTAAGGTTAGGTGGGGATTTCAATGAGGACTCGTGCCAGCAACAGAGTTGTATGATTCCTTGTATGGGAGGGGAATTGTACTTGGTGTAAAAAGTACTTAGTTGGTGGCATTGGTAATAGTTGAAATGTTGTGTCACGCTAGTTATTATATAGATAAATAGGTCATAGGTAGAGAATATAGGATTAAGTACGAGTTCTTAGAACTCATACTTATGTGACATTCTTGACGCATAGTTATATGAAATTTTTATGAGCCCCTCAGCGAACGGACGCCAAAGGTCAGACTAGGGTAAGTTCGTAAACTCATATAATTGTGGCCATGTTATGAAATCATAAGTGTGGTTTTATGAATTGGGTATAGTTGTGTGTGAATGGAGTGTTAAGGATTATAAGAACAGTTAGAATGTTTAAGCAAATGATCATTAGTGGAGAATTAGGTTTTTCTAAACCTCTATCTATGCTAGATTTTAAAATTTTGACATCAGCTAAATACGCACTATGTGCCTTTTTAAAATAAAAAATTGTTTTTATTTATCACTTATGTACCATGTGACCTGGTGCAGAGATGATAAAAATGATGGAGTCATCAATGCAGTATTACTTAGTGTGAATTTGACTTAAAGTCACTATTCTACTATGGTATGATGTAGCATGATAAAATCACAAAATGACGAAATCCTCAACGGACTGTTATATACAGTGCGGCATCATGACATCATTCTCGAAAATGTTTTCAAAAACTCCAAGTGTTTATTGAAAGAAATTTCCCGAACCAAAATTATTTTGCTGCGGAATCAAATAAGACTGAGGTATGAAATTTTGTTCTCCTAAGGCGGATAAGAGGAACAAATTGTTCCGACCAACAGTACTTGGCCAGTACAGGGCATATCGGGCAGATCACCCTTGTGTCCGTAAGTTATGACGGTTTGCGGATGAATTTCCATAAAACCTTTGCGAAAATGAAAAACAACCAGTCTATACGATTCCTCAGCACAGTTTTAAAATTTTTACCCTTGTAAGTGATGTATTGGGTAGCATGTGAAATATGTGTGAATGGTGTAAGGTGCACGGTGTAAGGTGTAAGGGGTAAGGTGAATTTCGGGGACGAAATTCTTATAAGGAGGGGTGAATGTGACAACCCGAGAATTTAGACAATTTATGAAAATCTTAAATGATTGATTTAAGGTCAAATATTAGACCTAGACAGAAAATAAGTGTATGCGTTTAATGTTATTGAGATTGAATTTTAAGGATTTCAAAATTCGGTGAAGGATATAGGTGAATTATTCAGGATTAAGAATTTATGTGATTAAATTCTGTGTATATGGTTAATGATGTGTTCAGAATGTGGTTAAGGGTCAAGGGTTGACCAGATAAATTATATCTGTGATAAACCCTAATTATATATTAAGAACGACAATGTTCGGTTAGAAAATCCTAACGTTTAATAAAAAACCCTAGAAATTGGTTCTGAAAACCCTAGTTTCAGTTCCGGAAATCCGAAACCCTAATTCGGATATTGAAAACCCTAGATTGGGAATGCAATGATAGGTACAAGGTTAAATGTCATTAATTAGGGAAAACCCTAATGAATTATTTAAAATCTTAATTGATTATTTGAAAACACTAATACCATATCTGAAAAACCCTAATTTCAGATTCTGATAAAATGAAGCCCTAATCTGGGATTATAACGGAGAATTATAATGTTTATGTGGTATTGATTAAGTACTAATTAGGGTAAAGGTTGATTAATTTACAAATCCTAATTTTTAATTTATTAGAACCCTAATTGTTCCGTCAGAAACCCTAATTGTTCAAGGGTGGAATTTAATTGCTAAAATTAGCAATGTTAATTAGGAAACCCTAATCCTAATTATTTCAATTTTTGTGTAATTAGAAAACCCTAATCTAATTACGAGATTTAATTTATAAATGAGAAAATTTAGTTTTTCTATTTAAAAACCCTAAAATGTGGTTTTGGACCCTAATGACCATTTTGACCCTAATTGCGTAATTAGCAATTTTAATTAGGAATTTTTAATCCTAATTAATAAGATTTAAAGTATGATTAAGGAATTTTAATATAATTAGTAAATACTAATTATAAGTTAAAAAAATTGTTAATTTTCTATTTTATATCCGAAATTTGGAAATGTTAGAAATTAAATTTTTGCAAAGTTAAAGGTTAAAATCTAAACCCTAAATTGTCTGAATCCTAACCCTAAGGGTTTGCAATACATGAAAAATCCTAGAAATAAATGGGAAATGTCCAAAATGCCCTTAAATCATATTCTTTAATAAGGTAACTTGCAAATCTAGATCAATCTTGGGTTGTTCAACAACCCTAAGCCTAAACCTAGCTAGCATTTGACAATTTATATCTATCCCAGCCGAAATTGGACAGATCTTAGCAACAAAGCAACAATATTAATAGATTTAGAGAGAGAAAAAGACACTTGAGAATTCATTTTTATCCAAGACCCTCTTTCCCTAGAATTTCGGGAATTAGTGTGAGAGAGTGTAAGAAATAAAAACCAGGATCAAGTTTTAGCAAGCCAGAAACAGATCAACAAGTCAGAATCTTGGATCAAAGCTCAAAGTGGTATAAACCCTAATTTTTTTTAAATCCTTGATCTTATGTTAAATGTTGTTATTTGATGGTTAAATATGTGTTATAAGGTGTCTATTATAGATCTGGGTTGTTGGATCATGGATCCATAACACCTAGATGCTCGGATCTAATGTTTATAAAAATCTGGAAATCTAGAAATTTGAGTCTGACAGCCTTATGTCAGACCTCGTAGATCTTTATGTGTTAGATGTTTAGTGTGTTTGATGTTATAGATCTATTCTAGGTCATGAGATCTTTCATTTCCAACTTGAATCAGTGTTATAGCATGTCTAGATCGCAAGTTATATGCAGTCAAAGGTCATTGACCCATCACGATTTCTGAAATTCTGGGTAACCCAGAATTTCCAGATCGGTCTGACAGGTTTTTCAAGGCCATGAATCTTGCTTTCGTTTGCTTGTTTGGCCATGTTATTGATTTATCCTTATAGGTTGACATGTTGTGTACATACTGAAACCTTTACAACACCTAGATCGTAACTGGAATGGCAGGAAATTATGGTCAAAGTACCATTGACCAACTGTTCTTGACGAAATCTGGAAAACCCAGAAATCGTGAAGAACAACTCCTGACATGTAGTTTGACCGGACTTAATAGCTTAGATCTGTTGTTGTTAAGTTGATCTGATGATCGTTTGTTGTACCTTGACATATGGACTACACGCTAGAACTTATAGATCACCCAAACTAAACTCAGAACCCAATATATAAGGATCGAAAGCTATTAACCTCGTCTGTTCTTCATTTTCTGAAAAACCCAGAAAATGAAGAACACGTTGTCAGAAAGTTTGCAGACATAGATCTCTCGATTATGATATTGTATGACCATGAAATCCGTTTGAGGTTGTAGTACTACATGAGTACTACAATCTGAAAGTTTTATAGGACCCAGAAATCGATCAGATTGGATTTTATAATCGGTCAAACCAAGCAACCCGAAATCTGTCAAGAACACTCAAGAACACCTATAGCGATAGAAAGTGTCGCTACAGGCCTTTAGCGACGGTTTATTTATTATTTTTCTGGAAATTAATTTAAAATTAGAAAAAAATGATTTTTAATTATTAAAAATACAAAATAAATTATGAAAAATTATTTTAAAGTCTGAAAAATAGTTTTTAACTATTTTGAGTATATTTCAAAAATATTTGGTATTTTTGGAATATAAATGGTATTTATTTATTTAATTATAATATTAAATAAATTATTTAAAAATAGTTTTTAATTCATGAAAAATCATGAAAAATAATATTATAGTATAAGAAAATATTTTAAGTTATTTTTGATGACTTTTGATATTTTGTGATGAAATTCATTAATTAATCAATATTAATGATAATTAGTTTATTTAATAGATATATTAAATAAATTATGGAAAATTAGAATTAATGCTTTATAAATCATATAAAAATGATTTAAGTATTATAAAAATATTGTAAGTTATAAAATATAACTTTTGATATTTTGGCATGGAAATATTAATATTTTAATATTAATAGCAATTATCGGATAATGGATTTAAGTTTTTGAAAAATCATATAAAAATAATTTTAAGGTATTAAAAATACTTTGATATATTATAATTATATTATAATATTATGTAATGATTTTCATTAATATTTTATATTAAATGAATATTAATGTTTAAGGAATTATGTGGAATTTAATTCATTTAAATACGATTTCAAGGATTGAAAAATGTTGATAAATGGTAATAATTATCCGAAAATTATTACGAGCCTAGGAAAAATATTTTGTCTGATAAGAAATTATCTGTGATAATGGATAAGTGGTTAGACAGAGTTTAATTGAACTTAAACTCGATATTAGTCCGACTAGACCGTCAGGATGTTAGAATTGTGTCAGTTTCAAGTCAGACTGAAATAGTTTGACTTGATACCTAGTCTTATGTGTTGTAAAGACTGATAGGGTTATGTGGTAATGTGTTTAGGTTATTATGTGGTTATAAATATAACAGTAATATACTGTGATGATATTATTCTAATTATTGGAGATCTATATTATTAATATTAGGTCTTCGGATAAAGCGTTATTAAATTGCGTGCAGTAATCAACGGTTCAGGCAAGTTTTCTTTTACTAAACTCTAATAAGAGTAGTTTCTTCAAGCTTATGGTTAATCATTGCTGATTGCCAAGAAAATTGTATTCTGTACATCTTGCATGTATAAGTCAGGTATGAAAGGCTGATCACCTTTATTACCAGTTGGTTCAAAAATGTTTGTTCATGTATAATACTTGTTCAGTCAAAAATTTGTTCGTGCTAGTTCTCAATTATATTGATGAATTATAGCAAGTCCATTATTCATACTCTTCAATCATGGTATATCGTTATATTGTTGTATATAAACTTGCCGGGCAACTTTCATGCTCACCCTTGCTATATCATGATAAAACATTGCAGGTAAAGCAAATGCGTTCATATACAGGAAAAGGTTAAGGCCAAGTTCAGCTTGGGATATAAAGTGCAGCTAGTTTGTAATAATGTATTTGATAAATATTGTTGTGTAATAGATATTTTATGAAATGTGTATTAAGTTAAGGTTACTCGACCTTGGGGAATAGTGTGTAATGTAATGTATAAACAATTTATATTTATATCTTCCGCAAATAGTGATAGAAATAGTATACCGGATCCGAGGTGATTTGGGGCCCGGACTCGGGGCTACTACATACCACATCATTTGTAATCACGATTATACTGAATAATCCATGGTCATAATCATACCAATCAACAGCCTATCTAAGCACTACGACCAAAGATGACTTTCATCACAATATAAGCATGAGGATGATGACAATGATATAAAAATTCAATTTAAATGAGAGCAAGGATAAATTTTAAAGATGTATAATTCAATTTATCCAGAATTCAATAATATCCAAAATGTCAACATGATACTGCTTTGTGGAGTAAAATTTAAGAATAATATTGTATCAAAAATAATTTGGACAGAAAAGAAATTAATTTTTTTATCGTGAATAGTACCCCGTGAATAGTAACTGAGTGAATAGTGTCCCGTGAATAGTACTTCGGGAATAGTAACTCGTGAATAGTATTTCGACATGAAAAGATTAAAAATTATCAAGAATGCTCAGAATAATATTTCTATGAAAAGATACTGGATGAAGCAATGATATTCTAGTAATTTCATGGAGTATAGAAGCAATACTTATCAACATAAGTGTAAAATTAGAAATATGAAACGAAATAATATTACTTACAGACTACAGAGTATGGAAAAAAAATATTATTTCTTGCGAATATTGAACAAGAATAATATCACTTACGAATTCGAATGAAATAATACCCCTTACCTTAGTAGGAGATTGGATACTGCAATAGTGTAGTAACATAATACTTTTTTTCTTTCTCTCTTATTCTCTCTATACTTTCTCTCTCTATAGCTTGAATGAATTAGTGAAAAATAATGAAAAAATGAGCTTCTATTTATAGGCTTGGCAGAGTAAGGGTAAAATAGTCTTTTTGCCATAATTTATGACATCATCGATGACATCATCGATCATATTACATCATTGCATACCTCATCGTCCGATGGCATCATCGCTTACCTCATAGTTCGATGACATCATCGCTTACATCATAGGAATTCAAATTCAATTTATTATCTTCCACCTCCTTTTACTTTTATACCATGAATTTACTATAATAAAGTTACCATTCAAATTATAAAAATGTACTATTATATAATCACATCATACTAGTATAATGTAATATTATAATAATATATTTGAATGAATTATTTATCGGAAAAGATAAAATACCAACTTTCAACAAATGTCACATGCTAAAATTCCTTAGTTTAAATCCGCATTGAATAAATATTTTCTTATCATATATATCAACAATTAATTATTCACAAATAATATTATAAAATTACAATATTGGCAACTAGGTCGTTCCTAGGAAAGAGGGGAATTTCTGATAAGGATTTCTGTTATGCCCTCAAAATCAGGTATACATCACCCATCTTGGGTCACTAAATATATGGCACAGAATTCAAATACAACTTACTAATACAACTGTCATGTACAATATGACAAAACATAAACTGTGAGTTTGAATACAAATATTATCTACTAGAGATTATACAAACTTAAAAGGAGTCCTCATTACAATTTTTATCACACTATTTCACATAATAGTGAGGACTACTAATGCTATCCTCTGGACCATCACTCCGTTCCCCGACTCGTCCCAGCTATATTCTCATTTCCTGAAGAGAACAGTGAAAGGAAGGGTGATCTCAACTAGCCCAGTAAGAAATATTATGACTAAGATAATGCAGAATAAATTATCATTAGTCTCCAACTTTGTTAAAATGATAAAATATAATAGACATCAAGTTTAACTGCAGCGGAACAAGTAATCCATTAAAAGAGTCAAGTAGAAAATAAAATCTACTATCTTTTATGATTAAAAAGGTTTTTCATCACTGTTATCGCTGAGACTCAGCTTAATAAATATTCCACATCATCGAACCACCCCTGCACTACGGCCAAGGATATTCTTTAGTATCACGACCATAATTATCGATGCACTACGGGCCAAGAATATTTGTGTATTCATTAATGGTCATGATCATGCCATAAAACAATTCATCTTTGCTCCCTTGGCCGAAGAGAATCCATAGCCATAATCATACCAAAAACTGTCCATTAATGCACTACGGGCCAATGAAGACTTTTAATTTTCACATCATTTGTAACATTACGGTCATGATTATACCGAATAATCCCTGGTCATAATCATATCAAGTCCATCTATGCACTACAGGCCACAGATGACTTTCAACATAACATAAACATGAGGATGATGACAATGACATACGAATTCAATTAAACAAGTATACGAATTAATTTGTCTAGGAACCAATAACGTCCAAATTGTCAACATGATACTTCTTTGTAGAATAAAATTCAAGAATGCTCAGAAGAATATTTCCATGAAAAATACTGGATGAAGCGCAAATATCAAGGATATTCCACTAATTTCATATAGTATAGAAGTCAAAATTTTAATCAACTGAGTATAATAACTAATGGAATAAAAAAAGATATCACAATGCATGCGGTACTTCGCATAAACGGTTATTCCAACAGAATAATAATAACGAAACCAGGTCAGGTGAAACTCACACCGACAGAATGTTCCAACAGAATAATAAATGCGGAATAATAAATGAAGGAACCAGGTCCGACGTATAGCACAGACAGGATATTCCGACAGAATAATAAAGACGGAATAATAAAAATGGAACAAGGTCCGACGTATAGCACAGACAGGATATTCTGACAGAATAATAAAGACAGAATAATAGAAGAATGTCACCAAGTATAGGGTAGCCAGCGTATACAGGTTATTCCAACAGAACAATAAAGAAATGGAATAACAGAAGTTCTCTTCTTGAATACAAAAGAATAATATCCCTTACGAGTACAACAAATAATATTCCCTACCTTAAGAAGAAGAGTACTGGATATATAAGTAGTGAAGTAGCAGAATACTTTCTTCTTTCTCTCTATAGTTTATCTCTCTAGAGTTCAGTGAATTCGTAAGAAAATAATGAAGGAATGAGCTTCTATTTATAGAAAAATGGACTGCATAGTAACTAACTCATGAACGGTCGAGATTGATTTACTTTAATCTGACGGTCCATATTTAAAGCAAAATCTTTTAAATAAAATATAATACATTCTATTTATAATCTAATAAAATGAATAACTTTATAAAAGATTTTACTATGCAAATACTATGCAGGCACTATACAAACACTATGCATAATAAAATATAATATATTCTAATTATTGTCTAATAAAACCGATAACTTTATAAAAGTATTCTGTTTTATATAAAAAGATTTTACTATGTAAAATACTATGCAGACACTATACAATACTATGCGTAATAGAATATAATATATTCTATTTATAAAATAACTTTATAAAAGTATTCTATTATATATAAAAAGATTTTCTATATTATTACATTAATAATACCAACAAAATTGAGTAACTTATCACGTAAGCATCAATAATCAATACCGTGTGCTACTATGCAACCACGCGTATTACTGTACTTTTAACACCGGGTGTTTCAACAGTTAACAATAAAACTTCCGTCGTTATTTTCATAAAGTATTTTTGTCGTTTTCTCAATCCGACATTAATTCCATTGTGGGGGTCCACCAATGATTGTGCCGTTGTACAAATATTTCCTGTTAAAACGAATATTCCCCGACCAATCGAATATTATATAATAACTTGCGTACTTTGCAAAATTTGTAAATATTACCCACAACTATAACATTATATCAAATCCACACCATAATATTCAAAAATATATTTCGAGAAAATTTAATCTTTATTCAAACAATCTGGGGTCACATAGTTTCTCCTTATTAGCGCACAATTAGGTGACCAAACCCCTTTCCTCGATAGAACTTTCTAGACATTGTCAATAATACAAATAATAATATTATTCAAATAATATGAATTATTGATTTGATAATTTGAAATACTGTGCAATGACAATTATTGAATTAATAATATAAAATATCAACGTAGCAATTATTGAATCAATAAAATAAAATATTAAACAGTAATTACTGTAACAATTATTGAGTATTGACTTCTTACGTAAGCATCAATAATTCAAGATATTGTACAATACCGTGTGCTACTATGCAATCACACGTATCATTTTACTTTTACCACCGGGTATTTCAACAGTTAACGATAAAACTTTTGCCGTTATTTTTATAAAAAGATAATTTTGTCGTTTTCTAACTCCGACAATAATTCTGTTGTGGGGTCCACCAATGATTCTGTCCTCGTACGAATATTCTCCGACCAAATAAATATTTTATAACAACTTGCTTACTTTGCAAAATTTATAAATATTGCCCACAACTATAACATTATAACAAATTCACACCTTAATATTCAAAAATATAATTCGAGAAAAATTAATCTTTATTTATGAAAGTTGGGGTCTTACAACCTCCCCTTCTTATGAAATTTCATCCTCAAAATTAGGGTACATACCTGGTATGTCGAAGAGGTGAAGATACCTTGATTTCATTTTAGATTCCAACTCCCAGGTCATTTCCTCAACATCGCGGTTTCTCCACAAAACTTTGACTTGAAGTATAACCTTAGAGCGTAGAATATGTTCCTTCTTCTCCAAGATTTTAACAAGTACCTCTTCGTATGTTAAATCTTCCGCTATCTCATCTGGTTCCAACTTAATAATGTTGTTCAGGTCTTCCACATATTTACGTAACATGGATATATAAAAAATATTATGAACATGAGACATACTTGGCGGTAAGGCGAGTTTATAAGCCACAGTTCCTACTCGATCAAGGATTTCAAATGGGCCAATGAATCAAGGATTGAGCTTTCCTCTCTTTCTAAATCTTATAACTCCTTTCCATGGAGCAACACGTAACAACACATGTTCTCCAACATTGAATTCCACGTCCTTTCGATGAAGATCAGCATAACTCTTTTGTCGATCTTGTGAGGTCTTTATACGTTGTCGGATCATTTGAATCTTTTCTGTAGTCATACATACCATTTCTGGTCCCAACAACGTTGCTTCACCCACCTCATCCCAGCATACTGGAGAACGACACTTCCTTCCATACAAGGCCTCGAACGGAGCCATTCCGAAACTTGCTTGATAACTGTTGTTGTAGGAGAATTCTACCAATGACAAGAACTTATCCCAACTTTCTTTGAAGTCATGGACACAGAGTCTTAATAGATCTTCCAGAGTTTGAATAGTCCTCTTCGACTGCCCGTCCGTTTGAGGATGATATGCTGAACTAAATCGTAAATCCGTGCCCATAGCTTTTTACAAACTGACCCAAAGCCGTGAAGTGAATCTTGGATCTCGATCAAAAACTATGGATACTGGCATACCATGCAGTCTTACAATCTCATTTATGTACATACGAGAAAGACGTTCAAGTGTATAAGTTTCTCGTATAGGTAAAAAATGAGCAGACTTGGTCAATCTATCGATAATGACCCAAATTGCATTTATTCCTTAAGAAACCTTGGGAAGACTGGTAACGAAATCCATGGTAATGTGCTCCCACTTCCATTCTGGAATTGTAATTGGTTACAATGGACCTTTTAGCACTTGATGCTCCGCCTTGACACATTGACATGTTAAACACCTTGAGATAAACTCTACAATCTCTCTCTTCATATTGCTCCACCAAAATGTATGTCGAATATCATGATACATTTTGGTACTCCCAGGATGGATTGCAAATGGTGTGTTGTGTGCCTCCATCATGATTTTTTACTTCAAATCAGAGTCGTTGGGAACACAAAGTCTAGAGTTGACTCTAAGTATTCCTTCTTCATCGATTCTTGCTTCCGAAATAACACCTACTTGCACTTTCGTTTTTATACGCATCAGCTCCAGGTCTGTAGTTTGAACAACTTTAACTTTATCGATTAAAGTAGGTTCTACTTGTATATTTTCAATCATTATGCGGGTCCCTGGAGTCTTTATCTCTATCTCCATCCTTTGCAAGTCATACAAAATAAGTCTATGCGTTAAAAATATCACACTCATACCCGCATACGATTTTCTACTCAATGCGTCAGCTACTACGTTCACTTTTCCAGGATGGTATTGTATAGTATGATCATAATCTTTCAGCAGTTCAAGCCAACGTCGCTGCCTCATGTTGAGTTCCTTTTGAGTGAAGAAATATATATTTGAGGCTTTTATGATCCGTAAAGTTCTCCACTTTCTCCCCATGCAGGTAATGCCTCCAGATTTTAAGTGCGAAAACGACAACTGCCAACTCTAGATCATGAGTAGGATAATTCCTCTCATATTCTTTGAGTTGTCGCGAGGCATAGACTATGAGTTTCCCATGTTGCATGAGAACACATCCTAAACCCTTGCCTGAAGCATCACTGTAGATGACATATCCCTCTGTACCAGATGGTATTGTCAGAATATGTGTTGAAATGAGTCTCCTCTTGAGTTCTTGAAAACTCTTCTCACATTCCTCGATCCAACCAAATTTTGTATCTTTTTGAGTCAGCTGAGTTAATGGAGTAGCGATTCGAGAAAATCCTTCCACGAATCTCCGATAATAACCAGCTAAGCCCAAAAAGCTACGTACTTCGGTAACTGACTTAGGTTGCTCCCAACTTTGAATTGCTTCAATCTTTGCCGGCTCAATAGATATTCCATGATTTGATATCACGTGCCCAAGGAATGCTACTTCCTCAAGACAGAACTCGCATTTCTTCAACTTGGCATATATCTTGTTTTCACGAAGCTTTTGGAGTATTAGCCTCAAGTGTTGCTCATGATCTTCATGACTTTTGGAGTATATGAGGATGTCATCAATAAAGACAACAACAAAATGATCCAAATATTCCTTGAATACTCAGTTCATCATATCCATGAAGGTCGCAGGAGCATTAGTCAATCCAAAAGACATGACTAGGAATTTGTAGTTCCCGTACCGAGTTCTAAAAGCAGTCTTTGGAATGTCATCAGTTTTAACTTTTAACTGATGATATCCAGGACGAAGATCAATCTTTGAAAAGAATTTAGCACCTTGTAACTGGTCAAACATGTCATTAATTCGAGGTAACGGATACCTATTTTTTACGGTGACATGATTCAATTCCCGATCGTCAATACAAAGTCACATACTTCCATCTTTCTTCTTTACAAATAGAACAAGAGCACCCCCAAGGAGACGTACTAGGACGAATGAAACTAATGTCTAATAATTCCTGTAGTTGGGATTTTAACTCCCGAAGTTCAATAGGAGCCATTCGATAAGGGTCTTTGGAAATGGGTTTTGTACTGGGTTCAAGGTCGATACAAAATTCAATTTTTCGCTTTGGGGGTAGTTTAGGAAGTTCTTCAGGGAATACGTCAGGAAATTTATTAACAATAGAAATATCATTCAAATATGACGTATTTTTGTTTAAATCCGTGACATGGGCCAAGAAAGCTTGACTTCCGTTTTTCAATAATAGCTTTATGACTTGATATGACAGTGATTGACTTTAGTAGTTTGGTTGCCTGAATTGGTATAATAGGTTGGTTAGGAATATAAAAGCTGTCAGGAATAAGCATGTGAATGTTAATCCTATTTATATATGATTTGATTATGATATATATATATATATATATATATATATATATATATATATATATATATGAATGAATAATATGCAAGTATGCTTGCATTAAGAAAAGTTGTAAAGTCCTTTGATAGATAATAGAAATATGTGTACAAGGACTTAGAATGAATTGATCAAATATGTTAGGTTGATCCTACATAAGAAAGATAGCTTTGTAAAGTCCTTAAAAAGAAAAGATGTACAAGGACTATAAAGATAGAAAGATCAAGCTTGTTAGGTTGATCTTATGATGTAATAGATAGGCTAGTCTGATCGTCGAGCACTGCACCAGAAGTCGTAGTCTGCCAGGTGAGTCAAGGTTAACTCGAGAGCTACCGAGACAGAATAGGAGTATGCAAGATAGTAGATCTCGGAGTTCGTAGACTGTTAGGGGAAACGAAGAAGGATCATAGTGTATCGAGTAGAGCTTCCTCAGGATCGTAGTGAGCTGAGGAAGTCATGTTCAGAATCGTAGAGACAGCCTACCTACGAGCAGACCGGTCATCTGCCGAAGCCAAGACAGAAACATAGACTACACTCAGAGTCGTAGAGTCTACTGATGCCAAAGCCAAGTCAAGGATCGTAGATCACACTCTGAGTTCGTAGAGTCTATTGATTACATGCAGAGATCGTAGTCAAGCAAGATCAGATGAAGACAACAAGCACAAGGCAAAAATCGTAGAGTGTCAAGATCTGATCACGGGATCGTACTGTCTGCATAAGCCAAAGCTGAATCGTAGAGTGCAGAACTACGATCTCAACAGTAGCGCTCACAGTGCCAAGGCAGAATCGTAGAGCATATACGGTTCTCAACAAATGAGTACTCCCAGAATATCCAAAGGAATGAAGCCTCTGGTCCAAGCTGCAAGCTACATCCAAGGAAACCAGAGAGCACTCAACGAATGACATGCAGGCTAAAAGAAGATCTAAGCACTAACCCAATCAGTATCAAGATTGAGTTGTAAAGCCACTCGTGTTGAAGTCTTCTACAAGGAGATCCAAAGAAGACTTCAGAAGCTGACTAAGGAAAGTCAGCAAATGCAGTAGCTATCAAGTTAACATGGAAGCAACCAAGATCATAGTGTTTGTAAAACAAAGAAGGAACTGATGGAAGGTGAAACGAGATACTGGTCAGCCTCTGATTAGCAAAGTTAAAGTGATTAAGTGCAGGGTCAGTTCATTGATGATAAGTGAACGGGAGATCACAAGGAGAAAACAAGCTGGACGCGCCATAAATCTGAAGTTTCTTGATATTTAGAAGGGGAACAGAGCAAGGAAATAGGCCATCAGTCTCTGAGAACAGTTGAAGTAAACAGAAGTATTGAAGCACTGCACAATACAAGGAAGAGGTGTTCTACATTAAAGATCCAATCAACACTCTTCAAGATCGTAGTGTTAACCCTACCAGTCAATGAGCAACACTCAACAAGACACTATGATCAAGTCCTTGACGTGTATCAAAATTGTAGAGCTTGAATAGCTGGAGACTGAAGCATTGGCAAAGGTTCAATTTGAAAGATAATATTCGGACAAGTGCTTATTGAGAGCATCGATGCAATAGGACAACCTCTGATCGAGAAATTAGAAAGAGGTAATAAATTCTTCGACCTGCCCAAGACATTAAAGTGATACATCTGACAGGATAGGTGAAACAGTAGACTGCAGCGTCAGAAAAAGTATGACAAGTTACATCAAGCAGTCTACCTCAAGCTACTCGAGATCTGTGAAGAGATTTGAATAGCCTTCAACGGCTACTTTCCAATAGAAGGATTGGGAAGGAGTATAAATGAGGAAGAGCTTTAAAGATCAAAGGTTGCTGGAGTTGCCGAGTTTGGAGAGAAGGTGGACTGATCTAAACTATGTGAAACAGTGAGTCAGAAGGCTCACTCTACAATCCACCAAGAACACTCAGAAGTCAGAAAAAGAAAGAAGTAGAAGTGTGAGTTCTACTATGTAGAAGTGAGAGTTCTACTACATGAAAAGTGTTCAGAACTGCCGAGAGATAGAAGAGCATCATGACATCTTGATGTCCATCATGGGAAGACTCTAAGTACAATAGAGAAGAGCCTACAGTCATTTTAACAAGTCCATCATGAGAAGGCATCAAGTAGCAGAATGAAGATCACAAAAGCCATCTTGGTGTCAAGCATGAGAAAGCTTCTAAGTACCTAATAGAAGAGCCTACAGTCAACTTGGAAGCCTCTCATGTGCAGACATCAAGTACCAATGAGAATGATCTTAGGGCAGTTCAACAAGGGGTCATCCGAAGTGGTTGAGTAATCAAAGAAGCTGAGCATCATGCAATACTCAGCTGCACTTCAAGGATGATCAAGCCAAGCTGCTAAGTATAGAAGATGTTCAGAGCATGAAGACATCTTAGGAGCTCAGCACTGACTCAAACAACAACAAACAAACAACTCAACAAAGCCAGGGCCTGAGGGGTCCTTGTCCAAAGGGACTAAACAAAGCAAGGCCAGAAGGGTCCTTGTCCAGAGGGACTAAACGAAGTTCCAAGGCTGCTGGCCTAGAAGGAATCTTAGTGATTCAGGGTGCTGCCCTTCCTTAGTGGAAATCTTGCTAGTTGAAAGCAGAAGAGTGGATTAGGAGCTTGAGTCTCTGAACCACTTAAAACCCCTTGTGTCTTTTACATTACGTCATTTACATTATGTACTATAAATGCTATGTATGTTTTAACTGCTTACAACTAAACTTACTTTACGAACAATGTATGTATGATTATGAATATATCAATGAAGGGGATCTTTTACTTATTCCGCTATGCTTAAAAAGATTCTTATATTTGTCATATGTTAATTATGAACAATATAATATAAACCAGAAAAGTATTTAAAATAAAAAGGATCTATTCAACCCCCCTTCTAGATCTATTGTGCCCTATGGGAACTAACAATTGGTATCAGAATGGGTTCTCATGCTATATTCAAAAGCTAATCGCTTTAAGTCTGATCCAAGGCACTAACATTGTTCTAAACTTAGTTTAGTAGTAAGTAACTTGTTATAAGCAGATGAGCTCACATGTTAGAAATATTGTGTATAGGTTAAATGTGTATATACACCTGAAGCTGCTCAGATTGGTCCATGGTCTCTATTGATACATCAACAAGACCAATCCTAGCCTGCAGTAAATCTTGTTGTCTTAAGACTAGACGAGAACACTCAAGAAACGTCAATGACAAAGAGTCAAGCATCCACCAGTCTGAAAGATGAAGAAGCCATACATGCTAAGAAATGCTTATCGAGAGAAGAAAGAATATCTTCTCAAACTTATGTCTGGCCAACCAACAGCTGGGTGCAAACTCTGTCAGCTAAAGGATATCAAAGATCTTAATGCTAAGATTCTTTTGGCCTATATCTTCAAGACCACTACTGATTGATTAAAGGCCAGCAAGAGCAATAAGCTGTCAGGAGCAAAAGTAAAGCTATGCTCATCAATACCTAAACTCAGTATATCCAAGGTAAATAACTATTTAGTAACTGATAGTAAAAAGGTACGGTTCCTCACTGTTATAAATGTATACATCATAATTTCATCTTCTTATGAACTATAACAGTATTCTGTCAAGGAGTCATAATTTGCCTAAAAAAGAGAAGAGAGAAAGTAACCTGGGGATGGAAACTCAAACGACTATAAACTTTCTCTCCATCCAAGTTTTAGGTTAAAGATGACATATTGAAGGAAATCTGAAATGGGTCATAAGAGCATCACATGCCTAATAAACTTTATGTGAAGTAATCGTTGCTGGTGGGTTAGTATGTATGTACAAGCCTATGTTCTAAGTGTTTGACAACTCACAGAGTATGATAAGTTCTACAAGAGGATCTGGCTGATCTGTAGAAATTGATCACCTCCATGAATCAACTAGATACTCATAAATCATAGAGTTGATTCCTACTTTGAACACTTAAACACTATGAACATAATCCAATAAATGATGAAACCATCATAGATAGAGAGTGTGTTATTAAATGCCATATCCTACACACACTCACCATCATGCATCTCAAAATATATTATCATAAGATAGGTGCATGCATGAATATGTCTGTTGGTGATAAATATGATGATTATCCAAATAAGAGGAACAGGGGTTTAGAAAATTAACCTAGCAGGACCCATTTAATTATGGGTACCAAAAATAGAAACATATTTAAACCTGCAGGTACTTGGTCAGTCTGACCACACTAAGGAATAATGAAGCAGAAGACTTCAGTCAAGAAGACTCAACCAGCAGAAGGCTAAGGACAATTCAGAGATGATTCTGATATAGTTCCTATATGTCCAAGCCTGTCCTTGAAGACCCTCTGAGCTAACCAGAATGGAGCTCATATGGTTGCCAATCCGTATATGGAAGCAAGTCATTCAGCCAAAGAAGGAAAGGGTCTTATGTGCTCAAAAGCCAGTCAAAGAATGCTATATGGGAAGAATCCTCAAGGAAGCTCACAACAGAAGATTATCGAGCATTGTTCAAGAGGAACTTATTGCGAGAGCAGAACTTCACAAACACAAATGTCAAAGAAGACTACGTTCGTAGTACTATCATATAATCGTAGAGTGATCAGTCCTGAAAATACTCATATCTACGATACAAAAAAATCCGAGCAATGATGGAGATTCCAATCAGAAGGAGATATACAAGGCTGCCTTCAAATGAACCTGAAGAACCGGCGGTCGTTCTCCTTCCTTAACAATAGGTGCTGGTGCTGACTTCTTTCCATCATTATTGAATTTCTTCTTCTTAAAATTTCCACTTCTATTATCTTGGCCATGATTACCACTGAAGTGGTTACCATTTCTGGCATGTTGATTCCATCCACGATTGTTGTCACCGCTTCGATGACAGCTACCACTGGTATTATCAATTTTTCGGTTGCTCTCTCTTAGTTGGGTTAACTCATTATCGCGCTCCAATAATCGAGCCCTATTTACAACATCTGAATACAAACACAGTTTGTGAGAAATTAGGTATTGACGTATCTCAGGTTTCAAACCTCTTAGAAACATCCGCGTTATTCTCTCCTCATTATCAACCAACTGGGACGCAAACCGGGACAACTCAGCAAACTTAGCTTCGTACTGTGACACGGTCATATTATTTTGCTCTAGCTTGATAAACTTTACCTCCTTCATGTGACGAATACTTTCGGGAAAGTACTTGTCGTTAAATAGTCCTTGGAACTTCTCCCAAGACATCTTCAGTATGGTAAGTTGGGTACATTTTACAGATTCCCATCAGTGCGGCAAAGGGAACCTTTTGCTCCACAGAGTATCCCAAGACATCAAATATCTTGGTGATCTACTTTATCTACGCCTCCGCCTTAAGTGGTTTTGGCTCTCCCAAAAACTCTGTTGGTCCCAATTCCTTGAATTGCTTAGCGATGACCACCCGTGAATTACCAGTGTTTCCACCTGTATTTTGGATAAGAGTCTCTCTCACCTGATGCTGCATGAATGGCAGAAAGCCTCTGAATATTCCGTCGTTCATCATTTGGTCAGTGTTGTTGTTTACCTGAGGATTATTGCCTTCTTGATGCACATTATCCTGGGTATTGATTTGTGGTGATTCAACGGTCTCGTGTGCTCCATTGCTAATCTAAACATTATCGGATGTCATTTTCAAACATTGCCACAAAATAAGGGTTAATTGACATGTCACATATTATCCCTATATTATGACCGACCAATTAAATAAAAATTAAACTTAAGTAGGTCATACTAGCGAAGGAATTACCCGTCTATCCACTCTTAGTTCTAGTCTCACATCTCAGCAAGGGATCATATCCCTAAGCTTTGATACCAACTGTGACGCCCCCTAAAATAGGTATACATCACCCATCTTGAGTCTCCAAATACATTGTACAGAATTTAAATACAAACTTCTTTGATACAGTATGACAAAACTTAGCTGAGAGTTTCAACACGGATAATGTCTCGTAGAGAGTATACAAACTCAAATAAAGTCCTCATTACAATTATTATCACACGTAGCTATAGTGAGGACTACTATAGCCACCTATCTGGACCGTTACTCTGTTCCCCGACTAGTCCCAACTATATTCTCATTTCCTGAAGAGAACAATGAAAGTAAAAGGTGAGCTCAACTAGCCCAGTAAGAAATATTATGACTAAGATAATGCAGAATAAATTATCGTTAGCCTTCAATAGTGTTAAACTGATAAAATATAATAAACATCAAGTTTAACTGCAGTGAAATAAACAATCCATTAGAAGAGTCAAGTAGAGCATGATATCTACTATCTTCTATGATTTAAAAAGTTTATCAACAGTTTTATTGTTGAGACTCAGCTTAATAAATAATCCACATCATCGAATCATCCCCGCACTACGGGCCAAAGATATTCATTAGTATCACCATTGGTCATGATCATACCAACAACTGTCAATAAATGCACTACGGGACAATGAGGACTTTTACCACATCATTTGTAACATTTCGGGTCATGATTATACCGAATAATTCCTGGTCATAATCATACCAATCTACAGCCCATCTATGCACTACGACCAAATATGACTTTCATCACAATATAAGCATGAGGATGATGACAATGATATAAAAATTCAATTTAAATGAGATCATTTATAAATTTTAAAGATTTATAATTCAATTTATCCAGAATTCAATAATGTCCAAATTGTCAACATAATACTGCTTTGTGGAGTATAATTCAAGAATAATATTGTATCAAAAATAATTTGGACAGAAAAGAAATTATTGTTTTTGTCGTGAATAGTACCCCGTGAATTGTAATTGAGTGAATAGTATCCCGTGAATAGTACTTCAGGAATAGTAATCCGTGAATAGTACCCTAACATGAAAAGATTAAAAATTATCAAGAATGCTAAGAATAATATTTCCATGAAAAGATACTGGATGAAGCGCAAATATCAAGGATATTCTATTAATTTCATGGAGTATAGAAGCAATACTTATCAACATAAGTGTAGAATTAGAAATATGAAACGAAATAATATTACTTACATACTACAGAGTATGGAAGAAAATATTATTTCTTACGAATATTGAACAAGAATAATATCACTTACGAATACGAACGAAATAATACTCCTTACCTTAGTAGGAGATTAGATACTGCAATAGTGTAGTAACATAATACTCTTCTTCTTTTTCTCTTATTCTCTCTATACTTTCTCTCTCTATAGCTTGAATGAATTGGTGAAAAATAATGAAGAAATGAACTTCTATTTATAGGCTTGGAGAGTAAGGGTAAAATAGTCTTTTTGCCATAATTTATGACATCATCGCTGAAATCATCAATTATATTACATCATTCTTTTCCTCATCGTCCGATGACATCATCGCTTACCTCATCTTCCGATGACATCATAGGAATTCAAATTCAATTTGTTCTCTTCCACCTCCTTTTACTTTTATACCATGAATTTACTATAATAATGTTACCATTCAAATTATAAAAATGTACTATTATATAATTATATCATACTACTGTAATGTAGTTATGACACCCTTAAAATAGGTATACATCACCCATCTTGAGTCTCCAAAAAATACACTACTGACAACTCCATTTATACAACTGTCATGCAGAAAACGACCACAATTAAACCGTGAGTTTTAATATAAATATATATAACTGTCATGGTGCCTTGACCACAAGACCTTACAATGGTACCTTACATAAAGGTACAGTCAATAACTATTTTAGAAATTAAAATCTTTTTAAAATACTCAAGGAAACATTCGTACATGGGAGGCCATGCGTCAAGGTTATGATAGATATCATATGTCCACAGAATTATCCTTAGTTGACCCAATAGTCCCCAAAGAAAAATAAGAAGATTGCTATCATCTTCTCTCCAATGACGAGTCTTCTCTTGACATATAATTATCTCCATTGTCTCCAATTTAAAATTATACTTCAAGCAAACTCCAAGATTATATAGGTAGTGCTCGTAGATATACTCAGCAAGTGGATGTACACAACCTGTCTTATGATAACACGAAGTCGTCTGTCATTAGACATCTTGTATGATAGTGGCAAAAATGCCCTTCCAAAGTTGGGTTCACCTCACCCTATATGGTTCACCAAATTCAACGGTTAAAATGACGTATAAAATACGACACACTTATCTATAATTCTCAATAAAATTATTTTCATACTGTTTTAAGGGAAACCTCAACAGCTATAGACCACCGTTCTAATTCCTTGTTACCCCCGCTCGACACAGCTACACTCTTAATACCTGAAAGGAATTATGAAGTAAAAGGGTGAGCACAACTAGCCCAGTAAAGAATATCATGACTAAAGATAATTAAATTATCAATAGCCTTCGTCAGTGATAAATCAAAGATTTAGAACATATGGTAGATGATAAAACTTTTCAACCATAGTTGCAGCGGAACGAGCAATCCATTAGAAGAGTCAAATAGACCATAAAGTTTATTATCTTCTCCACGTTAAAAATATACCAACAATATTTTATCCCTATAACATCAGTCAATAATTCCTTTCCACAATCAGGTGAATAACTCATAATCATAATGGTGGTTCTAAATTTGTCTTCACACCCAGGACGAAGATAATTTTTATCACTTGTCTTTATCTGAAACATCAAAGACCATGGTTATAACAATTCACAATTCTTGTCCATAATCATACTAATAAATTCATCCTTCCACTACGGGCCAAAGATATTCATTAACAGTTCATCTTTCCACTCCAGGCCAAAGACATGCAACTGTATTTTAGAAGAGTAAAGTAGAGCATGATATCTACTATCTTCTACGAATTAAAAGTTTTTCATCAACTTTATCATCGAAACTCAACTTAATAAATAAACCACATCATCGAATCATCCCTGTACTAAAGGCCAATGATATTCATTCGTATCATGACCACGAATTATCCATGCAATACGGGCCAATGATAATTGTGTTTTCATCAACGGTCATGATCATGCCATAAAACAATTCCTTTTTGCACCCTTGGCCGAAGAGAACCCATGGTCATGATCATACCGAAAATAGTCCATCAATGCACTACGAGCCAATGAGGATTTTTATCATATCATTTGTAATATTACGGTCATGATTATACCGAATAATTCCTGGTTATAATCATACCAAGTCCATCTATGCACGTAAGCCACAGATGACTTTCATCACAATATAAGCATGATGATGATGACAATAATATAAGCATTAATCAAACGAAACCAAGGATAAATATTAAAGACTTTAAATTTATCCAAATATTATCAATCACTTAATAAACTCATAATCTAATATTATTAATATTCTAACAATATTTTAACAATATTCTAACAATATTTTAATCACTTCTTACACTTTACCAAATAATACATTTAATCATTCAAAAATGCCATACTCATAAGATTTCATCACTAATGATCAAATTCCTCATCAAAAATCTGCATTTACCTTATATAGGATTTTCAAGCCATAAAATCCTATTTACCAATTTTTCAACTTCACATAACATATTGAATTCATATGTTCGTACTAAACCATTTCATAAAAAATAACAAATTAGTCCGAAAAAGTTTTCTTTTCTGGGATTTAGCAGAATATAGTCCCATATTGAACATATATTTTTCTCGAAATTTTTAAAATTCATTTACTATTTTTCATATGATCAAAACTGCCGAATATTTAGATATTTATCATAAACTGTACTTTTGTCCAAAAATTCCGAAATTTACAGGGTATACTCCTTTTATATACATATACTACCAATAATTTTTTTTTTATCAATTTTGGAGTTAACCACAAGGAGTTATAAGGATTTACTTTTAAAATAGTCTTCTCCCATAAAATTCATAACTCCTAATCTATACATCAAAAAATTGCTATTTTTGGACACAATCTAGCAAACTCAACAAATTATCATTTCCAATTTTTCCATAATTTTTGAGGGTCAGAAAAATTATGAAAATGCAAATAGATTTTCACCCGCCATGCGGTAATCCACGTAGACAGATCATTTCCACAATTTAAGAAGGAATGAATACGAATGATCATTCACCATGCATGCGGTAATCCACATAGACATGTTATTTCAACAGAATAATAAAGAATGAAATAACAGAAGAATTCACCATGCATGCGGTAGCCCGCGTAGACAAGTTATTCCAATAGAATAATAAAGAATGAAATAACAAAAGAATTCACCAAGCATGCAATAGATCGCACAGACGGGTTATTCCAACAGAATAATAAAGAATGTAATAACAGAATAATCCACCAGGTATGCGATAGACCGCACAGACATGTTATTCCAACAGAATAATAAAGAATGGAATAACAGAAGAATTCACCAGGCATGCGATAGACCGCACAGACAGGTTATTCTAACAGAATAATAAAGAATGGAATAACAGCCTTTGAAAGAAAATAACTCTCTTCATGAATACAAAAGAAATAATACCCCTTACCTTAGAAGAAACTAGATACTGGAATAGTGAGGTAACATATTTCTCTTCTTCTTTCTCTCTATAATTTCTCTCTATAATAATTGCTCTTGTGAGACTTAGTGAATTGGTGAGAAATGAAGGAAGAATGAACTTCTATTTATAGGAAAATATAGTTTCAATAATTGTACATTTTGGGGCTATAAATATTACAGTATAATATCTTCCTCTTTTTCTTCATTTTTAATTTAGTCCTGCAAGTATTATCAAACTTGCACCACCTCCCCTAATAGTAAATCATGTGACTCAATAGTTCATTCATGTGACTTAATAGTATAATCATGTGAAAAAACTAATTACAGTATAGTACCTTCATCTATACCTCCATTTTTAATTTAGTCATGCAAGTATTATCAATCTTGCACTAACTCCCCTAATAGTAAATCATGTGAATCAATAGTACACACATATGAATACATAGTTATAAGCATGTGAATTAATAGCAATTAATTGCTCATTTATCCGGTAAATTACTCGATTGGTTAATATAACTTCCAGACATCAATTACTATCGAAATAAATGTCGATTTCCACTAACACTAATAATTCCCACACAATGGAAATATCAATTTCATCTTTAATCAACACGAACTTATTCATCATTAATATTATAATTCACAATATTTAACAACCAAATCGTTCCTAGGAAAGAATGGACTTTTCGATAAGGATTTCTCTCTATTGGCGCGCAATTAGATTATCTAACATCTCATTGACAGAACTTCTAGACATTGTCAATATTGCAAATTATAATATGAATAACTCTGTCATCTCGATTATTGATTTAATAATATAACATATTATATAGATGATAATGTGACAATAATTGAATCAATAATATGAGAGATATGATATAGCAATTACTGTAGTAATAATTGAGTATAACTGAGTGACTTCTTACGTAAGCATCAATAATCAATACCGTGTGCTACTATGCAACCACGCGTATTATTGTACTTTTACTACCGGGTAGTTCAACAATTTTAACGGTAACACTTTCGCCGTTATTTTTATAAAAAGATAATTCGATCGTTTTCTAACGACGACAATACTTCCGTTGTGGGGTCCACCAATGATTGTGCCGTCGTACGGATATTCCCCGATAAAGAGACTATTTCCCGACCAAACAAATATTTTATAACAACTTACTTACTTTGCAAAAAAATTCACATATCACCCTTAACTTTAACCTTTTATCAATTTAACCATTTACGAAATAAAATAATAATTCTAAAAAATTGAATACTTTCATTTCATAAAATTCGGGGTCTTACAGTAATATTATAATAATATATTTGAATGAATTATTTTATCGGAAAAGATAAAATACCAACTTTCAACAAATGTTACATGCTAAAATTTCTCAGTTTAAATCCACATTGAATAAATATTTTCTTATCATATATATCAACAATTAATTATTCAAAAATAATATTACAAAATTACAATATTAACAATCATGTCGTTCCCAAGAAAGTGGGTGCTTTTCGATAAGAATTTCTCCATATTGGCGCGCAATTAGGTGACCAAACCCCTTTCCTCGACAAACTTTCTAGACATTGTCAATAATGCAAATAATAATATTATTCAAATAATATAAATTATTTATTTGATAATTTTAAATACTGTGCAATGACAATTATTAAATCAATAATATAAAATATCAACGTAGCAATTATTGAATCAATACAATAAAATATTGAACAGTAATTACCATAACAATTATTTAGTAGTGACTTCTTACGTAAGCATCAATAATCCAAGATACTGTACAATACCGTGTGCTACTATGCAATCACGCGTATTACTATACTCTTACCACCGGGTATTTCAACAGTTAACGGTAAAACTTTCGCCATTATTTTTATAAAAAGATAATTTTGTCGTTTTCTAACTCTGACAATAATTTTGTTGTGGGGTCTACCAATGATTCTGTTGTTGTACGAATATTTCCAGACAAAAAAAATATTTTTCGACCAAACGAATATTTTATAACAACTTGCTTATTTTGCAAAATTTATAAATATTACTTTGCAAAATTCAATAGTTATAAGTGGTGAGAAGGGTGTAGAGATGTGTTTGTTTTTGTTTTGTTTTTTTCCTTTTTGCTTTGTTTTTGTTTTTGTTTTTGTTTTTTTCTCTTTTTTTTCTTTTTCTTTTTGTTTAATATTTACATGCATGGAAAATAAAAGGCACATTGCGAAGAAAGTGATGTCGTCCTAGCATCTCTTGGAACTCCCCACTTTACCCACTGAATCTACATATCTTTGGCTAGTTGCGACCTAATAGTCCAGTTGTCAGTGGTTATGTTGCCTTCGAGGCTCGCGATGGGGGTTACCTCTTGGTTCTGAATGGCCATAACTTGATCGCTTCCTAATTCATTACATTCCTCAAGGAAACTTGAACTGGACCCCTCGCAAAAAAGGATAAACTTTGGATTCTTCAATGGGTTGGCTTCCCCAAAAATCTCACCATCTTTTTCTTCATATATTTCTTCACCTTTTTCATGGGTTTGATATGATTCGACCATGAAATCTCCCTTGAACTGTTGTTGCATTTCTCGCAAGGAACTTTCCTTTTTGGCTTTTTCTTCTTTGGAAAGGATTAGTATTTCCTCCGTATCATCCAAAGTTATAAAATCAGGAACATAGTTACTATCTTTGGACCATGGGATGTTTGATGTTGTCGGAGGAATATCCTTTAGGGACTCCCTTGTCTCCTTTGTCATTCTCTGCATTAGGATCAGTCCATCTTGTGTTCTGTCAGGACTGGTGCTCATAGCCTTCACCTCCTTTGAACTGCATGTCTCAATTGGACATCTTAAGCTTTTTATTTCCTTTTCGCTTATTCTGGTCATGAAGAATTCTATCTTCAACTCTTCATTTTCAATGAGATTCTGGATTTTATGTCGCAAATATCAGCATTCCTCAGTCGTATGTCCAAGTGAGTTAGAATGACAGAGACATATCTTGGTGGAATCATAACTCTTTATCTTGGGATTTATAGGAGGCAACAACTCAGTAATCCTTCCTTCGTTTATAAGAAAGGGTAGCATTTCTTCTTTTGATTTGCTCAGAGGGGTGAATTTTTGGG
Source organism: Panax japonicus (assembly GCA_020205505.1). Taxonomy (NCBI): domain Eukaryota; kingdom Viridiplantae; phylum Streptophyta; class Magnoliopsida; order Apiales; family Araliaceae; genus Panax; species Panax japonicus. The sequence continues at coordinate 44,280,988 of CM035104.1, read as the reverse complement.
CTCTTGTGGAGGTTTCTTGATCTTTTTTTTTGAGAATTCGCATTCCCCCAAGCGATTTTTCTGTTGGCGAGGTCTTCTAGCAATTTTATAATTTCCTTTTTCTTATAATTTCAGCCTACTTTGATATTCTTCATTTAGTTGGCTCATTATGGAGAGATATGGGCTTGCATTATGGTTAACCTCTTTTTTCTCTTGGCTTTCTGATAGTTGAGTGAAAAACTGTCTCGTTTCCAGATGTTGGTGCACTATCAGCTTAGCCAGTAGATTTACTTGATTCTATATCGTCTCTAATTTTTGCATTATTGGCATACACTCCTCCGAGTTTTCCCACTCTAAGACATTTGTTCTGTGCCTTTGGGGGTATTCCTCCATCCTTCATATGTACTTACGATTTGAATATATTTTAGCACTTCCTGAACCGATCATGTTTACCTCCTCCGCATCATGCTGCAACAGAAGGTTGGTGTTGACATTTTGTTGGTCAAGTTGTTGGACCACAATACTGCCACTTTCGATCAGATTTTAAATTTTATGCTAAGGACCAGCAATCTTGAGTATCGTGACCCGGAGACCCTGAGTGGTAAGTACATCTCTAGCTAGGATTGTATCTTTTGCTCCCTGGTTCCAGAGGTGGAGCCAGTTCGGTAATTTTCTTATGATCCATTAATATTGCCAATACATTTTCAAGGGAATCACCTAGTGGAGTGAACACCCGATTTTTCGTTCTTTCAAATTTCCTTTTTCTATCCTGGCATTGGTTGAATACAGCCTGTTGTTGAGATGGCAGATTGACTTGTTTTTTCCAAATGGAGGTACTGTAGTTTAGTCTCCTAGCGTGCCCCTTTACAACAAGGAATACATCTTTATTGCCTTTATCGGGTACTCCCTTGGGATCGCTCGCATACTTGCCAGTCTGTATATGTTTGGCAACTGCTTCCAAGGAAGTGAAGTCTTTAATCTTTCCTGCCTTCAGGCCCATCTATGTCATTTCTCCGTGTTTGATCATTTTTGAGAATGACTTTCCTATGCCTGCTAAGATCCTCTCATACTAAGGCGCCTCTTGAATGTTTATAGAAGTCATCACCATTTCAGTTTCTATCATTGATGGAATGACTTGCGCTGCCAGAAGTCTCCACCTTTGGGTATATTCTTGGAAAGACTCAGTACTTTGATTTTTGACTTTAGTAACTTGGTATCGATCCGGTGCCATTTTTGTGAAGCCCCCAAAATAGGTCCATTCCACCCAACTCATTTTGAGTCGCCAAATACATGGTACAGAAAACAACTACAACTTCATTATCACAATTGTCATGCAAAATATGACAACACATATGTAGTGAGTTTTACTACAAATAGATACCAACTGTGACTCTCATCCCTTTAACTGGATATCACCTCACATTAATACCTTACAGTGGTACCTTACATAAAGGTACAGTCAATAACTGTTTTAGAAATTAAAATCTTCAGAAAATACTTAAGGAAACCTTCGTACATGGGAGGTCATGCGTCTAGGTAATGATAGATATCATGTAACACCCCAGTCCCACATCGAAAGATAGGGGGAAAATTTGTCTGCATATAAGGAATTAAGTAACTACCAATAGTACCTTCAAGTCATGACCTTTTGGGAGCCTGTGGTGGGCTAGATGACCCAAGAAGATACTATTGGGCCAGTGGTTTGAGGCCTTATTTGGATGGATTTGATTCGATTCGGACTTGGGATTTGACCCAAGATTTGTTCCGGACTCGGGATTTGACCCGGGTTGTTTCATATGGTATCAGAGCCGACTCTCGAAAGCTCGGGTCGGGTCATCTGATCGGGTTGCCGGAGGTGGGGACACGAAGGCTGGTGGTATTATCCCACAATGGAGAGATGAAGGTCCGGAGGTGGGGACACGAAGCCAGCCGGTATTATCCCACAATGGCTAGAGAGGCAAAGATCTTTGGGCTGTGTGTGTGATCGGATTCTGACGGGGTCGTCAGAAATTTAAGTGGGGGAGTTTGTAACACCCCAGTCCCACATCGAAAGATAGGGGGGAAATTTGTCTGCATATAAGGAATTAAGTAACTACCAATAGTACCTTCAAGTCATGACCTTTTGGGAGCCTGTGGTGGGCTAGATGACCCAAGAAGATACTATTGGACCAGTGGTTTGAGGCCTTATTTGGATGGATTTGATTCGATTCGGACTTGGGATTTGACCCAAGATTTGTTCCGGACTCGGGATTTGACCCGGGTTGTTTCATATCATATGCCTACAGAATTATCATTGGTTGACCCAATAGACCCCAAAGAAAAATGAGAAGATTGCTATCATGTTCTTTTCAATGGTGAGTCTTCTCTTGACATATAATTATCTCCATTGTCTCCAATTGAGAATTATATTTCAACCAAACTCCAAGATTATATAGGTAGTGCTCGTAGATATACTCAGCAAGTGGATGTGCACAACCCTGTCTTATGATAACACGAAGTCGCATGTCATTAGACATCTTGTATGGTAGTGGTAAAACACCCTTCCAACGTTGGATTCGTCTCACCCTATTTGATTCAAAAAATATAACTACTAAATGATGTATAAATACAACACATTTTTCTATATTGTTTAGGGAGAACCTCCACAGCTAGAGACCACCATTCTATTCCCCTGTTACCCCCGCTCGACCCAGCTACACTCTTATTACCTGAAAGGAATTGTGAAGTAGAAGGGTGAGCACAATTAGCCCAGTAAAGAATATCATGACTAAAGATAATTAAATTATCAATAGCCTTCATCAGTAATAAATCAGAGATTTAGAACATATAGTAGATGATAAAACTTTTCAACCGTAGTTGCAGTGGAACAAAAAATCCATTAGAAGAATCAAATAGACAATAAAGTCTATTATATTCTCCATGTTAAAAGGCCACCAACAATGTTTTATTCCTGTAACATCAATCAACATTTCCGATCCACAATCATGTGAATAACTCATAATCATAATTGTGGTTCTAAATTCCTCTTTTCATCAAGGACGAAGATAATTTTCATCACCTGTCTTTACCTGAAATATCAAAGATCATGGTTATACCAAATCACAGTTTATGTTCATAATCATACTGATAAATTCACTTTTGCACTACGGGCCAAAGATATTCGTCAACAGTTCATCTTTGCACAACTGGCCAAAGATATTCAACAACAGGTCATCTTTACACTAGAGACCAAAGATATTCAACAACATATCATCTTTGCACTACATGCTAAAGATATTCAACAACAGGTCATCTTTGCACTACAAGGAAAATATATTCAACAACAGATCATCTTTGCACTACATGCTAAAGATATTCAACAACATGTCATCTTTGCACTACAGGCCAAAGATATTAATATCCCAAAGAAATATATAATCATTTCAGAATTTATATAAACAATAATTATAACCATGTTGATCAATTCACCTTTGCACTTAAGCTAAAGATATTCAATTATAAATTCAATGGTCATGATCATACCAGTCAAATTCAACTTTGCACTACTGGCCAAAGAGAACCCGTAGTCACGATCATACCAATAATCTACCCATCTTTACACTCAAGTCAAAGAGAAATTTCATCACCAGGATTATAAAAATATTATTAATGATAATAAAAATAATATGATCAACAACTGCATTTAATTTCAATAGTAAAATTCATAAATCAACGATAATTTAGTCAGAAAAGAAACCAATTTTGTCATAAATAGTACCCGTGAATAGTAACTCGTGAATAGTAACTCATGAATAGTACTCCGGATTCATACATAGTACCGTATACGTAAATAATGTCATATACGTAAATAATTCCATATACATGAATAGTGACGTATACGTGAATAGTAACCCCGACATGAAAAATGTAGAAATTCCATAATAAAATTCATAACAATATTTCAATATAATGATATTGAAAGAATAATATCATTATGAAGAAAATAGCATCCCTTACTATCCCTTACGTCAAAATAATAGTACTTCTGATCGGAATATCGGATGTAAAACCGAAAGAAACTTGCACTGAATAGTAATTCTCAAAGTATCTAAATATTCACAAAAATACGCTCGATAATATAGAGAGAAAAAACTTATGTTTCTGGTGTGATTTTCAATTCTAACCTAAGCACTTATTTATAAGAAAATGCTAGAACGCCAAAGGAGACTAAATTAATAAAATAATAATATAATCTTATTTTTTTCCTATGCATGTTTCTTTGAAAATCATCAGCCCCTCATTTCTGAAATTTTTTGCAGCCCACATGTTTTTCACAAAAGTGGCTCCCACCCAATTTTAATAAAAATATTTAATTTCTGAAACTTCAATAATTCATAATAAATATCTCTTTTATCAGAAAAATACAAATTTTATGTCCATTCCATACGAAATCGAATTCTCTACAACTTTGTAGCTTTAAGTTTTTCCAAATTCCAAGTAGAAAATATCTGAAATCCACAAACAGGTGATTTTTAACACCTTTTAAAATTCATAACAAATCATGCGTTAATTTTAACGGTTCAAAATTTGTGGACATATACTCAACTTATATATATATATATATATATATATATATATATAACATATCCAAAAAATTACAACGATCCAACGGTCGGATCAAAAGTATAACTCACGCAATAAAGCTTAAGAACACTAATTTGATTTTTGGACTATTAGTCCCTCGTACCAGTTTCACTCAAACAGTTACCACGGAAAATTCACAAAGAATTTTTGGGTGATTCAAATTTCTACGCTTAGCTTACTTCCATGACTTTCTTTTGATATATGTCTCATCTCCTAACTCATTATACACAAAGAGTTATAGATTTTACAAAATCAAGTAATAAATTAATTTTTTGAAAATTTCCAAATTTCGTTCTTCATTTCGACAAAATACTAATAAAACACCTCAGCATTAATTCCTTCATTTATATCCACACAAAATAAATATGTCCCTATCCATCATTTATATCCACATAAAATAAATATTTCCTTATCATATAAATCAATAATTAATTATTCACAAATAATATTACAGAATCACAATTATGACAACCAGGTCATTCCCAGGAAAAAGGGGGCTTTCCGATAAGGATTTCTCCTTATTGACGCGTAATTAAGTGACCAAACCCCTTTCCTAGACAGAACTTTCTTAGACATTGCCAATAATGTTATCTAACAATATTATTCAAATAATATGAATTATTAATCTGATAATAGAGATACTGTGCAGTGACAATTATTGAACAACAATAATATAAAATATCAACGTAGCAATTATTGAATCAATAAAATAAAATATTGAACAGTAATTACTGTAATAATTATTGAGTAGTGTCTTCTTACGTAAGAATAAATAATTCAAAAATATTGTGCAATACCGTGTGTGTTACTGTGCAACAACACATATTACTCTATTTTAACTACCGGGTATTCTAATAGTATTAACGGTAACAACTACGCTGTTATTTATAAAAACTCAATTTGTCGTTTTCTTCATCCGACAGTTATCCGTTATGGGGCCCACAAATGGTTGCGCCGTCGTACGAATATTCCCCGACAGTAAGAATATTCCACGACCAAACGAATATTCCCCAACAACAATGAGTATTTTATAGTCACTTGCTTATTTTTTTAAAAAAAAATTCATATATCTCCCTTTACTTTAACTTTTATCAATTTAACTATTTACTAAATAGAAAAAAAAATTGAATACTTTTATTTCATAAAATTCGGGGCCTTACAATTTTTGATTTAAAAATTGTACTTATTTAGAAAGGTGTGGACCAATTCTTCCCAGTTGTGGATTTTGGCATTGTCAAGTCGGGAATACCAGGCTTTAACCTCTCCAGTGAGACTCTTTTGAAAAAGTTGCATTCTAAGGCTTTCATCTTCAACATAAGACCCCAGTTCGCCAATGTACACTTTTAGGTGAATATAAGGATCGCCTACCCCATTGTATTTTTCAAACTCTGAGATTTTGAATTTGTCAGGATATCGAGCACCTGGGAATATGCAAAGATCTGAATAAGTGAAACTTCCACAGTTTCCAGTCCTTTTGATTAATCGGATGATTTCCTCCATTTGTTGGACTTTCTTTCTTATATCCCAAGTTTCTCGATCATCCCTGAGTTTTGTGATTTCGGGTTTTGTTGGTTCCTTTATTGGAATGAGGTTCAGGTATCTGGGTTTCCATCTTTTTGCCAATACCCTGACTGCCCCTTGTGTGAATGATTCTGGTTGAGTAGGCATTGTCTGTCCCTGAGTATTTTTATTTTGTTCTTTTAGAAAGACAACCAATTCTACTATCTGATTTCTTAATCCTTCGAACTCCTCTCGAGAGACAGGAATAGGATTAGGCGGGGCACTTGTAGCCATGCCTGACTGTGGGCTTAATGCCTTTTTGGACTTTGAACGAAAGCCAGGACCAATTGTTTTCCTACAAAAAGACTTAGGTAGTTTAGTCTTAGTGAATGTAGGAATATTACATGCTACTTAATGTGTCCATTTAGGAGTATTATCCTGCGAAACGGATGTCAGTTGACCAGATATCTTGGCAAGTTTTGATATGAATGGGAATACATGTACACATATTCCTTTATATTTTCTATTACATTGAGATTTACATGGAAATGAAATTACAAGTAATTAAAATTACAAGTACTTGAAATGGGAAGGTATGAAGAGACTTCCCTCCGCGTTTGGTTAATCAGAGGCTGGACTATCTTAGGTTACTCTCGCTATTTTTTGGCATGAAGGTTCCCAAATTATCAATTTACTTGACAAAAAGTTAATCCGATCTTTCAACTGGAGCGAATTTGGGTGGTACCTTTCCTGAGCCTTGTTGGAATTATTCTACCTGCGAGTCCAGTAATCAAACATCGACATGATAGCCTACTGGTGGAGAGACCACACAACATACATTCACAAACATTGCGTCTCACCGTATGGAAATGATGACATGTGCAAATCACTAATATCACAAGCAGATTGTAAGACCCCAACTTTTATGAATAAAGATGAATTTTCTATAAATATCATTTTTGAATATTAAAGAGTGAATTTGATATAATATTATAGTTGTGGGTAATATTTATAAATTTTACAAAGTACGCAAGTTGTTATATTATATTCGATTGGTCGGGGAATATTCATTTTAACAGGGAATATTCGTACGACGGCATAATCATTAGTGAACCCCACAACGGAATTATTGTCGAAATGAGAAAACGACAGAAATATCTTTTTATGAAAATAACTGCGGAAGTTTTACCGTTACCTGTTGGAATACCAGGTAGTAAATGTACAGTAATACGCGTGGTTGCATAGTAGCACACAGCATTGATTATTGATGCTTACGTGAGAAGTCACTCAGTTTTACTCAATTATTGCTACAGTAATTGTTGCATAGTATCTCACGTTATGTTATTCAATTATTGTCAATATTTTATATATTATTAAATCAATAATAGATATGACAAGTTATTCTAATTATTATATGCATAATTAACAATGTCCAGAAAGTTCTGTCGAGGAAAGGGGTTTGGTCACCTAATTGCGCGCCAATAGGGAGAAATCCTTATTGGAAAGCCTCCTCTTTCTTGGAAACAACCTGGTTGTTAATATTGCGAGTTATAATAATATGAATAAAAGTTGTTAAAAATATTGAAGGGATTTTTATGAATTATTTGTTATAAATTTTGCTTATTTTATTGACCCCCATTTACCCATTTTTCAAAATAATCGGTAGAAAATCATTTAATATAATAAATGGGCCACGTGTGGGGACCACGGGTGGAAGAAAAACTGGAAATTGGGGCGGGTGGAGTTTACGTATAAGGAAGGTAAGTTATATATATATATATATATATATATATATATATATATATATATATATATATATATATATATATATACATTGAAATTAATGGGATACCTTTGCCGTAAGGCAAAGGTTATAATTATATATATATATATATATATTTATTTTATAAGTTTTATTTTATTTGATTATAAATAGAATATATTATATTTTATTTAAAGTTTTTGTTTTATTAGAATATTTTATTGCACAATAATGAATAGTAAAATCAAATATTCAAAAAATTTCAGACGAACGTCGACCTTGATTTTTCTGTACTGTGCAGTCCGTGAAAAAAATTTCAAATAGTATCCTTTCTATTCTCCTATAAATAGGATGCTTAGTTAGAATTAAAAATTACACCAGAATCAGAGAATTCTTTTTTTATAATATCGAACGTATTTCTTTCGAGTTTTAGAAAGCTTTGAGTTTAGAAAATAGTGAAAGTTTTCTTCAATAAATATCCCCGCTCTACTAGTTGGAATACTCTTCTTTTTAAGGGAAGAGATATTATTTTTGTTCAGTATTCGTATAAAATAATATTTTCTTCCACACTCAGTAGTATGTAAGTAATATTATTTCGTTTCAGATTTCGAATTCTATACTCATTTTTGTTAAGTTTTGGCTTCTATACTCCATGAAATTAGTAGAATATCCTTGATATTTGTGCTTCATCAAGTATCTTTTCATGAAAATATTTGTGACGCCCCCAAAATAGGTATACATCACCCATCTTAAGTCTCTAAATACATGGTACAAAATTCAAATATAACTTAATTATACAATTATCGTGTAAAATACGACAAAACATAAGCTGAGAGTTTTAATACGAATATTGTCTTCTAGACAGTATTCAAACTCAAATGGAGTCTTTATTATATTTATTATCATACTATTTCACTGAATAGTGAGGACTACTAATGCAAACATCTGGACCGTCACTCCGTTTCCTGACTAGTCCCAACTATATTCTCATTTCTTGAAGAGAACAATGAAAATAAAGGGTGAGCTCAACTAGCCCAGTAAGAAATATTATGACTAAGATAATGCAGAATAAATTATCGTTAGCCTTCAACAGTGTTAAACTGATAAAATATAATAAACATCAAGTTTAACTGCAGCGAAACAAGCAATCCATTAGAAGAGTCAAGTAGAGCATGATATCTACTATCTTCTATGATTTAAAAAGTTTATCATCAATTTTATTGTTGATACTCAGCTTAATAAATAAACCACATCATCGAATCATCCTTGCACTACAGGCCACAGATATTCATGTAATCATCAATGGTCATGATTATACCGAATAATCTCTGGTTATAATCATACCAACAACTGTCCATCAATGCACTACAAGCAAATGAGGATTTTTTTACCACATCATTTGTAACATTACGGGTCATGATTATACCGAATAATCCCTGGTCATAATCATATCAATCAATAGTACATCTATGCACGTAAGCCACAGTTGACTTTTATTACAATATAAGTATGGGAATGATGACAATGATATAAGAATTCAATTAAAAGAAAGCAAAGGATAAATTTTTAAAGATTTATAATTTAATTTATCCAGAATTTAATAATGTCCAAATTGTCAACATGATACTGCTTTGTGGAGTAAAATTCAAGAATAATTGTATCAAAAAATGATTTGGACAACAAAGAAATCAATTTTTGCCATGAATAATTCCCCGGGTGAATAGTACCCGAGTGAATAGTACTTCAGGAATATTACCCAATGAATAGTACTTTAGGAATAGTACCCAGTAAATAGTTCTTTGTAAATAGTACCCACGAATAGTACTTTGTGAATTGTACCCCGTGAATAGTACCGTAAAATGAATAGTACTCATGGACAGTACTCCGGCATAAAAAGCTTAAAATTTTAACAAGATTGTGCAGAAAATATCCTTGCGAAATGATACTAGATGAAGCGCAAATGTCAAGGATATTCTACTAATTTCACGGAGTATAGAAGCAATACTTTAACAAAATGAGAGTATAATCAAGAATATGAGACGAAATAATATTACTCACATACTATAGAGTATGGAAGAGAATATTATTCCTTATGAATACTGGAAAAAAAATATCTCTTACCTCAGAAGAAGACTGGTTACTGGAATAGTGATGTATCAGATTTCTCTTCTACTTTATCTCTAAAGCTTCTCTCTCTATAGCTTCTCTTTCTATAATTGTTGTTGTGAGTCTTAGTGAATTGGTGAGAATGAAAGAAGAATGAGATTCTATTTATAGAAAAACATAGTTTCAATAATTGCACATTTTGGGGCTCGAAATATTATAGTATAATACCTTTATCTTTTCTTTCATTTTTAATTTACTTCTACAAGTATTAACGAACTTGCACCACCTCCCCTAATATTACATCTTGTGAATCAATAGTACAATCATGTGAAAAAAATAATTACAATATAGTACATTCATCTATACTTCTATTTTTAATTTAGTCATGTAAGTATTATCAATCTTCCACCACCTCCCCTAATAGTACATGCATGTGAATCAATAATGCACACATGTGAATAAATAGTTATAAGCATGTGAATTAATAGCAATTAATTGCTGATTTATCCGATTAATTACCCGATTGGTCAATATAACCTCCGGGCATCCATTATTATCGAAATAGATGTCAATTTCCACTAACACTAATAATCTCAACACAATTAAAATATCAATTTCATCTTTAATCAACATGAACTTATTCATCATTAATATTATAACTCACAATATTTAACAACCAGATCATTCCCAGGAAAGAGGGGGCTTTCCGATAAGGATTTCTCCCTATTGGCGTGCAATTAGGTGACCAAACCTCTCCTTGACAGAACTTTCTAGACATTGTCAATATTGCAAATAATAATATAAATAATTTCGTCGTCTCAATTATTGATTTAATAATATAAAATATTATACAGATGATACTGTGACAATAATTAAATCAATAATATGAAAGATATTGTGCATCAATTACTGTAGCAATAATTAAGTGTAATTGAGTGACTTCTCACGTAAGCATCAATAATCAATATTGTATGCTACTATGCATCCACGCGTATTACTGTACTTTTACCACCGGGTAGTTCAACAGTTTAACGGTAAAACTTTCGCCGTTATTTTTATAAAAAGATAATTAGTCGTTTTCTAAGTACGACAATACTTTCGTTGTGGGGTTCACCAATGATTGTGCCGTCGTATGAATATTCCCAGTTAAAACGAATATTCCCCTACCAATCAAATATTATATAACCACTTGCTTACTTTGCAAAATTTTTAAATATTACCTACAACTATAACATTATATCAAATCCACACCATAATATTCAAAAATATATTTCGAGAAAAATTAATTTTTATTCATAAAAATTGGGGATCTTACAATATTATTCTGAGTATTCTTGATAAGTTTTAATTTTTTTATGTCGGGGTACTATTCACGGGGTTACTATTCTCGAAGTTACTATTCACGGATACTATTTACTTAGTTACTATTCACCCGGGGTACTATTCATGACAAAAAAAATTGATTTTTTGTCCAAATTATTTTTGATACAATATTATTATTGAATTTTATTCCACAAAGCAGTATCATGTTGATAATTTGGACATTATTGAATTCTGGAAAAATTAAATTATAAATCTTTAAAAATTTATCTTATGCTTTCTTTTAATTGAATGCTTATATCATTGTCATCATCCTCATGCTTATATTATGGTGAAAGTCATATGTGGCCCGTAGTGCATGGATGGACTTGGTATGATTATGACCAGGGATTATTCAGTATAATCATGATCATAATGTTACAAATGATGTGGTAAAAGTCCTTATTGGGCCGTAGTGCATTGATGAACAGTTGTTGGCCTGATCATGACCATTGATGAAAACACGAATATCCTTGACCGCAGTGCATGAATAATTTGTGGTCATGGTACTAATGAATATCCTTGGCCGTAGTGCAGGGATGATTCGATGAAGTGGATTATTTATTAAGCTGGGTCTCAACGATAAAACTGTTGATAAACTTTTTAAATCATTGAAGATAGTAGATTTTATGTTCTACTTGACTCTTCTAATGGATTGCTTATTCCGCTGTAGTTAAACTTGATGTTTATTATATTTTATCAGTTTAACACTGTTGAAGGCTGACGATAATTTATTCTGCATTATCTTAGTCATAATAATTCTTACTGGGCTAGTTGAGCTCACCCTTTGCTTTCATTGTTCTCTTCAGGAAATGAGAATATAGCTGAGACTAGTCGCGGAACAAAGTGACGGTCCAGATTGTAACATTAGTAGTCCTCACTATTCTGTGAAATAGTATGAAAATAAATGTAATGATGACTTATTTTGAGTTTGAATATTGTCTAGAAGACAATATTTATATTAAAACTCACAGCTCATTTTGTATAATTAAGTTTGTATTTGTATTCAGTACCATGTATTTGGCGACTTAGAATGGATGATGTATACCTATTTTGGGGGCGTCACACAGATATGGTGCGAAGCACTAAGTGCAGTAAGTAAACGCATTAGTACACATTCATTCAAATGTAAATGTAACATCCACACACAAACATATAAAATATTTGAAAAGTTTATAAATAGCGGCTTAAGCCCTCTTACTGGAGTCCCCAGCAGAGTCGCCACCTGTCGACATTGGGATTTTTATTTGTCCCTTTTCTGTTCTTGTCTTTTGGTGTTCTCATGTTAGGTGAGATTTGTTTGAAAAAATAAGTTGTGAAAAGGTCCGACATGTATATGTCGACGAGCGAACTATAAGAGTCACCAGTTGGTTTTTTAAATGGTTGTACCAACATAATCGAGAAAATATTTGCACATTGACCTAGTGATGTGACACTGCTTAACGGGTCTGCGAAACCAAGATTCGTTAGGGTCCGGAGACTTGGTTATGCAGAAGGAAGGTGTTAGGCACCCCCTGACATCCGTGTTGCCACGGTGACTGCCACTTTTTAATTAAACTGTTATATGAATGTGTGTATATGGATCAACGTGCAATTATTTGGAAGTAGTGCTATGCATCGTTCACACCTATATAAAAAGGGTTTGAATTTCTGTATAAAAATTTAGTTTTAACAAGATATAGCAGTGATGTTTTGTAAAAAGAGGTTTTTTAAACCCTTGTACTCAATAGTAATTGAGGCCTTTGATACTTCTATTTTATTATGTGTTCGGCTTGATTGCTTTTATTTTCGAGATGCGAAGCACCTTCGAGAAAATAATATACATAGCAGTGCCGAACTCCTTGTGGGAATGAGAGCCATCTAAGGAAATTCAAACACCGTAAATAATTAACAAGTCGAGTACAGCTGAAAATGTCCATCACGGGAACCGAATATAGATTCAGTAAACTGAATCTGTGATCACATAATTCCTAGGCTCTCATGATGTAGCAATTTGTATGAAAGTTGTAAACAGTTATATATATAAGCAGTATATATATATATATATATATATATATATATATATATATATATAATCAACCACTGTGAAACACCTCCATAGGGGATTAAAAAATGAAAATAAAGTAGTAAAAACACAATCAACCACCACGAAACACCTCCATGGGGGATTGAGAAAATATAAATAAAGCAATAAAAACTAATCAACCACCACGAAGCATGTAAAACCTTAACTTTTATGAATAAAGATTAATTTTTCTCAAAATATATTTTTGAATATTATGGCGTGGATGTGATATAATGTTATAGTTGTGGGTATTATTTACAAATTTTGCAAAATAAGCAAGTGGTTATATAATATTCGATTGGTCGGGGGATATTCATTTTAACAGGGAATATTAATACGACGACACAATCATTGGTGGACCCCACAACGAAAGTATTGTCGTAGTGAGAAAACAACAAAATTATCTTTTTATAAAAATAACGGCGAAAGTTTTACCGTTAAACTGTTGAACTACCCGGTGGTAAAAGTACAATAATACGCGTGGTTGCATAGTAGCACACGGTATTGATTATTGATGCTTACGTGAGAAGTCACTCAGTTATACTCAATTATTATTACAGTAATTGCTGCATAATATCTTTCATATTATTGATTCAATAATTGTCACAGTATCATCTGTATAATATTTTATATTATTAAATCAATAATTGAGATGACAAAGTTATTCATATTATTATTTGCAATATTGACAATGTCTAGAAGTTCTGTCAAGGGGAGGTTTGGTCACCTAATTGCGCTCCAATAAGGAGATATCCTTATCAGAAAGCCCCCTCTTTTCTGGGAACGATCTGGTTGTTAAATATTGTGAGTTATAATATTAATAATGAATAAGTTCGTGTTGATTAAAGATGAAATTGATAGCTTCATTGTGTTGGGATTATTAGTGTTAGTAGAAATTGACATCTATTTCGATAATAATAGATATCTGGAGGTTATATTGACCAATCGGGTAATTAATTGAATAAATGAGCAATTAATTGCTATTAATTCACATGCTCATAACTATTGATTCACATGCATGTACTATTAGAGGAGATGGTGCAAAATTGATAATACTTACATGACTAAATTAAAAATGGAAGTATAGATGAAGGTACTATACTGTAATTATTTTTCTCACATGATTGTACTATTGATTCACAAGATGTACTATTAGGGGAGGTGGTGCAAGTTTGATAATACTTGCAGGTCTAAATTAAAAATGAAGAAAAAGATGAAGGTATTATACTGTAATATTTCGATCCCCAAAATATACAATTATCGAAACTATATTTTCCTATAAATAGAAGCTTATTATTCTTTCATTCTCACCAATTCACTAAGACTCATAAGAGCATTTATAGAGAGAGAAGCTTTAGAGAGAAAGTAGAAGAGAAGTCTATTACCTCGTTATTCTAATATCCAGTCTTCTTCTGAGGTAAGGGATATTATTTTGTTCAGTATTCATAGAAATAATATTTTCTTCCATACTCTGTAGTATGTGAGTAATATTTTTTCGTCTTGTATTCCTGATTATACCATCATTCAGTTAAAGTATTGCTTCTATATTCCGTGAAATTAATAAAATATCCTTGAAATTTGAGCTTCATCTAGTATCGCTTCACAAGTATATTTTCTGCACATTCTTGTTAAATTTTAAGTTTTTCATGCCGGAGTACTGTCCATGAGTACTATTCATTTATACGGTACTATTCACAAAAGTACTATTCACGGGTACAATTCATAAAGTACTATTCACGGAGTACTATTCCCAAAATACTATTCACGTGATACTATTCACTTGGGTACTATTCATAACAAAAATTGATTTCTTTTTGGTCCAAATCATTTTTGATACATTATCATTCTTGAATTTTACTCGATAAAGCAGTATCATGTTGATAATTTGGACAATATTGAATTCTGGATAAATTAAATTATAAATCTTTAAAAATTTATCCTTGAACTTGTTTTATTGAATTCTTATATCATTGTCATCATCCTCATGTTTATATTATGTTGAAAGTCATCCGTGGCCTGTAGTGCATAGATGGACTTCGTATGATTATGACTAGGGATTATTCGGTATAATCATGATCGTAATGTTAAAAATGATGTTGTAAAAGTCCTCATTGGCCCGTAGTGCATTGATGGACAGTTGTTGGCATGATCATGACCATTGATGAAAACATGAATATCTTTGGCCCGTAGTGCATGGATAATTTGTGGTCGTGATACTAAAGAATATCTTTGGCCGTAGTACAGGGGTGATTCGATGATGTGGATTATTTATTAAGCTAAGTCTCAGCGATAAAAGTGATGAAAAATCTTTTAAATCATATAAGATAGTAGATTTTATGCTTTACTTGACTCTTCTTATGACGCCCCCAAAATAGGTATGCATCACCCATCTTGAGTCACCAAATACATGGTACAAAATCAAATACAAACTTAAGTATACAACTGTCGTGTAGAATACGACAAGATATAAGTTGGGAGTTTAAACAAGAATATTGCCTTTTAGACAATATACAAACTCAAATTTAATATTATTACAATTATTATCACACTATTTCATAGAATAGTGAGGACTACTAAAGTCATTTATCCTGGACCATCACTACAGTACCCAACTCGTCCCATCTACGTTCTCATTTCCTGAAGAGAACAGTGAAATAAAGAGTGAGCTCAACTAGCCCAGTAAGAAATATTATGACTAAGAAAATACAGAATAATTTATCGTTAGCCTTCAACAGTGTTAAACTGATAAAATATAACAAACATCAAGTTTAACTACAGCGAAACAAGCAATCCATTAGAAGAGTCAAGTAGATAATAAAATCTACTATCTTCTATGATTTAAAAGGTTTTTCATCACTTTTATCGCTGAGACTCAACATAATAAATAATCCACATCATCCCTGCACTACGGCCAAGGATATTCATTAGTATCACGACCACAAATTATCCATGCACTACGGGCCAAGGATATTCGTGTATTCATCAATGGCCATGATCATGCCATAAAATAATTCATCTTTTCATTCTTGGCCGAATAGAATCCATAGCCATAATCATACCAAAAATTGTCCATCAATGCACTACGGGCCAATGAGGACTTTTTCCACATCATTTGTAACATTACGGTCAGATTATACCGAATAATCCCTAGTCATAATCATACCAAGTCCATCTATGCACTAAAGGCCACAGATGACTTTCAACATAATATAAGCATGAGGATGATGACAATTCAATAAAACAAGTTCAAGAATAAATTTTAAAGATTTATAAATTAATTTATCTAGGAACCAATAACGTCCAAATTGTCAACATGATACTGCTTTGTGGAGTAAAATTTAATAATGCTCAGAAGAATATTTCTATGAAAAGATACTGGATGGAGCGCAAATATCTAGGATATTCTACTAATTTCATGGAGTATAGAAGCCAAAATTTTAACCAACTAAGTATAATAGAATATATGAAACCGCAAATGGATTTTCGTCTGCCATTCGGTAATCCACTTAGACAGACCATTTACACAATTTAAAAAGGAATGAATACAAAGGATCATTCATCATGCATGTGATAATCCACATAAACGGGTTATTCCAACAGAATAATAAAGAATGGAATAACAGAAAAAATCACCATGCATGCGATAGACCGTACAAATAGGTTATTCCAACAGAATAATAAAGAATGGAACCAAGTCATGCGTAATTCGCACAAACAGGATGTTCCAACAGAATAATAAAGAACGAAACCAGGTCATGCGTAAATCGCACAGACAAGATGTTCTAACAGAATAATAAAAAACGAAACCAGGTCATGCGTAATTCGCACAGACAGGATGTTCCAATAAAATAATTAAGACCGAAACCAGGTCATGCGTAAACGCACAGACAGGATGTTCCAACAAAATAATAAACAATGGAATAACAGAAGAATTTCACCATGTATGCGATACTTCGCATAGACAGGTTATTCCAACATAATGATAAAGAATGGAATAACAGAAGTTCTCTTCATGAAGACGAAAAAAATAATACCCCTTACGAGTACAACAAATAATATCCCTTACCTTAGAAGAAACTGGATATAGGAGTAGTGAAGTACTAGAATACTTTTCTTCTTTCTCTCTATAGTTTCTCTCTCTAGAGTTTCAGTGAATTCGTAAAAAATAATGAAGAAATGAGCTTCTATGTATAGGAGAATAGACTGAATAGTAACTAATTCATGAACGGTCCAGATTGATTTACTTTTAAATGGACGGTCCATATTGATTTACTATGCAGTATTAATAAAATATTCTAATAAAATAAAATCTTTTAAATAAAATATAATATATTCTATTTATAATATAATAAAACGAATAACTTTATAAAAGTATTCTGTTTTATATAAAAAGATTTTACTATACAAATACTATGCAGGCACTATGCAAATACTATGCATAATAGAATATTATATATTCTATTTATAGTCTAATAAAATAAATAACTTTACAAAAATATTCTATTTTATATAAAAAAATTTTACTATGCAAACACTATGCATAATAGAATATCATATATTCTATTTATAGTCTAATAAAACAAATAACATTATAAAAGTATTCTGTTTTATATAAAAAGTATTCTGTATTAAGGTCAGTCTAGTCAGATGACGACATGTTTGACTACAAGTTTGCAGCCTTTTTGGAATTTTACCGGGTAGTAGGTCTGATTGGTTCCCTGCAAAAGACTTGCATAGTTTAGTCTTTAGGGAATGTGTATAATAACATGCTAAGTGATGTGCCCATTTTAGGAATTTTATCCTGCACAAACGGATGTCAGCTATATGTAGCATGTTAATTAAAATATGTATGTGTACAAATTTCATCATAATTCTCATTACATGGAGATAGATATGGAATGAAATTACAAGTAATTTGAAATGAGAGCATGAAGAGACTTTCCTCCGTTTTGGGTTTATCAGAGGCTGACCTATCTTAGGTTACTCTCGCGGCTTTTTGGCATGAATGTTCCTAAATCATCGCAATCTACTTGACGGGAAGTTAATCCGATCTTTCAACTGGAGCAAATGTAATAACCCGGTATTTTCTATATAAATAAATAAGAAATTTTGCATATTAATTTTTTTATTTTAAAGATGAGAATATGTGTCAAGTAATGTGTATGTATATATGTGATTAATAAAATTATTTATTTCATGAATAATTTCAAACAATTTTATTTTAGAAATATTGATTATTATAAAGTATATACTTATAATAAGTAATTTTATAGTAAAAATGTCTTTATTATTTATTTTCTATGAAAATATAAATTTTATATTATTTAAATAATATATGAAATGATTATTGGAATTATTATAATTACTATTTTATTATATGAATTTTAGTTCAGAGTTTTAAGTTAATTATTTTAACTTAATTAATAATGTTATATATGAAAGATAAACCAGATATGGAATCCAAACCCTAAATTTGGGTATTAATCAAGGGATGAGAATAATAATATAATATTAATTATATTTTAATATTTTAGTGCTATAAATATGTACTGTAAATGCGTAGTTTGATAATAGTGGGCCAAATATGGTAAATTAGGTCATAACCCTCATATCGTATTATTAAACCCTAATTATTAAACTCGGTTATGAGTTTAAGACTGAGCAGTAATTGTGTTATATGAATTTTACTGTGTATTATATAATTTCTGTAATTAGGAGAAACCCTAATTATTTATTTGAAAACCCTAATTGCAAATTTTAGAAACCTTAATTATTATTTTTGTGAATTATAAAACCCTAATTATTAATTTGGTAACCTAATGATGTTAAGGAACCCTAATTATTTAAACCCTAATTTTCTATTAAAAACCCTAATTTAATTAGTGTGTTTAAAATTAAAATTTTATTACACTTTAATTTTTAATTGTCCAAATCCTATAAATTATTTGGAAAACTTTAAGATGTAAAATCTAGTGATTAAACCCTAGATTCAATAATATTGGACAAGAATACCCTTAAAATTTAAAATAATTACCAAAGTGCCCTTTTGTCCCATATGTTGAATTATTGTTAGACAAGATCTAGCAAAAATCTGGCCAGCCACCCTAGACCTACCTATGAGCCTATAATCTATAACACATCACATGATCAGCCATCCCATACATGCATACATGATTTGCTAGATTTAAGAAAGAGAAAGTGCTCATTTTTGGCTTAAACTATTCACAAGCACTTAGCCATTCTCTCTCAAGCTCAAACCCACGAAATTCCCTTGTTAGATCAGTCCATGATCCAGCCCCGCGATTACCAGTAGCAGATCAGAAGAACAAAATCATAATCAAAGCTTAGAAAAGGTACAAAAACCCTAGCCTCAAATCTGTCCAAAGATTATGTGTTAGATGTTATGATTTAATGTTAGAATATGTTTATTATAGTGTCTTATGATGATCTGGGTTGCTAGATGTTAGATCCATAACATTTAGAAGCTCAGATTTGAAGATCTACAAAATCTGGAAAAATTGTGTTCAGTGGTCTGACATTGAATGTCAGTGGCCACAGATCCTTTCTAGATTATGTTTTGTGTTGTTTGTAAGCTGTTATTGGTAGCCTGAAATGTTGTCTTTAATCTACAAAAATAATAGAGGTCATTTAATGTACAGATTGGTAGTTATTCACGGTCAAATACCGTTGACCGGGACTTTTCTGGGCAGCCCAGAAAGCCAAGAACAGAAGTCTGACAAGATGTTCATGATCTCAGAGCTTGCACATGTTTTATGTTTTGATTGTGTTAATGTATTTAGTTTATAGTATGTTATGTGTTCTTGAAATCTGTACCTTTATATCTGTTAAATAACAAACATGAGGGATTTTATGGGCGATCAAACTAGGCCATCCGGTCATGAATATGATTTTCTTGAAATTCCAGAAATTTCTAGGATGAACTTTCTGACAGGTTTTGACTAGATCGAATCTGGTTATTGTGTTATACTTCGACTGATTTGTTGTTGGATATATGTTCCTTGACATATGAGCTATGAATTAAAACCTTAATATCATTATTTCAATGACCAAAACATGTAAATATTTGAGCTTTAAGATGGCCAGTCGAATTAATTAGGTTTCTGGAAAACCCAGTACCCACCTAACATCTTCTTTGGAGACTTAGACCTCTTTGTGTGTTTATAGTATGGCCTAGATGTTGATTTCTAATTGTAGTGTTGTGTAATGACTACAAGATCATGGCTAGAAATTACCCAGAAACACACCACACAATGGGTTACACTTGGTAAAAGTAGGCCACTCGATAACTGCACTTGAATTTCTAGGTTTGGCCAAGAACATGAAGAACACCTATAGCGACGGTTCTGTCGCTATAGGCAGTCTTTAGCGACAAATAGTATTTTATTTTTTGGAAATTAATAATTAATTATAAAAAATTAGTTTTTAATTATTAAAAATATAAAATAAATTATTAAAAATTATTTTAAATTCCAAAAATTAGTTTTTAATTATTTTAAATATATTTCATAAATATTTAATATTTTTTGAAATATTAAAGGTATTTTATTTATTTAATTATATTATTAAATAAATTAGTTAAAAATAATTTTAATACTTGAAAAATCATTTAAAATTATATTATGATATAATAAAATATTTTAAGTTATTTATAATAACTTTTAATATTTTGTGATAAATTTCATTAATAAATTAATATTAATGATAATTAAGTTATGTACTAAATGAATTAAATGAATTAATTAAAAATGATTTTATTATATTAAAAATCATTTTAAATAATAATAAAGTATTTAAAAATATTTTAAGTTATAAAATATAACTTTTATTATTTAAAAGTAAATTTCATTAATTAATTATTATTAATGATATTAAAGTTATTTAATAATTACATTAAATGATTTAAATAGTATAATAATCATTTTAAATAAAAATAAAGTGTTTAAAGATATTTTAAGTTATAAAATATAACTTTTAATATTTAAAGGATAATTTCATTAATAATTTAATAATAATTATTATTAATTTATTATTAATAATATAAAATTTATTTAATAATTATATTAAATAAATAGTTTATAAATGGTTTTATTAATTTAAAAATCATTTAAAAGAGATATAATTGAATTAAAAATATTTTAAGTTATACTTAATGACTTTTAATATTTTGACAAATAAAACATTAATACTTTAATATTAATGGTAAATATTTAAGAATGATTTTAAAAATATTTAAGGGTAATATTAATACTTTAAAAATATTTTGAGTTATTATAAATAACTTTAATATTTTGGCAATAGTTTCATTAATAGTTTAAAATTAATTAAAAATTAATGATAATAGAATTAGTTAATATTTAAATCATTTAATAATGATTTCAGAGTTTGAAAATTCATGATAAAGTATAATAATTATTTAAAAAATATTATAAGGCTATGAAAAATAATATGACTGATATTTAAAATATCTAAACGAATATTGAACTACACGATAGAGTCTTAGACTCGATATTTACCCAATAAAACTGTCGGTACACCGAAATATTTCAGAAATTGATCTGAACTTAGATAAATTGACTAGATATGTGTTTGTTAGTGAATCAATAATTGTTAGATATATGTGACGAAGTGATTAGGTTATGTGCTGACTGCAATAGACAGTGTTTTGTGTTACGATATATTATTCTAATTGAACGAATGATCTTATTACTGATAGGTCGATGTATAAAAGATTATTCTAAGTTGCGTTATTGTAAGCAACAGCTCAGGCAAGTATCTAAACCTTATGCACTACTTTTATTTCGTGCAAACAGGTATATCATGTTATACAAGTTTCCTAAACTTACTCCAATTATTATTGTGTCAGATTATTAACTCTGTTATTATTGATTATGTATTCAATCATTTTATTCATACAAGTTCTTACATTATCCAATCATTGTATTATTGTATAATTCAGATATTTATTCTGTTCGTTAATTCGTATATAGGGTTAGACAAGTGTCCCCACTTGGATAACCATTTTATTTAATCATATGTTGATACATACTTATTGATTTCAAGTATGTATACGTTGACTTAAAAGCCGTCTAAGCTATTTGATTCAGCTAGACATATTGTTGAACAAGATAGAATGTTATTGTATACAACCAGATTGTTTTGGTTTGGATTCCCGACTAAGTATGAACATCCCGAATATAGGAAAACTTTTGTGCACCTAAGGTGGATAGAGTGAACGATGATATCGTTCTTGCATGTAGTATTGATCAATACAGGGCACATTGGGCAGATCACCCCCGTGTCCGTAAGTTATGACGGTTTGTGGATGAAGTTCTGCTAAACCCTAGCAAAAATGAAAAACAATGTTCATAGTCTGTCGACTGATCTCCAATTATAGTCTATACGTAGTTTCAAAGATTATATGTGGAAGTGATATGTTGTTATTATTGGTTCAGCTTACTTCACAACTGTTGATTCGTTGTAGAAGTGTCTTTCAAAGAAAACATTTAATTCATTCAGCTAATATATATTGTTTTCATTACTTGCTGGGCAATCCAATGCTCATTCTTGCTTTAAATTTAAATGTTTTTAGTTAAGTATGATCAACCCGAAGGCTCAACCAATAACAAGGGGAAAGGAAAGCTGTTCAAATGAGATTTATAATATGTTGTGTAATAGTTATAGTTAATTAAGAAAATGATACTTATTATCTATGATGTAATGAATGTTTAAAGGTCTCGTACCTGGGAGTATACTTTGATGCATATGTAAATTAAGTTTGAATTTTATATTATTATTAGTATTATTCAGCTTATAGAAATGGTATCGTGAAGCACCGAGTTCGGGTTTCAAGTACCCGGATTTGGGGGCTTCACAGGTTGGTATCAAAGCTTTAGGGTTAGAAACCTTAGGTGAGATCGACCTTAGGCTATAACCTTAGAATAGAGGGAAACGTAGAAAATACAAATAACTCATATAGAGTTTAAAAGGAGATGAATTGAATAAATTCCTCGTTAAACAAAATAAAAGATAACTTATATAAAATTATTAATTATTGTGTGTATATACTATATGTTAATCAAGATAGTTAGTGTGTAGATGTTATGTGAGATAAGGATTAGCATACCCTCAGGTCGTAAAGAAGGAGTCAACCTCCATAACCGAGCCAATATCAAAGCCAATAGTTGAAATAGAGGCTCACATTGAAAGTTACCTCAATGAGGTGATTATACAGGAAAGATATGGCAGTGATGTTTTATAAAATAGAGGCTCACATTTTAAGGAAGATATGGCAGTGATGTTTTATAATAGAGGTTTTTCAAACCCTGATTCTCAATCGTAATTGAGACCTTTTAAACTCCCATTTTATTAAATGTTCGGCTTGATTGATTTTATTTTACAGATGCGAGGCATCCGTACGAAAATAATGTACAAAATAATGCCGACTTCCTCATGGGTATGGAAACCATCTGAGGAAATTCAGACACCGTAGAATAATTTACAACCTACTTACAGCTGAAAATGTCCATCACGGGAACCGAATCTAGATCCAGTAGGTTGAATCTGTGATCACATGATTCCTAGGCGCACAAGATACTGCAATTTGTATGAAAACAGTAAGCATGTATATATATAAAAGTTGTAAATATATATACATACAGGATCACCAACCACGAAGCACCTCCATGGGGGATCAGAAAAGTAAATAAAGCTGTAAAAGCTATCAACCGTCACGGAGGAAACTCCAGGCGGGACGAAACATAAATGAAGCTGTAAATACGGTCAACCGCCATGAAGGAAACTCCAGGCGGGACGAAATATAAAAAAAGTTGTAAAAGCGA
This sequence comes from Panax japonicus, assembly GCA_020205505.1. NCBI lineage: Eukaryota > Viridiplantae > Streptophyta > Magnoliopsida > Apiales > Araliaceae > Panax > Panax japonicus. Next base: position 44,256,735 of record CM035104.1, on the reverse strand, counting down.
TCAACTTTCACTAAGAAAACTCCAGGCAGGATGAATATATATATATATATATACAAAAGCAATAAACGCACCGGATGTAAAATTCAGGCTCATCGAACAGAGTTCGACAATAGTTCATGTATATAAATATATATATATATATATATATATATATATATATATATATATATATATATATATATATATATATACACACACAAAAGCAGAGTAAACGCACCGGATGTAAAATCTAGGCTCATCGAATAGAGTCCGACCACAGTTCATATATATATATATATATATATATATATAGAAAACTGATCAGGTCCGGACTCCCGGACCTGATCAAATTCGGACCCAAAATTATTATTTTTTTTTTTAGAACAACTAAAAAAAATTTATGGAACTGAAATTTTTCCATAATACAGTGTTTTGGGTGTGTTTTTAATACCTACACCAACCAATGTATGTACAGTCTGCCCAGACTGTACAGACATGTTTTGTTATAGGCATCCAAATCACGCCCAAAATACTGTATTATGTAAAAATTTTAATTCTATAATTTTTTTTTAAGTTGTTTCAAAAACAAAAAAGTAAAAATAAAAAAAAAAGTTCAGATTTTAAACCTGTCCGGACTCCCAGACAGGATCCGGCCTCTATATATATATATATAGAAGCAGAGTAAACGCACCAGATGTAAAATCCAAGCTCATCGAACAGAGTCCGACCACAGTTCATATATATAAATATATATATATATAAAAGCGAGTAAACGCTCCAGACCAAAGTCTAGGCTCATCGAACAAAGTTTGACACACACAGTTAATATATATATATATATATATATATTAAAGCAAATAAACGCTGTAGACCGAAGTCTAGGCTCAATCGAGGCATAACTATATATATATATATATATATATATATATATATATATATATATATATATAAGCTGAAACAAAACCACGGACCAAAGTCCGGGCAATGCACGCAACACGACTCTCAACGTGAAGAAGGGTGTGTGCAGAGATGAAGAGAAAGACTTTAAAGTGTGTGAGAAGGTTTACAGTTGACTACCAAAGAAGACTTTTATATCTTTAGAATGGGTAAACACTGGCTTAGGTACAAAAGGGCTATATATGAGCTCACGGGTGTTTAAAATGAGAAAGTACACTGCATAGAGTGAGTACAAAGCAAATTGGGCAGGGATTCCTTGCCATTTTCTCTTGCAAAATGGCCACCCCAAGCCCTCTATTTATAGAGGGGGTGCCGCAGGTCTACCTATGGCACCTAGTAGCAAGTGCACCTGCGGCTGCCCGAGGTGCACCTTCTGTATATATATATATATATATATATATATATACAGAAGTAGAGTAAACGCACCAGATGTAAAATCCAGGCTCATCGAACAGAGTCCGACCACAGCTCATATATATAAATATATATATATATATAAGCGAGTAAACGCTCCAGACCAAAGTCTAGGCTCATCGAACAAAGTTTAACACACAGTTAATATATATATATATATATATATATATATATATTAAAGCAAATAAACGATGCAGACCGAAGTCTAGGCTCAATCGAGGCATAACTCGATAATGTTAGTCAATAAATATATAATATATATATATATATATAAGCTGAAACAAAACCACGGACCAAAGTCCGGGTAAATGCACGCAACACGACTCTCAACGTGAAGAAGGGTGTGTGCAGAGATGAAGAGAAAGACTTTAAAGTGTGTGAGAAGGTTTACAGTTGACTACCAAAGAAGACTTCTATATCTTTAGAGTGGGTAAACACTGGCTTTGTAGGTACAAAAGGGCTATATATGAGCTCACGGGTGTTTAAAATGAGAAAGTACACTGCATGGGGTGAGTGCAGAGCAAATTGGGTAGGGCATCCTCGCCGTTTTCTCTTACAAAATGGCCACCCCAAACCCTCTATTTATAGAGGGGGGTGCCGCAGGTCTACCTATGGCACCTAGTAGCAGGTGCACCTGCGGCTACCCGAGGTGCCCCGGGCAGTGTGGATCCCGCCATGTCGAAGTACGTACATTTGGACAACGCGTTGTTCGCTCGGTCGTTCATAACTTTCAATCCGGGAGTTCGATGGAAGTGTGTCATATCATTCCGGAAAGCTCATTTTGAGAGATACACAATGAAATAAGATTTTCCCTTTTTTGATTCCAGGAAGATGGTTCCATGACTAAAATGGCATTCCCGGGTTTTCGTCAGGTAGTCCGTTGAGCCGTTTTCCGTAGTTTGCACTCGAAAGTTAAGATATGGTTCTTGTGGGACTTATATTGAAGTATATTGAGTTTACATGAGTTGATTTGATGTGAGTTGAAGTTGAGTTAGCAAAATGACCATTTTACCCCTCCTGGGGTTATCTCCGATTTTCGCACAGTTGTAGCAGTATTTTCTCAAGATTGTCACTGAGGTTGACTTGATGTTGACTTTGACTATCCCCAGGGTTATCTCTGAGATTGGCTTGACCTCCTGGGTCTACCTCCAGGCTTTGATCTTGATCCCCTGGGGTTATCTCTGGGGTTGAAACCGATTTTTTCGGGGTTATCTCCGTGGTTGGAAACTATTTTCCCGAGGTTATCTCCGGTGTTGGAAATTGGATCTCCCGTGGCTATCTTCGGGATTAAAATTAATGTTGTATTTCTCCAGGGTTATCTCCAGAGTGTGAAAAAGATGTTTTTGTCCTCCTGTATAGTCAATAATCTGCCTCTCCTCCCAACATAAACGTGGCAAAGGTAACCTTTTGCTCCTTTGAATTGATAAGTAGGTTTTATACCTACTTATCCGGTATCTTTTACTTGAATTAGTTGTTTTTATTCATGTGTCTTAGTTACTTTTCATGCATTTTGTGTTCTTTTTGTAGGTTATATGTTTGGAAGCGATGTGAGCGATTATTGGTAAGGAAAAGCACGGAAAATACAAACAAAAGCAAGCCGGACATCGTTTATGCTTTTATGTTCATTTCATGTTCTTGGCTTGAAGCTTGGACTATATTGTAGAGCGTTTTCTTAGCTTTCCGTAACATCTTGAATCATTCAAATCGGAGTTCGGATGAAAGAGTTATTACATTTCTACCGACGGACGTTGAACTTCACCGTTTTGGGTGGTGATTTTCATAGCAGTCACTTCCAGTCCAATTTTAACCATCATGCATTCGTTATTTCTCAAAGCTCAAAGAATGAAATGTGTAGATCTCGTCGATAGCTTCGATTTGATAGGTAGCAGGACTCATAACTCCTCTTGGTTTAGAAGTTATGGCAGTTTTAGCAGAGGAGGTTCCAGTAGAAAATTTTGTTGGCAGATTGGTACCCAGCCGGGGCTGGGCGTTTTTAGCCTTAGGACCCAGCCGGGGCTGGGGTCCTGGGCATTTAAGAAGTCCACTACCCAGCCGGGGCTGGGTTTTAACAAAGGAAATACTCAGCCGGGGCTGGGTATACGCGAAAATGAGCGGATTTTGTCCGAATTTGAGTCCGAAAAGGATTGTTTCGAGTTGTTTGATTCAAGGACTTCCAAGAGGACTTAAAGACATGTACAAATGCTATAAAAGGAGGGGAATAACACAGATTAGAGGAGATTATTAGGAGATATTAGGAGATTAGAGAGCATTCTATTAAATTAGATTAGAGTAAATTAGAGAAAAACACTAGTTCTAATTAGATTTGGAGATTGAAGCAACTTGGAGACCATTGAAGATTCAAAGTAGGAGCAAGGAGGGAGCGTCAAATCTACAGACAATAGATTATTTCTTCTCATCTTCTTCTATCTTTATCGTTTAATGTGTATTCAATTGTGGATTCTTAGTTTTAATTCAATAATCATGAACTAATTCTTTCTTTGAGATTACAATGGATCTTATTGTGTAGTTTATTTTAATATTCTTCGTTATCAATTATTATGTTCTATTGAGAGGATTGTCTATTGTGATTTGGACTTAATTGTTTAATTGCTTGGCCATCAATTACCATGATAATCTATATGAACTCGAGAGATGAAGTATAGATTTAGATCTAATCATGATAGCATGTGTTCAGGATTTTGTTAGTAGCTTAAACTTGATGTTTGTTAAGGTAGAGATATGCTTGACATCGCATGTAATCGTATAGAGAACTTATTCTTCAACTTTCTTCAATTGTAATTCACATAGAGATATAGTGGGTTAGTTGATTAAGGTGTTTAACGAATTTCTATCTTAATTGTGGATTGACGTTAATACGGTATTAGTGCATCGAGAGGTGGTTAATACTACTTTCGTGTTCTTGATTAACAATTCGGGATAGAGAATAATTGATGAGAAGTGTGTTAACCTAAATGAAACAATAAGTGAAGTTGTGATCTTAAATCTTCATAATCTGATTTTTAATTAGTGGTACTTAGAATTAGTTTAGTTAAATATTTTAATTTATAACATTAAATTCATTTGTTTAAATAAGATTGAGTTGGTTACGGGTTAGTACTTGGTGATTTTTATTAAATAATTCTCTGTGGGAACGATACTCAACTTATCACTTTATTACTTGTTAACCACGTATACTTTCGTGTTGTGCGTAACTAGATTTTACCTAACAAGTTTTTGGCGCCGTTGTCGGGGAATTAGTTTAGTATTTTTTTACCAATATTAACTTCAATCAAATTAGTCTTAATTTAAATATTTTTATTTTTATTTTTAATTCTCTTCCTATATTTCTTTCTTTTCAGGTACCATGGATGACTTTGCGTATCAATGGCCATACACAAACATGACTCAGCCAAAGGGAATGGAGATTGACAGACTCGCGACACTTTCCGCAATGTTAGCACAGATTGAAGAACTTTCGAGGAAGTTGGACGTTGTTGTAGCCCAACAAAATCAAAGGATAACAGTTACTTGCAATTATTGTGCTGGTAATCATCCGAGTCATCAATGCACCGTCAATCTTGGGCCGTTACAGTATGGTGGTAACGACCTCAATCAGTATGCATATGATAATTACGATCAAGTTTGGGGGTATCACCCGGATTCGTCATGGAGCTACAATTATGAAGACCAATACTCTACTCCAAATTCAACATACACGCCGAAATTCTCATATCAACCTCCATTAAAAGAAGAAAAGTCAAGGTTGGAGGAATTGGTGTCCAAGTTCATAGCATCAAATGAGGAGAGAATGAGTAATCAAGCGAGGTCAATTCAAAATCTTGCGGATCAGATAGAGCAAATGACCAAAGCCGTAAGCAACCTTCCTCCAAACACTTGGTTTTATGGCATGGATGATGAAATTGATGAAGAACCCGAACCAAATCTGCAACTGGATGAGCCACAAGGTAAAGGAAGTGTGGAGACAATTGGGGATAATGAAATAGAGGTCCACAAAGATCTAAATGGGTCTCCACCAAAGTTCAACGATCTGGTTAGATTTGCAAAACCGTGCCCGCTTGGTAGTCATGTCGTCGGCGAAGATCTTATTGACATAAGAGTGAGTACAATTTTGAATCCATGGTGGGACGAGAAAGAGAAGATAGACGAAGAGCACATTGTGTGTGACAAGCTTCCACGCCCCAAAGTGATCACATACACAATGAAGAAAACACCTAGCTATGGGACGTTCTTGATTGAGATCTTACCAAATCAGAGCATGCTAGGTGACTTTGATGCATTGGCCATCGTAAATGGGAACCTACCAAAAGCTACATTATTTCCGATGGATGGAGGGTTCCTCAACTTTCGAAGAGGAATTGGATAGCATTGACCAGAAAAAGTCAGGCTGAAAGACTATAAATCAAGCGCTGACTGGGAGGCAACCCAAGAATTTTTTATATTTATATGCTTTACTAGTTTATTTAGTAGATAGGAATTAAGTTGCTTATTAAGTTCTCTTATAATCTAATCCATGTTGTCTCTCTTCATTGCAGGTATTGGAGGTCCAATGGATAGCAAAATGATCGTCGTCGCCATCGCCACCATCAACTCACGCTTAGTTGATTACAGGGAAGTTCTCTTCTATTTATCGTTATATTCTTACAATGAGGACATTGTAATTGCTAAGTTTGGGGGAGTTTTGTTTAATTCATTATCGCATGTTTAGTTTATGTTATGTTATTTTGCATATGTTGTTAATTTAGTTTAGGTTCATTATAAAAAAAATCAAAAAAAAATCAAAAAATTCAAAAATAATAGTTAGTTACTATGTTTATCTTGCATGAGTCCAGCTGTTTGATATTTACAGTTTGTTTTGGTCAATGATGAGATTGGGATCGAGTAGACAAGTAGCGTACTGACTATTAGAGCTTTGATGTGATTTCTTGTTATGAATTGAATTTTTTTTCTATTTGAAACTGGTATAATAAGGATAGCACAATAAAAACAACTTGTTGATTGATTGAGTTTAAATTGATACATAATGGGACTCTAAAGGATATTTCTAGTTTGAATGAAAGAATGAGAAGAATAAGTAGTGATGACTAAAGTTCGATAAAAACTTAAGTTCGGGAAAAAAATTTGGGATATATAAGCTTCAAAAAAAAAGAAAAAAAATGAAAAAAAAAATATACCGTGGCTAGTTTTGTTTCGGGGCCTTTGTTACTTGAGCAAGTACGCCCGAAGGGGTATCTTAAAACCTAGCGCCCTAAGGTCTTATATGGTCTGGGAGTCGTTGGTCGAAAGCTCGCTAAGGGGTAGCACTGTTAGCCTAATGGAATGAGACATTGCACAGTCATGGTTAAAAAGTAAAAAAAAAAGAAAAAAAAATAATAAAACGGGAAAAGAGCAAAAAGCCCCCGTAATGAAAAGTAAAGCATAAGTATCCCGGATTGGACTCTTGAACTTGGTGGATGTTTGACTTTAGTTGGATCTAGCTTGTTCGTGAATTTTGTGAGTTTTCACTGTATGATGCCTTTAAAGAGACCCTATTATGTGTTAAATTTAATTTCATATCAATTAGCATGTTTGTTGAGCACACACGCACTATATCAGTGATAACAGTTTAAGACTTGATGATTAACTAGGAAATTATTAATTGGTTTTGATATGAAGTATTATCGTGTTTGCTTGATTGCTCTAAGGCCGAGTGAATAGATTTGATTCTATCAATACTGCTGGATTCGTAGGCATATAGATTAGTTGCATTCCATTGCATTGCATTGCATTATGTTGTATTGCTTGGGGACAAGCAACGGTTTAAGTTTGGGGGTATTTGATAAGTAGGTTTTATACCTACTTATCCGGTATCTTTTACTTGAATTAGTTATTTTTATTCATGTGTCTTAGTTACTTTTCATGCATTTTGTTTTCTTTTTGTAGGTTATATGTTTGGAAGCGATGTGAGCGATTATTGGTAAGGAAAAGCACGGAAAATACAAACAAAAGCAAGCCGGACATCGTTTATGCTTTTATGTTCATTTCATGTTCTTGGCTTGAAGCTTGGACTATATTGTAGAGCGTTTTCTTAGCTTTCCGGAACATCTTGAATCATTCAAATCGGAGTTCGGATGAAAGAGTTATGACATTTCTACCGACGGACGTTGAACTTCACCGTTTTGGGTGGTGATTTTCATAGCAGTCACTTCCAGTCCAATTTTAACCATCATGCGTTCGTTATTTCTCAAAGCTCAAAGAATGAAAGTTGTAGATCTCGTCGATAGCTTCGATTTGATAGGTAGCGGGACTCATAACTCCTCTCGGTTTAGAAGTTATGGCAGTTTTAGCAGAGGAGGTTCCAGCAGAAAAGTTTGTTGGCAGATTGGTACCCAGCCGGGGCTGGGCGTTTTTAGCCTTAGGACCCAGCCGGGGCTGGGGTCCTGGGCATTTTAGCAGTCCACTACCCAGCTGGGGCTGGGTTTTAACAAAGGAAATACCCATCCGGGGCTGGGTATACGCGAAAATGAGCGGATTTTGTCCGAATTTGAGTCCGAAAAGGATTGTTTCGAGTTGTTTGATTCAAGGACTTCCAAGAGGACTTAAAGACATGTACAAAAGCTATAAAAGGAGGGGAATAACACAGATTAGAGGAGATTATTAGGAGATATTAGGAGATTAGAGAGCATTCTATTAAATTAGATTAGAGTAAATTAGAGAAAAACACTAGTTCTAATTAGATTTGGAGATTGAAGCAACTTGGAGACCATTGAAGATTCAAAGTAGGAGCAAGGAGGGAGCGTCAAATCTATAGACAATAGATTATTTCTTCTCATCTTCTTCTATCTTTATCGTTTAATGTGTATTCAATTGTGGATTCTTAGTTTTAATTCAATAATCATGAACTAATTCTTTCTTTGAGATTACAATGGATCTTATTGTGTAGTTTATTTTAATATTCTTCGTTGTCAATTATTATGTTCTATTGAGAGGATTGTCTATTGTGATTTGGACTTAATTGTTTAATTGCTTGGCCATCAATTACCATGATAATCTATATGAACTCGAGAGATGAAGTATAGATTTAGATCTAATCATGATAGCATGTGTTCAGGATTTTGTTAGTAGCTTAAACTTGATGTGTGTTAAGGTAGAGATATGCTTGACATCGCATGTAATCGTATAGAGAACTTATTCTTCAACTTTCTTCAATTGTAATTCACATAGAGATATAGTGGGTTAGTTGATTAAGGTGTTTAACGAATTTCTATCTTAATTGTGGATTGACGTTAATACGGTATTAGTGCATCGAGAGGTGGTTAATACTACTTTCGTGTTCTTGATTAACAATTCGGGATAGAGAATAATTGATGAGAAGTGTGTTAACCTAAATGAAACAATAAGTGAAGTTGTGATCTTAAATCTTCATAATCTGATTTTTAATTAGTGGTACTTAGAATTAGTTTAGTTAAATATTTTAATTTATAACATTAAATTCATTTGTTTAAATAAGATTGAGTTGGTTACGGGTTAGTACTTGGTGATTTTTATTAAATAATTCTCTGTGCGAACGATACTCAACTTATCACTTTATTACTTGTTGACCACGTATACTTGCGTGTTGTGCGTAACTATATTTTACCCAACAGGAATATCCCAAGACATCAAATATCTTGGTGATCTGCTTTATCCACGTCTCTGCCGTAAGTGGTTCTGGCTTTCCCAAAAATTCTGGTGGTCCCAACTCCTTGAACTGCTTGGCTGTGACAGACCGCACGTTGCTATCACTTCCACCCGTATTTTGTACATGAGTCTCCCTCATCTGATTTTTCATTAACTGCAAAAAGCTCCTAAATATTCCATCATTCATCGTTTGCTCGGTAGTGTTGTTTACAGGAGAAATATTGTCTTCCCGTTGCACGTTCCCTTAGGTGGTGATTAAAGGTGTCTCCATTGTCTCATTCACTCCATCGTTAATATTTCCCGCTGCCATTCTTAAATACTGCCATGAAACAAGGGTTAATTAAACAAATTAACATATTATCCTTATACTCTGACCGGCCAAATAAATACCAAATAAACTTAGGTAGGTCATACTAGCGAAGGAATTCCCCGTCTCTCCCCTCCTAGTTCTTATCTCACACCTCAGCCAGGGATCATATCCCTAAGCTTTGATACCAACAGTGACGACCCCAAAATAGGTCCATTCCATCCGACCCATTCTGAGTCTCCAAATACATATTACAGAAATAAATACAACTTTAGTAATACAATTGTCGTGCAAAATATAACAACACATATACTGTGAGTTTGAATATAACTATTGTCTAATAGACAATATAAAAACTCAAAAGGGGTCCTCATTACAATTATTGATACGCTATTTCACAGAATAGTGAGGACTAGTAATGCAACCATCTGGACTGTCAATCCATTCCCCGGCTAGTCCCATCTATATTCTCATTTCCTGAAGAGAACAGTGAAAGAAAGGGTGAGCTCAACTAGCCCAATAAGAAAATATTATGACTAAGATAATATACAACAAATTATCATTAGTCTTCAACAGGGAAAAATCAGATAAAATATAATAGACAACAAGTTTTAGATCAACAACTGCAGCGGAATAAGCAATCCATTAGAAGAGTCAAGTGGAGAAAGAATTCTACTATCTTCTATGAATTTAAAAGTCCATCATCAATATTTTATCCCTGTAACATCAATCAATACACATTTTTAATCAAATATTCATCTTTGCACTGCGGGCCAAAGATATTCATTTGTATCACCAGTTGGTCATGTTCATCTCAACACCTGTTCATCTTTGCACTACGGGCCAAAGATATTCATTAGGTAATCATTCATCTTTGCACTACAGGCCAAAGATATACATCAGTTAATCATTCATCTTTGCACTACAAGCCAAAGATATTTAGTAATATCATCATTTAGGACTGAGGATGATGAAAAATATTTTAAATGAACGAATCCAGTGAAACAAAATAACAAGTATTATAGATTCGTATTACAGTTTATCCAAGATCAATAATACTTCATAATAACCAATTTTGAAGTAAAATTCAAGAATAAAGATCAAAACATGGATACAATCAAAGATAGTAACCATAATAGACACCTTGGATAAAAAGAAAAAAATTTCATTTTTTCGGTTAATAGTGCCGTATTCGTGAATAGTGTAGTATATGTGAATAGTAACTCCGACACCAAAAGATAGAAATTCCACAAGAAAAATCAGCATGCTTCGTGAATAGTACTCGTGAATAATAACTCATAAATAGTAACTCGTGAATAGTAACTCATGAATAGTAACCCCGACATGAAAAGTTCCAAATTTGATAAAAAGTTTTAACCAATATTTCGGCATAATGATATTGAAGAAATAATATCACTTACGAAGAAAATAACATCCCTTACCTTGCAAAGACAGTACTTCTGACTGGAATACTGGATATAGTGCTGAAGGAACTTGCACCATATAGCAACACTCAAAGTATCAAAATACTCACAAGAATACGCTCGATAATATAGAGAGAGAAAGAGAGAAAACTTATGAATTCTGGTGTGATTTTCAATTCTAACTAAGCACCCTATTTATAGGAAAATGCTTAGAACCCCATAGAAGACTAACATGCTACCTGATGGCTTTACCTGTTACTATTTCCACCCACCACATTTGAAATTCAATTGAGCACATTTCTCACCAACCAATTCTAGAATTTTCCAAAATGTTTTATCATTTAAACAATAATCAGAAACTTTAATAATTCATAGAAAATAGCCCGTTTATCAAAAAAATACGAATTTTATGTCCATTCCACACGAAATTGAATTCTTTACAACTTTGTTGCTTTGAGGTTTTTCAAATTCCAAACAGAAAATACCCGAAATCCACAAATTGATGATTTTTAAATGCTTCCAATCCGACAAAATTCTGATAAAATACCTCAACATTAATTCCTTCATTAATAACCACATAAATAAATCCATCATTTATATCCACATAAAAATAAATAATTCCTTATCATATGAATCAATAATTAATTATTCACAAATAATATTACAGAATCACATTTATGACAACTAGGCTGTTCCAAGGAAAGAAGGGGCTTTCCGATAAGGATTTCTCCTTACTGGAGCGCAATTAGGTGACCAAAACTCTCCTTGACAGAACTTTCTAGACATTGCCAATAATGCTATCAAATAATATTATTCCAAATAATATAAATTATTGCTCTGATAATGGAGATGATGTGCAGTGACAATTATTGAGCAACAATAATATAAAATATCAACGCAGCAATTATTGAATCAATAAAATAAAATATTGAACAGTAACTACTGTAATAATTATTGAGTAGTGCCTTCTTACGTAAGGATCAATAATTCAACAATACTGTGTAATACCGTGTGCTACTGTACAACCACGCGTATTACTGTATTTTAACCACCGGGTATTCTAACAGTATTAACGATAACAACTACGTCGTTATTTATAACAACCCAAACTTTATCGTTTTCTTCATCAGACAGTTATCCGTTATGGGGACCACAAATGGTTGCGTCGTCGTACGAATATTCCACGACAGAAAGAATATTCCACGACCAAACGAATATTCCCCGACACAATGAATATTTTATTACCACTTGCTTATTTTGCAAAATTTACACATTTCACCCATAACCAAAGTATTATATCAAATTAACACCTTATTATTCACAATAATAATTAGAGAAATTCGATTTTATTCATTAAAAAAATTTGGGGTCTTATAACCTCCCCTCCTTATTAAATTTTGTCCTCGAAATTGACGTACGTAGCTGGTGTATCAAAAAGTTAAGGATACCTCATTTTTATTTCTGATTCCAACTCCCAGTTCATTTCTTCAATAGCACGGTTCCTCCACAAAACCTTAACTTGAGGTATAACCTTTGTGCATAGGACATGTTCTTTCTTATCCAAGATCTTAACAGGTACCTCCTCGTACGTTAAATCTTCGGTTATCTCGTCTGGTTCTAACGCAATAATGTGATTTGGGTCGTCCACATATTTGCGTAACATCGATACGTGAAAAACGTTATGAACACGCGACATACTTAGCGTTAAGGCGAGTCTATAGGCCACAGTTCCTACTTGATCGAGGATTTCAAATAAATCGAAGGCTTGAGCTTTCTTCTCTTCATCGACTCTTACTAGAATAACGCATTCTTGCACCTTTTTCTTTATATTCATCAGCTCTAGTGTGTAGCTTGAGCGGTTTTAACTTTATCGATTAAAGTCTATTTTACTCGTATATTCGTTATCTTCACGTGGGTCCCTAGAGTCTTTAACTCTATCTTCATCATTTGTAAGTTATATAAAATAGATTTTTGTGTTAATAACATCGAACTTGTAAACGCATACGATCTTCTACTCAATGCGTCAGCTACCACTTTCGTTTTCCCACGATGGTATTGAATGGTACGATCGTAATCTTCAACAGCTCAAGCCAACGTCTTTGGCGTATTATATGTTAATTTTGGTTGAAGAAATATTTAAGGGTTTTAGAAATGGGTTTTGTACTGGGGTCAATACAAAATTTGATTTTACACTCTAGGGGTAGGCTAAGAAGTCCTTCGAGAATACGTTAGGAGATTTATTAACAATAGAAATATCATTTAAAAACTGTGACTCTCATCCAAGATTTGGATAACACATGAAATAAAGGTTTCTACTAACGAAGTTTCAATCGATAAGTCAAAGTTTAACTTCTCTAGAGTTAAATTTAAACATTGAGCTCAAGCAAGAGAGATATAATAATGGGTAGAACCAGTATCTAATAAGGTATAGACTTCACAAGAATTTATAATTAACTAACTCATGCTAACTTCGTTCGGGTTACTCTCTCTTTGAGAAGTCATAAAAAACGCTCTTCCTAAAACTACCGACTTTGTTTTGTCTGTATCCACCTTTGGTCACACCGTCCCAACTGGACTTGATTTCGCTACAGGACAAAATCGAGCTATGTGACCGTCTTTTCCACAAATAAAACATATCTTGGAAAGCTGTGAACAGTTTGGACTTATATGTCCCTCCTATCCGCATCTGTAGCATCTAACTGGCGGTCATTCTCCTCCTCTAGAATTTGTTGCTGTTGCTGGTGCTGTTGCCGACGTCTTCCCTTCATCGTTAAATCTTTTCTTCTTGAAATTTCCATTTCAATCATTTCTTCTATTATATTGGCCATGATTACCATCGAAGTGGTTACCATTTTTGGCATGATAATTTCTTCCACGATGGTTATCATTGTTTCGATGACCGTTGTCACCGGTACGATTATTATCGTGTTGTTGCTTGTTATCCTTCGGTTGGGCTGGCTTATTATCGCGCTCCACTAACTGAGCCCTATTCACAACATCTGAATATAAATAAAGTTTGTGAGAAATGAGGTATTGATGTATTTCAAGTTTCAAACCTCGCAGAAACATTCGTGTCATTCGTTCCTCATTATCAACCAAATGAGATGTAAATCGGGATAAATCCGCAAACATAGCTTCGTACTGCGACACGTTCATATTATTTTGCTCCAGCTTGATGAACTCAACCTCCTTCATGTGAAGAATACTTTCGGGAAAGTACTTGTCGTTGAACAATTCTTGGAACTTCTCCCAAGACATCTTCAGTGCGGCATGTTGAGTACGTTTTACCGATTTCCACCAGTAATCTGCCTCTCCTCCCAACATAAAAGTGGCAAAGGGAACCTTTTGCTCCTCGGAACATCCCAAGACATCAAATATCTTGGTGATCTACTTTATCCACGTCTCTATCGTAAGTGGTTCTGGCTTTCCCAAAAATTCTGGTGGTCCCAACTCCTTGAACTGCTTGGCAGTGACAGACCACACGTTGCTATCACTTCCACCCGTATTTTGTACAGGAGTTTCCCTCGTCTGATTTTGCATTAACTACAAAAAGCTCCTAAATATTCTATCATTCATCGTTTGCTCGGTAGTGTTGTTTACAGGAGGAATATTGTCTTCTTGTTGCACGTTCCCCTAGGTGGTGATTAAAGGTGTCTCCACTGTCTCATTCACTCCATCGTTAATATTTTCCGCTGCCATTCTTAAATACTGCTATGAAACAAGGATTAATTAAACAAATTAACATATTATCCCTATACTCTGACCGACCAAATAAATACCAAATAAACTTAGGTAGGTCATACTAGCGAAGGAATTCCCCGTCTCTCCCCTCCTAGTTCTTATCTCACACCTCAGCCAGGGATCATATCCCTAAGCTTTGATACCAACTGTGACGACCCCAAAATAGGTCCATTCCATCCAACCCATTCTAAGTCGCCAAATAAATGGTACAGAAATAAATACAACTTCAATAATACAATTGTCGTGCAAAATACGACAACACATATACTGTGAGTTTGAATACAACTATTGTCGAATAGAAAGTATAAAAACTCAAAAGGGGTCCTCATTACAATTATTAATACGCTATTTCACAGAATAGTGAGGACTACTAATGCAACCATCGTGACCGTCAATCCATTCCCCGACTAGTCCCAGCTATATTCTCATTTCCTAAAGAGAACAGTGAAAGAAAGGGTGAGCTCAACTAGCCCGGTAAGAAAATATTATGACTAAGATAATATACAACAAATTATCATTAGTCTTCAACAGGGAAAAATCAGAAAAAATATAATAGAAAACAAGTTTTAGATCAACAACTGTAGAGGAATAAGCAATCCATTAGAAGAGTCAAGTAGAGAAAGAATTCTACTATCTTCTATGAATTTAAAAGTCCATCATCAATATTTTATCCCTGTAACATCAATCAATACACATCTTTAATCAAATATTCATCTTTGCACTGCGGGCTAAAGATATTCATTTGTATCACCAGTTGGTCATGTTCATCTCAACACCTGTTAATCATTGCACTATGGGCCAAAGATATTCATTAGGTAATCATTCATTTTTGCACTACAGGCCAACGATATTCACCAGTTAATCATTCATCTTCGCACTACATTCCAAAGATATTCAGTAATATCATCATTTAGGACTGAGGATGATGAAAAATATTTTAAAGGAACGAATCCAGTGAAACAAAATAACAAATATTAGAGATTCGTATTACAGTTTATCCAAGATCAATAATACTTCATAATAACCAATTTTGAAGCAAAATTCAAGAATAAAGATCAAAACATGGATACAATCAAAGATAGTAACCATAATAGACACCTTGGATAAAAAGAAGAAAATTTCATTTTTCGGTAAATAGTGTCGTATTCGTGAATAGTTTCGTATATGTGAATAGTAACTCCGACACCAAAAGATAGAAATTCCACTAGAAAAATCATAATGCTTCGTGAATAGTACTCGTGAATAGTAACTCATGAATAGTAACTCGTGAATAGTAATTCATGAATAGTAACCCCGACATAAAAAGTTCCAAATTTGATAAAAAGTTCCAACCAATATTTCGGCATAATGATATTAAAGAAATAATATCACTTACAAAGAAAATAACATCCCTTACCTTGCAAAGACAGTACTTCTGACTGGAATACTGGATATAGTGCTGAAGGAACTTGCACCATATAGCAACACTCAAAGTATCAAAATACTCACAAGAATACGCTCGATAATATAGAGAGAGAAAGAGAGAAAACTTATGAATTCTGGTGTGATTTTCAATTCTAACTAAGCACCCTATTTATAGGAAAATGCTTAGAACCCCATAGAAGACGAACATGTTACCTGATGGCTTTACCTGTTACTATTGCCACCCACCACATTTGAAATTCAATTGAGCACATTTCTCACCAATCAATTCTAGAATTTTCCAAAATGTTTTATCATTTAAACAATAATCAGAAACTTTAATAATTCATAGAAAATAGCCCTTTTATCAGAAAAATACGAATTTTATGTCCATTCCACACGAAATCGAATTCTCTACAACTTTGTAGCTTTAAGTTTTTTCAAATTCCAAACAGAAAATACCCGAAATCCATAAATGGATGATTTTTAAATACTTTCAATCTGACAAAATACTGATAAAATACCTCAGCATTAATTCCTTAATTAATAACCACATAAATAAATTCATCATTTATATCCACATAAAAATAAATAATTCCTTATCATATGAATCAATAATTAATTATTCACAAATAATATTACAGAATCACATTTATGACAACCAGGATGTTCCCAGGAAAGAGGGGGCTTTTCGATAAGGATTTCTCTTTACTAGCGCGCAATTAGGTGACCAAACCTCTCCTTGACAGAACTTTCTAGACATTGCCAATAATGCTATCTAATAATATTATTCCAAATAATATAAATTATTGATCTGATAATGGAGATGATGTGCAGTGACAATTATTGAGCAACAATAATATAAAATATCAACGCAGCAATTATTGAATTAATAAAATAAAATATTGAACAGTAACTACTGTAACAATTATTGAGTAGTGCCTTCTTACGTAAGGATCAATAATTCAACAATACTGTGCAATACCGTGTGCTACTGTGCAACCACGCATATTACTGTATTTTAACCACCGAGTATTTCAACAGTGTTAACGGTAACAACTACGCCGTTATTTATAACAGCCCAAACTTTGTCGTTTTCTTCATCCGAAAGTTATCCGTTATGGGGACCACAAATGGTTGCGCCGTCGTACGAATATTTCCCGACAGAAAGAATATTCCACGACCAAACGAATATTCCCCGACACAATAAATATTTTTTTACCACTTGCTTATTTTACAAAATTTGCACATTTCACTCATAACCAAAGTATTATATCAAATTAACATCTTATTATTCACAATAATAATTAGAGAAAATTCAATTTTATTCATTAAAAATATTTGGGGTCTTACAACTGGAGGTTATATTTACCAATCGGGTAATTAATCAAATAAATGAGCAATTAATTGCTATTATTTCACATGCTTATAACTATTTGTTCACATTTGTGTACTATTGATTCACATTCATGTACAATTAGGGGAGGTGGTGCAAAATTGATAATACTTACATAACTAAATCAAAAATAGAGGTATAGATGAAGGTACTATACTGTAATTAGTTTTTTCACATGATTATACTATTAAGTCACATAAATGAACTATTAATTCACATTATTTACTATTAGGGGAGGTGGTGCAAGATTGATAATACTTACAGGACTAAAATAAAAATAAATAAAAAAGAGGAAGGTATTATACTGTAATATTTTGAGCCCCAAAACGTACAATTATCGAAACTATATTTTCCTATAAATAGAAGCTCATTCTTCCATCATTTCTCACCAATTCACTAAAGCTATAAAGCAATCATTATAGAGAGAAATTATAGAGAGAAAGAAGAAGAGAAGTCTGCTACCTAACTATTCAAGTATCCAGTCTTCTTCTAAGGTAAGGGTATTATTCTTTCGTATTCATGAAGAGAGTTATTTTCTTTCAATACTCGTAAGGGTTGTTATTCCATTATTTATTATTATATTGGAATAACCTGTCTATGCGAAGTACCGCATACATGGTGAAATTCTTTTGTTATTCCATTCTTTATTATTCTGTTGGAATAACCTGTCTGTGCGGTCTATCGCATGCCCGGTGAATTCTGTTATTATTCCATTCTTTATTATTCTATTGGAATATCATGTCTCTGTGGATTATGCATGACCTAGTTCCATTCTTTATTATTCTGTTGGAATATCATGTCTGTGTGGGTTACGCATGACCTGGTTCCATTCTTTATTATTCTGTTGGAATAACATATCTATGCGGATTACGCACGACTGGTGAATTCTTCTGTTATTCCATTCTTTATTATTCTGTTAGAATAACATGTCTATGTGGATTACCGCATGTATGGTGAATGATCTTTCATATTCATTCCTTATTAAATTATGGAAATGATCTGTCTACGTGGATTACCGCATGGAGGACAAAAATCCTGTGCGGTTTCATATATTCTATTATAGTCAGTTGATTAAAATTTTGGCTTCTATACTCCATGAAATTAGTGGAATATCCTTGATATTTGCGCTTCATCCAGTATCTTTTCATGGAAATATTCTTCTGAGTATTCTTGAATTTTACTCCACAAAACAGTATCATGTTGACAATTTGGACGTTATTGATTTCTGGATAAATTAAATTATAAATCTTTAAAAATTTATCCTTGAACTTGTTTTATTGAATTCTTATATCATTGTCATCATCTTCATGTTTATATTATGTTGAAAGTCATCTGTGGCCTGTAGTGCATAGATGGACTTGGTATGATTATGACCAGGAATTATTCGGTATAATCATGACCATAATGTTACAAATGATGTGGTAAAAGTCCTCATTGGCCCGTAGTGCATTGATGGACAGTTGTTGGCATGATCATGACCTTTGATGAATACACGAATATCCTTAGCCCGTAGTGCATGGATAATTTGTGGTCGTGATACTAAAGAATATCCTTGGCCGTAGTGCAGGGGTGATTCGATGATGTGGATTATTTATTAAGATGAGTCTCAGCGATAAAGTTGATGAAAAACTTTTTAAATTATAGAAGATAGTAGATTTTATGCTCTACTTGACTCTTCTAATGGATTGCTTGTTCCGCTGCAGTTAAACGTGTTGTCTATTATATTCTATCAGTTGTTATAGTGTTGAAGGCTAAAGATAATTTATTCTGCATTATCTTAGTCATAATATTTCTTACGGGGCTAGTTGAGCTCACCCTTTCTTTCATTGTTCTCTTCAAGAAATAAGAATATAGCTGGGATGAGTCGGGAAACGGATTGACGGTCCAGATGGTTGTTTTAGTAGTCCTCACTATTCTATAAAATAGTGTGACAATAAATATAATGAGGACTCCATTGAGTGTAGATATTGTCTAAATGACAATATTCTTATTAAAACTCTTAGATTATGTTTTGTCATATTTTACACGACTGTTGTATAATTAAGTTGTATTTGAATTTTGTACCATGTATTTGGCGACTCAAGATGGGTGATGTATACCTATTTTGGGGGCGTCACAGTATTATCTGCATAATATTTTATATTATTAAATCAATAATTGAGACGGCAAAGTTATTCATATTATTATTTACAATATTGATGATGTCTAGAAAGTTCTGTCGAGGAGAGGTTTGGTCACCTAATTGCGCGCCAATAGGGAGAAATCCTTATCGAAAAGCCCTCTCTTATCGGTAAGGGATATTATTATTTTAGTATTCATAGGAATAGTATTTTCTTCCATACTTTGTAGTATGTGAGTAATATTATTTCGTCTCGTATTCCTGATTATACCATCATTCAGTTAAAGTATTGTTTCTATATTCCATAAAATTAATAAAATATCTTTGAAATTTGCGTTTCATCTAGTATCGCTTCACAAGGATATTTTCTGCACATTCTTGTTAAATTTTAAGTTTTTCATGCCGGAGTACTGTCCATGAGTGCTATTCATTTATACGGTACTATTCACAAAAGTACGATTCACGGGTACTATTTACAAAGTACTTTTCACGAGTACTATTCACGGAGTACTATTTCTGAGGTACTATTCACTCGGGTACTATTCACCCTGAAGTACTATTCATAACAAAAATTGATTTTTTTTCTGTCCAAATCATTTTGATACATTATTGTAAGACCCTAACTTTCATAAATAAAGATTATTTTTCTCTAAATATCATTTTGAATATTATAGTGTGGATTTGATATAATGTTATAGTTGTGGGTAATATTTATAGATTTTGCAAAGTAAGCAAGTTGTTATAAAATATTCGTATGGTCGGGTAATATTCTTTTTGTCGGAGAATATTCGTACGATGACACAATCATTGGTGGATCCCACAACAGAATTATTGTCGGAGTCACAAAACAATAAAAAATATCTTTTTTATAAAAATAACGGCGAAAGTTTTACCGTTAACTGTTGAAATACTCGGTGGTAAAAATACAGTAATACACGTGGTTGCATAGTAGCACACGGTATTGATTATTGATGCTTACGTAAGAAGCCACTCAGTTATACTCAATTATTGCTACAGTAATTGTTGCATAGTATCACATATTATTGATTCAATTATTATCACAGTATCATCTGCATAATATTTTATATTATTAAATCAATAATTAAGACGACAAAGTTTTTCATATTATTATTTGCAATATTGACGATGTCTAGAAAGTTCTATCGATAAAAGGTTTGGTCACCTAATTGTGCGCCAATAGGGAGAAATCCTTATCTGAAAGCCCCCTCTTTCCTGGGAATAATCTGGTTGTTAAATATTGTGAGTTATAATATTAATGATGAATAATTGTTGAAAGATTAAATATGTGTTGATTGAAGATAAAATAATTTGTGGTAATATTTATTCAATCCTTGTTATAAATAAGAAGTCAGTTATGAGACGTATGTGATAAGTTTGGTTTATTTTATGGGGGCCCATATGTCATCATCTAAGAGTCACTTTCGTCAATAGTAATTGCCTTTACCAGACGTCGAACCAATTGTCGTTTCACATTACAGGCGTCGAACCAATTGTCGTTTCACATTACAAGCGTCGAACCAATTGTCGTTTCACATTACAGGCGTCGAACCAATTGTTGTTTCACATTACAGGCGTCGAACCACTTGTTGTTTCACATTACAGGCGTCAATCCACTTGTTGTTTCACACTACAGTCGTCAAACCACTTTTCTTTTCACATCACCAGTCGTCAAACCACTTGCCTTTTCATATTGTAAGGGCTAAGCTAGAAATCTTCTATAAATAGAAGTTTAATTCTTCTTTCATTCTAACCAATTCACTACGACTCACAAAAGAATTCTATAGAGAGAGAATTAGAGAGAAAGAAGAAGAGTATTCTGTTACTATACTATTGCAGTAGCCAATTTCCTACTAAGGTAAGGGGTATTATTTATTTCGTATTCGTAAGGGATGTTATTTTTGTTCAATATTAGTATAAAATAATATTTTCTTCCATACTCTGTAGTATATAAGTAATATTATTTCGTTTCAGATTTCGAATTCTATACTCATTTTGTTAAAGTTTTGGATTCTATACCCCGTGAAATTAGTAGAATATCCTTGATATTTGCACTTCATCCAGTATCCTTTCATGAAAATATTATTCTGAGTATTCTTGATAAGTTTTAAGTTTTTCATGTCAGGATACTATTCACGAGTTACTATTCCCGAAGTTACTATTCATTGGGTACTATTCACTCGGTTACTATTCACCTGAGGTACTATTCATGATAAAAATTGATTACTTTTCGGTCCAAATCATTTTTGATACAATATTATTCTTCAATTTTACTCCACAAAGCAGTATCATGTTGACGATTTGGACATTATCGAATTCTGGATAAATTGAATTATAAATTTTAACATTTATCCTTGTTCTCATTTAATTGAATTCTTATATCATTGTCATCATCCTCATGTTTATATTATGATGAAAGTCATCTTTGGTCGTAGTGCATAGATGGACTGTTGATTGGTATGATTATGACCAGGGATCATTCGGTATAATCATGACCCGAAATGTTACAAATGATGTGGTAAAAGTCCTCATTGGCTCGTAGTGCATTGATGGATAGTTGTTGGTATGATCATGACCATTGGTAATACTAATGAATATCATTAGCCGTAGTGCGTGGATAATTTGATGATGTTAATTATTTATTAAGCTGAGTCTCAGCGATAAAAATGTTGATAAACTTTTTAAATCATAGAAGATAGTAGATATCATGCTCTATTTGACTCTTCTAATGGATAGTTTGTTCCGCTGCAATTAAACTTGGTGTTTATTGTATTTTATCAGTTTAACACTATTGAAGGCTAACGATAATTTATTCTGCATTATCTTAGTCATAATATTTCTTAATGGGCTAGTTGAGCTCACCCTTTACTTTCATTGTTCTCTTCAGGAAATGAGAATATAGCTGGGACTAGTCGGAGAACGGAGTGATGGTCCAGATAGGTGGCTATAGTAGTCCTCACTATTATGTGAAATAGTGTGATAATAATTATAATGAGGACTTTATTTGAGTTTGTATACTCTCTACGAGACATTATCCGTGTTGAAACTCTCAGCTACGTTTTTTTGTACTGTATCAAAGAAGTTTGTATTTAAATTTTGTACCACATATTTGGTGACTCAAGATGGGTTATGTATACCTATTTTAGGGGCTTCACAATTATCATTCTTGAATTTTACTCCACAAAGCAGTATCATGTTGATAATTTGGACAATATTAAATTCTGGATAAATTAAATTATAAATCTTTAAAAATTTATCCTTGAACTTGTTTTATTGAATTCTTATATCATTGTCATCATCCTCATGTTTATATTATGTTGAAAGTCATCCGTGGCCTGTAGTGCATAGATGGACTTGGTACGATTATGATCAGGGATTATTCGGTATAATCATGACCATAATGTTACAAATGATGTGGTAAAAGTCCTCATTGACCCGTAGTGCATTGATGGACAGTTGTTGGCATGATCATGACCATTGATGAATACACGAATATCCTTGGCCCGTAGTGCATGGATAATTTGTGGTCGTGATACTAAAGAATATCCTTAGCCGTAATGCATGGGTGATTCGATGATGTGGATTATTTATTAAGCTGAGTCTCAGCGATAAATGTGGTGAAAAACCTTTTAAATCATAGAAGATAGTAGATTTTATGTTCTACTTGACTCTTCTAATGGATTGCTTGTTCCGCTGCAGTTAAACTTGTTGTTTGTTATATTTTATCAGTTTAACACTGTTGAAGGCTAACGATAAATTATTCTTCATTATCTTAGTCATAATATTTCTTACTGGGCTAGTTGAGCTCACCCTTTTGATTTCATTGTTCTCTTCAGGAAATGAGAACGTAGCTGGGACTAGTCGGAGAACGGAGTGACGGTCCAGATGATAGCATTAGTAGTCCTCACTATTTTATGAAATAGTGTGATAATAAATGTATTGAGGTCTCCATTTGAGTTGAATACAGTCTAGAAGACAATATTCGTATTAAAACTCTCAGTTTATGTTTTGTCGTATTTTACACGACAGTTGTATTATTAAGTTGTATTTGAATTTTATACCATGCATTTGACGACTCAAGATGGGTGATGTATATCTATTTTGGGGACGTCACAAAGCACCTCCATGGGGATTGAGAAAATATAAATAAAGCAATAAAACGATTAACCGTCTTGAAGTAAACTCCAGGCGGGACAAAATGTAAATAAAGCTGTAAAAGGCCACGAAGTAAACTCCAGGCCTGACAGAAATATAAATAAAGCGGTAAAAGGCCACGAAGTATACTCCAGGCCAAACTGGAATGTTTGTGTGTGTATATATAAATATATATATATATATAAAAGCGGTAAACACACCAGATATAAAATTCAGGCGCAATCAAATAGATTTTCATAGCAACGACATATATATAAGTGTGTGTGTATATATATAAGCAGTAAATGCTCCGGATATAAATCCAGGCTCATCGAACAGAGTTCGACCACAGTTTATATATAGGTGTATATATATATATATATATATATATATATATAAAGCAATAAACGCTCCGGATGTAAATCCAGACTCAATCGAGGCATAACTCGATAATGTTAGTGTATATATATATAATATATAATATATATATATATATATATATATATATATATATATATATACACACAAAAAGAAATAAAAGCCATGGACCGAAGTCTAGGCATACACACGCAACATGACTCTCAACGTGCAGAACAGTGTGTGCACAGTAGTGTAGAAAGACTTTAGAAAGTGTAAGAAGACTTACAGTGGATTGCCAAAGAAGACTTCAATAGCTTTAAATGGATGAACACTCGGCTTCCGCCGGTAAAAATATAGCAATATAGAAGCTCACAAGTGTTTAAAATGATAAAGCACTTAGTTTATAGTGTGTGCAGAGCAAATTGGACAAGGCTTCCTCGCCTATTTATCATACAAAATAGCCACCCCAAGCCCTCTATTTATAGAGGGGGGAGCCGCAGGTGTAGTTGTGACTGCCCGTAGTGCCCCGGGCAATGTGGGTCCCGCCGTCTCGAAGTACATGCACTCGGACAACGCGATGTTCGCTCGAATCTTCATAACTTTCAATCTGGGAGTCCGATGGAAGTGTACCATACCATTTCAGAAAGATATTTCTGAGGTCTATGAAATGACATAGGATTTGCCCTTTTTGATTCTGAAAATATGGGTCCATGACCAAAATGGCATTTCTGGGTTTTTGTCAGGCAGTCCGTTGAGCTGTTTTGCGTAGTTTGCACTTGAAAGTTAAGATATGATTCTTGTGAGACTTCTATTGAAGAAATTTGAGTTAAAATGAGTGTCTTTGATGTGAGTTGAAGTTTAGTTAGCAAAATGACCATTTTGCCCCTCCCGGGGTTATCTCCAGTTTTCGCGCAATTGTAGTAATCTTTTCTCAGGGTTATCTTTGAGGTTGAGTTGGTGTTGACTTTGATGGTCCTCAGGGTTATCTCTGAGGTTGAATTGACCTCCTGGGGTTATCTCCATGCTTTGAATTTGATCCCTCAGGGTTATCTCCGAGGTTGAAACTAACTTTCCCGGGGTTATCTTCGGGGTTGGAAACTGATTTCCCGGGGTTATCTCTAGGGTTGAAAACTAGATCTTCCGGGGCTATCTCCGGGGTTGGAATTGATGTTGTGGTCATCTAGGGTTATCTCTGGAGTGTGAAAAAGATGATTTTATCTTCTTCTAAGGTATAGAGCTAAAGCTATAGAGCAATTCACTAAAGCTATAGAGCAATTATTATAGAGAGAAAGAAGAAGAGAAGTCTGCTACCTCACTATTCCAGTATCCAGTCTTTTTCTAAGGTAAGGGGTATTATTTTTTCGTATTCATGAAGAGAGTTATTTTCTTTCAATACTCGTAAGGGTTGTTATTCCATTCTTTATTATTATGTTGGAATAACATGTCTATGCGAAATACCGCATACATGGTGAAATTCTTCTGTTATTATATTCTTTATTATTCTGTTGGAATAACATGTCTGTGCGGTCTATCGCATGCCTGGTGAATTCTGTTGTTATTCCATTCTTTATAATTCTGTTGGAATATTCTGTCTGTGCGAATTACGCATGACTTGGTTCCATTCTTTATTATTCTGTTGGAATATTCTGTCTGTGCGGATTATGCATGATCTGGTTCCATTCTTTATTATTCTATTAGAATAACCTGTCTGTGTGGATTACGCACGCTTGGTGAATTCTTCTGTTATTCCATTCTTTATTATTCTGTTGAAATAACTTGTCTATGTGGACTATCGCATGCATGGTGAATGATCCTTCGTATTCATTCCTTATTAAATTATGGAAATGATCTGTCTACGTGGATTATCGCATGATGGGTGAAAATTTGTAAGACCCCAAATTTTATGAAATAAAAGTATTCAATTTTTCTTATAATTTCTATTCAGTAAATGGTTAAATTGATAAAAGTTAAAGTTAAGGGTGATATATGAAATTTTTTCAAAATACGCAAGTGGTTATAAAATATTCATTGTTGTCGGGGAATATTCGTTTGGTCGTGGGATATTCTTTCTGTCGGGGAATATTCGTACGACAGTGCAGCCATTTGTGGGCCCCATAACAGAATAACTGTCGGATGAGGAAAATGACAAAATTAAGTTTTTATAAATAACGGCGTAATAGTTACCGTTAACACTGTTGGAATACTCGGTTGGTAAAATAAAGTAATACGCTTTGTTGCACAGTAGCACACGGTATTACACAGTATTTTAGAATTATTGATTCTTACGTAAGAAGGCACTACTCAATAATTTTTACAGTAATTACTGTTCAATATTTTATTTTATTGATTCAATAATTGCTGCGTTGATATTTTATATTATTGTTGTTTCAATAATTATCACTGCACAATATTTCTCATTATCAGATCAATAATTCATATTATTTGAATAATATTATTAGATAGCATTATTGGCAATGTCTAGAAAGTTCTGTCAAGGAGAGGTTTGGTCACCTAATTGTGCCCCAGTAAGGAGAAATTCTTATTGGAAAGCCCCCTCTATCTTGGGAACGGCCTGGTTGTCAGTACTGTGATTCTATATTATTATTTTTGAATAATTAATTATTGATTATTATGATAAAGAAAATATTTATTTTATGTGGATATAGATGGAGGAAATTTTTAATGTGACAATTGTTGAAAATTAATATTTTATCTTTTTCTAATAAAATAATTCATTTAAATATATTATTTTAATAATATATTAACGGTGATATTTTTATAATGAATGTGGAATATATGAGTATATGAGGAGGAAGAGTATTTTTGTGGCATTAAATGTTTAACACATATTTTGTGTGTCGGTGGACACAATTCTTGACCGAAAATTTATTTTAGATTGTAAAATCGCCCGTTTGTGGATTTCGGTCAATTTTTGTTTAGAATTTGGAAAAACTTCCTTCTGCAAAGTTGTAGATAATTGAATTTCCTATAAAAACTCGCGAGATTCGAATTTTCGGATAAAAGAGCTATTTATTGTGAATTATTGAAGTTCCGGAGTTTCGAAATAATTGATTTTTAGAAATTTTAATTATTTTATTTAAGAAAAACGTTTTTGTGGTTGTTGGCAAATGGGTGGCTGATGTTTTTGACCAAAGATGGCTGATGGCTTTCAAAATTGGTTGGAGAAGGTTGGTGTGGAATAAGAAAAAGAAAATGATATTTTATTATTTTAGTCTCCTTTGGCGTTCTAGCATTTTTCTATAAATAGAGGGCTAAGTTAGAATTGAAAATCACACCAGAAATATAAGCTTTCTCTCTACTTCTCTCTCTAGATATCAAGCGTGTTCTTGTGAGTATACTTTGAGTATTGCTATACGGTGAAAGGTTTCTTCGGCTTTTCATCCGATATTTCAGTCAGAAGTACTGCTATTTTGAGGTAGGGATTTTAAGGGTTATCATGTTTCTCATTTTCGAAATTTTTCTGGACCTTCAAAAACTCTGGAAAAATTTGAAATAATATTTTGATGAGTTTTATTGATTGTGTCCAAAGATGGCGATTTTTGGATGTATAGATTAAGAGTTATGAATTTTATGAGAAAATACTTTTTTAAAAGTAACCGCTTATAACTCCTTGTGGTTAACTTCAAAATTGATGAAATTTTTATTGGGAGTGCATCTATATAATATCAGTGTACTATGTGAATTCCGGAATTTTTGGACAAAGGTATAATTTATGATAAATGTCTAAATATTTGGCAGTTTTGGCCATATGAAAAATAATAAATGACTTTTAAAAATTCTGAGAAAAATATATGTTCAATATGGGACTATATTCTGCTAAATCCCGGAAAAGAAATATTTTTGGAATTGATTTAGTATTTTTCATAAAAATGGACTAGTTATGAGTAAATGAATTAAATATGTTATGTGAAGTAAGAAAATTGGAAAATGGGATTTTATGGCTTGAGAATCTTATATGAGGTATATGCATATTTTTTATGAGGGTTTTGGTTATTTGGTGATTAAATCTTATGAGTTTGGCATTTTAAGATGATTAAATGCATTATTTAGTAAAGTGTAAATAATTAAAATAAATTGTTTATAAGCTTAAGAAATATTATTCTTTCAATATCATTATACCGAAATATTGGTATAGATTTTATTGTGGAATTTCTACCTTTTTCATGTCGGGGTTACTATTCACAAGTTACTATTCATGAGTTACTATTCATGGATACTATTCACGTCAAAATTGGTTTCTTTTTCTAACCAAATTATAGTTGATTTATGAATATTATTCTTGAGATTAAATCTAGATGTTTTGATTATATTGATTTTACTATCATATATAACATTTTTATAACCTTAATGATGATATTTCTCTTTGACTTGAGTGTAAAGATTGGTAGATTTTTGGTATGATCATGACTATGGGTTCTCTTTGGCCAGTAGTGCAAAGTTGAATTGTTGACTGATAATCATGACCATTGAATTTATAATTGAATATCTTTAGCTTAAGTACAGAGGTGAAATGATCAACATGGTTATAATTATTGTTTATATAAATTCTGAAATGATTATATATTTCTTTGAGATAATAATATATTTGGCATGTAGTGCAAATATGAACTGTTGATGAATATCTTTGGCCTGTAGTGCAAAGATGAATTGTTGATGAATATCTTTGGCCCGTAGTGCAAAGATGACATGTTGTTGAATATCTTTGGCCAGTAGTGCAAAGATGAACATGTGTTGAGATAAACATGACCAACTGGTGATACAAATGAATATCTTTGGCCGTAGTGCAAAGATGAAATTATTAGTATGATTATGAACAGGAAATGTGATTTGGTGTAACCATGATCTTTGATGTTTCAGGTAAAGATAGGTGATGTAAATTATCTTCGTCCTAGATGAGAAGAGGAATTTATAAACACACTTATGGTTATGAGTTATTCATATGATTGTGGAAAGGAACTGTTGATTGATGTTACAGAGATAAAACATTGTTGGTGGACTTTTAATGTGGAGAAGATAATAGACTTTATAGTCTATTTGACTCTTTTAATGGATTGCTCGTTCCGCTGCAACTATGGTTGAAATTTTTATCATCTACCATATGTTCTAAATCTCTGATTTATTATTGATGAAGGCTATTGATAATTTAATTATCTTTAGTCATGATATTCTTTACTGAGCTAGTTGTGCTCACCCTTTTGCTTTACAATTCCTTTCAGGTAAAAAGAGTGTAGCTGGGTCGAGCGGGGGTAACAGGGGAATAGAACGGTGGTCTCTAGTTGTGGAGTTCTCCCTAAACAGTATAGACAAGTGTGTTGTATACATCTTTTAGTAGTTATATTTGGTGAATCTAATAGGGTAAGGTGAACCCAACGTTGGAAGGGTGTTTTGCCACTATCATACAAGATGTCAAATGACATACAACCTCGTGTCATCATAAGACAAGGTTGTGTTCATCCACTTGCTGAGTATATTTACGAGCACTACCTATATAATCTTGGTGTTTGTTTGAAGTATAATTCTCAATTTGAGATAGTGGAGATAATGATAAATCAAGAGAAGACTCACAATTGGGAAGTATATGATAGTAATCTTCTCGTTTTTCTTTGGGGTATATTGGGTCAACCAAGGATAATTCTGTGGCCATATGATATCTATCATAACCTAGAAGCATGGCCTCCCATGTACGAAGGTTTCCTTGAGCACTTCCCAAAGATTTTAGTTTCTAAAACAGTTTTTGACTATACCTTTATGTAAGGTGTCATTGTGAGTTGTTGTCCACGGTTGTGACATGTGTCATATTTGGTATATATTTATATCCAAACTCACAGTATATGTGTTATTGTATTTTGCACGACAATTGTTGTAATAAAGAGGTAGTTGTTTTCTGTACCATGTATTTGGCGACTCAGAATGGGTTGGATTGAATGGACCTATTTTGGGGTCGTTATAAAATCCATTTGCAGTTTCGTAATTTTTCTGACTCTCAAAAATTCTAGAAAAAAATTGGAAATGATAATTTGTTGAGTTTTCTAGATTGTGTCCAAAAATGGCAATTTTTGGATGTATAGATTAGGAGTTATGAATTTTATGGGAAAAGACTATTTTAAAAGTAAACCCTTATAACTCCTTGTGGTTAACTCCAAAATTGATGAAATTTTTATTGGGAGTACATGTATATAACAAGAGTATACCCTCTAAATTTTGAAATTTTTGGACAAAAGTACAATTTATGATAAATGTATAAATATTCGGCAGTTTTGGCTATATGAAAAATAGTAAATGAATTTTAAAAATTCCGAAAAAAATATATGTTCAATATGGAACTATATTCTTCTAAATCCCAGAAAAGAAAACTTTTTGGGACTAATTTGTTATTTTTCATGATAATATTTTAGTTACAAACATATGAATTAAATATGTTATGTGAAGTTAAAAATTGGTAAATAGGATTTTATGGCTTAAAAATCCTATATAAGGTATATGCAGATTTTTGATAAGAGATTTGATCATTGGTGATGAAATATTATGAGTATGGCATTGTTGAATGATTAAATGCATTATTTGGTAAAGTGTAAACAATTAAAATAAATTGTTTATGAGTTTAAGAAGTGATTAAAATATTGTTATAATATTAATAATATTAGATTATGAGTTTATTAAGTGATTGATAATATTTGGATAAATTTAAAGTCTTTAATATTTATCCTTGGTTTCGTTTGATTAATGCTTATATTATTATCATCATCTTCCTTATGCTTATATTGTGATGAAAGTCATATGTGGCTTACGTGCATAGATGGACTTTGTATGATTATGACAAGGAATTATTTGGTATAATCATGACTGTAATGTTACAAATGATGTGATAAAAGTCTTCATTGGCCCGTAGTGCATTGATGGACAGTTTTCGGTATGATCATGACCATGGGTTCTCTTCGGCCAAGGGTGCAAAGAGGAATTATTTTATGCCATTATCATGACCGTTGATGAAAACACGATTATCCTTGGCCCGTAGTGCATGGATAATTCGTGGTCGTGATACGAATGAATATCCTTGGCCTGTAGTACGGGGATGATTCGATGATGTGGTTTATTTATTAAGCTGAGTTTCATCGATGAAGTTAATGATAAAACTTTTAATTCGTAAAAGATAGTAGATATCATGCTCTACTTTACTCTTTTAAAATACAGTTGCATGTCTTTGGCCTGGAATGGAAAGATGATATGTTAATGAATATATTTGGCCTATAGTGGAAGGATGAATTTATTAGTATGATTATGGACAAGAATTGTGATTTGGTATAACCATGGTCTTTGATGTTTCAGGTAAAGACAGGTGGTGAAAATTATCTTCGTCCTGGGTGCGAAGAGGAATTTAGAACCACAATTATGATTATGAGTTATTCACCTGATTGTGGACAGGAATCATTGACTGATGTTATAGGGATAAAACATTGTTGGTGGATTTTTAACGTGGAGAAGATAATAGACTTTATGGTCTATTTGACTCTTCTAATGGATTGCTCGTTCCGCTGCAACTATGGTTGAAAAGTTTTATCATTTACCATATGTTTTAAATCTCTGATTTATCACTGACAAAGACTATTGATAATTTAATTATCTTTAGTCATGATATTCTTTACTGGGCTAGTTGTGCTCACCCTTTTACTTCATAATTCCTTTCAGGTATTAAGAGTGTAGCTGTGTCGAGCGGGGGTAACAAGGAATTAGAACGGTGGTCTATAGCTGTTGAGGTTTCCCTTAAAACAGTACAGAAATAATTTTATTGAGAATTATAGATAAGTGTGTCGTATTTTATACGTCATTTTAACCGTTGATTTTGGTGAACCAAATAGGGTGAGGTGAACCCAACTTTAGAATGACATTTTTGCCACTATCATACAAGATGTCTAATGACAGACGACTTCGTGTTATCATAAGACAGGGTTGTTCACATCCACTTGCTGAGTATATCTACGAGCACTACCTATATGATCTTGGAGTTTGCTTGAAATATAATTCTAAATTAGAGACAATGGAGATAATTATATGTCAAGAGAAGACTCACCATTGGAGATAAGATGATAGCAATCTTCTTATTTTTCTTTGGGGACTATTGGGTCAACCAAAGATAATTCTGTGGACATATGATATCTATCATAACCTTGACGCATGGCCTCCCATGTACGAAGGTTTCCTTGAGTATTTTCCAAATATTTTAATTTCTAAAACAGTTATTGACCGTACCTTTATGTAAGGTACCATTGTAAGGTGTTGTGGTCAAGGCACCATAAGAGTTATATATATTTATATTAAAACTCACAGTTTAACTGTAGTCATTTTCTGCATAACAGTTGTATAAATGGAGTTGTCAGTAGTGTATTTTCTGACGACTCAAGATGGGTGATGTATACCTATTTTGGGAGCGTCACATATTTAATTTAAAACTATAATTTGAAAGAAAAAAATAATAAAACTAAAATTCTTTTAAAAGAATTATGCATTCATTTCTTGTGAATGAATTGTTATCCCAAATGAGGGTTTTCTAATTTATTGAAAGGATTTAAAACATCCATTTGAAAAGGCAACTTTTCAATGTCAAAAGATATGAACTAAACACACCCTTTTAAAGGTCATACCAGTTCAAACTAGTGACCCAAATCAAACCATTGCACCAATTCAATGTTACACCAATTCAAACTAACAATCACACATGTTCAAACTAGTGAGTCAAGTTGAACTATTGCATCGATTCAACGTTACACCTATTCAAACTAGTAATCACACATTTACCATTAAGCCAATGCATCTGTTAGTCATTAAAACAACATATAATATATTTATTATATAATAATTTTTTTTGAAAGAAAACTAATAAATCCACAGCAGAAAATTATATTTCTACATGAAAATCATTACTATACATCTATTGCGACACTTTTCATGTTAAAATATCAAAAAGTGTTGTGGAAATATCAATTTTTATTTTGAAAATATCTAACAAAAAGTTCTCCTCATATTATTTCTACCCCATTTACGATAAATAAAAAATGGCAAAACTAATGATTTAGCCACTGGAGTTGGCAAGTTTTACTTAATTCACCATTGAACTTTTAATTTTTCAAATTACCCCAGTAAACTAATTATTATTTTAAAATTGGGTCATCTTGTTAAATTGAATGAACGTCTGTTAAATCCTTTTGGCTTTTGTTCCTACGTGGCTTTTAAAAAGAAAAAGGAAAAAATATAAAAAAGGACATGACACAATCCAGCCTGGTTTACGTGCAAAATCATTCGGTCTTCCTTAGGTCGATATAAACTCACACATTTGTGTTTTAGCAAACTAGGGTTCCAGCTGAACACGCCCAATTTGGAGGCCAATTCGACCAAAATCAAAGATCAATTCACCCAAAATCAGCAAGGGAAAATTAGGGCTTTTGCTATATTTCATCTCCTTAAACCATTCGAACACCCAGAGGAACGTTAATGACATCTTCTCTTAGCAGATCCTTGTCGGTTCTTTCAAAAATGGTAGAATGCTTCTATGGTTTATCTGCATCAGTTTAAGTCTCTACAAGAATTACAAATCAAAGGGAAGAAGGTTATGTCGTTTTTACCCAGTAAATAAATTTTACTCAAAATTTTTTATATTGTTGTAATGTTTTTTTGATTCAATTTGTTTTTTTCTTTCTGTTACAAGATGTTAATAAATACTGTGGGTTTTTTGAATAGATGGACATAATTCTCCAAAATGAAGATCATGCTAGTGGTTGCAGTGACATGGGTTTAACTACAAGGGATGAAGATGAAGAATTTACTCAGAAACAAAACAAGCTGAAAGATTAGTTAAAGAATTTTAAAAAGGAGGCATTAAAATTAGAGCTAAAATCTGTTAGGCTTGGAGAGGCAAACAAGTGTATATGATGTTGTCATGTATGTTGACGCGTGTTGTATTAATTTATAGGGTTCTTTACACTAATATACAACATTTAGAAAGTAATTACAAAAATAAAACATACACAAAATAATTACAAAAATAAAACATAAGAAATATAACGCGCCTAAAATCACGTGTCATTATCCAGTCAGTTATCCAATTTCATAATTGAATTAACCGTCCCTAAAATCATGCAACTTTGAAATCGGAACAACAGATCAACGACAAAGAAGACAAAAATACGAAGCCGAAGCCTCCTGTCGCGACTAAACTCGTAATCGGAGAAGACGAAGCCGGTTGTCGCGGTGCATCTCTAAGATCGAAAATAGCAATAAAAATCAACAACGCTGTAAGACCCCAGTTTTTATAAATAAAGATGAATTTTTATAATTATTATTTTTGAATATTATGGAATAAATTTGATATAATAGTTGTGGGTAATATTTATAAATTTTGCAAAGTACGCAAGTTGTTATAAAATATTCGTTTGGTCGGGGAATATTCTTTTTGTCGGGGAATATTCGTACGACAGCACAATCATTGGTGGACCCCACAACGTTAGAAAACGACAAAATTATCTTTCTATAAAATAACGACGGAGGTGTTACCGTTAAAACTGTTGAACTACTCGGTAGTAAAAGTACAGTAATACGCGTTGTTGCATAGTAGCACACGGTATTGATTATTGATGCTTACGTGAGAAGTCACTCAGCTATACTCAATTATTGCTACAGTAATTGCTGCATCATATCTCTTATATTATTGATTCAATTATTGTCACAGTATCATCTGTATAATATGTTATATTATTTAAACAATAATTGAGACGACAAGTTATAAATGATTAATAATTGTTGAAAGATTAAATATGTGTTGATTAAAAATAAAATGATTTTTGGTAATTTTTATTCAATCCTTGATGTATATAAAGAGTCTATTATTAGACGTTTGTGGTAAGTTGAATTATTTATGGGGGCCATATGTCATCATCTAAGAGTCTCTTTCGTAAATAGTAATTACCTTCGTAAATAGTAATTACTTTCGTAAATAGTAATTACCTTCGTAAAATAGTAATTATTTTCGTAAATAGTAATTATTTTCGTAAATAGTAATTATTTTCGTAAATAGTAATTACCTTCGTAAATAGTAATTACCTTCGTCAATAGTAATTACCTTCGTAAATAGTAAATACTTTCGTAAATAGTAATAAATCTTCTATAAATAGAGGCCTAGGGCTTCATTATTTTTCACGAATTCGTTCAAGCTATAGAGAGAGAAAGTATAGAGAGAGTAATAGAGAAAGAAAAAGAGTATTCGGTTACTACACTACTGCAGTATTCAATCTCTTAATACGGTAAGGGGTGTTATTCTTTCTTCTTGAAGAGAACTTATGTTATTCCATTCTTTGTTATTCTGTTGGAATAACCTGTAAAAGTGGCATACCCTATACATGACCTGTATACGCGGTACACCCTATACGTGGTGAAATCCTTATGTTATTCCATTCATTATTATTCTGTTGGAATAACCGGTATACGCGGAATACCCTATACTTGGTGACATCCATTTACTATCCTGTCTTTATATTTCTGTCGGAATATCCTGTCTGTGTGTTTTACACCGGACCTGGTTCCATTCTTTATTATTCTGTTGGAATATCCTGTCTGTGTGTTTTACACCGGACCTGGTTCCATTATTTATTATTCTGTTGGAATATCCTGTCTGTGTGTTTTACACCGGACCTGGT
Organism: Panax japonicus; assembly: GCA_020205505.1. NCBI lineage: Eukaryota > Viridiplantae > Streptophyta > Magnoliopsida > Apiales > Araliaceae > Panax > Panax japonicus. Next base: position 44,221,103 of record CM035104.1, on the reverse strand, counting down.
TCCATTCTTTATTATTCTGTTGGAACATCCTGTCGGTGTGAATTTCACCTGACCTGGTTCCGTTATTATTATTCTGCTGGAATAACCTGTCTGTGCGGTCTATCGCATGCATGGTGATTTCTTTTGTTATTCCATTCTTTATTATACTCAGTTGGATAAAACTTTGACTTCTATACTCCATGAAATTAGTGGAATATCCTTGATATTTGCGCTTCATCCAGTATCCTTTCATAGAAATATTCTTCTGATCATTCTTGAATTTTACACCACAAAACAGTATCTTGTTGACAAATTTGAACGTTAATAATTCCTGGATAAAATAATTCTTGAACTTGTTTTATTGAATTCTTATATCATTGTCATCATCCTCATGTTTATATTTTGTTGAAAGTCATCTGTGGCCTGTAGTGCATAGATGGACTTGGTATGATTATGACCAGGGATTATTCGGTGTAATCATGACCGTAATATTACAAATGATGTAAAAATTAAAAATCCTCATTGGCCCGTAGTGCATTGATGGACAGTTGTTGGCATGATCATGACCATTGATGAATACACAAATATTCTTGGCCGTAGTGCATGAATAATTGTGGTCGTGATACTAAAGAATATCCTTGGCCGTAGTGCGGGGGTGATTCGATGATGTGGAATATTTATTAAGCTGAGTCTCAGCTATAACGATGATGAAAAACCTTTTAAATCATAAAAGATAGTAGATTTTATTTTCTACTTGACTCTTTTAATGGATTGCTGGTTCCGCTGTAGTTAAACTTGATGTTTATTGTATTTTATCAGTTTAACACTGTTGCAGGCTAATGATAATTTATTCTGCATTATCTTAGTCATAATATTTCTTACTGGGCTAGTTGAGCTCACCCTTTCTTTCACTGTTCTCTTCAGGAAATGAGAATATAGCTGGGACGAGTCGGGGAACGGAGTGATGGACCAGAGAATAGTATTAGTAGTCCTCACTATTCTGTTAAATAGTGTGACAATAATTGTATTGAGGACACCTTTTGAGTTTGTATGGTCTCTAGTAGACAATAATTGTATTCAAACTCACAGTTATGTTTTGTCGTATTGTACACGACAGTTGTATTAGTAAGTTGTATTTGAATTCTGTACCATGTATCTGGCGACTCAAGATGGGTGATGTATACCTAATTTTGGGGGCGTCACGGTTGGTATCAGAGCTTAGGGATATGATCCCTGGCTAAGATGTGAGAATAGTACTAGGAGGGGAGAGACGGGGAATTCCTTCGCTAGTATGACCTACCTAAGTTTATGTGCTATTTTATTGGTCGGTCAGAATATAGGGATAATATGTTACGTGTCAATTAACCTTTTGTTTTGTGGCAGTATCTGAAAATGACATCTGAGAATGTTGAGATTGGCAATGGAGCACAGGCGATCGTTGATTCACCACATATCAATAATCAGGATAATGTGCATCAGGAAGGCGAAAATCCTCATGCAAACAACAACACTGATCAAATGACGAATGATCAAATGCTCAGAGGTTTTATGCAATTCATGCAGCAGCAGGCGAGAGCAACTCCTGTCCAAAACGTAGATGGAAACGCGGGAAACTCTCGGGCGTTCACCGCTAAACAGTTCAAGGAGCTGGGACCACCGGAGTTTAAGGGAGAGCCAAAACCACTTATGGCGGAAACATGGAAAAAGCAGATGACCAAGATATTTGATGTCTTGGGATGCTCCGAGGAGCAAAAGGTTCCCTTTGCCGCCTTTATGTTGCGCGGAGAGGCAGATTACTGGTGGGAATCAGTAAAACGTACTCAACCTGCTGTACTGAAGATATCTTGGGAGAAGTTCCAGGAGCTGTTCAATGATAAATACTTTTCCGAAAGTATTCGCCACATGAAGGAGGTGGAGTTTATTAAGTTGGAACAAAATAATATGACCGTGTCGCAATACGAGGCAAAATTTGCGGAGTTATCACGGTTTGCGTCCCACTTGGTGGATAATGAAGAGAGAATGGCGCGAATGTTTTTAAGAGGTTTGAGGCCGGAGATACGTCAACATCTTATTTCTCATAAACTGTGTTTGTATTCAGATGTTGTAAATAGGGCTCAGTTAGTGGAGCGCGATAACGAGTCAACTCAACTAAAAGAGAGCAGCCGGCAAAATTATAATACCAGCGAGAGTGGTCATCGAAGCGGTGACAACAAGCGTGGAGGGAATCAGCAGGCCAGAAGTGGTTACCACTTCAGTGGTAATCAGGGTCAAAATAATAAGAATGGACATTTCAAAAAGAGGAGATTCAACAATGATGGAAAGACGTCAGCACCAGCACCCGTTGTTAAGGAAGGAGAAAGACCACCTATCATATGCTTCAAATGCGGAGGGGAGGGACACATCAGTCCAAATTGCGCGATGCCGTCCAAAGCATGTTATAATTGTGGAAGAGAAGGTCACTTAGCCCGATTTTGTCGTTTACCAAAGACCAATTCAGCTAGGGTGGAGGCACCAAAGGCCGTCCCAGAAAGGTCAAAGCCGGTAGTGCAAGGGAGAGCGTTTGTTGTGACCTCCCAGAAAGCAAGGAACCCGAATGAGGTCATCACGGGTAAGCTTATCATAAACTCTAACGAAGTCTATACTTTATTTGATACCGGTTCTACCCATTCTTTTATTTCTCCTACTTGCGCTCATCGATTAAATTTGACTCTGGAGAAATTGGACTTTGACTTATCTGTGGAAACTCCGTTGGGAGAAACCTTCATTACATCCACTGTTTATAAGTCTTGTTTGGTTCAAATCGGTACCCTCACATTACCTGTAGATCTTATTTCATTGAAAATACTTGCATTTGACGTGATTCTAGGGATTGATTGGTTAACTACTTATCATGTAAAAATTGATTGTTTCCATAAGGTTGTTAGCTTTCATATTCCTAATCAACCTATTATGCGAATTCAAGCGACCAAACCATTAAAATCAATCACGATCATCTCAAGCCATAAAGCTATTCGTTTATTGAAAAACGGATGTCAAGCTTTCTTAGCTCATGTCACAGATTTAAACAAAAATACGTCAGTTTTGAACGATATTTCTATTGTTAATGAATTTCCTGACGTATTCCCCGAAGAACTTCCTGGCCTACCCCCAGAGCGTGAGATTGAATTTTGTATCGACCTTGAACCCGGTACAAAACCCATTTCTAAAGCCCCATATCGAATGGCTCCTATTGAACTTCAGGAGTTAAAAACCCAACTGCAGGAATTGTTAGACATTGGCTTTATTCGTCCTAGTACTTCTCCTTGGGGTGCTCCTGTTCTATTCGTGAAGAAGAAAGATGGGAGTATGCGACTTTGTATTGATTATCGGGAGTTAAATCATGTCACCATCAAAAATAGGTATCCATTGCCACGAATTGATGATCTATTTGACCAGTTGCAAGGAGCCAAATTCTTTTCAAAGATCGATCTCCGTTCCGGGTATCACCAATTGAAGATTAGAACCGATGACATTCCAAAGACGGCTTTCAGAACTCGGTACGGGCATTATGAATTCTTAGTCATGTCCTTTGGATTGACTAATGCTCCTGCTGCCTTCATGGATATGATGAACCGAGTATTCAAGGAATATTTGGATCATTTTGTGGTCGTCTTTATTGATGACATCCTTATTTATTCCAAAAGCCGTGAAGATCATGAGCAACACTTGAGGCTGACACTCCAAAAGCTTCGTGAATATAAGCTTTATGCCAAGTTGAAGAAATGCGAGTTCTGGCTTGAGGAAGTAGCATTCCTTGGGCACGTGGTATCAAGTCGTGGAATATCTGTGGACCCAGCAAAGATTGAAGCTATTCAAAGCTGGGAGCAACCTAAATCAGTGACCGAAGTACGTAGCTTTCTCGGTTTAGCTGGTTATTATCGAAGATTCGTGGAAGGATTTTCTCGAATCGCTACTCCATTGACTCAGCTGACTCGGAAAGATACAAAGTTCGATTGGAGCGAAGAATGTGAGAAGAGTTTTCAAGAACTCAAGAGGAGACTCATTTCAGCACCTGTTCTGACAATACCGTCTGGCTCGGAGGGATTTGTCGTCTACAGTGATGCTTCGGGCAAAGGGCTGGGATGTGTTCTCATGCAACATGGAAAAGTCATAGCTTATGCCTCGCGACAACTCAAAGAATATGAGAAGAATTATCCTACTCATGATCTAGAGTTGGCAGCGGTTGTCTTTGCACTTAAAATTTGGAGGCATTACTTGTATGGGGAGAAAGTGGAGATCTTTACGGATCATAAAAGCCTCAAATATTTCTTCACTCAAAAGGAACTCAACATGCGACAACGACGTTGGCTTGAACTGTTGAAAGATTATGATCATACCATCCAATACCATCCTGGAAAAGCGAACGTAGTAGCTGACGCATTGAGTAGAAGATCACATGCAAGTACGAGTGCGATATTGTCAACGCAAGGGCCCATTTTGTGTGACTTGCAAAGGATGGGGATAGAGTTAAAGACTCCAGGGACGCATGTGACGATGGAGAATATACGAGTAGAACCGACTTTAATCGATAAAGTTAAAGCTGCTCAAGCTACAGACCTGGAGCTGATGCGTATGAGGAAGAAAGTGCAAGAAGGTGCTATGCCGGAAGCAAGAATCGATGAAGAAGGAATACTTCGAGTCAACTCCAGACTTTGTGTTCCTAATGACCCTGATTTAAAGTATAAAATCATGATGGAGGCGCACAATACACCGTTTGCAATCCATCCTGGGAGTACCAAAATGTATCATGATATTCGTCATACATTTTGGTGGAGCAATATGAAGAGAGAGATAGCGTTGTTTATCTCAAGGTGTCTAACTTGTCAACGAGTTAAAGCGGAGCATCAAGTACCAAAAGGTCCATTGCAACCACTTGAAATTCCAGAATGGAAGTGGGAGCACATTACCATGGATTTTGTTACCGGTCTTCCTAAGGTTTCTCAAGGCATAGATGCGATTTGGGTCATTGTTGATAGATTGACCAAGTCTGCTCATTTCTTACCGATACGAGAAACTTATACACTTGAACGTCTTGCTCGTATGTATATAAACGAGATTGTAAGACTGCATGGTATGCCGGTATCCATAGTTTCTGATCGAGACCCAAGATTTACTTCACGATTTTGGGTTAGTTTGCAAAAAGCTATGGGCACAGACTTACGATTTAGCTCGGCATATCATCCTCAGACGGACGGACAGTCGGAGAGGACTATTCAAACTCTCGAAGATCTATTAAGACTCTGTGTCCTTGATTTCAAGGGAAGTTGGGACAAGTTCTTACCATTGGTGGAGTTTTCCTACAACAACAGTTATCAAGCAAGTATTGGCATGGCTCCATTCGAAGCGTTGTATGGAAGAAAGTGTCGTTCTCCAGTATGCTGGGATGAGGTGGGTGAAGCAACGTTGTTGGGACCGGAGTTAGTACGTATGACTACGGAAAAGATTCAAACGATCCGACAACGTATAAAAACCTCACAAAGTCGACAAAAGAGTTATGTTGATCTTCATCGAAAGGACGTGGAATTCAATATAGGAGATCATGTGTTGTTACGTGTTACTCCATGGAAAGGAGTTACAAGATTTGGAAAGAGAGGAAAACTCAATCCTCGATTCATCGGTCCATTTTTAATCCTCGATCGAATAGGAACTGTGGCCTATAGACTCGCTTTACCGCCAAGTATGTCTCGTGTTCATAACGTTTTTCACATATCCATGTTACGAAAATATGTGAAAGACCCGAACCACATTATTGAGTTAGAACCGGACGAAATAGCGGAAGATCTGACATATGAAGAGATTCCTGTTCAAATCTTGGATAAGAAGGAACATATTCTACGCTCCAAGGTTATACCTCAAGTCAAAGTTTTGTGGAGAAACCACGATGTTGAGGAAATGACTTGGGAGTTAGAATCTAAAATGAAATCAAGGTATCCTTACCTCTTTGACATACCAGGTACGTACCCTAATTTCGAGGGCGAAATTGCATAAGAAGGGGAGGTTGTAAGACCCCAGTTTTTATAAATAAAGATGAATTTTTATAATTATTATTTTTGAATATTATGGAATAAATTTGATATAATAGTTGTGGGTAATATTTATAAATTTTGCAAAGTACGCAAGTTGTTATAAAATATTCGTTTGGTCGGGGAATATTCTTTTTGTCGGGGAATATTCGTACGACGACACAATCATTGGTGGACCCCACAACGTTAGAAAACGACAAAATTATCTTTCTATAAAATAACGGCGGAGGTGTTACCGTTAAAACTGTTGAACTACTCGGTAGTAAAAGTACAGTAATACGCGTTGTTGCATAGTAGCACACGGTATTGATTATTGATGCTTACGTGAGAAGTCACTCAGCTATACTCAATTATTGCTACAGTAATTGCTGCATCATATCTCTTATATTATTGATTCAATTATTGTCACAGTATCATCTGTATAATATGTTATATTATTTAAACAATAATTGAGACGACAAGTTATAAATGATTAATAATTGTTGAAAGATTAAATATGTGTTGATTAAAAATAAAATGATTTTTGGTAATTTTTATTCAATCCTTGATGTATATAAAGAGTCTATTATTAGACGTTTGTGGTAAGTTGAATTATTTATGGGGGCCATATGTCATCATCTAAGAGTCTCTTTCGTAAATAGTAATTACCTTCGTAAATAGTAATTACTTTCGTAAATAGTAATTACCTTCGTAAAATAGTAATTATTTTCGTAAATAGTAATTATTTTCGTAAATAGTAATTATTTTCGTAAATAGTAATTACCTTCGTAAATAGTAATTACCTTCGTCAATAGTAATTACCTTCGTAAATAGTAAATACTTTCGTAAATAGTAATAAATCTTCTATAAATAGAGGCCTAGGGCTTCATTATTTTTCACGAATTCGTTCAAGCTATAGAGAGAGAAAGTATAGAGAGAGTAATAGAGAAAGAAAAAGAGTATTCGGTTACTACACTACTGCAGTATTCAATCTCTTAATACGGTAAGGGGTGTTATTCTTTCTTCTTGAAGAGAACTTATGTTATTCCATTCTTTGTTATTCTGTTGGAATAACCTGTAAAAGTGGCATACCCTATACATGACCTGTATACGCGGTACACCCTATACGTGGTGAAATCCTTATGTTATTCCATTCATTATTATTCTGTTGGAATAACCGGTATACGCGGAATACCCTATACTTGGTGACATCCATTTACTATCCTGTCTTTATATTTCTGTCGGAATATCCTGTCTGTGTGTTTTACACCGGACCTGGTTCCATTCTTTATTATTCTGTTGGAATATCCTGTCTGTGTGTTTTACACCGGACCTGGTTCCATTATTTATTATTCTGTTGGAATATCCTGTCTGTGTGTTTTACACCGGACCTGGTTCCATTCTTTATTATTCTGTTGGAACATCCTGTCGGTGTGAATTTCACCTGACCTGGTTCCGTTATTATTATTCTGCTGGAATAACCTGTCTGTGCGGTCTATCGCATGCATGGTGATTTCTTTTGTTATTCCATTCTTTATTATACTCAGTTGGATAAAACTTTGACTTCTATACTCCATGAAATTAGTGGAATATCCTTGATATTTGCGCTTCATCCAGTATCCTTTCATAGAAATATTCTTCTGATCATTCTTGAATTTTACACCACAAAACAGTATCTTGTTGACAAATTTGAACGTTAATAATTCCTGGATAAAATAATTCTTGAACTTGTTTTATTGAATTCTTATATCATTGTCATCATCCTCATGTTTATATTTTGTTGAAAGTCATCTGTGGCCTGTAGTGCATAGATGGACTTGGTATGATTATGACCAGGGATTATTCGGTGTAATCATGACCGTAATATTACAAATGATGTAAAAATTAAAAATCCTCATTGGCCCGTAGTGCATTGATGGACAGTTGTTGGCATGATCATGACCATTGATGAATACACAAATATTCTTGGCCGTAGTGCATGAATAATTGTGGTCGTGATACTAAGGAATATCCTTGGCCGTAGTGCGGGGGTGATTCGATGATGTGGAATATTTATTAAGCTGAGTCTCAGCTATAACGATGATGAAAAACCTTTTAAATCATAAAAGATAGTAGATTTTATTTTCTACTTGACTCTTTTAATGGATTGCTGGTTCCGCTGTAGTTAAACTTGATGTTTATTGTATTTTATCAGTTTAACACTGTTGCAGGCTAATGATAATTTATTCTGCATTATCTTAGTCATAATATTTCTTACTGGGCTAGTTGAGCTCACCCTTTCTTTCACTGTTCTCTTCAGGAAATGAGAATATAGCTGGGACGAGTCGGGGAACGGAGTGATGGACCAGAGAATAGTATTAGTAGTCCTCACTATTCTGTTAAATAGTGTGACAATAATTGTATTGAGGACACCTTTTGAGTTTGTATGGTCTCTAGTAGACAATAATTGTATTCAAACTCACAGTTATGTTTTGTCGTATTGTACACGACAGTTGTATTAGTAAGTTGTATTTGAATTCTGTACCATGTATCTGGCGACTCAAGATGGGTGATGTATACCTAATTTTGGGGGCGTCACAAACGCCTTCAAGATCAGTAACCAAATACTGCAGTGATTATTGCATACAAGATCAACATCAACTTCGATCAAAAAATACTGAGGTGTGTGAGTTTAAAATTTATAATAATATAGTTAGCTATTGTTACTACGAATGACTATATTGGTTACCTTTCTTAAGTTTTTTGCACTTAAAATGGTCACACGGTAAGAATAATGAATGTTTTGATTGCAATATGAATGTTTTGATTGCAATAGCATGTAAAAATGCACTTGGTTACTGTCTAACTATGTATATGTTGCTGTTTAATGCTGGATTGGTTAATGCATAATGGTATTAGCTAATGTTGCATTGGTTGCTGACTAATAATGATTTGGTTACTGTGTCCATTACATTGGTTACTGACTAATAATGAATTGGATATTGTGTACCATTGCTTTAGTTACTGATTAATAATGACTTTGTCACTGTGTAACATTATAATGGTTACTGATTATTACTTGGTTACTGACTAATGCTGACTTGGTTACTGCTTAACATTACATTGGTTACTGTCTGACTATGTATATGTTACTGTTTATGCTAGATTGGTTAATGCATAATGGTACTAACTAATGTTGCATTGGTTACTGACTAATAATGATTTGGTTACTGTGTACCATTACATTGATTATTGACTAATAATGAATTGGCTACTGTGTACCATTGCATTGGTTACTGACTAATAATGACTTTGTTAATGTGTAACATTATAATGGTTACTACTGAAGACTTGGTTACTGACTAATGCTGACTTAATTACTGCTGAACATTACATTGGTTACTGTCTGACTATGTCTATGTTACTGACTAATACTGATTGGTTACTGTGTACCACTGCATTGTTTACTGACTAATAATGACTTTGTTACTGTGTAACATTATAATGGTTACTGATGAAGACTTGGTTACTGATTAATAATGAATTGGTTACTGTTTAACATTATATTGGTTACTATCTGACTATGTATATGTTACTGACTAAAAATGATTTGGTTACTGTGTTCCATTGCATTGGTTACTAACTAATAATTACTTTGTTAATGTGTAACATTATAATGGGTACTGATGAAGACTTGGTTACTGACTGATGCTGACTTGGTTACTGTTTAACATTATATTGGTTACCGGATAACATTGATTTTGTTACTTACCATTATTTATTCTGTTGATAGACAATGGAGATGATTCCAGTTGTACTTTATTTCAACGGTACATGGACTGATAGTAACCAATACACCAAATTTGAAGTTACTGGCATATTAGTTCCATCAATAATTTCGTTCAAAGAAATGCTAACCAAAATATGCAGTGCATTACGGCTAGACACAAACGCAACAACATTGTCAATCAAATTTCAAATTAGAAACGACATTCCACCGATCAGTATATCAGATGAAGCAACCTTACAATTCTTTCTGGAAATGAGTAGAAAATCTGATGAATAAGGTAAATTCCCACTGATTATTGATATTGAACACAGAATGGGACGCACAACGATCTTGCATAACTTGACAAATGTAGAAGAATCTACAATTCACGATGTAATGCCAATCAGATCAACACAAGGGAATTCAGCACTAGTTCCACTAGCAAGCCAATCATGCCAATTTGGAACGTAATATGCTGATCAGCTTGCAATGGAAATTATTGAACAACAACGAGACAGACAACATGACAAATCATACGCAGAAGAACGATATGATGATGTAATATCGGATCCGAATGAACGTGAAGTAAAATTACATCAAACCTACACAGACAAAAAAAATCCTCTCACAAGCTATGAGGCTGCATACAATCAGAAAAAACAGACAACACAAAGTCCAACGAACAAGTTATAGAGACTTTGTACTAGTGTGTGTATGCGATGAAAATTGCAAATGGAAGATGAGAGCATCAAGTTTCAGAAAAACCAGTATATTCAAGGTTAGAGAATTCAATGATATCCACACTTGTTCGGTCAATGTATTGTTGGGAGACCACAAACAGGCAAATAGTGAGTTGGTCAGTGAATGCATAATGCAAAAAATAACAAATTTGAAGAAAATATACACACCAACCAATATTATGGAAGACATGATCTCAGAATATAATGTGTCTATCTCTTACCAAAAAAGCATGGAGATCGAAGGAGAAGGCATTAGAAAAGGTGAGAGGAAATCCACACGACTACTCACTCATCCCATCATGGTTACACATGCTGAAGAAAACAAATCCAGGTAACACCTTAAAAACATTTATTTGTTTTATAGCATTATACAGTAACCAATATGATGATCCACATTAACCAAGATATCATTACACGATAGATTGTTTACCAATGTAAATTATTTACTGATTAATATTGTATTGGTTACCTTCATGCAATATGCTGGTTACTGTATAATGCATTGGTTACCAAACATGTGGTTACCAAGCATTAGTCAGTAATATTATTCAGTAACCAAAATAGCATTAGTCAGTAACCAATTAAGCATTATACAGTAAACAATAAACTATTACACAGTAACCAATACACCTTTAGATAGAATGCATGTTTAGTTATTGTTAGTATTATACCATTTGTATGTGGTTATTATACATGTTTGGTTACCTTAATACGCATGTTTAGTTACTAAATGTAATATACAATTTGTGTACCATTAACCACATGAACGGTTACCGATTACTAGTGATTTGGATACAATATACTACTTGTAATTCTAATGATAGTTCTGATGTTTTATATCAGGTTCCGTCACAGCCCTTGAGTTGGAAACAAATGGTCATTTCAAGTATCTCTTCTTTGCCATTGGAGCATCCATTCAAGCATGGCACCATTGTTTTCCAATCATTGTAATCGATGGCACATTCATACAATCAACTTACGGGGGGACATTACTGATAGCAAGCACGCAAGATGCAAATCGAAACATTATTCCGATTGCTTTTTTAGTTGTTGACAACGAAAATGAATTGTCTTGGAAATGGTTTTTCGTAAATTTGAGAATTGCTTGTGGAGTTAGGGAAGGTCAATGTATTGTTTTAGACAGACATGAAGCCATTATACAAGGACTGAATTGTGTGTTTCCGGATATCATGCATGGTTCCTGCACATATCATATATTGAAAAATATAAAAAACATATTCAAAAAGAAAGGAGAAGAAGTTAAACAGGCTTACAACGGGGTTTGCAGATCTTACACTGTTGAACAATTCAACAAACACATGGCTGAACTTGATGCCATTGATCCTCGAATAAGGACATATCTGGAGGAAGAGGTCAAGTTGGATAGGTGCACCAGGCTCCATGGGACTGTAAGCAGGTACTCAACAATGACTTCAAACACCGTCGAATCTATTAACAATGCAATCAAGTTTATCAGGGATCTTCCAGTTGCGACAATGATTGAATGCCTACGTTGTCTAGTTCAAAGATGGTATTTCACAAACAAACAAGCAACCATATCAACATTCACAACACTTTCCACAACAGCTGAGAGAAAGTTGCAATCTAATATCTTTAAATCAAAGATACTTAAGGTAATTAATACTCGATTTAAATTATTGCATTTGCAATCTACTGACTATTACTAACTTGGTTACTTACTATTGCTAACTTAGTTATTGTGCAACATTAAATTGGTTACTGACTATTGCTGAGTTGGTTACTGTGTAACCATATAATGGTTGTTGGCTATTGCTGAGTTGGTTACTGTGTAACATTATATTGACTAACAGTAACTTGGTTACTGGATAAAATTATAATCTTTATTGGTTACAGACTAATGCTAACTTAATGTGCAACATTATATTGGTTACTGACTACTACTGAATTGTTTACTGTGTACTTATATACTGGTTACTATATAATGCTTATTTGGTTACTGTGTAACATTATATTGGTTACTGATCAATATTGACTTAGTTACTATATAACATTATAATGTTACTGTGATTTATAATTGTTTCTTTTATATTGGTGGTTACTTATTGACTAATATTGTGTACTAGTTAATTGGTTACTGTGAATTTGGGATGCAACTCTTAATCATATAATGGTTACTGACTATTGCTGACTTGGTTACTGTGTAACCATATAATGGTCGATGGCTATTGCTGAGTTGGTTACTGTGTAACATTATACTAACTACAGAAACTTGGCTACTAGATAAAATTATAATCTTTATTGCATAATATTACTGACTAATACTGACTTGGTTACAAACTATTGTTGACTTACTTAATGTGCAACATTATATTGGTTACTAACTACTACTTAATTGCTTACTGTGTAATTATATAATGGTTACTGTATAATGCTTATTTGGTTACTGTGTAACATTATACCGGTTACTGATCAATACTGACTTAGTTACTATGTAACATTATAATGTTACTGAGATTTATAATTGTTTCTTTTATATTGGTGGTTACTTGTTGACAAACATTGTGTACTAGTTAATTGGTTACTATATATTTGGCATGCAACTGTTAATTTGATTGTATACATTGGGTGTTGTAGGTTGAGACATCAAACTTAGTGATTTTCACTGTTTACGATGTTTCTAAACAGTATATTGTGGACATCAAACAAAAGACATGCACATGCCGTAAATTTCAGTACCATGAGATGCCTTGCCCGCACGCTACTACTGTTATGAGCAAGAGAAATTTGAGCTGTTATGATTTTTGCTCAAGAAATTACACTAAAGCAACTTTGGTCAAGACATATTCAGCTTCCATCATGGCATTAGATGACAAAGAAAACTGGGATGTATCAGAAGAAGTAAAAAACATATGTATAAAACCACCCAACACAAGAAGGCCAGCAGGAAGACCAAAAAAAGGGGGGTACAAACACGGATCTGAAATCAAAATTCAAAACAAATGCAGCAGGTGCCAAGAAAAAGGACACAACAGAAAGACATGCAGTAATCCCCCGGTTTTAAGACCACTAAAAAGGGTCTGATATCGTGCAGTTAAATTAAGAGTGTAGATACATGAATGTATTATTGTTTACTTTGAGTAACCATTAAACGATTGGTTTGTAAAATTTTTGATTGTGTATAGTAAACAAAATTGTTATTCCTTTATATATTGATTTCTGATTTTAATGAAACATTAACAATAACAGTAATCAAACAAATACATAACAGTAACCATAACAATTTTTAATGGTAACCACATATTTACATATCAGTAACCATAACAGTTACCAGCTAATAACATAACAGTAACCATACCAGTTTTTAACCAAATAATTACATAACAGTAACCATAACAATGTTTAATGATACCCAAATAATTACATAACAGTAACCATCACAGTAACCAACTAATTTCATAACAGTAACAATACCATTTTATAATGGTAAGCACAACATAAACAACCTGTATATCCAGCAACATATAATTAAAAGGGTATTGAAGTTTATGAAACCCATGTATACTCACACATGTCCACTTAACATATGACATATGTCCTGATACAATATTGTTACCCTGGTTACTGTCAAATCATTATCTGGTTACATATTTATACATGATTGGTTACCAACTGTATATTACAAAATAATAATTGGTTACCATTTTATACATGACAGTAACCATAACCGTAATCATGCCAGTTTTTAATGTAAACCAAATAATTACATAACAGTAACCATAACAATGTTTAATGGTACCCAAATAATTACATGACAGTAATCATCACAATAACCACCTAATTTCATAACAGTAACCAAGCCAGTTTATAATGGTAACCACAGCATAAACAACCTGTATATTCAGCAACTTGTAATTAAAAGGGTATTGAAGTTTATGAAACCCATGTATACATAACGTATGTACATTTAACATATGATATATGTCCTGATACAATCTTGTAACTCCATGGTTACTATCAAATCATTATCTGGTTACCCCTTTATATATGATTGGTTACCAACTGTATATTTCAAAAAAAATTCAACAAACACAACATAAAAAGAAACAAAATACCAACCAACAAACAATATCTCTTTCATTAATGCTAATATAATCAAATATGTAATCCCATCTACATAAGATCCAATGAACATCAAAAAAATCATAAATCATACACAAATGTTGTGTATAACACCAAAACTTAAACAAAAAATACACAACAAAATTAATAAAGACAAAACAATAAAATCCGAACTAATCAAAATCTGGAACAAATCTTCTTGGAAATTCTCTATCAGTATCATAGCCCTCCAACTGCTTGTTCCTAGCATGCATAAATAGGTTTGTGCATAACTTTTTCCAATATTTCGCAATGAGGAAAGGAATAGGAATCTGATCAAACTTCTGATGAATGACATGCTCAGCAAAACAAATTGTGAACATCCCACAATCACTGTAACAACAAACAACATATAACAAAAATCAAAAATAAAATCAACCTATATGTAATAATTAAAAAAATGTACACAATTTAACCCTTACCCCTCTACTTGTTCAGGAACCGTCTCAGCAAATTCCAACTCAATTATATCGTCTTCGTCCTTGTTGCGATACGGGTCACTGCTGAAGTCAATGTCAGACCTATCCTTCCAAAAACCAAACTTGCGCAGTAGTATGGGAAGAATGAAGATGTACGGCTCACAAACATCAAATATTTTAATTTGCATGGATTTCCTTTTTGGTTGTAAAGAATTGTAAACAGTTAGACACCTACGATGCACATCAAAAGACAACAACAACCAATGGTCCGGTCATGACATATGAATTGGGAACAACACATAGTAAACGTTCCTCCATGGTGTGTTGACATCCATAAACAGCCCATGTATGTATTCAGCAACATCACCCTCCCTAGACAGAATAATTTTGTCACAATTTTTTTTTTGTATATTCCTCGAAAAGAGCGGTGATCTTGCTGTGAAACCAACAATCTGTGGTCGTTATCCTTATAGGAACACTTTCGGAATGTCTTGCCAATTTACGGAAATAATACAAGGCAATATTGATGTGCTGAGCCAAAAAAAATTAATAGGATATTAACAGTTGTTGGAAAATGCAAGTATGTGATTAATATAACTAAATAATGTAAACATAACTACAAAAACATAATTTTTAAAAAAAATACTCACATCGTCGTCTAACCACTGTCCAGGCGTCTTTAATTTATATAACCACATCTTCGATGATATTGCAATGGATCTAAATTCAAAAGAAGGCATGATAATATCGTTCTTTCTAGGAAATTTGTCCGTCCTTCAATATAAAAACATAATATTAGTATACACACTAACATTAACAATTACCGTATTAATATATACACTACTACAAATCAAACTTGCACGTTCTATAATTAACATACTAATCAACCAACTTAATTTTAAACAGTACCCTGCTAACCAACAAATATTAAAATCATAACCATAATCAAATAGTAACTAATACATAACTAATAGGTAACCAAAACATAAACTTATATTAACCAGAATATAAAGTAATAGTAACCATAACATTTATTTAATAGTAACCACACCATTTATTTAATATTAACATTTATTAAATATTTAATATTATGCAGTAACCAAAACAGCATTAGTCAGTAACCAATTAAGTATTATATAGTAACCAATGTAATGTTACACATTAACCAATACAACATTCGACAGTAACCAATACATCATTAGACAGTAACAAAAACAGCATACCAAAATCAGTAAACTAATAAATAACTTAATTTTAAACATTAATCTAGTTACCAAACTATAATCACATAGTAACAGAAACATAACTACTTGGTAACCAAAACATTATCTAATATTAAACAGAATATAAAATAATAGTAACCATAACATTTATTTAAATATTAACCATATGTTACTACAATAATACAAACTTATTTGTTTCATAAAAAACTATAGCATTGTTAACAACAAAAAACAAACCCTTTTCTGTTGTTTATTCCAATTTTGAACCATTCTTCAAACAATGCCTCTTCAAATTTTGAGGGCATCTCCATGCATGATTTGGGGAATGCACTTAAACGTGCAAGTGTATGACTAGCAGCACCCACTACAGTAGATGATGAACCAGCAAATCCGAACGCTGCTGTATATGGAGACCGTAAAATGGCACTCTTTGCAGGTTCACGTACAGGTCTACCACCGGCTTTGTGGACACTCTTCTCCAACTCATCACACTTAGCTATGTCTTGTGTGGTGAGAACCATAAGATCAAGAGCATACCTGCTTGCTGCCTCACCTTTCTTCCCCTTTTTCAGTTGACATAAAAAGGTAATATATATGATTAGTAACTTGAATAAAATAAACTAGTAACCAACTGACTGTACAACAGCTAATAAACTAAAATGAACATGTTATATTAGTAATCTGAATAACATAAACTAGTAACCAAATCATAATATAATAGTAACCAAAACATATTATAATGGTAACTAAAACACAATATCATAGTAACCAATTCACTATATAATGGTAACCAAAACATAAATAACATTTCAATAAATGATGGCCCATAATTATAACACTAACCTTATCAACATCATACACAACAATCTCTTTCCCAGTACATTGGCTTAATATGTCAAAAGACGGCATGTCATTATTATTGTCAATCTGCGCAAAATAAAGAACCATTTAATAAATAAAACAAAAGACATATATTACATAACAAAACAAACAAATATGTCTAACCTTGACATTTTCTTCATCATCATTATTTTTTTTCATCGGGTTCTTCAACCATAGCAGCACGTTCAACTTCATTAGCAATCTCAATTACATTCACATCACTCTTCTCCACGAATATTGACACATCATCACCAACTTCATTAACCAATTCAATTTCATTCCCACCCTTCTTCTCAACTTCATCCAACACATCATCACCATCATTATTCTTATTCACTTTTGAACCATGATCAACATCCTCATCAACATGGACCTCCTCCACCATGACATCATCATTTTCATCAGCAACGTCATCAGAAGCATCATCATCAGCTTCATCACCTTCACCGCCTTCATAACCTTCATCACCTTCATCATCATCATCATCATCATCACCAGTATTGTCAGAATCGTCATCATCAGACTCACCATCAAGCTTTTTGTCCCCTACGTCTTTGATAGCACGTAACTCATCTTTAATAATGGACCTAAGGTCCCTGCATAACTGGACATATAAAAGTTGCATTTCATCTTTAATATTAGTTCTCAACTTTCCAAATTCTTTCTTCAATTCAGAAACATCTTTCTTCAATTCAGACACTTTCTTCTCCAACGGCTTAAACCGTACATCAATTACCTCTTTCACAACAGATAAATCAACACTAATGTTGTCGGCCTTCACCATTGCCTCATCAACGTAATTTTCAAAAAATGTGCACATAATAAAATTAAAGACCAAAAATATCATAGACATCTTAATAGCCTCGTCATCATTATCAAAAACTGCCTTCCTATATATCCTACCTATACTACTACGTGTCACAGCTTCGTCACCAAGAAACTTACCAATAAGCATATTCTCCATACCTTTATATGGAGTTATATCATCCTCACCTTTCCATCTCAAGCCAGATATCATACAAAACTCAGGCAAACCGAACCTGACCCTTTTTTCTCCGAACAAAAACCACATTTCACCGTCATCCCTCTGGTGAACCTCCCTCACAAGAGCCTGGTGAATAATCTGGGAATACATTTGGTGCTCACCAAACTCAAGAAAATTACCAAAACATGTTACCTTAAATTTATCCAGCTGACTCTTATTCAATTTTTTTGCAATTATACTGGGGACTTCCATGTCGCACCAATATATCACTTTTTCGTTGAATTTTCTGTTCCATTCCTCGTAATAAAGATCCCATAACTGCAAGTAAACAAAATCATATTTACAAAGTTAACCAACCAATCATATGATAGTAACCAAAATAACATAGACAATTAACCAATATAGCTTTAGTCATTAAACAAAACATCGTTAATCAATTTCCAATCCAGCATTAGACAGTAACCAAGACAGCATTACACAATATAATAGTTAGACATCAACCAATAAATCATTAGACAGTAACCAAGACATCATTATACAGTAAACAGCATGTTGCAAAAAGGTAACCAATGTAAACTGGTTACTTATTAATGTTGTCTTGGTTATCTTCATGCAACATGTTGGTTACTATCTAATACATTGGTTACCAACCATGTGCTTACCAATCATTAGTCAGAAATATTATGCAGTAACCAAAATATCATTAGTCAATAACCCATTAAGCATTATACAGTAACCAATACAATGTTGCACAGTAACCAATACAACTTTAGACAATATATTGGTTAGACAGTAACCAAAACATCATTAGACAGTAAACAAGACACACATAATACAGTAAACAAGACACACATAATACAGTAACCAAGACAGCATTACACAATATAATAGTTATACAGCAACAAATAAATCATTAGACAGTAACCAATACAGCATTATATAGTAAACAACATGTTGCAAGCAGGTAACCAATGTAAATTGGTTACTTATTAATGTTGTTTTGGTTACCTTCATGCAACATGTTGGTTACTGTCTAATACATTGGTTACCAACCATGTGCTTACCAATCATTAGTCAGAAATATTATGTAGTAACCAAAACATCATTAGTCAGTAACCCATTCAGCATTATACAGTAACCAATACAATGTTGCACAGTAACCAATACAGCTTTAGACAATATATTGGTTAGACAGTAACCAAAATATCATTAGACATTAATAAAGACATCATAAGACAGTAACCAAGACATCATTAGACAGTAAACAAAACACAAATAATACAGTAACCAAGACAGCATTACACAATATAATAGTTAGACAGCAACAAATAAATCATTAGACAGTAACCAATACAGCATTATATAGTAAACAACATGTTGCAAGCAGGTAACCAATGTAAATTGGTTACTTATTAATGTTGTTTTGGTTACCTTCATGCAACATGCTGGTTACTGTCTAATACATTGGTTACCAACCATGTGCTTACCAATCATTAGTCAGAAATATTATGCAGTAACCAAAACAGCATTAGTCAGTAGCCCATTCAGCATTATACAGTAACCAATACAGCTTTAGACAATATATTGGTTAGACAGTGACCAAAACATCATTAGATATTAATAAAGACATCATAAGACAGTAACCAAGACATAATTATACAGTAAACAAGACACACATAATATAGTAACCAAGACAGCATAAGACAGTAACCAAAACATCATAAGACAGTAACCAAGACATCATAAGACAGTAACCAAGACATCATTATACAGTAATCAAGACACTCATAAGACAGTAACCAAGACATAATTATACAGTAACCAAGACATCATTAGACAGTAACCAAGACATCATTAGACAGTAACCAAGACACTCATAAGCAGTAACCAAGACAACATTAGACAGTAACCAAGACAGTCATAAGACAGTACCCAAGTCAGTTTTGGTTACCTTCATGCAACATGATGGTTATTGTCTAATGAATTGGTTACCAATCTTGTGGTTACCAAGCATTAATCATTAATATTATGTAGTAACCAATTAAGCATTATACAGTAAACAATAACAATATTTAAATTAACACACCTTTAAAATTCGTTGAGTTGGAATTATCTTCTGGATAAGCACTTGAGCTTCATTCTTAACAGGGACATCAAAATCAGAATCTAATTGCACTACAGAATGTTTGATATCACTGTGTATCACCAAACTACTATCATTCTTACTTGATGTATTACCTACATCCTTCCCATTTCCCTTCCCCTTTCCTTTCCCCTTGCTCTCCACAACAAACTTCTTCAAGTTCTTAACAGAATCACCCTCCACGATCCTTTTTCTATTTCCATCCTTCTTACTTGTATCATTCCTTGTATAAACCATTCTATACAAAAACATAAAAATAACACAAACCAAAATAATGAATACTCCATTCTGTTAGTAAATTACTTTAATATATAATACATTAAACTTAATAAGAAAATACTCACTTGAAAAAATAATAAACACCAGAGTCGATCAATGGAGAAGAATAACGAGTAACAACGACAATGAACCAGACGAGTAACAACGACAACGACAATGAACCAGACGAATAACGAGTAACAACGACAATGACGAACAACTGAACGAGTATGCCGAACAACTAAATAAATATGATAGAGATAAAGAATACACGAACACAGATGAACAACAATCACCGGAAACAATAGTTTTTAACTCCGATTACGTTTAGTCGCGACAGAGGAGAGGACAAGGGTTTCAGCATGTGCAAAAGGGTTTGGTAACTGCATAGTCCCGTACAAATGATAGGCGGTTATCACGCGATTCAAAAAAAAAACTTTTTGCCATGTCAGCTAATTAATATTTATCCCATAAATTAAGAACTCTTAATTATATTAATATTGTAAATATATATGATGAAATGTCATATTTTTGTAATTATTTTATTAGTGTATAATTTTTGTAATTACTTTCATAAATGTATTATAATATGTAATTGTTCCTAATTTATATTGTCATGAGTTTCTAAGCATTATAAGGCATGTAATGAAGTTAAGTATTGATAATTATAAAGTATCAAAAAGTATTATAGAAATATTAAAAAGTATTGTGAAAATATCAATTTTTATTTTAAAAATATCTAACAAAAAGTTCTCCTCATATTATTCCTACCCCATTTATGATAAATAAAAAAGTTCTCATATTATTATTTCTACCCCTAGATTGGTAGCCATTCAGGTATCACAACGTGTCAAAATATGACCGGCGAGTTATCACCTAAAATCTTATCATATTTTTCTCACCCATATTTGTCAACTCTTATTCAAAATTTTATATTTTTTAATTGCACATATATAGTGTCTGTTACACAAACACATATATATAACCAGGATTACGTCCGGGAATTCGGACCTGATTAAAATGCGGATTATTTTTTTTTTAACTAATTAATTTTTTTTTTAATATTTTATGGAATTAGAATTTTTCCATAATACAATATTTTGGGTGTGATTTGGATAGATATAACAAAATATGTATGTATAGTCTGTACAATCTGTACTGACATATTTTGTTATATGTATCCAAATCACACTCAAAATACTGTATTATGAAAAAATTTCAGTTCCATAAAATATTAAATTTTTTTTCTAGTTGTTTTTAAAAAAAAAGCAAAAAAAAAAAAGAAGAAAAAAAGGTCCATATTTTGTTAAAATATGGGAGTCCGGACCTGATCCGTTCCCTATATATATATATATACTAGCTGGGTCCCGTGCCTCCGGCACTGTATGGATAATATAATATGATTTATCTCAAATTTTGAACGACCAAAATAATTTATTGAGTAAGCGGGAAATTTAAAGTCATTTGTATTTTATTAAATTATTATTAGATTATTAGATAGATAGATGTATTTTATTAGATAGATGTATGAACGGTGAGATTTATCCCAAACTTTGGATGGCCCAGATGATTTATTAAGTGAGCGGGAAATTCAAAATCATTTGTATTTTATTAGATAGATATATATATATATATATATATATATATATATATATAACTGTTTTAAAAATTCAGGAAATAAATTTCCTCAATTTGTAGGAGAAAACTATTTGCAACATATAGCAGGACAAATTCAAAAAGCACAAAAAGATAGCAAATAGTACCATTTTTTAAGAAATTATATTTCCAGCTAAAAGATTGTCGCCGACAAATTGAAAGTATACTATTATGCTTTTTTAGTTGGACAACTTTTATACAAGTTGCCTTTCAAAATTAACATCATGCAATGCAACAAAGTCAAAAAAGTTGTGGGGGTATAAATCGAAAGTTTTTAAATTGCAGTGACCGACTTAAAATTCTCCAGTTAACACGTTTTAATTTTGAAGGCGTTACAAATACGAAACGACAATTAGTTTTTTTTTTTTTGACTACTTTCCCTATAATAACCCTCATTACTCAAATAATAATGCAATGAACTGACATAATTATATAGCAATAAGTCCAGAGGGGACATTTTTTAGTGACATTTTTAGTGATATTTTTTATTTATTTATTTTTTTGGTTTTTTTTGTAGTACTTCCCAAAAAATATATAGTATTTATTTTAATTGAAATTTTTATAAAAAATAGTGTTTTTGGTGTAATTTGGATACATACAAAAAATAGGTTTTAATAGACTGTACATGCCCTATTTTTTGTATGTATCCAAATTATACCTAAAACACTATTTTTTATAAAAATTTCAGTTAAAATAAATACTATACATTTTTTTGCAGAGCCGGCCCTAGGCAATGGCCACCGGGACAACCGCCCAGGGTCCACAGTTGAGGGGGGCCCAAAATTTTTTATAAGCTTATATATTTATGTGTATAAAAAAATAAAATAATAAAAAGATTAATGATATTATACATTAAAAATGATATATTAGAAAACATTAAATATGATAGTATAATTGATGACCTTGCATCTAAAAGTGCAACAAGAAGTCATTTAAAATGATATTTTGTGGTTTAGATTTTCTTGGGCAAAACTAAAGAAATACCCACTGTAATTGGTAAGTTTTACTGATTACATCATTGAACTTTTAATTTTTTAAATTACACCACCAAACTAATTATTATTTTGAAATTGAGTCATTCCGTTAAAAAAAAAATAAACGAACGTTAATTTTTTTTCTACAAAACTAATGAATTACTTACTGTAGTTGGTACATTTTACTGATTACACCATTGAACTTTTAATTTTTTAAATTATCCCACCAAACTAATTAAAAATAATTATTTTAAAAAATTATTATTATTTTAAGTAAAAAATATTAGAAACCTTTTTTTTCTTCATAAAATGAGTAGTGTTTCAAAAAATATAGATTCAAAAAAAATTATAGTGATTTTAAATTAAATTAATGTTTAGTTAATTTTTTAACATAATGACTCATTCTTAATATTAGAAATTTTTTAAAAAAACTAAAAATGGAAATCAAAATAAAAAAACAGTAAAAGATAAATAAAAAAACTGATTCAATTTTTTCAAAAAAGAAATTAATAATTTTTATAAATAAATATTATTTTCAAGAAAAAAAATTAGAAAATTCTTCATATTATAAAAAATGAGTAAAATTTTATAAAATATAGATTCAAAAAAATAAACTTAATTTTCAAAAGGAATTTTTTTTTAAAAGCAGTAAGGTTTTATAAAACTTTACGTTTTTAAATCTATATTTTATGAAACTTTACTCATTTTATGGAAAAAAAATTAAAATTTCTAATATTTTTTACTGATAATAATAATAATTTTTAAAAATATTTAAAATAATTATTTTTTAATTAGTTTAATAGGATAATTTAAAAAATTAAAAGATCAATTGTGTAATCAGTAAAACGTGCCAACTACAGTGGGTAATTCATTAGTTTTGTAGATAAAAATTTAACGTCCGTTTATTTTTTTTAACGGAATAACCCAATTTCAAAATAATAATTAGTTTAGTGGGATAATTTGAAAAATAAAAATTTAATTGTGTAATCAGTAAAACTTGCCAACTACAGTGAGTATTTCATTAGTTTTACCGATTTCATTGATATTTTTATTTTTTAGGTACATGTGATTATTTTTTGTTTCGATAATATTTTAAAATGTTCTTCTTTATCTTTTAATTATAAATTCTTATAATTTTAATAAAAATAATTAGTTGATAATTTATTTATTTTTTTATTTAATTTGTATAAAGGGTCACACTTAAAATTTTTTGTCTTGAATTTTAGAAAACTTAGGACCGGTTCAGATTTTTTAAGAAGTACTACAAAAAAATAATAATAATAAATAAATAAAAAAATGTCGCTACTTATACTCCTATAAACTAAGAACGGCAAGGGTAAAATAGTAATTAAATCAACTAATCAAATCTCAAGTTTTAGAAGTCTCATTCAACAGTCTACTTTTCTCTCTCTTCTCTCTGTGACCGGCCTCCTTTGACTCTCTCTCTCTCTATATCTCTCTTTCTATATATTTCTATATATACACACACATTTATGTTTGTATTTTCTCTCTCTAAAAGTCTTCCTATGGACTTGCAGAATACTAGAATTCTGTAATTATTCTAGTAGATTCACAAATTAATTGGAGAGAATGATCATCGAAACTGTCATTGATTCTCTGGTGCCGTCATGGTGGGAGGTTCAAGTCTCCCTCGCCGCCGCGGCTTTTGTTGTCGCCTCTTACTGGTTCTTCACTTACGTTGGCGGCGAGAACGACCTTGCCGGTGATCGGTCGGGAGTCGACAATTCGGATGTCGCCGGTGATGTCAACGATGATAAGCAAAAGGTCATATCTGTAATTTTATCAGTGCTATGATTGTCAATTTGTTGTTTTCTATCAATTCATTATTCGTTGTTATCTATCAATTCATAATTTGTTGTTAAGGGACTGTTTGGTTTGTTGTTAAATGAGACTAGGAGAGTGAGTTTTGAGGTTCTGATACTGATGGTGATGGGAAAGGCAACTAATTTTGGTGGTAGCTATGTTTAAAGTGATTTTATTGACAGCAACATAATAGGATTAATAGCCAGAAAGAGAAATAATGAAAAAGCTAAATACATTATAGTGTTATTCTAGTGTAGCTGTTTATTGGTAGTAAGAATGTTGCTTTTGCTCAGAAATATTTATTTTTTAGAAAGCTAAAACTGCAGTTTTTACATACATAATTTCTATTGGTAGCTTGCAAAGTAAAAGCGGAAAAGGGTTGACTGTCTTGGATACAGTCACTTCATTTCTGGTCTGTTTTTTCATTTTACATTTCAATCTATTGTCTATATTTTGATAGTTTGAAATAATTGGAGTAGTTAAATTGTTAATGATGTTTGTTTTTTGATGTTCATGGTGAAGAAAAGGCAATACATTTGTGTTGATAGTAGTGTTTAAAGTGTTTTTATTATAATAATTAATTTTGTTATGCAAGCAAAGAGCCAGTTCGAGAAATTAAATAAAGAATATACTTTTTACTGACAAGAAAAGAGTATTATTCACAGCAAGGCCAAGAGGGGATGCCTATCCTGGTATTCGTGGAGTATACAACAGCAGGTGGACACTGAAAAAACTGTTAAAACAAAAAGCTGTAAACCCTTATACAACCGAGGACACCCCCAGGGTTCCTCAAACTAACATCCCCATAAAAGTATTTTTTTCATTGTAGTTGTTCCTGGTAATAAGACTTTCACCTCATTGAATTACATATGTAACTTTAGCAAACAAAATTTGCGTACCCTTTTCTCACTGTGTTGCTATAATAGCTGAAAGAGAGACTAATATTGCTTCAAAGTTTCAGTGATACCAGTTCATCAACATAGACACGTAATTATCTTGTATAAAGAATTAATTATACTATTAAGGAGTAAATTTTGGAGTCTTTTTTTTTCACACCATATATATCATGTAATTAATTTAAAAATGACTATAAGTTTAGGATTTACATTTAATTTGGATTTTGATGTTTCCAATGACATAAATTTAACATACGAATTCAACGAGAAAGTTTGTAGCTTGAGACGAGTCGATAGATTGCAGCAAATGCTGTTAGAGTTTTCACATTTTCCTTTCCAAGAAACAAGACATTTGTTTACATTTGTATCTCCTCTTGTTATGGAGATTGTCGCTCCTGTGTGTAGGCCTGTAGCACGCCTATCATCCACCCTAACCCCAGGGAAGTTAAATCCCCATTGCCTCCCTTGAAAGAGAGATGAAATAGGATTGATGAGCTTGCTTGCAAAATCTTAAAACATTTCCTTCAGTTTTTTGCAGCGCTAGATGAATTTCTTTATTCTCTATTTGAGATTATGCTATTTACTAGGTTATGTTTATTTGTTTTCTGTAAAGAACATTTGTGTCATCCCACATAATGTTGGGAGTTGTATTTGCAGTACCCTATAGCCTGGTTATTATTTGTTTCATGGAGTAATTTTCCACTTCTTTGACGTGCAGTTCTGCACTTATTTTGTAGATGGGCCAGCTAAAAGGAGAACCTAATACCAATTCTGCATATATAATTAAGGTAAATTGTGGATCTCCTAAAGTTAATGCCACCCTGGTGGTTTTTGTTATGGCACTACAGCTGAAAAGTGTATAAGTTGTATAGTAATGGGTCATGTTCGATAAAATTTTCTTTTACATTCATAAAATTGGCTCTCTGGGGCAATTTCTTTTGTTGAATAATGATAGCACTAGGTTAATTTTTTCAGGTAGAATTACTGGCAGCCAAGAATCTAATTGGTGCTAACCTAAATGGTACATCAGATCCTTATGCAATCATCACTTGTGGTACAGAAAAGCGATTTAGGTGATTAGATCTAATTTTCACTTTATTGCTCTTAGATGGTTTACCATGGGTTTTCTCTTTTTTGCAATATCTTTTGAATGGATACAATCTTTTGCTGTGATTCTTAGCTTTTTTGAATGATGGAGTTAGGTCTTATCCAAATTATTTTACTTGGCAAAAAAAAACTTATAATTGAATTAAAGATATTAGTTGGTCATGTTCTGAAGCAGAGACAATAATATGCACAATATTTTCTAATTTTTCCCATTAACAGCAACAAAGTTTTCCTTTGATTTTGCACTATACATAAATCTGAAAGTACTTTTCTGGAAAAAGGGTTACTAGAAATGGCACTGCAACCTAAGGGAACATACCTATACAATATTTGATTTGCATCTCCTTACAAAAGCTCTATAAAAGAAATCCTACTCTGATTTAGGAAAGGTTTAGATGCCATTTTGATTTCAATAAAAAAGCTTTTAGCATATTACTCGATGGTTCAAGCCTAAAGAATTGCTTGCGGAAGTGAAGAAGTATATTTGGTTTCTCGATGGTGAAAGTGATCGGATACACTACCTTATTAATTCACATGGTCATAAATAATTGAAACCCAAGTAGGAAGAACTTAAATGGGATATGGTTGATGCACAAGATTACCTTAGAAAGTTGCAGCATCAATATCAAGATGAACACAGAAAAGCTGAAGCAAGGAAATGTCAACACGTTAAAGCAAAAGATCTTCAAAAAGGCTACACATGAAATGGTTTCTATATGCTCTTCTATAAAAGATAACATCTCTTTTACAAAAGATGACATCTCTTCTATAAAAGATGACATCTCTTCTATAAAAGAAGGCCTTGTTGACTTGCGGGCACATATTCAAGGTAAGAGAAAGAAAATGAGGATGTTCTAAATTTTGGGGCTATTGACAGTAGTGACGTGTCCATGGAAATTCTTGAAGTTACAAAGGTTGAACCAGAGATTGTGTATGAGCAACAAGTTGAGTAAAACTCTAAAGTTTCTTTTGAGTTGTTCGTTTCCGAAGAAAGGACGATTCAAGAAGTTGATCCAATCTAAGTTGACATTGTTGACTTCGTTAGTCCAGAAAGCTTATTTTCAGCACCATTGAATACAAAAGCGATGCTCTCATCAATTCTCTTTTCAAAAAATTGTTAGCCTTATCTCGTAATTGTTGTCCGTTTTTTATTATTGACAATTACGTGCAAGTATACACGATTAACAAGTAATAAAATAATAAGAGAGAGTTTCGAACCCACAACAATCTCTATTTAACAAATCTTAACTACTAGATTTATATCAATTCAATTTTATTTAAACAACTGAAATTTGTGGTTATCAATTGAAAAATAATTTAAATTAAACTAAGAGTGAATTAACACAAAGATTGATTTCAGATTTCAAAGCTTAAGACTACAATATCCCCAATTATGTGATATAAATCAATTATCCAATTCATCCATTTATTAAATCCACACGAGTTGTTAACTGGAATTCACAATTATTCATAAGCCCTTTCCCAAGGTACAAACAAAATTATTTAATTCAATTAATCTTGTGATATCCCTATGCAAAACAATAGAATCAAATTCATTAAGTATCAATTTCCAAAAGTTACATGCAGTGAAAAGAGATATACCTATTCAATTCACAACTCTAATTATTCATCTCATGCAAATAACTAAGAATACATGCTATCATATTCATATCTAACCCTAGATTTCATCTCCTGAATTCATCTAGTGTATCACGCTAAGCGTTGGTTAGACAATTAATCAGTAAACACAAAATATGATAGACAACTCAATTTGAATAAATAATTGTATTTCAATAGATAATTAATTCATAAACATAAAAGGTTACAAATCTAGATCATGCTGAAATTTAAAACCAAAAATCCCAAATAAGTCCTCGCAAATAAATTACAAATCTTAGATAGAAGAATAGAAAAATCAATAAGTGTCTTCAGCCTTAAATTCTCCAATCTGAATTCCTTGCGATGCTTCTCTGCAATCTCCAATCTATGTATTTTTTATGAATAACCTTCTCCCTTTTATAGAGAATCCTTTTTTAAGTAGAAATTGGCATCACAATCAACAAGTTTGCAAAAGCCACGACATTCTTTTTGACCCCCAGCACCCCGACGTTGGGATTTACACTACACTCGGCGCCCCGGCGCTACTAAAGGGTTGTTTGATAAACACTAAATGAAACTGAATGAAATGGTTATGAATCTAAATGAGCTGAATGAAACTGAATACTGAGTGAAAAAAGTTGTTTGATAATTGTTATGTCTGAAACATCTGAATAATATATTTTTATTATTTTACTCATTTGAAAAAAAATCAAAATTGTTGTAAATTTATTTAATATTACTTAATATAATAGTTAATATTGTAAAAGAAAAATACATTCAGCCAAAAAAATGACACTAAACCATTCAACCCAAATCGTCTGAATAACCATTCAGACGATTTTTTTCAAAACAAACACACTGAATGGCTGACCGATTCAGCCATTCAATGCGTAACAAACAACCTCTAAGGTGCTGAAAATTACAATTATGCCCTTAATGATGCCAAAATTCATGTTTTACCCTTGCTTTACCCTAACCTGCAAAATAAAAGCTAAACAAGTAAAAACGTCCTAAATACTTGAGAACTAACAATAATTCGAGTCTAAAAAATACTCAAATCATGAGTATACTACCCACTATGTTGAGGTGTTCCAAAATGTTCTTATGTTGCAGAGGAGTTTGCGGCTTATTCTATGATATTATAAAACTCGCGGTCGAGCTTTCTCCAACAAGAGGAGATTGATTGGGACTTTAAGTCAAGAACAAAGAAGAGATTTTTTATATTTATTATTTAGAGTTTTTATTATGTTTAATATAAAAGTAGTTGATGTGATTTATGTATTTTATTTATTAGTGGGGATTTAGGACATTAATTAGTGATTAAGAATTATTAATAAGAGTATTTTAGTCGCTTAATACTTTTATTATTCCCTAAGTAATAGTAGGGTTTTGTGTCTCTTTAAATAGTGATGTAATCCCCACAAGTCATTTATACGACATATTATTGATATTAAAGTTGATTACTCCCTCCGTCCCAGGATAAAAGTCCTTATTACTATTTTGGGTTGTCCCATGTTAAATGTCCACTTTCTTTTAATAACCAAACTTTAACACATTTTTTCCTATTATGCCCGTAGCATTAAATATCTCATATTTTCTTATTCTAATTCTCTCTCCATAATTAATGACATTATTATGGACAATTTTGTCATTTTATTCCTCTTCTTAATATGCGTGAAAAGTTCACCAGGACTTTTATTCATACCGTAGTGGTATCCTACCGTAGAGGTATTTTATCTATCTTGGTGTTGAAACGTGGAGTTAATACACTAGAGAGATCCTAGTGGTTTAAACGCGGAGTTTAAATCTTAGTTTATTTTTCATTAATTCTTCATCCTAAATTTATCCTGCATCACATTGCCTAGTGTGTACACATTCCTTTACCAAGTTTCTTGGCGATTGTGTTAGGTATTAGAGGCTACTACTTTGGCATCCTAGGATGCGTTCTTGTGGTAGGTAAATTTGAGATGCTGCTTTCGTAGCATCAAGATAATGGAGGACGTGGAGAGCTCGTAAGGTCTAATAGGATTCATGTTGTGTTTGGATTGAAGGATTGGAATGGAAAAAGGAATTGAATGGTTCTTTAGTATCTCAAGTTCATGTTTGTATAATAGGATGACATAATTTTCACATTCATCCATTACATTGGAATGAATCTCATTCCACCACCTTCTCCAGAGAATGAAAATCAAGTAATCGAATGAATTCTTATTCCATCAGAATGGTTTATCCATCGAAATGAGTAACCAAATTACTTTTTTTCACTCTTTCTAGTCCGACCTTGAGTCCTTCAATTCAAACGCAGCATTAGAGAAGACACATGATAGGGTTTGTTGGAGGTCTTTTAATCGGGTATTGGAAAAATGAAAGGGTTTGAAAATGAATGGAGTTCTTGGGTGATATAGTGCTTTCATTTGCGGTTTTAGTCATTGTTAGGAGGAGCCTAAATCATTGTTTAATGCTTCTAGGGTTTGATATAGAGAGACCTTTCCCTTTTCCTTTTTTAGTTGTGAATGCCTTGAGTTATATATGGAGAGGGAGCATGTTGGATGCATGGATGCGCGGTGGTGATGGAGAATCTTTAGATTTATCACCTTCAATTCATTGATGATACACTATCAGCTACTACCTGGGAGGCTACTATACTCGTTGCAAGTTGGTTTTGTGTTGGTTCAATACAATTTCATGTTTAGAAACCAGCTAGTCTTGTTGTCTAGTTTCAGAATTGTTTTTAATTGACTTCGTATTAGACTGATTATTATATCTTTGACCTCTTGTGCTATCTTATGAGTGATGTATGCATAACTTATATGTTGGCCTTAGTTTTACATACTACGTTGAGTAATATATTGTAAAAGTAGCCACGTGATTTTATTTATTTGTTCGTAAATTTGGTAGAATGAGAAAGTGTTTCAAGATTTGCTTTGCACAACTATTCATTGTTGGTATGTTGTTGGAATTACTTAACGTTTGTTGTTTGAAATTCTTTCTTACTAGAGCTCAGGCAATTAATTTCTTCTTTCTTTTTGTCATTTTATGCCATTTCTGATAGCAAGACTTAGTCATGTTTATGTCCAGTCAATTTTGTTCTAAGTAATATTTTTGATCACTGGTGTTGTTGATGCAGTTCTATGGTTCCTGGGTCACGAAATCCCATGTGGGGAGAAGAGTTCAATTTTTCAGTTGATGAGCTCCCCGTTGAGGTAGTTACTTTGATTTACTATGAGCATTGATTGTCGTGTGGAAGACTAAGTGTTAGACTGTTTGATAAACAAAATTGCTGCAGCTTATTTCTATAGTGTCTCATGGGATATGATATAAAATTACGGACCAATTATCCATGGCTATCCAACACTATATTTTCCATCCATCATCTTTTTTTCCTTTTTGGAGGAGGGATTAGTTTGATTTACTTGACCTATGCAGTTTTTTTAAGACTAATATTCTTCGACTTCGTAGTATTTTCATTAGTGTGAAGCATTTTAAATATTACGTATTATGTTTTAAGAACAATTTAATATAGTTTTGACGAATCTCTTAAGTGCCTGTTTGGTTGGAATATCAAAAGGAGAGATTGGATACTATTTCTCTTTTTATATCAATCTCGTGTTTGCAAATTTTACTACTGGTACTATTTAATTGGTAGATTAATAGCCATGGAAAATTGGGTATTGTGAAACTCAAGGATAGGCGTGTTTCATAGCGAGGAACATTAGAGGAAGGGAGGATAAGGAGTAAAAAAAGACTCATTTTAAGCTCTTTTCTAAGTGGGTTTAGAATGTAGGACATAATCTTTATGAAGATGATATGATAGAGATATCAAATTAATAACCATTATCCTCTTTTCCAGCCAAACAAAGGATATAACAAAGAAGCTAACGCCTCTTTTTTAAGACTTCAACAAAGGACATAGTTGTAGAAGCTAATGCCTCTTTTTCATTTTCATAGGAATTTATGTGAGCAGAGGTTAATTATTTAGTTCCTCTCTAGGGCCTTCTCAACCCAGTTTCTCTTTCTTCCTCTAGTCGTGAAAGGAGATTTGTTCATTGAATATATGGTCAACTTTCTTGCAAGTTTTTTTTTTCAATTTTCAGATCTCTTATTGATTTCTTCTAATTATTATATTTGGGAATGTAAGGCTAATATTCTCTTAATATTAATGCTCTTGTTGGTCGACTGTTCTTTATTGTCTCAATAGTCAATACTAGTACTCATCTTGCTGTCAGGCGAAGGCATGCAGACACTTGTGCCTGGATATGTGTCATCTGCGGTATAAGTTCAAAGTGCTTAATTTTATGGAATTACTTCTTTTTTCTTTTCTTTTTTTGCGGATTTTTGTGACTTGGTTGTCCCCTTATTTCGTTTTTAGTAAGATTTAAGGTTTTGGGTGGCACATGGATACCAAGATTTCCTTGGAGGTATTGTTGTTCTGATATTTTATGCGGTAGGACGGAAATGTCTCTAAAATTTAAGTAGTACCCATCTTTCTAGTCCTTGAATCAAGGTATAATTTTTTGCATTTGGGCTTTAACTATAGAGCTGTTGCTATTCCTGTGTTCGTAGAGATTAACGGAAAGTTCTTCATTAGTTTTTCTGTATTTCTTGTTTTCTTGGGAGGATTTCTTGTGCTCCTGCTTGTAATCTCTTCTATCAAAAATAGAACAATTTCGAGTGTTTAGAGTACGAGGAAATTGTTGAAGAAGATCAAAATCAAGACTTTAAAAGCGGACATGTTCAGATTGAGTTTTAGTATTGCTTATGGGATGTAGAAGTGTCGTGATTAGAAGTGTTTTAAATAGGTGCTCTTGGAACGCTTTTGCTTTTTAAACCTCCTTTCCTCTCTTTCATGAAAGTAACATTTCTATGCCGGTCTATTGAGTATTTAGCTAATTTAAGTGACCCACATTTTCTGTTTGTTTTTGGCATTACTTATGCAGTATTCTCCCTCTTCTCTTAAATTTAAAATCAAGCTTGACCTTTTAAAGTGATATTTAACACTTTCAAATATAAAATAGTGTGATTCATTTAATTTTTAATAACAATAATCCAATAATAGTAGTAATTGTTAGATAGTTTACATTTTTTATAGTTATTTTGTCTAAAATTGAACTAATTCATACCATTTTTGAATATAAAAATATCTCAAAAAGTCAAAATTGATTACATCATATGTTGGTGTGAAAGTAGAAAGGTATGAAAACTAAAAATGATGTAACAAATAACTAAAAAAGTACATACATATGTATAAAAAGCTAAAATGAAAAACAAATAAAAAAAGGAAAGGGAATAGAAAGACGTAGAAAACACAACAAAAGGTGGAATACCCTAGTCAACCTCCAAGCTGACAACTATATTCATCCACTCACTCCTATCATACTTCATGTCCTCAGTTATAGACCCTCCCTTTCAAGTATTTTTGGACGACTTTCAACTAATAATTTCGGTCTCCCCCTCTTATATTTTCCTCTTGATAGTTGATACAAGACTCTTCTCTCATTGGTGCATCTATAGGCCAACGTTGGATATGACCAAACAATCTCAACTGATAAAAAGTATGATATATAAATATATACTTTTGACAAATCTTAAAATCCCCGTCAAGGAAAGAGTATGGTTAAAGTGGGATGGTAGGCATAGTTAGTATTCTAAAAATTCCCTCCTAGGTCCGATTAATCCCCGCCTAGGTGCTAGACGGTCCTCTACTGTCTCGATTTGGCTGGGCACCTAAGTCCCTGCATCGACAGAATAAGACCTCTATTTTGAAGCTCTACAATACTTCAATGACTTTGCTAAGCGTTAAAAGATTGTTTTTTGGGATTGTTTCAAGTAAAATTTTAAAAATTATATCTACTATATGTTTTGTATAACATAACAAGTATGAACAATAGAAAAATAAATAAATGAGAGCGCCTAAGAAAACGCCTCCACCTAGGCAGTCTAGGCTCCCCTCCGCTGCCTAGGTCCGCCTAACGATTTTTAGAACACTGGGCGTAGTATGTAACCAAGGAAAAAATTATATCTTTTCTCTTTGAGTGGTCTAAAATAAAT
Source organism: Panax japonicus (assembly GCA_020205505.1). Classification (NCBI taxonomy): domain Eukaryota; kingdom Viridiplantae; phylum Streptophyta; class Magnoliopsida; order Apiales; family Araliaceae; genus Panax; species Panax japonicus. The sequence continues at coordinate 44,186,441 of CM035104.1, read as the reverse complement.
GTGTGCGCCTATTTTAAAGTGCAGTAGTGTTTGTCATTCTTGTAGTTTGGGTCTGTTAAACTAATTTCTTTTATGTTTGGGCAGATTAATGTGACAATATATGATTGGGATATAATTTGGAGAAGTGCAGTTCTTGGTTCAGTTACTATTCCTGTGAAAAGTGAAGGTCAAACTGGTGCAGTATGGCATACTTTGGATAGCACATCAGGGCAGGTATTTTGTAAACGTGTTTTGTTCCGTTCTTTTTGTAGCTGGTTTGTACCTTTAATATCCTTCTGATTTTAAATCTTGGATACTTTTAAAACATATTTGTTTGTCAGGTTTGTCTCCATATCAGAACAATAAATCTTCCTGTAAACTCTTCCAGGTGACTTCTTTTTTTTTGATATTTTATTTTTCTAATTCTTACTCTATATTGCTCATATATTTATAGTTGCAGCTGTAGTTTTACCTGTAATACAAAAAATTATTGTGTTGTGTTATAATTCTACTGTTTCACATATAGAATTTGTTCTATAATATATTTGTATGCTTGTGTATGTTTCTTGTGGTGAGCAGTGTCTGACTACTGCAGATAAGCAGTTATATAGTTGACATACTTTTTTAAAGTATTCGATGTTGGACAATATGTATACTCTAACATTGTGGTTCGTATATTAATCAATTCTTTTATGCTAGTCAAATATGCCAGTTGCTTTTTATTTCTCTTTCAACTTCTCCCACTGAATCTTCTTTTATCCTTCCTTACTACTACATCCGTCCGGGTTTATTCGACTTTTTTTCCTTGTGCATTTGTGTCAATGTTACCTGGAATGCCTTTTCGGTTTGTCGAACCGATACGGGATTCGGTACATTACATAGAGCTAAAATGTGTTTGCTAGAGGTAACTTTGTATGGATGGTTATATTTATTATCTCATAGAAGATTTTAAATTGCATTAACAAGTTGATCGTTTGAGAAATAATTTCTTGCGACGCATTCACCACTAAGCTTGAATATTTATATTCGTGTATTATAAGTAGAAAACAAAGAAATACTCCCTCTGTCCCAAATTAATTGCTCAGTTTTGACTTTTTAAAGTCAAATTGACCATTTTTAAAACTAATCTTTTTACTATTTTTGCTAAAATATAGGTGAAGAGATTATAACCAAAAGAAAGTATATACAATTTATTACTAATCCTATTTTTTATAATTTCAGAAATATATTTATATATGTTTAATTATTAATTCTAAAAATAGTCAATTTGACTAAAAAAGGTCAAAATTGAGCAGTTAATTTGGGACGGAGGGAGTATATTAGTATCCTAAAAGTTTGAAAACGTAAGAGTCTCATCTTTGGGTAGACAAATACCAACACCTAGTTCACTCGTTCAATAATTACTTAGAATCCATCAGGTCTTAATATGTTCAATAAAGTAAAACCCATTTGTGCCAATTTGCCTGTACGCGAGTTCTTTTCTTCTTTAGTGGAATAAGAAAAAACATGAAATCAAAGCCTGTGCTTCTTATCTCTTTGTCTGCATGCCTGATGAAAATTTGTTTGATTTGATAGCGTTGGTTGTGTTGTAAATCCATTATAAATATTCTACTGGATTGGCGCTTTCTAGATTATCTTTTTTGTATTGGTTTTTGAACTAGTATAATGTTAGGGGTTTGAAAGGCTATGCTGGAGCTAAGGCTCGAAGAAGGTTTTCTCTGGATGAACAAGGACCAACAGTAGTTCATCAGAAACCTGGGCCACTGCAGACAATATTTGATCTTCTTCCAGATGAGGCAGGTTTCGTGATACATTATCTACCAGATATGTTAATTTGATGAGTTGCAGTTTATAGTTTATTGAGTCTGGCATACATATTTGTGTTACTGAACCTTTATGGAAAGCTGTTGCTGTGCTCATTAAGCGTGTATGTTTCAGCTTGTTGAACATAGCTATTCATGTGCACTTGAGAGGTCGTTTTTGTACCATGGCCGTATGTATGTCTCTGCGTGGCACATCTGCTTCCACTCTAATGTATTTTCAAAGCAAATGAAGGTTAGCTTGTCATTTTCATTGGAAATTTGAGTTAATAATGTCTAGATTTCATTCCTTTCCATTAAGGACTAGATGAACCTGATTGTTGCAATATCTTCAATTTTTGGCAACGTTGATTCATACATTATAACTATATTATTTAGTAGAACAAGAAAAAACTTGTCATGCTTCAGGACAAAAAGACACCCATTATTTTTCATGCATATGCATATAAAGGGACTCAGCTGTAAAGGGATCAATTATTGATTATAGAGGATTTAAAGTCTCTTGATATGAACTCTGTTCGGAAAGACAGTTAAAGAGGGATGAAGAATGATACATTCTAAAGCTCATTAAGAAAGGCTTCTGCTTCATGGCTAATTTAGCCATGTTTATTTCAAGATTATGTCATTCATGATTCATCTTATTTTTTAAACAAGTTTTTTTTTTTTTGGAAAATTAGAGTTTATTAATTTGTTTACGAGACAAGCTAAGGTTCTCCTCAGTTTTCTTTGGATTGTGCTTGTTCACAGATGTGTAATTGCCTGATTGGCTAGTAGCTTTGTTAAAGAAGGTAATTGCAGATGCCACCCTCCAAACCAGTACATTTTTGAAATGCACAAGAAGCATAGAAGTTTCAATATTTTGGGATTGACATTTACTGTTAAAGTTGATTTCAACTAGTCTTGTCTATTTTATCAACAATTTTGGTAGGGGGTTTACTGTTTTTTTTTGAATTGTGAAATTTAGCCAATATAGGTTAGGCAATTGTTACTTGTGAGAAATTTGTTGCTATAGAAGTAGTGCTTTTGTTTTTGGTAAGCTGGCATATATTACTAGATAAATTCCAGTAACTTTGACTCCGGGTTTTGCTGGGTGTGTTTTATTGGGAGGTTGATATAGAGGGAAATTGTGAAATAGGGTGGTTTTCTTGCACCCCTTTGGTTCTCAGATACGGTTTTCTTTAGTTCCGTGGCTCAATCAAATATTCAGCGTTGGAGGACTCTGTTCCATTGATTTTTAGCATTTTCTATGTTGTTTTATTATTTGCGTTTGAGGATTTATTGTCCTTCCAGAATTTGGATTCCAAATTCTCTTAGTCAAATGCCATATCGTGTTATCATGTCTTACTTTCAGATTTACTGTAATATATTGCCTCACTTTGTAAGTATGCTCATCGGCGACCATATGTTTACTTTCATTTTAACAGGTGATTATACCGATCGGAGATATAGACGAGGTATGTGGCTTCATTCGTGTCTGATCCTTCTTTTTTACGGTGCTGGTGAGATTATATTTGTATTATGTCATTTAGAAGGTTCTGAGTATCATTATGTCTACTATTCAGATAAGGAGGAGCCAGCATGCATTAATTAATCCTGCTATTACAATAGTTCTTCGCATGGGTGCTGGTGGGCATGGTGTGCCTCCTTTGGGAAGTCCTGATGGTTAGTTATTAAATCAATAGGTCTAATTACTTTTTATTTCCTTAAATGGTTTCTCCTGCTTACGGAGAGAAATTTTGAATTGGAAAACTTTATTGGAATGGAAGGGTTGAATTTCACCCTTTTATTCTCGACAGTAGCAAAACTTGGCTTTTGTTTTAAGTTTTCCTTTTCTTTGATGAGATTCACCCTTTTATTCTTTCTGTAGCAATGTTTGTAAATCGTCTTTTGTCTTACGTTTTCCTTTTCTTAGATGAGTAAGTTGGTGCTGTGACTGCCTGACTGGTTTACACCCTGGGACGAGGCCTGGGACACTAACAAAGATTTTGAATGTAGTGATTTAAAATGAAAATAAGAGAGAAGAAGAAGAAATAGTGACTCTCTGTTATGTGTTTTGATGTATAACGAAGAAAGTAGAGAGATATCTCAAAAGAATTCGGTTATCTTTCCTCCCGAAACTCTCTCTTAAAGTGGGATGATTTGAAGAGGAGAAAATCTCATTAATAAGACTTTCATACTATCCATTTCCCCAACTTGTGCACATGTGTTTCAAGAAGTAAGGCTACAATAGTACTAATTTCTACCCTCTTTTCTTTTCTTCTCAACCCCAAAAGAAATAGAAACCTGTTGTTTATCCATCTCCTCTCCCGCTTTACTCCTGCTAACTGCTGATGCAGATTAAGCCAAAGGATTAATTAATATCATAGTTAAGTATTTATTTAGAGATAAAATAGATAATTATATTTGTTGATTATTCTAATTATAATAGGAGATTATTATCAGGAGTTTCCTTATTTAATTAGATCGCTTAATTTATAATAGAATTATGGTTTTTTATCTTCTATATAAACTGATGTAGTTGTAATCTCAGTTACTTTGCCAGAGTTGAATTATTGATTTGAGATTGAAGCATTGTGAGCTTTGTGTGTTTGTACAGATTCCTTATGTGGATAAGATCTTAGGGGGTGTTTGATAAAAATTTATTGAATCTGAATCTGAATCTGAATGAGCTGAATCTGAATCTGAATCTGAGTGACCTGAATCTGAATGAAAAAAGTTGTTTGATAATTGACATGTGTGAAACATCTGAATAACAGAGTTTTACAATTTTATCCCTGTAAACTAATTACGATGAGTTTCACTATACAAAAAGAATTCAATTGTATTTTATTCTTACAATAAATTGAAAAAGAATAGAAGAAAAGAAAAAGATGAATAAAAACAAAATATTGGACATGAGAATAAATTCAATTTAATAATATAAAACATAAAATAATCTCAATTTTTTTATAATAATATAAAATAACACAGTGTAATATATCCAAACAAATTGATAGAGGAAAACAAATCAGAACGATCTCTCTCTTCATCCATGGAAGCTCAACCTCGAAAACTTCATGGAAGCAACCATGGAAGCAGATCAACTCAACCATGGAAGCAAACACTATCACGATCTCTTTCTTCATCTACCATCATCAAATCAACCATGGAAGCAACCCTCTTTCACAATCCCCTTCTCCAAATCCATAGAATCTCAAACACTATCTTTCAAAACCCACTTCAAAAACACCACCTCCATTTCCATCAGATCTACCAAAAAGTTGTGATTTTGTTTCAATCACGATCTTGTTGTGGGTAGAGAGAGTATTCGAACAAATCAGATTTTGCTGTTGGGATTTTATTTCAATCACGATCTTGTTGTGGGTTTGGGGGCAACATCAGTAAAAATTCATTCAGATGACTGGCTTGTCTATTCAGCCCAAAAATTGTATTCGGTCAGAAGAGATTAAACCATTCAGATCTTTAAAAATGATAATCAAACAATCTGAATGGCTGAATAGCTCAGATTCAGAGCCATTCAGCCTTATTCAGACCCAAACAAACAGGGCCTTAGACCTTCTTTCTCATACTTCACCTATATCCTAAGCATTGTCTAAATCTAAACCATGTACTGCATCAATTTGGTAACAGAGCTTAGGCTTGGTATAGTTTGATTTTACCCATCCATAACCCCAACCCTAGCCTCTTTCCCCAAATTAGAGTCACAAATCGTCAACAACCTGCAAATCATCATCCATTCCATAACCTGTTCTACCCCTAGGGTCCTTACATTTCCTTTTCCGCTGCTTCTCTTGACATCTTTTTGCCAGTTTTCAAATGGAGAGGGGAGTGGGCACCAAAGCGAGTGTTTGGTTAGTATAATATCAATAGGCGGGAAGTAGTTTTGTGCACACATATCTACTTGACATTTGTATCTGTCTGCCTAAAATTTTCTATTATAGCATCAATTCAGACATGTGTTAATGGCAATATTATCTTTCTCGGTTTCTCCTTTCAGGCAGGGTGAGATATATGTTTGCATCATTTTGGAACAGAAATCATGCATTAAGAGGTTTACAACGCGCAGTAAATAATTACCACGCAATGTTAGAAGCTGAGAAGAAGGTCTGATTTCTGTGCTTGCAACTATTTTTCTTTATTGCATATATCATTATGTACTAATTTTTTGTATTCAACTTTCATTGCTTTGAAAATGTAACATGTACTAACCTGATTCGGGTTTTGAGTAAGTTGCCTTGTCTCTTTGGATTCAGCAATTAAAAATTAATCCCTTGGGCCGATTTTATTTGTCAGTTTGTCCCATTTAAATTGTCCTATTTCTTTTTCAAACTATTTTTGGTCCAATTTTTCTAATATTACCCTTATTTAATTTGGTCTACTTATATTGGAAAACAACTCTCGTTACATTGGAAAAAGTTGTAAATAAGGCATTAAATATACTCTCATTTTATTAGTAACAAAAGTTGTTCAAAAATGTATTGATTAATAATAAAAAGGTTAAATACACTTTTGTCGCTTAAAATATTACCCAACTTACATAAGTGACCCCTAAACTATAAAAAATAATAGCAGCCTTCAAGTACATTTAAGTAAACAAAAGTAACCATCCGGTCATAATTTTGGTCGAAATACCAGCAGTGCCGTTCATGATATAATATACGGTTTGACCGTATTTATAATAAATTTTGACTATACTATTAATTATCAAATACAACCCAAATACTTGGTTCAAATAAAATACTTAAAAATCATTAACTAAATAAAATAAAATAAATAAGTTAATTAATTAAAACTCACTAATTAATAAAATTAAAATAATTTATCACACTAATTAAATTAAATAAAAGAATTAACTCAACTATTAACCTAAATAAAATAACTAACCCTATCAATTAATACAAAATAACAATTAAGGGGGAAACAATAACTTAAAAAACAAAACAATAATATGAACATATTTTAATACTTTTTAATGTATTTAAAGTCATTTATTTATATTTTCTTATATAAAACAATACAATTAAATAGTATAAGCATGCATATACTACTTAAAATTAATAAAATTCACTACATATTACCACACTACACATAAAATAATTAATTTAAATAATTAAATAATTACATTTAATAATTTACTCAAATAAAATAGTTAACTCCGCTAATTAACTAATAAAATAACAAACTCCACTAATTAACTTAAATAAAATAACAAACTCAATTAATTAATTCAAATAAAATAGTTAACTCCGCTAATTAATCAAGTAAAATAATTATTTAGTTAATTATAAAAATAGGCTCATTATTCTAATTATCAAAACACGTTATGATAATTAAAATACGTTAAGATAATTAATTCAAACAAATTAGTTTAAATAAAATAATTATCTAACTCCACTAATTAACTTAGTTATTTTTAAAGTATTTTATCGTATTTTAATTATCTTACTTGAGTTAATTATTTAATTATTTTAATTAGTCTTTTTAAATTATTTTACTTGGTTGATTAGTGGATTCAATTATTTGATTTGATTTAAATAATTGAGTTAGTTATTTTATTTAAGTTAATTAGTAGAATTAATAATTTTATTTGAGTAAAATATCAAAGTTAATTATTTTATTCACTATACATTAGTATACTATATATAAAATAAAATAATTAATGAGATTAATTATTTTATGTATAGTATGGTAATATGTAGTGAGTAAAATAATTAATCTCATTAATTAATTTAAATAAAACAATTAACTTTGATTATTTTACTTGAATGATTAGGTGGATTAATTATTTTATTTGAATTAATTAATTGAGTTAGTTATTTTATTTAAGTTAATTAGTAGAGTTTATTATTTTATTTAGTTAATTAGTAGAGTTAACTATTTTATTTGAGTAAATTATTAAATTTAATTAATGAGATTAATTATTTATGTGTAGTGTGATAATTTGTAGTGGATTTATCAGTGTTCTAAAAGTCGTTAGTCGGTCCCAGGTCGGTTGGCTACCGACTAGAGACTAGGGGATTAGTCGGGGATTAATCGGCTAGTCGGATTTTCAATTATTTTTTAAAAATATATATTATCCTTTCTCCTTCATAAGTTTTGAATAAGTAGAATAACATAAGTAACACAAATCATCAAATAAAAATATGGAAACTAAGTAAAACCAAATAGTTTGACACTCTAAGTTCAAAACAAATTTGCCAAATGAAACTAATTAGCACAAAATTAATAGTCAATCACTCTTCCTCCTCTTCTCCATATCACTCCAAGACTTGCTCTCCATCGGACTCAAACTCATAATCATCATCTTCCTCTTCGTTGTTATCATCTTCCGACATAAACTTGTTTTCATCTCGTTCTCGCACATTTATATCACTTATTCTAGGTAGAAGGACCTCATCCGCTCCCATTTTTTCCGATTTTTCCCGACTTGTTCCGATTTTTTGATTTACTCCGACTGGCCGACTTACCCGACTGGCCAACTTTCCCGACTAGTCGCCGACTAGAGTCCGACTAAGTCGGCCAGCGACTAAATCAAAGGACTAGGCCCTAGTCGACTCGTTGAGGCTCCGACCCCGACTTAGTCGCCGTCGGCCGACTTTTAGAACACTGGGATTTATTTATTTCAAGTAGTATATACATGTTTATACTATTTAAATGTATTGTTCTATATAAGAAAACACAATTAAATTGGCTTAAATCACATTAAAAAGTATTAAAATCATATAAATACATTACTTTGCCGGTACACGTCAGCATTCCGGCCAAAGTTATAGTTGGAGGGTCACTTTTACTTAAGTTTTATAGCTTAGGGTTGCTTGTGTAAGTTGAGTGATTCTTCGAGGGACAGAACTATATTTAACCAATAATAAAATTATTAATGCTCAATAGTAAAACAATTTTTTTTTGCAATCACCATAGAATGAAGTTGCGTTTTCGATAATTATTAATTATTGGAAATTATGAACTTGCTGAATATTAGTCATTCACGAGCAAGGGCATGTAACTTTTTTATCCTAAATTTTTGGAGAACAAAAAGTAAAAACATTAAAAGGATGTTGAGCAAGGAAAACTTCAAAGTTCTTGAAACTCAAGTCACATTGCATGTTAGGAAAACACAGTGGACAAATAAATCCGTGTATGATAGATAAGTCACGCGGTCTACTCAACTCATTATTATCTGATTCTTAGTAAGATAACAATTGTCTAGTTGTTAAGATGATAGACAAGGATAGTAATTATCTAGTTGTTAGTAGAATAAGGGTAGTAGTTATCTTTTGTTATTTAGTAGGTTATAAAAGGGGACCTTCTGTACTGAGGATGTTCTGTTGAATGTATTTGAAACTTCTTTCTATTAATCATATTTCTTTTCCCCTCTATCTCTGTTTCTATACTTCCCCAGATCTACTTACTCTATCTTCTTCATCCCATTTCTTTCTCCCCTATTCTTTTGAACTCTTCACTCTCTCTTCTTTAATCTCTTCTTCAATTCTATTAATTCTAACCAATTCACATTGAAACCATGATAGTCATGTTAGAATCACTCGTCCCGCATTTGATTAAACTACAATATATGTGTTACTAGACTAGGACTATATGTTTAAGAGCCTCTCCACCTATAGCCAATCTTTTTCGGGTCGTATGTTTTATTATTGCCAACTCTGTTACATCCAAGGAAAAATATCTTAATAACTTTGTTCAAATAATATAAGAAAAGAGATGAAAGCCCATGGATAACAAGTCAACGTAGCTTTTGGTACAATAACGTTAATATGCCAAGTCAAACGGTGTTACCGTAGTTATTCTATAAGGATTTACTTTTGTATCCACTGCTTACTACTTTGTTGTTGTGTTTGTATTGGTACACAGGAGAAAGAACAGTCAGCACTTCGCGCACATAGTAGCTCCATCAAAAGCATTGAAGGGCAGGTTAAGACCCCTAAAGAAAGTGTGCCAACGTCTGGGAAGTTGCAGCCTTTCATCAAAGAAGAAGTTCTTGTTGGTATATACAATGTATGCATCTAATCTATGCTCTACGTCTTACGATTTAATATATTACAATGTGTGGTTACATCAGAGATGGGTATTTTGACTATTTTCTCCCAGGGTGTTTTTCCAACTACAGCTGATCAATGCTTTGAGTTACTGTTCAGTGACAGTTCCAGTTTTACAAAAGAATATCGCTCAACCAGAAAAGATACTGATCTCACTGTAAGTTTCAAAATTTGAAAATCATCATAGTTTAATAATATCACTCCTTTTCAATTTACATATATGTGGTCAAAGATGTTTTGCTGCATAGTTCACTCTGAAGAATTTCTTAATTATGGAGCTTGAATAGTTGCTTTTATTGTTGAGGTGGTCAGAAAGTTTCTGTTAGAAATTCGAATCGAAGCTGCACCAAACACTGATTGCAGAAGCTGTGAAATCTGTCTTTGTAGTCTCAATTTTTTGGTGGTTATTTGTCATGAACTTTCTGCTAGTTGAGAATTTCTCCATTCTTTGACATAAGACATGGTACATGTGTTTGGTGTGGAAAAGAGAGTTTTTTTCCCATTCTCTTTTGTGACCTTGGAATTGTTTTACGATAATTTCATTTTGTATTTTTTTAAAGGGTGTCAGACCACTTCTTTTATTATTGTTATTTTTATAGTTACGTACTCCCTCTGTCCCTAATTATTTGACATTTGACGTTTGTTCAAATCTAGGAGAATTAATGACAATTTTTCCAAAATTACCCCTCATTACTCTGCCTATTTTTTTGATACTTTAAACTTTCTCTCTCCTTATCTCAACAAAACTCTCCTTATCCCAACAAAAGATTTAAGGGTATTATAGACAATTGAGTACTATATTTAATGCTTTCCAATCATTATCTTAATTCTTGTGTCCACCTCTAAAACGTCAAATAATTAGGGACGGAGGGAGTAGGATTTTGGATACATGCATGTTGGTCTGTTAGGGTATAGTCAGAGGTGGTTGAATCAGTCCAAGATCAGCTGAATTTCTATTGGATGTGCTCAGCTTAATAGGGGATGATTTTTGCTGGAGGTTGCTTGTTGTCAAACTATTTGGCTCCAGCATGGGTTGAATTTTGAACCAGATGTGTGCAATTGGTCGTATCATATTTTATATTGATTATAACTTGGCACTCCTACACATTTTGTTAGTATTTACCATCTTACTTTCTGCTATAGTGCTATTTTTTCAATCTGTCTGGCCTCTGTGGGATGGATTGAAGACGTACCTTTATACATATTTATGTATATGTATTAATTCAATCTGTTTTTCTGAGATGTAATATGTATATATGTTATACATGTATCGGCATGTATTATAGATTGTAATAGATATCTGAAAAAGTAGACAAAAACGGCCGATACTTTTAACCATGGTTATCGTTTTCTCCCTTGTATTTGTTTTTTTTTTTAGTAGACATGTTTTCACGTTAAAATATCTTTATAACAGATATGTATTAAGATATATGCTAGGGAAAACTTTTATTCTGCTGGCTGCAGAGTGATCTAAAGTTTCTTATATTGTTTTATGCTATTCTTAGATTGGTCAGTGGCATGCTGCTGATGAATATGATGGTCAAGTCAGAGAAATTAAATTCAGATCTCTATGTAACAGTCCTATGTGCCCTCCAGATACTGCAATGACCGAGTGGCAGCATGCTGTTTTCTCCCCAGACAAGAAAACACTGGTTCAACTACTAACTCATTTCTTATGGAGAATAATTTCCAGTGATTATGTTTTTCATATTGATTTCTTTGTTTGGTGTTTTGCATCAGTCGAACCATCTCCGTAAATTGACATCCTATATTCTCCTTCATCAGGTATTTGAGACTGTACAGCAGGCACATGATGTTCCATTTGGGTCTTCCTTTGAGGTACAAAATGCTTTTCCTTAACACGAGTGTTGTCATCTCTTCTCGGTCTAACTTCCATTCTGATCTAGATTATATGTTCATATGGTTTTAAATAATTTACAACTTTATCACTCACCTTTCTAAAATGATTAGTCTACTAAGTCACTGTCTTGAATTGTCGAGGCTCTTGAAGAATTTAACATCAAAGGTGAAATTTGGAAGGTTATTTGTAAATTTGAACCAAACTGATGTAATGTAGCATCTCATTTACGTATGTCTAACACTTGTTGGATAGAAGATGTTGTAGGAAATGTGAAATTCTTTTCCGCTCCTTTCTCTCTCTTCCTCTTTCTCACACACTCACACTGTCACACTGTCACACTGTCACACTGTCAGTCTCGCACTCTCACACACTTGCACTTACACTAGCACACTCTCACCATCATGGACTCACCCTCACCCTCACCCTCATGGACTCACCCTCACACGCTCACCCTCTCACTCACAGTCACACTCTCAATCCCACATGCACAAAACTTAGTTGGGTTACTTTATCAATGACTGAGCTTGAAGTATATGTTTCAAAGTAGTTGTAGACTTGGAAGGAATCAGTATATTGGTACTTATTTATATGAAAATTTACACCATTTTGATTATAAGCAGAATTATGACCATCGTAAAATGAGTATTAGTTTGGTGAATATAGAATCATTAATGGCACTCTTTGTTGTTAATAATGAACAAGTGTTGGAGTGGTTTATGCGCACATATCTATGCAAGTATCTAACTCTATGTTTGTTATTATCTCTTTTATCTTTCTATGTATTGATATCTACCTTTGTTGCACCAGATACACTGTAGATGGTCCGTAGAGACCACCTCCGAATCCTCATGCACTATTGATATAAAAGTGGGTAAGTTTCCTCTGGAATCAACAGCTTTTTGCCTTCACACATTAATCATGGAAGCATATTGATGGCAGGTAAGTGTGTCCCCAAATATAGGGATTGGAACCAGTGACCATGAGGTTAATTCCTAAAGACCTCTGCCACTTCTCCCACCCATGGGGCTTATTTTCTCCTCTCTCCCTCTCTCCCTCTCTCCCACTCTCTCTCTCTCTCGATCTCTCTCGATCTCTCTCTTGCTCTATCTCTCTTGCGCACTCTGTCTCTCTCAAACACACACATGTATGCACTATCAACTGAATTTCTTCTTTGAATTGGAGAGTGTTTCCTTGTAAAAGCTCTTACTCTCTTCCCTCTCTTTTTAGGGAGGGTTTCTCACTCTTCTTTCAAAATCCCCTCATCCATTTGTCTCCTCTCCTCTCTCCATATCTATCTCTACAATTTAACATATTTCTTCTCTCTCTCCCAGGTCTCTCGTCCTATATTACAATTCAAAGAAGAAAAACTGAATTTTTTCCAGAGCTCTCTGTAGTGATGTCTAAGTTTCTCTGCTCTGATTACAACACGTGTCCCACACCCCAATTCTCCCTGCCCGCTCTCCATCCGTCCCCCCTTTATAAAAAAACACATACATAATGCTGTACCTAAGCACCATGCATAATGGTGAAAAGCCATGAACATATCACATATGCATCCTGTTTTTTTATATTTTAAAATGTGTCCATCTGATGTTTCTCTTGACGGCGTAAGATGTGTTGAAAGAGATGACTTTTTGTTTGCATGGCTATATCACGAATATTAAACGTATTAGTTTACAGTTACATATTGAGTAGGCAACTTTTTTAATATCAACAGGTGCACATTTTAAGAAATGGTTGATTATGCAATCTAAAATTAAATCCAGTGCCGTGAACGAGGTATGTATTTTACTTTTCTTTTTCCATTAGTTGTCGATAAAAAAAATAATATGCTAGATGAAGATTACAATGATAAACTAAATATATATAAATATGAAATATATCTGATTTTGTTTTACACCGCAGTATAAGAAAGAGGTGGAGTTGATGTTTGAAGTGGCCCGTACATATATTAAGTCGAAGACTTCTTCTACCATTGACATTGACAATGTTGCCACCCCTAGCTTGAATACTCAAGAGAATATATAAAAACTAATGCATATTAAGTTGGTTTGCTATCAACCTTCTTGTAACTTTTCCGTTTATACTTGTATCATGCGTTTTTAGAGGAACTAAATCCCTTGTTTCAAATAGTGAAAAATTGTTGATAATGTATTATTATATGTGTAGTTGCACCCTATCTCCTAGATAGAGAACAAGCGGTGTGCTGTTGTACTTTGTGTAATGAAAAATTGGGTTGAAATACATTTTCTCTCTTTGTTGAAGTTCATCAGGGTACAATTTGAAATACTAGTTACTTATTCAGTCATTCTATTATATGTTTCGGCCCCCACCCCCACCCCCCACCCCCACCCCCACCCCCCTACTTAATGTTGTGGATAAATTTGAGGGCAAGATGCATTGTGATATGTTGACGAACAGGCGGCTTAACAGTCCACATCTTAATACATTTTAACAAATCACATTTTTTGTATTAAGAGGCCTTTTGAATAGTTTAGACTCGTATTTATATCTTAACTATTCAAAAAATCTCTTAATACAAATGTGAGCTCTTAAGAGGCAAATTAAGAGGTTGACCGTTAAGGTTGACTCTTTCGTTTTCGCGTAATCAATGTTTTTGAGGCTCTATTTGGAACTTGGAAAACGCGGAGGAAAAGAAAGAAAAACAAAAAAAATATTATAAGAAAAAATCTATATCAACGATGATTAATCTAACCATCTATAAAATTTTCTATTTTAACTTTTTAGGATGTTATGAACAAATTTATTATATAATTATAAATAAACATTGTTATTTAATAAAAATAAATATAAATTTTTGAATAATCTTTGATGGAGTATATTATTAGTAATATAATTTTAGAAATAAAATACGAAAAAATACTAATATTATTCTACCGGTCCATAAAATCAAAACAAAATGCTACAACAACATTGATTAAATTTGTTAAAGAACAATTAGTACATAACAAGATTTGTTTACAATAGTAAAATAAGATAAATATTGAATGTAATTTTAATTGTCAAATGAGGTTAGGCAAATAAAAATATCATTCAACACTATTTATTGATTCGACTATAATTTTATGAAAGAATCGTTTAGACACATTCAGAGTTTAAAAGTTATTAAACAAACGGTCAAATTTTGATTCAGACTCGTTCATAAATAAACAAACAACTCTCTAGTAGTAAGAACAATGTTTAAATAGTGTAAAATAAATATACTTTTCTTTTTACTTTATTTTTTATAATCGAGTTTTTCAAGTTCTAAACTGAGCAAAGAATTAGTAAGGGAAATCTATCTAATAAAATACAAATGATTTTGAATTTCCCGCTCACTCAATAAATCATCCGGACCGTTCAAAGTTTGAGATAAATCTCACCGTCCATACAGTGTCGGAGTCACGGGACCCAACTAGTGATCAATATTCAAGATTTTTTCATTGCATAGCTGAAAGTTGAGAATACACACCTTGAAAATTGTTCTGTACGATTGTGTCAAAACACTTTCTTTTTAAGTTAAAAGAAAGGAACTAAGAGGCAAGACCTCTCCAACTAGAGAATTCTCAAGGAATTTCAATATCCCCCCTGGTACAACATGATTCATATCTTTTTGGTTAGAAATAGTTTGCATTAGCCTCAAGTTTTGAAATCCATATATATACTTTAAAGTTGAAACTAGACTGAAGCTTTGAAATCCAAATAGAAAGAAAAAGAGTCATGTTCTTGTTATGCTGGCAACTCAAAACAAATAGAGTTGTGTTCAGTGGAGAAGTTATGAAAAAAATTTAGTGGTGTCAAACTCTTAAATTACACTCACAAAAAATCAGTTACATCATATATAAAAAAAAAAAATCAATGGGAACAAATTATCTAATTACACCCACAAAAAATCTTTTATATATATAAATCAGCGGTCAAATTATTAAATTACACTCACAAAAAGTATATAGTATCATATTATATAAAAAAATCAATGGAGTCAAATGACCCCACTATTCAATATGTAGCTTCGCCCCTGATATATATGTCGAATTAATGTACACTTAAATAAACAAAATTACACGAGATAACCATTGTGCTAACATTAGTGAGTCTAGGGTGTTTAAAATTTTACTTTTTTGAGTTTTAAGGTAAATCGGATCAGTCCGAATCCGGTTCGAGACAAAATAAACGGGACCGATTCGATACAAACCGATTTTCAATGCCGATTCTGATTAGCAGTTATATAAGTCTGATATACCGGTACAATAAGGTTACTCGATCCATCAACACCCAATGGTTTGTGATTAGTGTTTTGTTATACATGACAGAAAAACCTGCTCTATAGGTCCACTACATGAATGGAACAATGGATCCTCTTCAAGAACCAAGTATCCAATATCCTCTTTAAATTGAACTTTCAACTAGAATTTTTAAAATTCTTAATGGGATTCGAATTCGATCGATTACTCGATCAGCTAACACAGATCAAAATCAACGGATTAGGTCGCTCGGAGCACCCACCGGCTTCAAAGCCGCCGTCGAATCGCTATCAACTATTGAGATCGTGGACAACCACGTCAGTGTGTCTCCGTTTTCTCTTATCTGCTTCCATGACAGGACTGCGTGGGTAATGAGTCCATTGATTTGTATATATAAAGAGATTAATAGAGATGAATGATATCATTTGGAATGGTAGCTAAAAGGCAACAGTTAAAGTCAACAATTTGACTATTTGAATTTTATATCAAGGTGTGTTTAGTTTCCTACTTCAAAAATTTCAGTTACTTTAATACTAATAATTTTGGTTTTGAAAAATAAATAATCCTGTAATTTTGGATGTTGAGAATGTCAGGAATGAGCATGTGAATGATATTCTATTTACATATGATTTGATTATGATATATATATGAATGAATAATATGCAAGTATGTTTGTATTAAGAAAAGCTGTAAAGTCCTTTGATAGATAATAGAAACATGTGTACAAGGACTTATAATGAATTGATCAAGTATGTTAGCTTGATCCTACATAAGCAAAACAGCTTTGTAAAGTCCTTATAAATAAATGATGCACAAGGACTATAAATATAGAAAGATCAAGCATGTTAGGTTGATCTTATGATGTAATAGATAGACTTGTCTGATCGTCGAGCACTGCACCAGAAATCGTAGTCTACTAGGAGAGTCAAGAAGAACTCGAGAGCTATCGAGGCAGAATCGTAGTCTGCAATATAGTAGATCTCGGAGTTCGTAGACTGCAAGGAGAGACGAGGAAGGATCGTAGTGTGTCGAGTAGAACTTCCTCAGGACCGAAGTCTGCTGAGGAAGTCATGTTCAGAATCGTAGAGACAGCCTGCCTACGAGCCGATCGAACCTCTGCCGAAGCTAAGTCAGAAACGTAGACTACACTCGGAGTCGTAGAGTCTACTGATGCCGAAGCCAAGTCAAGGATCGTAGACTACACTCTGAGTTCGTAGAGTCTATTGATTACATGCAGATATCGTAGTCGAGCTCTATCAAATAAAGACATCGAGCACAAAGACAGAAATTGTATAGTGTCAAGATTTGATCCTGAAGTCGTAATGTCTGCACAACCGAAGCTGAATCGTAGAGTGCTGAACTACGACCTCAACAGATGTGCTCACAATGCCAAGGCAGAATCGTAGAGCAAATACGATTCTTAACTAATGAGCACTCCCAGAATATCCAAATGAAGAAAGCCTCTGATTGGCACTACAAAAATACATCCCACCTGAAGGGAACCAAATAGCACTCGACGAGTGGCATACAAGCTAAACAGAAGATGTAAACACCAACCCAATCAGCATCAAGATTGAGTTGTGAAGCCACTCGAGATGAAGTCTTCCACAAGGAGATCAGAAGAAGACTTCAGTAACTGACTAAGAAAAGTCAGCAAGTGCAGTAGCTGTCAAGTGAATAGAAGACAACAATCTTGGAAGCAATCGAAGGTCGTAGTGTTTGCCAAACAAAGAAATAACTGATGGAAAGTGAACCAAGATACTGGTTAGTCTCTGAAGAACAAGGCTAAAGTGATTAAGCGTAGGGTCAGTCCATTGATGATAAGTGAACGGGAGATCACAAGGAGAAAGCGAGCTGGACGTGCCACAAATCTGAAATGTCTTGCTATTCAGAGGGGACCAGAGCAAGGAGTTAGGCCATCAGTCTCTGAGAACAGTCGAAGCAAACAGAAGTGTTGAAGCACTGCACAATAGAAGGAAGAGGTGTTCTACATTGGAGATCCAATCAACACTCTTCAAGATCGAAGTGTTAATTCTACCAGTCAATGAGCAACACTCAACAAGACACTACAATCAGGTCCTCGAAGACATGCATCAGAATCGTAGAGTTCGAATAGCTGAAGACTGAAGCATTGGCAACGGTTCAATCTGAAGGATAATATTCAGACAAGAGCTTATTGAGAGCATCGATGCAAAAGGACAACCTCTGATCGAGAAATCAGAAGGAGGAAATAAAGTCTTCGACCTGCCCAAAACATTAAAGTGACAACTCTGATGAGGTAGGTGAAATAGTAGACTGCAATGTCAGAGAAAGTATGACTTGTCACATCAGCAGTCTACCTCAAGCAACTCGAGATCTGTGAAGATGTTTGAATAGCTTTCAACGGCTACTTTCCAACGGAAGGATTGGAAAGGAGTATAAATCTGCTAGAGCTTCAAAGATCGAAGGTTGCTGGAGTTGCTGTGTTTGGAAGTAACGATGGACTGTTTCAAACTATGTGAAATAGTGAGTCCGAAGGCTCACTCTATGATCCACCAAGAACACTCAGATACATATAAAGGAAGAAGTAGAAGTGAGAGTTCTACTACAAAAGAGTGTTCTGAACTGCCGAGAGAATGAAGAGCATCATGCCATCTTGGTGTCCATCATGGGAAGACTTTAAGTACCATAGAGAAGAGCTAACAGTCATCTTAGCAAGTCCATCATGAGAAGACATCAAGTATCAAGAAGGGAGATCACAAACGTCATCATGGTGGCAAGCATGAGAAAGTTTCTAAGTACCTAGCAGAAGAGCTTATAGTCATCTTCGAAACCTATCATGTGCAACCATCATGTATTAAGAGGAAAGATCTTTAAGGCAGTCATCAAGGGATCATCTGAAGTGGTTGAGTAACTGAAGAAGCTGAGCATCATGCAACACTCAACTATACTTCAAGGATGATCACTGCCAAGTTGATAAGTATAGAAGATGTTTAGAGCATGAAGACATCTTAGCAGCTCAGCACCAACTCCAACAAACAAATAACTCAAGAAGCCAGGGCCTGAGGGGTCCTTATCCGGGGGGACTAAATGAAGTTCCAAGCCTGCTAGGCTTGAAGAGTTCCTAGGGAACTAGAGGAGTTCCAAGGCTGCTGGCCTTGAAGAGTTCTTAATGAACTAAAGTCCCAAGGATGCTGGCCTTGAAGGAATCTTAGTGATTCAGGGTGCTGCCCTTCCTTAGTGAAAATCCTGCTAGTTGAAAGCAGATGAGTGGATTAGGAGCATGAGTCTCTGAACCTCTTAAAACCCCTTGTGTCTTTTACATTATGTCAATTACATTATGTACTATAACTACTATAATTGTTATGTATGTTTTAACTGCTTACAACCAAACTAACTCTACGAACAATGCATGTTTGATTATGAATATATCAATGAAGGGGATCTTTTACTTATTCCGATGTGCTTGAAAAGATTCTTATGTTTGTCATCTGCTAATGTAATAGCAATACATAATAAAAGAGAAAAGTATTTGAAATAAAAAGGATCTATTCAACCCCCCCTTTCTAGATCTATTGTGCCTACTAGGAACTAACAGAGAAGGTTAAACATTATACACATAGGTTTAGTGTTTTTTTTATTTTAGAAAAATTGATTAATTTATACATTTACTCAATATTTATTAATTAATTATTATTTATTACATATTAATTACGTTATTGGGTACTCATCCACCCGATACCTCAACTGAGAACCTTGATCCATAGTCTACTCTATTTATAAAATAGAGGTAAGAAAAAAGAATACATATTAGAGAATGTGAGACTTATTGGTAATGTGCTGTTTTTTGATAAAGATATGATTTTTATCAAAGGATATAATTTCTATACTAATTTAATTTGATTGATCGGCAGTTTCGTGTTAGAAAAGGTTTTCTATAGAAGAGATGGCACTCCTCTCCAGTAAATTGTCCATAACCACCGTAATCATATATGTAAATCAAGAACAAGCATTCAAATTTATACCCAAAAACTGTACCAATATCATATACATTAATTTCACAAGCACACTATTGTTTTATATGATACTCCCTCCATTCCTAAAAGATTATAGTTTTAGAAGAAAAAAATTGTTCTAAAATGTTTGTCGTTTACAACTTTTAAGGAGAATAAATTATTTACTTTTCTATATTACCCATACATTCTCTCATTGTCCCAAGAAATTCTCTCTCTTGTATTAATAGTTTTCAACTTCCCATAAAGGGGTAGTGATGGAATTTCAAATAAATTTTATTTGGTAAATGATACTTTCTTAATCCATGTGCAAAAACCTTCAACGATAATCTTTTAGGAACGGAGTTAGTATCATATACATTAATGGACTGGCCCCATGACATTGACACATGGTTGATCACATAATTCAGTTAAGAATTTAAACATCTGGCCTACGTTGGCAGTGATTCCATGCGAGTAAAGCAGAGTCAATTTTACTGATGCATTCTTCACTTATTGTATATATGGTTGTTTCTAAGTCCCACGTTGATTTCCTTATAAAATGACTGCCAAGTGAATGCCTTAATAGTTGGTGGTCTCCAAGTTCCACATTCGTTAATTGGAAAAAGTTATTCCTTATAAAATGATTACCAAATGTAGCTTAATTAGTTAAATGTTGAACATAAAATTCATCTGATTTCTTGATTATAATGTTTCTCAAGAAGACAGAATAGATCAAGATGATCCTCATCTAGAGAATACTAGCTCTGAATTAAGTATATATTGCTGCAAATCAGAACTTGCAAGAGCTTCAACAAGTTTTTCTAGCAGCCAATAGTCTCTCTCAAAAAGATCGAGATGAAGCTGTGTTTGAAAGGAAAAAGAATGCACATCTTCTTGCCTTCATTCAATCTCCGGGTTTTTCGATTCCTTTGTTACTGATATCATAGTGCCAAATGCTAGAAGGGTTGAATGTTCATCTTCTGAGCCATTAGATCCAAATGGGAGTATGCTCGTGGCTAGACCTCCTGTTATTCAGGCAAGTAAACTTTAATCTGATGTGGGCATTGGTAATTCTCTGAAGAACTACATTATCTCTAATAAAGTTGGTTCTGATGAAAACAAACGTGCACATGAGGGGCTAGAAGAGGGTGAGCTGGTGTCTACTAGTTCTGAAGATAAGGCTAATCCCCCCGCTCCTAAGTAAACCTCTCATATTTCCATCCTCTTGAAAATGGATAGATTGTTATCAGACCTCCTCTTGATGTTCTCAAAAAAGGAAATGATTTTTAGGCTGCTAGTTGGATTAGTTACTTCCTGCACTCCAAACTGCCTTACAAAGTGATAGAACCTGCATCATTTAGTCTTTTTTGGGGGTAACTATGGCTTGCAAAAGGTCCATCTTTATGCGGATGATTATTACTTTCTCAAGTTCAAAACAGTAGCAGACAGATGTGCTAGCACTTGGGCCTTGGTATATTTCAAATAGGAAATTTGTTCTCAAGTATTGGAAAGAAACCGTGGAAATTATGAAAGATGCTTGTTCCAAGATTCCCATCTGAGTTAAATTTCATCAAGTACCTCTATCCTGGTACTTACGCCTTGGTAGCTAGCATAAGTTAAGTGATTAAGTCACTTTATAACCGTGACTCATCATAACCCATGGACTAGTTATAATGTGTGATGCATTGTTGACGTGGTTGATCTTTTATTCTCTACGTAGTGTTTGTTAACTTGTTCTACTAGTTTTCAATGTCAAGTATTTTATTTTTTAATTTTAATTGTCAAGTATTCATATAATTGTTTTTTAAATTATATTCCATAATGTTAGTTATTATGTTTCGAATTTTAATGTATATAAAATTTTATTCTCGAATATACTTTTAAAGTAAAACAAATAATGTATAAATTGAATATTGTTAATGACTTGTCGCCATATGGATGTTATGATGAGCGCTCTAGGCGTCCTGGAGATAGAAACACAGGGTACTTTTACAATCAAGTTAAAAGTAGATGGAATAATAACAAGATTCTTTCTATTGAAAATGATCATGGAGAGCTAAAACAAGATCATGATAATGTCCAAGAGGTAGCAGTGAATTACTTTAGTAATTTGCTTGGCAAGCCTTACTCTTCAACTTATAAGGGATTACAGACCATGGGATTAAACTTTGATAAGGTCATATCTTCTCAACAAGCATCCATGCTAGAAAAGGACATTACTGATAATAAGGTTTTGTGTACTCTGAAATCTATGAAAAGAAACATAAAAGGACAATATTGATAATGATATTTTGTCTACTTTGAAATCTATGAAAAGAAAAAAAGTCCAAGCCCTGATGGCTAAAATGTGAATTTCTTTCCGAATGCGTGGGACATTGTTGGGAAGGACTTCATTGATGCTGTTCAATCTTTCTTTAAACAAGGCTGCCTTCTCAGAGGAACCAACTCCACAACAATTGCCTTGATTCCTAAAGTGCCAAACCCAAGTACCATGAATGACTTTAGACCAATTTCTTGTTGCAACACCACTTATAAGTGTATTTCCAAACTTATTGTAGCAAGGCTAAGGCTTATCCTGCCTTCTATAATTTTCAGCACCCAGACTGCTTTTGTTCCAAGTAGAAGAATTAGGGACAACATTCTAATGGCCCAAGAATTATTTCAAAATTATCATAGAGCTCATGGACCTGCTAGATGTGCAATGAAATTAATCTTAATAAAGCTTTTGACTCTGTGAGGTGGGAATTTCTCTGTGATGTTCTTAATCATTTCAAATTCCCTCCTAAATTCATTTTCTGGCTAAAAGCTTGCATTACATCTACAAAGTTTCATGTAAAGGTTAAATGGATCATTTTGTGGTTTTTTCAAAGGAACAAAGGGGTTGAGACAAGGGGATCCTCTGTCACCTTAATTGTTTGTAATTATTATAGAAGTTATTTCTCTCATTATTGCCAAGGGTTCATCAAACTCAACATCATTGGAGAACCAAACATTTGGGCATTACTCATCTTATTCTTATCTATCATGGTGATAAAAGCTCAGTTAGTACTCTTAAAGAATGTCTTCTCAAGTTTGAATCTCTCTTTGGGCTTATAACAAATGTTGGGAAAAGTACGTGTTTTCTGTCCAATGTTCCCCAGGAACAGGCTTCACATATCATTGACACTGAGGTTTCAAATTGGCACTTTACCTGCTAAGTTTCTGGCAACAAAATTGGGGTTTACTGACTGTTACCCTCTTATTGAGAAGATCACAAAGGAGAGTTGCTTTATTGACCAACAAATTACTCTCATATTCTAGGAGATTGCAGTTAATTCAATCTATATTATCTGCAATTCAATCTTATTGGTCTACTTTTTTTATCCTTCAGCAGTAACTATCAAGGCCATCAAAATCGTTTTTAGCAGATTTCTTTGGAAAGGCCCAAGTCTTCAAAAATTTGGTTCAAAAGTTTCATGGAACAATATCTCCTTAATATCAAAGATCTTGAAGACTGGAATAACTCCTTAATTATGCTGCAACTTTGGAAGCTCATGAAACCTAACTCAATATATTAGTAAGTACTTCCAATGTATCCCAATTCTTAGATTCTCACTTATATTATGACTGACTTTCCACAAAAGGATGAGAACCTTCAATATTCTTGCAGAGTATGGGTTAGTGATGGACACTATGTGAAATCCACAATGAAATATTTGATCATCACACATATATTAAGAAAGATGGAAAAGTAAGATTCAACAATTTGGCTAGTCCTGTCATAAGATGTCTATCCACACATCAAACAATATTTTTATAGTAACTAGAAAATTCTAACTATTATGACATGGACTCAAACTCGTGAGGCCCAATATTTTAGTAAAACTAAGACCAACAGACGTACGAGTTAATCTCAACAACATCTCTCGTTGTAGAATCAGTCCCTGTTTTCCAATATAGTCTAGGCAACTTGGGCCATTTGTTTTATTTAATTTAGCAAAAAAAAGTATTTTAGGGATCATTTTAATATGGACAAAGGGTCAAAAAAGCCCCTGATATTTATCCCGATGTCCCACTTGCACCCTAAACTAATTTTTTTTTTCAAAAGTACCATTAACGTTATATTTTTTTGGTCGTCAGTGCCCCTGTCGTTAACAGAAGACAAACGGGGTTAAAATGTGATGATGTGGCACGCTTAAATATAAAATATATTATAAATAAAATAATATATATCATTTAATCAAAACAAAAAATACTAAAATTTAAAATAAAAAAGCATAACATATTTATATCATTTAATCAAAATAATAAAATTTAAATTATTTTGTTAACTAATCAAAACAACTAATTAAATAAAATAAGTTGTATAACATACTTACACCATTTAATCAAAATACTTTAAAACATCGGGGTAAACATCAGGGGGGTTTTTGACCATTTGCCCGTTTTAATATATATAGGGCAAAGGGTCAAAAATGCACCTGATATTTATCTCAATGTCCCACTTGCACCCTAAACTAATTGTTTTTCTTCAAAAGTACCCTTAACTTTATATTTTTTGGGTCGCTTGTGCCCCTGCCGTTAACAAAAGAAAAACGGGGTTAAAATGTGATGATGTGGCAGGCTTAAATATAAAATATATTCTAAATAAAACAATATATATCATTTAATCAAAATAAAAAATACTAAAATTCAAAATAAAAAAACATAACATATTTACATCATTTAATCAAAATAATAAAATTCAAATTATTTTGTTAATTAATCAAAACTAGCTAATTAAATAAAATAAATTGTATAACATAATAAATATAATATTGATCAGAAAATTTTAGTTTTAATAGAAAATGGTTGACAATGACAGCAGAAGCTGGATGATGCTAAGCCAAGTCCATCGCACACTTCAATGCCAGAAGATAACCTTTCTGAAAGATGATCTGCATAAGGTTAGTTTGAAATGTAGCAATCATAATCGGGAAATAATTTGCACAAGGTTAAATTTTGAATTATTAAATTTGGAATTATATATGATTATGTATAGATGATGTGACGCCCTCAAAATAGGTATACATCACCCATTCTGAGTCGCTAAATACATGGTACAGAAAAAAATATAACTTCACTAATATAATTGTCGTGCAAAATACGACAACACATATACTTTGAGTTTGAATACAAATATTGTCTAATAGACAGTATACAAACTCAAAAGGAGTCCTAATTATAATTATTGATACACTATTTTACAAAATAGCGAGGACTACTAAAACAACTATCCTGAACCATCACTCCAAACCCCGGCTAGTTCCTGCTATGTTCTCACCTCCTGAGAAAAAAAATGAAACAAAAAGAAAAAGGGTGAGCTCAACTGACAACTAGCCCAGTAAAGAATATTATGACTAAGATAATATACAACAAATTATCATTAATCTTCAACATGGAAAAATCTGATAAAATTTAATAGACAACAAGTTTTAGATCAACAACTACAGCGGAAATAACATTCCATTAGAAGAGTCAAGTAGAGAAAGAATTCTACTATCTTCTAAGATTTAAAAGTCCATCATCAATATTTTATCCATGTAACATCAATCAATATGCATCTTGAATCAAATATTCATCTTTGCACTACAGACCAAAGATATTCATTTGTATCACCAGTTGGTCATGTTCATCTCAACACATGTTCATCTTTGCACTACGGGCCAAAGATATTCATCAGTTAATCATTCATCTTTGCACTACAAGCCAAAGATATTCATCAGTTTAATCATTCATCTTTGTACTACAGGCCAAAGATATTCAGTAATATCATCATTTAGGACAGAGGATGATGAAAAATGTCTTAAAAAAAAGAATCCAGTAAGATCAAAGATCAAATATTAGGGATTCGTACTTTAGTTTATCCAAGTTCAAAAATATTCCATAATAATCAATTGAGAAACAGAATTCAAAAATAAATATCAAAACATGGATACAATCAAAGATAGTAACCATAATAGACATCTTGGACAAAAAAGGAGACAATTTCATTTTTTCAGTGAATAGTGCTGTATTCGTGAATAATGTCGTATACGTGAATAATAACCCCGACACAAAAAGGTAGAAACTTCACAATAAAATCTATACCAATATTTTGGTATAATGATATTAAAAAAATAACATTATTAGGAAGAAAATAACATCTCTTACCTCAAAATAACAGTACTTCTGATCAGAATATCGGTATAAGGCTGAAGAAAACTTGCACTGAATAACAACTCACAAAGTATCTAAATACTCACAAAATACGCTCGATAATGTATATAGAGAGAGAAAAAACTTATTTCTGGTGTGATTTTGAATTCTAAATAAGCAGACTAAATAATAAAATAATAATATTTTATTTTCTTCATTCTACGCCCACCTCTTTTGAAACATCAACGCCAGCCATCTTGGAAAAATTTCAGCAGCCCACATGTTTTAAAAATAAAAGTGTGTCCCACCCACAATTTTAATAAAAATATTTAATTTCCAAAACTTCAATAATTCATAATAAATAGCTTTTTTATCAGAAAAATACGAATTTTATGTCCATTCCATAGGAAATTAAATTCTCTACAACTTTGTAAGTTTAAGTTTTTCTAAATTCCAAACAGAAAATATCTGAAATCCATATACGGACGATTTTTAACACCTCTATTCCGACAAAATACTGATAAAACACCTCATCATTTATTCCTTCATTTATAACCACATAAAATAAATATATCCATCATTTATATCTAAATAAAATAAATATTTCCTTATCATATAAATCAATAACTAATTATTCATAAATAATATTATAGAATCGCAATTATGACAACCAGGTCGTTCCTAGGAAAGAGGGGGCTTTCCGATAAGGATTTCTCCTTATTGGCGCGCAATTAGGTGACCAAACCCCTTTCCTAGACAGAACTTCCTTAGACATTGTCAATAATGCTATCTAACAATATTATTCAAATAATATAAATTATTGATCTGATAATGGAGATATTGTGAAATGATAATTTTTGAAACAACAATAATATAAAATATCAACGCAGCTGTGAAACCCCGAAATTTATAAAATGAAAGTATTCAGTTTTCCTATAATTATTATTCTATTTAGTAAATAGTTAAATTGATAAAAGGTTAAAGTTAAGGGTGATATGTGAATGTTTTTCAAAGTAAGTAAGTTGTCATAAAATAATCGGTGATAAAAGTACAATAATACGCGTGGTTGCATAGTAGTACACAGTATTGATTATTGATGCTTACGTGAGAAGTCACTCAGTTATACTCAATTATTGCTACAGTAATTGTTGCAGCATATCTCTCATATTATTGATTAAATTATTGTCACGGTATCATCTGCATTATATTTATTATTATTAAATCAAAAATTGAGACGACAAAGTTATTCATATTATTATTTGTAATATTGACGATGTTTAGAAAGTTTTGTCAAGAAGAGGTTTAGTCACCTAATTGCGCGCTAATAGGGAGAAATCCTTATCGGAAAGCTCCCCTCT
This sequence comes from Panax japonicus, assembly GCA_020205505.1. Taxonomy (NCBI): domain Eukaryota; kingdom Viridiplantae; phylum Streptophyta; class Magnoliopsida; order Apiales; family Araliaceae; genus Panax; species Panax japonicus. The sequence goes on along the minus strand of CM035104.1, from coordinate 44,158,998 downwards.
TTCCTGGGAATGATTTGGTTGTCAAAAATTGTGAGTTATAATATTAATGATGAATAAGTTCGTGTTGATTAAAGATAAAATTGATATTTTCATTGTGTTGGGATTATTAGTGTTATCAGAAATCGACATCTATTCCGATAATAATTGATGTCTGGAGGTTATATTGACCAATCGGGTAATTAATCGAATAAATGAGAAATTAATTGCTATTAATTAATATGATTATAACTATTTGTTCACATATGTGTACTATTGAGTCACATGAATGTACTATTAGGGGAGGCGGTGCAAGATTGATAATACTTGCATGACTAAATTAAAAATGAAGAAAAAGATGAAGGTATTATACTGTAATATTTCGAGTCCCAAAACGTGCAATTATCGAAAGTATATTTTTCTATAAATAGAAGCTCATTCTTCCTTCATTCTCACCAATTCACTAAGACTCACAAGAGCATTTATAGATAGAGAAGCTATAGAGAGAGAAGCTATAGAGGAAAGAAGAAGAGTAGTCTGCTACTTCACTATTCCAATATCCAGTCTTCTTCTGAGGTAAAGGATGTTATTTATTTATTATTCGTAAGGGATATTAATTTTTCAGTATTCGTATGAAATATTATTTTCTTCCATACTCTGTAGTATATAAGTAATATTATTTCATTTCATATCCCTAGTTCTACACTCATTTTGTTGAAGTATTACTTCTATATTCTATGAAATTAGTAGAATATCATTGATATTTGCGCTTCATCCAATATCTTTTCATAAAAATATTATTCTGAGCATTCTTGATAATTATTGATCTTTTCATACTGGAATACTATTCACGGGTTACTATTCACCCAGTTACTATTCACTCGAATATTATTCACTCGAGTATTTGGGGCACTTTTCATCCCGGAGTACTATTTACGAGTTACTATTCACTCAAATATTATTCACTCGAGTATTTGGGGCACTTTTTATGCTGAAGTACTATTCGTGAAATACTATTCCCGAAGTACTATTTACAAGGTACTATTCACGAGATATTATTCACCCGAAAAATATATTTCTTTTCTGTCCAAGTTATTTTTGATACAAGAATATTATTCTTGAATTTTACTCCACAAAGCAGTATCATGTTGCCAATTGGATATTTATAAACTCTGGATAAATTTAAAGTCTTTAATATTTATCCTTGATTTCATTTGATTAATGTTTATATCATTGTCATCATCATCATACTTATATTGTGATGAAAGTCATCTTTGGCTTAAGTGCATAGATGTACTTTTGGTTTTACAGTTGTATGTCTTTGTACCGTAGTGCAAAGAAGAACTGTTGATTGATATCTTTGGTCGTAGTGCAAAGATGAAATATTGATTGATAGATTTGGCCCGTAGTGCAAAGATGAACAGGTATATGACATGATCATGACCAAATGTGATACTAACGAATATTCTTGGCTGTAATGCATGGATAATTCAATGATGTGATTGGCAGGATCATGACCATTAGTTAACAGTTGAATGTCTTTGGTCGTAGTGCACTGACAGGAAATTGATTGGTATGATCATGACCATTGGTTTTATTGTTGAATATCTTTGGCCCGTAGTGCAAAGGTAGACAACTGATTGGTATAATTATTGTTATTACATTTGAATATCTTTAGCCTTTGGGGTAAGGATATTGAGTAAACGTTCTATTAAGCCTTTGTGGCTAGGAGAAACTGTTGATTTACATGATTATAAATATGAATTATGAATTTAACTATAATCTTTGATGGTTCAGGTGAAGACAGGTGATGAGAGTTCTTTTTGTCTTGGGTATAACAAAGAACTGTTGATGAGTATTATAGGAATGAAATATTAACGAAGACTTTTAATCTAGAGGAAATAGTAGACAATATTTTCTACTTGACTCTTCTAATGAATTGATTATTCCACTGCAGTTGTTGATCTAAAACTTGTTATCTATTATATTATATCCATTGTTATACTGTTGAAGCCTAAGGATAATGTATTCTGCATTATCTTAGTCATAATATTTCTTACTAGGCTAGTTGAGCTCACCCTTTTGCTTTCATTGTTCTCTTCAAGAAATGAGAATATAGCTGGGACTAGTCAGGGAACGGAGTGATGGTCTAGATGTTTGTATTAGTAGTCCTCACTATTTTATGAAATAGTGAGATAATAAATATAATGAAAACTTTATTTGAGTTTGAATACTGTCTATGAGAAAATATTCGTGTAAAAACTCTAAGCTACGCTGTTGTCGTGTTGTATGAAAGAAGTTTGTATTTGATTTATGTAGTGTGGTATTTAGCGAGCCAAGATGGGTGATGTATACCTGTTTTGGGGGCGTCACAGCAGCAATTATTGAATCAATAAAATAAAATATTGAATACTAATTACTGTAACAATTATTGAGTAATGTCTTCTTACGTAAGAATCAATAATTCAAAAATACTGTGCAAAATCGTGTGCTACTGTGCAACCATGCGTATTACTGTATTTTAACCGCCGGGTATTCCAACTGTGAGATCCCGAATTTTATGAAATGAAAGTATTCAATTTTCCTATAATTATTATTCTATTTAGTAAATGGTTAAATTGATAAAAGGTTAAAGTTAAGGGTGATATGTGAAAAAATTTCAAAGTAAGCAAGTTGTCAAAAAATAATCGGTGATAAAAGTACAGTAATACGTGTTGTTGCATAGTTGCACACGATATTGATTATTGATGCTTACGTGAGAAGTCACTCAGTTATACTCAATTATTGCTACAGTAATTGCTGCATAAGATCTCTCATATTATTGATTCAATTTGTGACGCCCCCAAAATAGGTATACATTTGGGTCACCAAATATATGGTACACAATACAAATACAAACTTAATTATACAACTAGAGTTGAGAGTTTTTACACGAATATTGTCTCATAGACAGTATCCAAACTCAAATTCAATCCTCATTACATTTATTATTACACTAAATAGTGAGGATTACTAAAACATCCATCTCAGACCATTACTCCGTTCCCCGACTAGTTCCGGTTACGTTCTCATTTCCTGAAGAGAACAATGGAAGTAAAAGGGTGAGCTCAACTAGCCCAGTAAGAAATATTATGACTAAAATAATGCAGAATAAGTTATCATTAGGCTTCAATAATGTTAAACTGATAGAATATAATCGACAACAAGTTTAACTGCAGTGGAATAAGCAATCCATTAGAAGAGTCAAGTAGAGCATGATATCTACTATCTTCTATGATTTAAAAAGGTTTTCATCAACTTTATTGTTGAGACTCAGCTTAATAAATAAACCACATCATCGAATCATCCCTGCACTACGGGCCAAGGATATTCATGTAATCATCAATGGTTATGATTATACCAAACAATCCATGGTCATAATCATATCAACCAACAGTCCATCTATGCACGTAAGCCAAAGATGACTTTCATCACAATATAAACATGAGGATGATGACAATGATATAAGCATTTAATTAAATAAAAGCAAAGGATAAATTTTAAAGATTCGTAATTTAATTTATCTAGTATTCAATAATGTCCAAATTGTCAACATGATACTGCTTTGTGGAGTACAATTCAAGAATAATATCCATGTATCAAAAATATTTTGGACAAAAAAGAAATCAATTTTTTGGGTGAATAGTAATCAGGTGAATAGTACCCCGTGAATAGTAATTCATGAATAGTAACCCGAAATGAAAAATACCCCAAATATCCGACTGAATAATATTATAGTAATAGTAATCGGGTGAATAGTAACCCATGAATAGTAACTCGTGAATAGTATCCCGGCATGAAAAGTATCCCGAATATCCAAGTGAATAATATTATAGTGAATAGTAATCGGGTGAATAGTAGTAACCCATGAATAGTACCCCGGGTAAAAATATTGATATTTAATAAGAAAGTTCAGATCAATATTCTAATGAAACGATACTGGATGAAGCACAAAACTTCAAGGATATCCCACTAATTTCAGGGATTATAGAAGCAATACTTACCATAGTAAGTTTAGATGAAAAGAAATAACATACGAAACTGCAAATGGATTTTCACCCGTCATACGGTACGTAATCTGCGTAAACAGGTTATTCTGACATATTAAAGTATGAATACGAAAAGTAGTATTCCTTGTGAATACGAAAGAAATAATACCCCTTACCTTAGTAGAAAGCTAGATACTGTAAAAGTGAAGTAGCAGAATATTCTTCTTCTTGCTCTCTATAGTTTCTCTCTCTATAGTGTCTCTTATGAATCTCAGTGAATTGGTGAGAATGAAAGAAGAATTAAGCTTATATTTATAGGAGAATGGACTAAATAGTAACTAATTCATGAACGACCCAGATTGATTTACTATTAGAACGGATGGTCCATATTGATTACTATTAAAACTACAACCGACGGTCCAGATTGATTTACTTTTAAAACCACCACCGACGGTCCAGATTGATTACTTTTAAAACCACCACCGATGGTCCATATTGATTACTATTAAAACCACCACCAACGGTCCAGATTGATTAACTATTAAAACCACCATCAATGGTCCAGATTGGTTTACTATTAAAACCACCATCAATGGTCCAGATTGGTTTACTATTAAAACCACCACCAATGGTCTAGATTGATTTAACTTATTACACTTTTGTACCGCTAAAGCTTTCCAAGTTTGCATTATTATCTTCTAACTTTTGTAATTCACTTATCTTCAATAAACACATTCTTAATACTTCAACAATTACTCATCACTAATATTATAACTCACAATATTTAACAACCAGGTCGTTCCCAAGAAAGAAGGGGCTTTTCGATAAGGATTTCTCCTTATTGGCGCGCAATTAGGTGACCAAACCTCTCCTTGACAGAACTTCTAGACATAATCAATATTGCAAATAATAATATGAATAACTTTGTTGTCTCAATTATTGATTTAATAATATAAAATATTATGCAGATGATACTGTGATAATAATTGAATCAAATAACGTGAGATATTATGCAATAATTACTGTAGCAATAATTGAGTAAACTGAGTGGCTTCTTACGTAAGCATCAATAATCAATACAGTGTGCTATTATGCAACCACGCGTATTACTGTACTTTTACCACCGGGTAGTTCAACAGTTAACGGTAAAACTTTCGTCATTTTTTTTATAAATAGATATTTCTATCGTTTTCTAATTACGACAATACTTCTGTTGTGGGGTCCACCAAAGATTGTACCGTCGTACGAATATTCCCTGTTAAAACGAATATTCCTCGACCAATCGAATATTCCCCGACACAACGAATATTTTATATCAGTTTGTTTTGTAAGACCCCAACTTTTTGAATAAAGATTAAATTTTCTCGAAATATATTTTTGAATATTATAATGTGGATTTGATATAATGTTATAATTATGGGTAATATTTACAAATTTTGCAAAGTACGCAAGTTGTTATATAATATTCGATTAGTCGGAGAATATTCGTTTTAACAGGAAATATTCGTACAATGACACAATCATTGGTGGACCCCCACAAAGGAATTATTGTTGGATTGAGAAAACGACAAAAATACTTTATGAAAATAACGGCGAAAGTTTTACCGTTAACAGTTGAACTACTCGGTAGTAAAAGTACAGTAATACGCGTGGTTGCATAGTAGCACACGGTATTGATTATTGATGCTTACGTGAGAAGTCACTCAGTTATACTCAATTATTGCTACAGTAATTACTGCATCATATCTCTCATATTATTGATTCGATTATTGTCATAGTATCATCTGCATAATATGTTATTTTATTAAATCAATAATTAAGACGACAAAGTTATTCATATTATTAAATTGCAATATTTACAATGTCTAGAAGTTCTGTCAAGGAGAGGTTTGGTCACCTAATTGCACGCCAATAGGGAGAAATCCTTATTGGAAAGCCCCCTCTTTCCTGGGAACGAACTGATTGATAAATATTGTGAGTTATAATATTAATGATAAATGTTATTAAAATTAAATTTGTGTTCGGAGTTGAATTTGAAGATGCGGACGTGATATTTGAGTCCGGAACGATGAAATTAGTTAAAATAGTCTATAAACACAAAATTTTTCAGAATTCACTATTTGGTCAAAAAGTCAACAGTTGACTTTTTCGGGAAAACTCAAACTTCGAAATTTCAAATTTTATATTTTTAATAAAAATGGTTTCATTGTGTTAGAATTATTTGTGTTAGTGAAAATCGACAATTATTTCGATAATAATTGATGTCTGGAGGTTATATTGACCAATCAGGTATTTAACCGGATAAATGAGCAATTGATTGCTATTATTTCACATGATTATAACTATTTGTTCACATGTGTATATTATTGTTTCACATTCTTGTTACTATTAGGGGATTTGGTGCAAGATTGATAATACTTGCATGACTAAGTTAAAAATAGAGGTATAGATGGAGGTACTATACTGTAATTCGTATTTTCACATGTCTAGAACTATTGATTCACATAATTTACTATTGAATCACATTATTTACTATTAGGGGAGGTGGTGCAAGTTTGATAATACTTCCATGACTAAATTAAAAATAAAGGAAAAGTTTGAGGTATTGTACTGAAAATTTTTCGAGCCCTAAAACGTGCAATTATCGAAACTATATTTTTCTATAAATAACTTCTGTTATTCCATTCTTTATTATTCTGTTAGAATAACCTGTATACGCGGGCTGCCCTATACTTGGTGAAATTCTTCTGTTGTTCCATTCTTTATCATTCTGTTGAAACATCTTGTCTGTGCGTTCTACGCCGGACCTAGTTTCGTCTTTATTATTCTGTTGGAATATCCTGTTTGTGCGTTTTACGCCGGACCTGGTTTCGTCTTTATTATTCTGTTGGAATATCCAGTCTGTGCATTTTATGCCGGACCTGATTTCGTCTTTATTATTCTGTTGGAATATCATGTCTGTGCGTTTTACGCCGGACCTGGTTCCGTCTTTATTATTCTGTTGGAATAACCTGCATGTGCGGTCTATCGCATGCCTGGTGATTTCTTTTGTTATTCCATTCCTTATTATACTTAGTTGGTTAAAGTTTTGACTTCTATACTCCATGAAATTAGTGAAATATCCTTGATATTTGCGCTTCATCCAGTATCTTTTCATAGAAATATTTTTCTGAGCATTCTTGAATTTTACTCTACAAAGCAGTATCATGTTGACAATTTGGACGTTATTAGTTCCTGGATAAAATAATTCTTGAACTTATTTTATTGAATTCTTATATCATTGTCATCATTCTCATGTTTATATTTTGTTAAAAATCATCTGTGGCCTATAGTGCATAGATGGACTTGGTATGATTATGACCAGAGATTATTCGGTGTAATCATGACCGTAATGTTACAAATGATGTGGAAAAAGTCCTCATTGGCCCGTAGTGCATTGATGGACAGTTGTTGGCATAATCATGACCATTATTGAATACACAAATATTCTTGGCCCGTAGTGCATGGATAATTGTGGCCGTGATACTAAAGAATATCCTTGACCGTAGTGCAGGGGTGATTCGATGATGTGGATTTTTTATTAAGCTGAGTCCCTAGAGATAAAAGTGATGAAAAACCTTTTAAATCATAAAAGATAGTAGATTTTATTCTCTACTTGACTCTTTTAATGGATTGCTTGTTCCGTTGTAGTTAAACTTGATGGTTGTTATATTGTATCAGTTTAACACTGTTGAAGACTAACGATAATATATTCTGCTTTATCTTAGTCATAATATTTCATACTGGGCTAGTTGAGCTCACCCTTTTACTTTCATTGTTCTCTTCAGGAAATGAGAACGTAGCAAGGACTAGTCGGGGAACGGAGTGACGGGCCAGATGATAGCATTAGTAGTCCTCACTATTCTGTGAAATAGTGTGATAATAATTGTAATGAGGACTCCTTTTGAGTTTGTATAATCTCTAGTAGACAATATTTGTATTCAAACTCACAGCTTATGTTTTGTCGTATTGTACATGACAGTTGTATTATTAAGTTGTATTTGAATTCTTTACCATGTATCTGACGACTCAAGATGGGTGATTTATACCTATTTTGGGGGCGTCACTGTTGGTATCAAAGCTTAGGGATATGATCCCTGGCTAAGTTGTGAGACTAGAACTAGGAGGGGAGAGATGGGGAATTCCTTCGCTACTATGACCTACCTAAGTTTATTTGGTATTTAATTAGTCAGTCAGAGTGTAAGGATAATATGTTTCATGTCAATTAACCCTTGTTTTGTGGCAGTATTTGAAAATGGCATCCGAGAATATTGAGAACATCAATGGAGCACAAGAGACCGTTGAGTCTCCACAGATCAATAATCAGGACAATGTGCATAAGGAAGGCGACAATCCTCATGCAAACAACAACACTGACCAAATGATGAACGATGGAATGTTCCGTGGCTTCATGCAATTCACGCAACATCGGGCGAGAGCGGCTCCTGTCCAAAATGCAGGTGGAAACACTGGCAACTCTCGGACAGTCACCACCAAACAGTTCAAGGAGCTGGGACCACCAGAGTTTATTGGAGAGCCAAAACCACTTAAGGCAAAAGCATGAATAAAGTAGATAACCAAGATATTTGATGTCTTGGGATGCTCCGAGGAACAAAAGGTTCCCTTCGCCACCTTTATGTTGCGTGAAGAGGCAGATTACTGGTGGGAATCTGTAAAACGTACCCAGCCTGACGCACTCAAGATGTCTTGGGAGAAGTTCCAAGAGCTGTTCAACAACAAGTACTTTCCCGAAAGTATTCGTCATATGAAGGAGGTGGAGTTTATCAAGTTGGAACAAAACGATATGACCGTGTCGCAATACGAGGCTAAATTTTCTGAGTTATCCCGGTTCGCATCCCATTTGGTTGATAATGAGGAGCGAATGACCCGAATGTTTTTAAGAGGTTTGAAACTGGATATACGATAATATCTTATTTCTCATAAACTGTGTTTGTATCAGATGTTGTAAATAGGGCTCAGTTGTTAGAGAGCGATAACGAGTCAATGCAACCAAGAAAAAGCAGCTGGCAGAATGAAAATACCAATGGTAACAGTCATCGAAGTGGTGACAACAAACGTGGAGGGAATCACCATGCCAGAAATGGTAACCACTTCGGTGGTAATCATAGCCAAGACAATAAAATGGACATTTCAAGAAAATGAGATTCAATAATGATGGAAAGACGTCAGCACCAGCACCCGTTGTTAAGGAGGGAGAACGACCACCTATCATATGCTTCAAATGTGGAGGGGAGGGACAAATCAGTCCAAACTACGTGATGCCGTCCAAATCATGTTATAATTATGGAAGAGAAGGTCACTTAGCTCGATTTTGTCGTTCACCGAAGACAAATTCAGCTAGGATGGAGGCACCAAAGGCCGTCCCAGAAAAGTCAAAGCCGGTAGTGCAAGGGAGAGCGTTTGTTGTGACCTCCCAGAAAGCAAGGAACCTGAACAAGGTTATCACGGGTAAGCTTATCAAAACTCTAGTGAAGTCTATACCTTATTTGATACCGGTTCTACCCATTCTTTTATTTCTCCTACTTACGCTCAACGTTTAAATTTGACTCCGGAGAAATTAGACTTTGACTTATCTGTTGAAATTCCATTAGGAGAAACCTTCATTACATCCACTGTTTATAAGTCTTGTTTGATTCAAATCGGTAACCGCACGTTACCTGTCGATCTTATCTCCTTAAAAATACTTGCATTTGACGTGATTCTAGGGATTGATTGGTTAACTACTCATCATGCTAAAATTAATTATTTTCGTAAGGTTGTTAGCTTTCATATTCCTAATAAACCTATTATGCGAATTCAAGCGACCAAACCATTAAAATCAATCACGGTCATCTCAAGCCATAAAGCTATTCGTTTATTGAAAAACGAATGTCAAGCTTTCTTAGCTCATGTCACGAATTTAAACAAAAATACATCAGATTTGAAGGATATTTCTATTGTTAATAAATTTCCTGACGTATTCCCTGAAGAACTTCCTGGCCTACCCCCAGAGCGTGAAGTTGAATTTTTTATCGACCTTGAACCCGGTACAAAACCCATTTCCAAATCCCCATATCGAATGGCTCATATTATACTTCAGGAGTTAAAGACCCAATTGCATGAATTATTAGACATTGGTTTCATTCGTCCTAGTACGTCTCCTTGGGGTGCTCCTGTTCTATTCGTGAAGAAGAAAGATGGGAGTATGCGACTTTGTATTAATTATCGGGAGTTGAATCATGTCACCATCAAAAATAGGTACCCATTGCCACGTATTGATGACCTGTTTGATCAGTTACAAGGAGCATAATTTTTTTCAAAGATCGATCTTCGTTCTGGATATCATCAGCTGAAGGTTAAAACTGAGGATATTCCAAAGACTGCCTTCAGAACTCGGTACGGGCATTATGAATTCTTAGTCATGTCTTTTGGATTGACTAATGCTCCTACTGCCTTTATGGATATGATGAAGCGAATATTCAAAGAATATTCGAATCACTTTGTGGTCATCTTTATTGATGACATCCTTATTTATTCCAAAAGACGTGAAGATCATGAGCAACACTTGAGGCTGATACTCTAAAAGCTTCGTGAATATAAGCTTTATGCCAAGTTAAAGAAATACGAGTTCTGGCTTGAGGAAATAGCATTCCTTGGGCACGTAGTATCAAGTCATGGAATATCCGTTGACCCGACAAAGATTGAAGCTATTCAAAGCTGGGAGCAACCCAAATCAGTGACCGAAGTACGTAGCTTTCTCGGTTTAGCTGGTTATTATCGGAGATTTATGGAAGGATTTTCTCGAGTCGCTACTCCATTAACTCAGCTGACTCGGAAAGATACAAAGTTCGGTTGGAGCGATGATTGTGAGAAGAGTTTTCAAGAACTCAACAGGAGACTCATTTCAGCACCTGTTCTGACAATACCATCTGGTTTGGAGGGATTTGTCATCTACAGTGATGCTTCGGGAAAGGGGTTAAGATGTGTTCTCATGCAATATGGGAAAGTCATAGCCTATGCCTCAAGACAACTCAAAGAATATGAGAGGAATTATCCTACTCATGATCTAGAGTTGGCAGTTATTGTCTTCGCACTTTAAATTTGGAGGCATTACTTGTATGAAGAGAAAGTGGATATCTTTACGGATCATAAAAGCCTCAAATATTTATTCACTCAAAAGGAACTCAACATGCGACAATGACGTTGGCTGGAACTGTTGAAAGATTATGATCATACCATCCAATAACATCCTGGAAAAGCGAACGTGGTAGCTGATGCATTGAATAGAAGATCATATGCGGGTACGAGTGCAATATTCACAACATAAAAGCCCATTTTGTGTGACTTGCAAAGGATGGAGATAGAGTTAAAGACTCCAGGGACCCATGTGATGATGGCGAATATACAAGTAGAACTGACTTTAATTGATAAAGTTAAAGTTGCTCAAGTTACAGATCCGGAGCTGATGCGTATGAGGAAGAAAGTGCATGAAGGTGTTATGCCATAAGCAAGAATCAATGAAGAAGGAATACTTCGAGTCAACTCCAGACTTTGTGTTCCTAACGACCTTGATTTAAAGTATAAAATCATGATGGAGGCGCATAACACACCGTTTGCAATCCATCCGGAGAGTACCAAAATGTATAGTGATCTTCGTCATACATTTTGGTGGAGCAATATGAAGAGAGAGATAGCGCTATTTATCTCAAGGTGTCTAATTTGTCAACGAATTAAAGCAGAGCATCAAGTACCAAAAGGTCCATTGCAACCACTTGAAATTTCAGAATGGAAGTGGGAGCACATTATCATGGATTTCGTTACCGGTCTTCCCAAAGTTTCTCAAGGCATAGATGCGATTTGGGTCATTGTTGATAGATTGACCAAGTCTGCTCATTTTTTATCGATATGAGAAATTTATACACTTGAACGTCTTGCTCGTATGCACATAAACGAGGTTGTAAGATTGCATGGTATGCCAGTATCCATAGTTTCTGATCGAGACCTAATATTCACTTCAAGATTTTGGGTTAGTTTGCAAAAAGCTATGGGCACGGATTTACGATTTAGCTCGGCATATCATCCTCAGACGGACGGGCAGTCGGAGAGGACGATTCAAACTCTTGAAGATCTATTAAGACTCTGTGTCCTTGACTTCAAAGGAAGTTGGGACAAGTTCTTACCATTGGTGGAGTTTTCCTACAACAACAGTTATCAAGCAAGTATTAGCATGGCTCCATTCGAGGTGTTGTATGGAAGAAAGTGTTGTTCTCCAGTATGCTGGGATGAGGTGGGTGAAGCAACGTTGTTGGGACCAGAGTTGGTACGTATGACTACGGAAAAGATTCAAATGATCCGACAACGTATAAAAACCTCACAAGATCGACAAAAGAGTTATGCTGATCTTCATCGAAAGGATGTAAAATTCGATATTGGAGATCATGTGTTGTTACGTGTTGCTCCATGGAAAGGAGTTACAAAATTTGGAAAGAGAAGAAAGCTCAATCCTCGATTCATTGGCCCATTTTTAATCCTCGATCGAGTAGGAACTATGGCCTATAGACTTGCGTTATTGCCAAGTATGTCTCGTTTTCATAACGTTTTCATGTTCAAATCTTGGATAAGAAGGAACATATTCTACGCTCCAAAGTTATACCTCAAGTCAAAGTTTTGTGGAGAAACCACGATGTTGAGGAAATAACCTGGGAGTTAGAATCTGAAATGAAATCAAAGTATCCTCACCTCTTCGACTAACCAGGTACGCACCCTAATTTCGAGGACTAAATTTCATAAGAAGGGGAGGTTGTAAGACCCCAACTTTTTGAATAAAGATTAAATTTTCTCGAAATATATTTTTGAATATTATGGTGTGGATTTGATATAATGTTATAGTTGTGGGTAATATTTACAAATTTTGCAAAGTACGCAAGTTGTTATATAATATTCGATTGGTCGGGGAATATTCATTTTAACAGGGAATATTCGTACAACGGCACAATCATTGGTGGACCCCCACAACAAAATTATTGTCAGATTGAGAAAATGACAAAAATACTTTATGAAAATAACGGCGAAAGTTTTACCGTTAACTGTTGAACTACTCGGTAGTAAAAGTACAGTAATACGCGTGGTTGCATAGTAGCACACGATATTGATTATTGATGCTTACGTGAGAAGTCACTTAGTTATACTCAATTATTACTACAGTAATTGCTGCATCATATCTCTCATATTATTGATTCGATTTTTATCATAGTATCATCTGCATAATATGTTATTTTATTAAATCAATAATTAAGACGACAAAGTTATTCATATTATTAAATTGCAATATTTACAATGTCTAGAAGTTCTGTCAAGGAGAGGTTTGGTCACCTAATTGCGCGTCAATAGGGATAAATCCTTATTGAAAAGCCCCCTCTTTCCTAGGAACGACCTAGTTGATAAATATTGTGAGTTATAATATTAATGATGAATGTTATTAAAATTGAAGTTGTGTTTTGAGTTGAATTTGGAGACGCGGACGTGATATTTGAGTCCGGAATGATAAAATTAATAAAAATAGTCTATAAACACAAAATTTTTCAGAATTTACTATTTGGTCAAAAAGTCAATAGTTGACTTTTTCGGGAAAAGTCAAACTTCGAAATTTCAAATTTTATATTTTTGATAAAAATGGTTTCATTGTGTTGGAATTATTTGTGTTAGTGAAAATCGACAATTATTTCGATAATAATTGATGTCTGGAGGTTATATTGACCAATCGGGTATTTAAGCGGATAAATGAGCAATTGATTGTTATTATTTCACATGATTATAACTATTTGTTCACATGTGTATATTATTGTTTCACATTCTTGTTACTATTAGGGGATTTAGGTGCAAGATTGATAATACTTGCATGACTAAGTTAAAAATAGAGGTATAGATGGAGGTACTATACTGTAATTTGTATTTTCACATGTCTAGAACTATTGTTTCACATAATTTACTATTGAATCACATTATTTACTATTAGGGGAGGTGGTGCAAGTTTGATAATACTTCCATGACTAAATTAAAAATAAAGGAAAAGTTGGAGGTATTGTACTGAAATTTTTCGAGCCCTAAAACGTGCAATTATCGAAACTATATTTTTCTATAAATAGAAGCTCATTCTTCCTTCATTTCTCACCAATTCACAAAAGCTTTAGAGCGATTATTATAGAGAGAAATTATAGAAAGAAGAAGAGAAGTCTGCTACCTCACTATTCCAGTATCCAGTTTTTCTAAAGGTAGGGAGTATTATTTCTTTCTTATCCATGAAGAGAACTTATGTTATTCCATTCTTTATTATTCTGTTGGAATAACCTGTATATGCGGGCAACCTTATACTTGGTGAAATTCTTCTGTTGTTCCATTCTTTATCATTTTGTTGGAACATCCTGTCTGTGCGTTCTACGCCGGACCTGATTTCGTCTTTATTATTCTGTTGGAATATCCTGTCTGTGCGTTTTACGTCGGACCTGATTCCGTCTTTATTATTCTGTTGGAATATCCTGTCTGTGCGTTTTTCACTGGACCTGATTCCGTTATTTATTATTCTATTGGAATAACCTGCCTGTGCGGTCTATCGCATGCCTGGTGATTTTTTCTGTTATTCCATTCCTTATTATACTCAGTTGGTTAAAGTTTTGACTTCTATTCTCCATGAAATTAGTGGAATATCCTTGATATTTGCGCTTCATCCAGTATCTTTTCATGGAAATATTTTTCTGAGCATTCTTGAATTTTACTCTACAAAGCAGTATCATGTTGACAATTTGGACGTTATTAGTTACTGGATAAAATAATTTTTGAACTTGTTTTATTGAATTCTTATATCATTGTCACCATCCTCATGTTTATATTTTGTTGAAAGTCATATGTGGCCTATAGTGCATAGATGGACTTGGTATGATTATGACCAGAGATTATTCGGTGTAATCATGACCGTAATATTACAAATGATGTGGAAAAAGTCCTCATTGGCCCGTAGTGCATTGATGGACAGTTGTTGGCATGATCATGACCATTATTGAATACACAAATATTCTTGGCTCGTAGTGCATGGATAATTGTGATAGTGATACTAAAGAATATCCTTGGACGTAGTGCAGGGGTGATTCGATGATGTGGATTATTTATTAAGCTGAGTCACAGCGATAAAAGTGATGAAAAACCTTTTAAATCATAAAAGATAGTAGATTTTATTCTCTACTTGACTCTTTTAATGAATTGCTTGTTTCGCTGTAGTTAAACTTGATGGTTGTTATATTGTATCAGTTTAACACTGTTGAAGGCTAACGATAATATATTCTGCATTATCTTAGTCATAATATTTCCTACTGGGCTAGTTGAGCTCACCCTTTTACTTTCATTGTTCTCTTCAGGAAATGAGAACGTAGCAGGGACTAGTCGGGATAAGGAGTGACGGGCCAGATGACAGCATTAGTAGTTCTCACTATTCTGTGAAATAGTGTGATAATAATTGTAATGAGGACTCCTTTTGAGTTCGTATAATCTCTAGTAGACAATATTTGTATTCAAACTCACAGCTTATGTTTTGTCGTATTGTACACGACAGTTGTATTATTAAGTAGTATTTGAATTCTGTACCATGTATCTGGCGACTCAAGATGGGTGATGTATACCTATTTTGGGGGCGTCACATGTTTACTTTGCAAAATTTTCCAAATATTACCCACAACTATAACATTATATCATATCCACACCATAATATTCAAAAATATATTTCGAGAAAAATTATTCTTTAGTTAAAAAAAGTTGGGGTCTTACAACCTCCCCTTCTTATGAAATTTCGTCCTCAAAATTAGGGCACGTACCTGATATATCGAAGAGGTGAGGATACCTTGATTTCATTTCAGATTCTAACTCCCATGTCATTTCCTCCACATCGTGGTTTCTCCACAAAACTTTAACTTGAGGTATAACCTTGGAGCGTAGAATATGATCCTTCTTATCCAAGATTTTAACATCTACCTCTTTATACGTTAAATCTTCCTCTATCTCGTCTGGTTCTAATTCAGTAATGTGGTTCGGGTCTTTCACATATTTACGTAACATAGATATGTGAAAAATATTATGAACACGAGACATACTTGGCAGTAAGACGAGTCTATAGGCCACGGTTCCTACTCGATAAAGGATTAAAAATGGGCCAATGAATCGAGGATTGAGCTTTCCTCTCTTTCCAAATCTCGTAACTCCTTTCCATGGAGCAACACGTAACAACACATGATATCCAATATTGAATTCCACGTCCTTTCGATGAAGATCAACATAACTCTTTTGTCGATCTTGTGAGGTTTTTATACGTTGTCGGATCGATTGAATCTTTTCTGTAGTCATACGAACCAACTCCGGTCCCAACAACGTTGCTTCACCTACCTCATCCCAGCATACCGGAGAACGACACTTTCTTCCATACAATGCCTCAAATGGAGTCATGCCAATACTTGCTTGATAACTGTTATTGTAGGAAAACTCTACCAATGGTAAGAACTTGTCCCAACTTCCTTTGAAGTCGAGGACATAGAGTCTTAATAAATCCTCAAGAGTTTGAATAGTCCTCTCTGATTGTCCGTCCGTTTGAGGATGATACGTCGAACTAAATCGTAAATCCGTGACCATTGACGAAGGCTATTGAAAATTTAATTATCTTTAGTCATGATATTCTTTACTAGGCTAGTTGTGTTCACCCTTTTGCTTCACAATTCCTTTTAGGTAATAAGATTGTAGCTGGGTCGAGCAGAGGTAACAGGGGATTAGAACGTTGGTCTATAGCTGTTGAGGTTCTTCCAAAACAGTAGGGAAATAATTTTATTGAGAACATTAGATGAGTGTGTTATATTTTTATACGATATTTAATAATTATATTTGGTGAATCAAATATGGTGAGGCGAACCCAACTTTGGAAGGGTGTTTAGCCAATATCATACGAGATGTTTAATGACATATGACTTCGTGTTATCATAAGACAGGGTTGTGCACATCCACTTGCTGAGTATATCTACGAGCACTACCTATATAATCTTGGAGTTTGGTTGAAGTATAATTCTCAATTGGAGACAATTGCGATAATTATATGTCAAGAGAAGACTCACCATTGGAAAGAACATGATAGTAATCTGCTCGTTTTTCTTTAGGGACTATTAGGTTAACTAAGGATAATTCTCGAGTTGTATGGTATCTACCATAAGTTAGATGCATGGCCTCCCATGTACGAAGGTTTCCTTGAGTATTTTCCATAGATTTTAATTTCTAAAACAATTATTGACTGTACTTTTATGTAAAGTACCATTGCAAGGTGTTGTGGTCGAGGCACCATGAAAGTTATATATATTTATATTAAAACTCACAGATTAACTGTGGTCGTATTCTGCACGACAGTTCAACAGTTGTATAAATGAAGTTTGTATTTGATTTCTATAGTTTGATATCCGGCGACTCACAATGGGTCGTGTGAACCTATTTTGGGGGCGTCACACCAACAGTGTTAACGGTAACAACTATGTCGTTATTTGTAAAAACTCAAATTTGTCATTTTCTTCATTCGACTATTTTTCGTTTGGGGCCCACAAATGGCTACGCCGTCGTACGAATATTTTTCGATAGCAAGAATATTCTACAACCAAACGAATATTCCCCGACAACAATGAATATTTTATAACCACTTGCTTATTTTGCAAAATTTACACATTTCACCCATAACCAAATTATTATATCAAATTAACACTTTATTATTCAAAATAATAATAGAGGAAATTCAATTTTATTCATTAAAAAGTTGTGTTCTTACAGATTATGTATAGATTATTACATCATCAAATTTTTATATAGTTTAAAAATATTATTTAGTATTATGATTTTAGTAATTTAAAATTTTAATATCAATTAGTATTTAGTATTATAATTTTAGTATTTTAATTATGTAATTTGAATTTTTGTTGTTTTGATTAATTAATAAAATAATTTGAATTTTAGTATTTTAATTATTTAGTTTGAATTTTTGTTGTTTTGATTAATTAACAAAATAATTTGAAATTTAGTATTTTTAGTATTTTTTTAACTAGTATTTTAGTATTTTTTAATTAGTATTTTAATATTTTTTTAATTAGTATTTGTTGTAATTTGAATGTTAGTATTTTGATAAAATGATGTAAATATATTATACAACTTATTTTATTTAATTAGTTATTTTGATTAGTTAACAAAATAATTCAAATTTTATTATTTTGATTAAATGATGTAAATATGTTATGCTTTTTTATTTTGAATTTTAGTATTTTTTGTTTTGATTAAATAATATATATTATTTTATTTAGAATATATTTTATATTTAAGCCTGCCACGTCATCACATTTTAACCCCATTTGTCTTCTGTTAACGGCAAGGGCACGGGTGACCCAAAAAATATAACGTTAAGGGTACTTTTTGGAAGAAAAAAAATTAGTTTAGAGTGCAAATGGGACATCGGGTTAAACATCATGGGCTTTTTTGACCCTTTGCCTATAACCTTGTATTGACGACTTCTATGTTTTGTATACATGTTTAGAATTTCTGGATATCTATTTTTAAACGAAATTCTGCCGAAATTTCTTGAAATTAGTACCAACTAGCTCGATGTTTTGGTGGTTAGATGATTGAGAATGTATTAATTGTTGTGGTGGTATATGTCTTTAGATAAAATTATAGATTTTTCGAATTTTAATCTAATATTTCGTTACACTGTGCCTTCAGGCACGGGTTATCGCTAGTATATTAATAAGAGATTAGATAAAACTTTTTTCAAATGATTTGATAAGAAGAAAAAAAAGAGGAACTTTTATAGTATATTTGTGAGTTTTGGATTATAAAAGAAAAGAAACTTAAATTAGGACGAAAAAAATTACAAAACAAATAATTCTTCTTGTGTTGTTTACAAGTTTAAAAAATTATTATAAAAAAACTTAACTTTTAAATAAGATTATTATTTTTCACTTATATTAAATTTTCTTGTGCATGATTATAGGGACTATTTTCAATTCTTTAGTTTTATTTCTTTTCTTGTTTCTCTTAAAAAAAACTCAAAAACAAGAGAAATTAATTAAAACTACAGTTTTTCGTCCATTTTTCCCTATTGGGTTTAAAACTCAAAAACAATTCTTACTCCCACTACTAAATTCTTACTTAATATTAAGGGTTCGTTTAAATATTTAAAATTATCCTAAAAAATTTGTTTTAGAAATAAAATTTAAAATGGAGGGACAATATTGAATAAAAAAATATTATTTGTACTATTATACCTTTATTAATAATAATATATTTTAAACAAATTTAATCAAATTAGATTGACCGAACAAATTATAATTTATATTCCCAAGTCTACTGTCAGTTATGACAAATGAAGATATCTAGATTAATATTTATTTAATTTATCTACATATCAAATAAAAGTTTGAAAATTTATTGGAATTTATGCAAAAATAAATAACACAGCCACCTTCACTTAATATGAAGAATCATATCACACAACCAATACTAATAAATTCAATTTCGTAAGTATAATAAATCCGTGTGTTATAATATCTTTTAAATTATAATATTTAATTTTTTTAATATTATAACAGTTCAATAATTTATATTTAAATATAAATATTCAACAGAACTTTAAAAAAATATTTAAATATTTTAACTTAATGGTGCAACAGTTCAATAATGTTAAGGAGTATAATGTTATAATAGTTTATTGGACTTTATGCAAAAAAAAAAAAAAAAAAAAGAAGAAGCAGATTTTGATCACTTTAGTCAAAATTTGTTTCCATTCAAAAAATAAGATAATTTGATAAATTGATAAAATATGATATTATGGTCATTTTAAAAAAAAGGTTGAGGTTAATTTTGTCTAGCAATTTTAGCCCCAAATGGTATAAAAGATGGTATTAAATAGTCCTATATATTAAGTTATTTTTAATCTTTGGACTAATAATCTCAAGCTTAAATTTAAAAATAAACAAGACACTTGGACATGGGCGAATTCATTCATATTCTAAATACAAGTACAGACAAACGTAAATTCATTCTACTTCTGTTTTCTAAATTGTATCTAAATATTTTTTATTTATTTATTTTTTTAGTTTAGATTATGAATATTTATTAAAATTTGTAAACATTATTATAATTGGTTAATATTATGATTAGTTTAAGTTTTCTTTATTTAAATTCAACAAAAAAATTAGTTAAAATCTGCCTATGCTGAGAATTTTTTTTGGATCCGCCTCTGCACTTGGATTGATAGTTCTGTCCCAAGTGTAATCTTTACAAATAAAAATAGCCTTAAAGTACAATAAGATAAAAAATTATCTAAATAACACATTTAAATACCATAAATTATATAAAAACTATTTCAGTAAAAGACATCTTAGATGTACGTAAGATAAGTCATCTTAGATCACTTCTAATAAAATATTATTTGATCCTTAACTTAGTAATCTAAGTTTACCAATGTGTACAACATGCAAAAATATA
The DNA here is from genome assembly GCA_020205505.1 of Panax japonicus. Classification (NCBI taxonomy): domain Eukaryota; kingdom Viridiplantae; phylum Streptophyta; class Magnoliopsida; order Apiales; family Araliaceae; genus Panax; species Panax japonicus. Next base: position 44,138,410 of record CM035104.1, on the reverse strand, counting down.
AGTTTATATAAAAATTCGTTTGATTTAAGGCATTAGAATATTATTTTTATAGTGGTATAAGTAATGTATATAATTATATATATATATATATTTAACATTTTAATAATTTCTATTGTTATAAAGTTGTTGATGCATAATATAATCTCATATTCTTACATGTACATTATATGATTAAATTATTAAGTTGATGATCAAATGATATTGTATTGAAAATAATTTAATATAATTTATATTTGAACACTTTTTTTTTAATTTATGTGAAAAATATATTTGAGACATCCATTTCTTTTTTTTTTCTTATAAATATTTTTGCTTCCTTTTAGTGGAATATAAATTTGGCTGACCCTGTGAGTTGGTTCTTTGAAAGAGGAGAGAGAGGAAGCGGGGAAGGAGAAAGAGGAGAGATGGGTATTATGTATGCGTCGATCTATGCCTTGTTGTTTATGTTGGTGGTGTCAAGAGCACAACAATTAAGCTCCAAAGAGTGTGAGAATTTAGGGTTTACGGGTCTTGCTCTTTGCTCCGACTGTAACTCTTTTGCCGAGTATGTCAAAGACCAAGGTAACTGAGTTACTCCTCTCTCTAATTTTTCATGGATTTCTTGGCATCCATCAAATTGAACTGATATAAAGATGATGTTTTGATGATTAGAGCAGATTTGATTTGATTTGTCTGTTTTGCTTGTTAAGGGGACATTATGGTTGATTTTGTTTGGTATTATCTCGTTAATTATGATTAGAATTGCTTTCGATAGGAAAAATTGGTGTTGCCCATGGGAACATGTAGTGGCCAATTTGCTTGACTGAGAATTGTAGGAAGATTCTGAAATTTTAGTTTTTGTATTGTAATGTTAGTGTTTTTGCAGTGATTGGCTCATCTGCTTCGTTTAATAATTAACTGATTTAACTTCAAAATCTAAAAGAATTTGGGGACTGTAGATCTTTTTGTTAATTGAATTAGGAGAGTGTAGATGCTAGGTGTTATGCCATGACACTTCACGAGGCTGTCGCCGGATAAATGTGGCCTACACATGGTAACAAACCGAGCCGCCCCAGGAACCCTCTGGTGTAGGAATTAGTACATGCATTAACTGATATGAGAGACATTATATTCTAAAGAGAGTGAGTGAGCTTATGAGAGCTTACCTTAGCATTGTGTTTATTCCACATATATACATATGTATGTAGAGTGAGAGATGGTTACTATGTGGGCCACTTGGACTCCATGACCTTAAAAGATATATGCCCATTGTTTACTAGACGCAGTTGGAGGTTTATCCTAACACTAAGCTATGGCAATCTTTTGTCAGTTTTGTTAATGAGTGTGGGTGAATAGTTTCTCTTTAAATTCTTAAATGTATAAATGTGGATCATCATTGAGTGGCTGAATTTTTTTTACGTTAGAAGCAAGCTAGAACTGAACTCTAACCAATCCAGTACACCGAGCTGTTCTTAAACAGCTCAAGTCATTTGCTGTCCTACTTATAGTCTTATTATTACTTTCCTATATCCACGTCTTAAGACTTTTTTGCTTATAGTTCCCTTAATTGCTACCCTTGATCACAACCTCAATGATTTATCAGCATAACCACGACAAATTCACCTAATCATTCAAAACTGGCATGTATACCAGTGTACCACACAACCAAACAGCGATTCATTACTAGCATATCCGTACTTCACTAGCATTATCATCAACTTAAGCAATTATGAAGAGACAGTTATGAACTTGTTAAAGGAGAGTTATAAATTTTTATTTTTTTTAATAAAATGAAAATTTTAGTTTCTTTTCAAAAGACTCGCTAGCAATTTCTCGATCAGTTTGGGGCGGGAGGAGAAGAAGGGGTGGATACATGGCACGATCAAATCTTCCAAACAAGAGGGCATTGATACATCCTAGACCCTTGAGAACTTAAAATGGAATCCCAAGGATATAATATTGTTACATTGCCTGATTAACAGTGAGTTCTAGGGTTATGGAGATGGAATATAGGGTTTTTTGTGGCCATTTTCTCTAGGTCTTTGAACTATTTTGTACTTGGTTTTAAGGGCGACAACTTTATGACGGAAAAACACTTTCTACTTTCTTCCTCCTTCGTCTTTCTCTTCCATTTTTTACACTTCGTAGTGACGTAGTTCTTACAAAGATTTCTGTTCTCTCTTCTTCATTGTTTTTTCTTGTAAAAAACTCAGTTTTCATTAAAAAAAACTAATAAAAGGTAAACAAAAGAGCTTTTTAATTCAGATACTGAAAGCTGAAGATTCTCATTGATTTGATTAGTCGATCGGTTTTATACTTTTATCTCTTTTTCTATCGTTTGTCTCTCATATATATTATATTCTTCTCTTTGATCTTTTTAGTTACTCCTAAATCTTTCGTCTTAAATTGGGGTTCTCTAGTTCTCTTATATTCCTACTCTTAAATCATTCAGAAGATTATGGAATATTCATAAATATTGAGAAAAGTTGAGGATGTTGGTTGCTAGACATTCAATGAAACGTGAATGAGCTTGGGATGTTGGTTCAGTTTTGTCCTGGCCCCATGCGTTAGCAGTTAGGAGGCCCATTAGTAGTTAGTATGTAATCAACCAACAGATAAGGGGTTAATTGATGTTTTGGTTACTATATTAAGGGTCCATTTTCAATCTAGTTACTGATTTATTTATTTATTTATTACAAAGACATTACCATACTAAAAAAAAGTTACAAACTAGTCATTACATAACATTTCATCCAAAAAATTGACGGAAGTGTTGAATGGATTAACGTTTCACAGCTGTCATGGGGGTACTTGATTATGTGGCAGGTGGGTCTCTGTTACGTGGAAGGTTAATCGATGTTTTAGTTACTGTACTAGCGGTCAATTTTCATTTTAGTTACTGAATCTTTTTTTGTTACAATGACATTACTATACTAAAAAGAAATGTTACAAACTAGTCATTAGTTAATATTCCATCCAAAAAATTGGCCGAAAGTGCTGAACTGTGCATACACATGAGCGGAAAAAGTTGACGTGCGAGTTAGTTATTGGTGTTGTGGTACATTTTACCCGTGTAATATCATGTGTATTATAGCTGGCGAAGAAGAAATGAACCATATATTTGTGGCCAAGATGAATTGCGACAAAATCGTGCTCTATTTTTTTTTCATTTTTTATTTTTGTTCTCACCAATAACTAACTCACGTCAATTAAGTAATGACAAGTTTGTAACATTATTTTGAGTATAATAATGTCTTTGTAACAAAAAAGATTCAGTAACCAAAATAAAAATAAACCCTTAGTACAATAACAAAAAGAAAAATTAATCTTGGACCCACCTGCCACATATTCAAGTACCCACATGACAACTGTTAAACGATAGTCTATTCAACACTTCCGTCAATTTTGTGAACGGAATGTTAAGTAATGGCTTGTTTGTAACATTTTTTCAGTATAGTAATGTTTTTGTAACAAAAAAATCCGTAGTACAATAATCAAAATATCAATTAACCCAATAGATAAAACAATAAATTTTTTTATCAATGGCTTGAAAACATGTGGAAGAGAAAGGTTGCCGGGGGGGGGGGGTTAATGGGGGCACGGGGGTCTGGAGCTGAGTATAAATTTTACACAATCAATTCTCTTGCAAAACTCAAAATTCTTCTATTTCAAGGTATCAAAAATACTAGAATATATCTGTTAGCATGAAATACATTGTCGGGTCTTCCATCTACAAGTTTAAGCTTTTAGATGAGTTGGTTACTTAAAATGGTATTAGAGTTCTAGGCGTGCAAGGTTTTAGGTTCAAATCTTCCTGACTGCACGTTGTCTTTTATATTAATTTAAAAATAGTGCAAATGCACTTTAATTTGTCCCTTCTCCATAAAGTTGCATTTGAGGGGAGTGTTAGCATGAAATACATTGTTGGGTCTTTCATCTACAAGTTTAAGCTTTTAAATGAGTTGGTTACTTAACAACATCCATATTTATAATACTCCTAAACAACTCTCCTAACCTAACTTGGATTCTGATAAAATAACTACCAAAATTATAAACTAAGGAAATTAATTAAAATACAACTTCTAAAACTCTTTTCTTTCCATGAGATTCCAAATCCTTTTATATTGCTCTAACCAAGCCCCACATGCTCGTCCTGCATCGATGCTCGCGCTATAATCAGTTCGTGAAATAATTCGCACCATGATGATGTTATGCCAAGTTTATGTTTCGGTTTGAGTTTTACTGATTGTATTGATATCTAGATCCTCTGTTCTAAAAATCCCCGCCTAGGTCCGCCTAGGCCCCGCCTAGGCGCTAGGCCCCCTCTTGGCGCCCCGCCTAGGACCTAGGCCCCCCTTGGCGCCTATAAGCCCCCAGGCGCCTCACCTAGGCCCAAGGCGACAAAAAAAATCCTCTAGAAAATTAGGCGGGTTCTAGGCGGAGATTTTTTTTTATTTTAATAATTACCCAAACCAAATCTTGATATATTTATTTTTCTAATGATTACCATATTCATAATACAGGTTGTAGCATATCAAATTACAACAAGAAGTGAACAATATCAAGTCAAATGAATAATTTTATTATAGTTGTAATTTTTTGAACTTGTACCAACTTCAAATTATATAAATGAGGATATATTTGTAATATTTAGTTTAATTTTATTTTATAATTCTTAAATTTATGTTTAGTTTCTGAAGTTTTATTATTGAATTAAATTCTTGAAAATTTAAAATTTATTATTTAATAGCAATTTTATTTATAAATAAAAATAATACGTTAAAAATATGTTTATACTTTGAACAATTGCATGTTTGTGTTTGAACTTTGACATTAGCAATATGGATATGTGTTTGAACTTTAAGAAAAGACTTTTATTATCTTTATTATAGATTGTTATGTTTTATATTATTATTTTGTTTGGATAAATGTAAGATAAAATATTAAAATTACCTTAAAATAAAAAATCCCGCCTAGGCCCCGCCTAGGCCCCCTAGGCGCTAGGCCCCCCTCGGCCGCCCGCCTCCCGCCTAGCGCCTTTTAGAACATTGTCTAGATCAGGTAGTTGGTGTGCTTCATTTTACTTTTCTTTAATAATGAAATATTTTCTTTCATGTGATAAAAGAATACGTATGAAATGGTTATCTAATACCAAGTATAATTGTTTCTCGTTGACTACAGAATTGGTATCTGATTGTAAGAAGTGTTGCACAGAAGATTCTGATGACTCCATGAGCAAGGTATGAATGCCATCTAATTTCCTTACTTCCATTGCCAGCTTATTTTGAGGCCATGCAGTTCATGGGAATTTTGAAAACAATACTAAATTTAGTTCCTTCTATCAGTTAGATATTCTTTAGTGATGTGACAAAAGTGTTTCAATTGCTTGAAATGAGGGGTCTGGTTGAAATATACTGAATATGGAAAAATCACCAATAATAGAGTAATTTCCCCTCCTCCCTCTTATGGTTGCAACTGTGTACGATAGTTTAATTCAATTTGGTTGCACATAGAAATTCTTTGGCTCGTTTAACATGTGTTCTGGTTAATTTATTGATTAAAATATTGAAGCAGTCCTCTGATTTTGCTAACAATCTAATTTCTATAGGGTTCAGTTCTTACTTCATAGAAGTGAACAAATTTTGTAACTAACTCTCCAGTGAAATTGCAGGTTATTTATTCTGGTGCAGTTCTAGAGGTTTGCATGAGGAAACTGGTTTTCTATCCTGAAATTGTTGGTTTCATTGAAGAAGAGAAGGAAAAGTTCCCATCTGTGAAGGTTCATTATGCATATAATTCTCCACCAAAGTTGATCATGTTGGATGATGATGGAGAACATAAGGAGACCATAAGGTGAATTTCATTTATTGACTTCTGGTGTTTACCTCCAATTGCCGAAAAATTTGGCCCAGTTGGCCTTGTTAAGCATTTAAGCTAATGTGTTAAAATTACATACGGTCGTATATGTCCCCATTCGGTCGAAGCTAGTATTTATATTCTTTTTCTCCCTTCCCAGCCTAGAGGAATAGAGTAGGAGCAAGAGGACTGTCCAAATTATTGATCCAAATTTTGTAGTGTCCGATGTCGACATGCACCTATACTTGAAGTTTTTATACTTTGAATCATCGCTACTGGATCTGTGAGTTGATTCCACTGTAGTGGAGGTAAAAATGGCCATAGTCGAGTTGCATATGCCAATTAATATTGTTAAGTTTCTGAACTTCATTTGAATATTTTCATTTCTAGATTTTAGCACAGCTGATCCTAGCGCATGGTGTGTGCATGGGAGGGTCATTTAATGCACTAGTTCATGCCTTATATTCGATGTTTTGAAATATTTAAGTTAAATATTGTTTAATTTTTTGCACCTTCTTTAAAATAGCTCCGGCTGATGTTTCTCTGTGCAGAGTGGATAACTGGAAACGTGAACACATATTGCAATTCCTGAGAGAGAAGGTTAAGCCCACATCAGCAGCGTAACAGACTAGTTGGTACTATTCTTCCTTGACACTGGCTTAGCCTGTATGTTTTATATTCTAAGCTACCGAAGCAAGTTAAAACAGAGTTTAGTAGCAACCTTCTGGATCCTGTTCATTTTGTTCTGCCTTGTAACTTCTGAAAGTACTTTCATTTCCCCTTCCTATGAGTTATTGTTTCACTTTATGGAAAATAATAGAGTACAAAATGTTGAAACTGCGGCTATTGGGTGAAAATGGTTCAGAGTTTTCATATATGATTAGATCTTTTTTGGGCTAATTGTGAATTTGGGTAACTTGGCTAATTAGACTTATTTTGAAATAGAGTAATTAAATTTAGAAAAGTTGAGGAAATCTGTCAAGTAAGATTTGAATATGAGTATGTAATTATTGCATAGTTTATTCTAACATTAAATAATTACTCTATTTGTATTCTCTGTTTTATTTATTCAAGGATTTATCTCGTTAATGTTAGTACGATAGCTAACCATTCACATTTATGGTAGAGCGTTATAGTCTAACCATTAGGGATGCAACTTGGGCGGCCTGGACGAGTTTAGGGGTCATTTCAATGCTAACCCATATACGAGTTCTGGTTGGGTGGGCCTAGACGTCTGTCCTAGCTTTTGCTGTCTATGGATCAACTTGCAATAAAATTTATGGGCTCGAGTTGGGCAAGGTGGGTTTGGTGGGCAACAACTATAATTACCCTTAATTCGTTTCAGTTCTAGGTTAACTAAATTTTTTGTTAAAATCATAAGCAAAAATCTAAAAGAACATTACTAGAATCTTACTAATAATTCTTCTAGAGAAGGAAAATGAAGTAGAAATTATCATTATCAATTTAAATTATGTTTGACTTATCACTAATAGATACTACACGACATAGTACAACAGGTACTAAAACATATATTACATAAATAGTAGAATGTACATTTTATATTAAAAAAATTGTGAGCATGAACAATACAATAGTTGATAATCATAAATTGTTGAAAGGTGACAACTTATTGACTAATGTGATCACTGATCAGTGGTGTTGAAAAAGAGGAGACAATGGCAGATGGAAAAGTTGAGTTTCATTTTTCCTCTTAATTTATTTTTCTTAACGAAGCAATAAATAATTAAAAACTTTCGGAATTTGTTATATTAGGAAACCTTTTTTCAAGAAAATCCTTGTGCAATGAAATTATAATAAAACTCGAAAGTATATTAATCATTGAAAGTAATTTTAAAATAGAAGTAATCTATATAAATATATGCATGTATATTTATACAAATGTATCATGCATATATCGAATTTTGGGCGGGTATAGACGTCTTCAGTTTGGTGAGTTCATTCAAGTACAAGACTGATGCTACGTTTGGATTGGTGGAATAGGGGGAGAATATAATGAATTATTTCGTTGGAATGATAAAAATGTTGTTTGGTTTGTTTATTCGTGCTGGAATAATGTATTCCTACCGGAACAGTAATCAACTTAAAATTATAATTTTCATTGTTGGAGGGGGAGGGGGAGGAATAAGTCAGTCCATCCATTATTTTTAAATAATTGACAAATATGCCCCTGTAAAGATATAATAGGGCTTTTTACAGGTTCCATATTCATTCGACCGATTTGTTACTAGGAACGGCGAGAGTGGAGGAATCGAGGAAAGAAAATACAAATCTCCAATTGATCGATCCACAAAACTAACGCGTTGCTGAGATTGGTACATGATCAAACGTATTTTATGCTTTGATTTTGTTAATATATTTCACAAATTTTCATGTCTACATTGAATATTAATTAATTTGATCATGAAGATTTTACAACTTCACTAGTTATAATTTGCTTTTGATTTGGGGCTCGGTTTCTTTTCTCACATCAATCTCCATTCCTTTTCTTTTCTCACACTGGATGCAGGAAGGAATAAAGATATGTAATTCTTTATCTGGTTTTGATTATAATCTGATCATGAAGATTTACAACTTCACTAGTTATAATTTGCTTTTGATTTGATTTGGTTTGTTTGCTCTGATCTGTTGTGTTCACCGAAATTAGGGTTTTTTCCCTCTTAATTGGGGTTTTTTATATATTTTTTTGATAATGTGGATTATCCGGTCCGCCAGTCCGATTAATCTTTGTTGATTGATGTTTAATTCTTTGTAAATCGAGTTCAATGTCTGTGATTTGTCTCTTTCTCTATATACCCCCACAAACACAGCACCCACCACCAAGAGGCCTGGCGTGTTGTACAGAGGAATTTTCTTACAATGCCTCTGAATGGGTGATTAAAATGTAATTAAAGGGATTTAATTTTTTCTATATATGTAAAAGAGTCCTACTGGCTTTGTAATTTCCATTGAAAATTTTATTCTTCTTTAGGGACGGGGAGTATATATATACTACTCATTCACTTTGTGAGTTTTATTGGAGGTAGTGTTCTGTTCCATGTTGCATTTTGGTGTAAAATTTGAAGCAACTCAGATGACTGTTTATCATGCCTACTAGCAGTTTGAAAAGGAGCAATTCTAACTTTTCTAAATACTTATTTATTTGTCACAAAAAAGTTGTAGATTTTCATTGTTTATGCATTTCTTTTAACTTGAATATATAACTATTTGTGTCTGTATAATATAGGTTTAATTTTTATAACACCATGCCCCATAACTAGTAGGAATAGATTTACTGCAAATTTGGCTAGCGATCTTGCTGGATTTAAACTAATGCATGTATAACTGCCCAAAGTGCACACGTAAAATTTTCTCCACAAATTTTGATATTCTTTTTTCTAAATCTTATTACTGTATTTTCTTCCTCCTCCCCCTTTTGGTATTTTATTGCTATCTTCTTTTTGTATATTTGTGAACTTGGATGTAAGTTGTCGTTTCCCAATTTTAGTCTGATTTACTTCTCCAGTTGACAACGTACCATACTTGCATACTCGAGTACAAGTGTCACTGGTCTTGCTGAAGCTGTTTCCTTTGTTTTTGTAGGTGGCATCCCCTAATAATGCCTTTATTTATATTATATATATATAGGGTTCCATCCACAGCAACCGGTTGCTGTGGAACAAATTCTTTTTTGGCCTGTTGAATTCTTTTTTGCTCTAGTCGAAATTTCAACAGACCAAAAAAGGGGTTGTTTCACAGCAACCGGTTGCTGTGGATGGAACCCCTATATATATATATGTTTACTTACAAAATAAAATGATCGAGTGTTATTTCATTATTTGTTGGCATCTTATGTACAGTCTTGATATTTTCTATTGGTTCACCTATGTGGTGTTGTTACAAACCAATGTTTTCATACTCGGACCGGTCATCAAAGAACCGGAAAAGGTACTGGGTGGATGAGTCACTGGTCCAACTAGTAGTTGTCTGTTATTGACCCAATGACGTTATTAATATATAAAAAATAATTAAATATATTAATTATTATTATATATTGTATATAATATTTAATAAATATGTAAAATTAATCAATTTATCTAAATGAAAAAGTAAACCTATTTATCAAATTTAATAAAAGGGATTATTTGATACGATTTTGTTTATAATCAGGCACAAACACTAACAGTGTGAACGCTATAATTTAATAAAAATATAGTCATATAGTGACTAGTGTGAATAAAACCCACATTGTGAACACTTCCTACTCTCCAAATCTCTATGCATCTTCCCCAATAACAAACAACAGCACGCGCAGGAGTCAAAACCACCCTCCATTGATTCTCAAATTCGCCATATCTACTCCAAATTTCACTGTTACAGACTCAAAAACCTAACCCCACATTGTTTTTTCTTTATCTTCATATCCCTATTTCCCTATTTTCAGCTCTTAAGTCGACGCCATAATTGGAGTGTTGAAAGGAGGAGAAGAAGTCGTGAAGCCAATTAGGCTTAGATCTATGGAGTCTTTGGGGTTGGGGTTTGATTTTTTTTTTTGGTTAGCGATTTTAGGTTGAAGTTTGCGAAGAGGTGTCTGATTGGTTAACCATGGGAGAGATAGATGATAGCGATGATCGATGGAAAAAATTTGGGCGCAACGGAGAAGAAGCACTCTGAAGGCTGAAGGGTTGAACCGGTCCAACTCGCGAACTAGTCACCGGTTCGCTGGGTTAGGCGGTTCAACCGTCTGTTTGCCGAGTTTGAATGATTTTTGGACAAAAGTGATTCATTGGTCCAAACCGGATCGGAAGGTCGACCGGTTCCGATTTTTATCGGTTCGACCACTGGTCGGGTCTGAAAACCATGTTACAAACTATGTATATTGTGGGACTTTCCTTTTCCATTGAATTGTTTGAGTTTGCTCTTACTTTTTTAATTGAATTACAGTCATGGCTCATCGTAGATTAGACAAACGGAAGAGGATGAAGAGATTAGTTGATTTTTTTCCATTTGTGGTTCTAAATTGTTGTCATGATTACCTTATTCATGCAATTTGTTATATCTATGGCACGATATAGACGTATGAGAGAACTTGCTCAACCAAAGTACACCCTTTCTTGCTCGAGCGAACTAAAATTTATGAGGGAGCTAGTGTATGACAGCGGCATTACATGCCACAATTACATTAGAATGGATAGGGCAAGTTTTACCAAATTGTGTGATATTTTACATACCACAAGCAAGCTTAGTAGTACAAAGTACCTTCAAATAGATGAACAAGTTGTCATTTTCTTGTATGTGCTAGCCCATCATGTGAAAAATCGTGTCATAGTGTTACAATTTCGTCTATCCAGTGAGAGTCAGACAATTAATAACACTTCAACAACGTACTCAATGTCGTGATAAGATTGGAATGTCAACTTTTTAAGAAACCGGAATTTATACGTGAAAACTCTACTGACGATAAGTGGAAATGGTTCAAGGTATTACTTTAACTTAGATATTTATTATCTTACTAGAACAAGCTCTTTTTAAAAAAGATTAGTATTTCTTATTAGGGTTGTTTTGGGGCTTTGGATGGAACATACATATATGTTCATGTCTCTGAAGAAGATAAACCTAGGTATTAAAATCGAAAAAATGAGATTACAACTAACATGTTAGGTGTTTGTTGCCCGAAGATGCAATTTATCTACGTCTTACCTGGTTGGGAAGGGTTCGCGGCAGATGATGGGGTACTTTATTCTGCAATGTATCGTAATCATGGTTTGAAAATAAATCCGGGTAAGAAATAAGAAATATCTTAATATAATTTAATATTTATAGACAGAACCCCATGTATATATTTACAATCAACTTTAACATCCTTTTTTATTTGATTAAGGTAACTACTACCTCGTAGATGTTGGATATGCCAATGGAGAGGGTTTCGTGCACCTTTTAGAGTTCAAAGATATCATTTAAATGATTGGTTAGATGGACATCGACCTACGACTGCCAAAGAATTATTTAACATGAAGCACTCCTCGGCTAGAAATGTCATAAAGCGTTGTTTTGGCCTTCGGAAGAAAAGATGGAGAATTCTTAAAAGTTCTTCATTTTATCCTATTCGAACACAATAAAATAATTGTTGCTTGTTGCCTAATGCACAACTTTATAAGGCAATAAATGACTATTGATCTGTTCGAAGATGAGGAGATAGAAGTCAACTATGAGGAAACTAGAAAAATTAAATGAATACAATTGAGACATCCCATGTGTGGACAAGTTTAGAGAAATCTTGTCGTTGAGATGTTTGATGTGTGAAGGGTTTGGCCATAATTTATAGTTTAAAATTGTGTTATTTATTATTAGTTGTACCTTTCGATGCTTATTGTATTGATTGATGGGAGTTTGTATGATACTTATGTTTTGAGATCGAGATGTGATGAAATCTATTGTTTTTTTGTGTATAATTCTTTTAATGTTTTCTTTAATTGAAATATGTGATTACTCATTTTATTTTTTTCCCATAACAATTGGAATGAGTTGGAATGAAATGCAACTATTTTTATATTTGGTCAGACTTCAATTTATGATGGATTCTCAAGTAAATGATGAATCAAAAGGGGCAGGTAAGTTTAAGAGCAAATGGGTTGAAAATGAGGATGACAAGCTTGTGGAATGTATGCTAGACATATTACATACTACTGGAACTTTGTATAGGACTGATAATGGTTTTATGCCCGACTTTACTTTGCCATTGAGAAAGCGGACAAAGTCACATCTTGAGTCGAGGTTGAAAACATTGAAAACTGAATGATCAGTTGTATATGATATGTTGAATTGAAAGACAATATTGGATTTAGTTGGGATGCTGAAAATCATGTACTCGAAGCCTCTAAAGATGTCTAGATTCTATATCTTTAAGGTAAATCATTTTTAGGACTTGCACTCTGTTAGATTTTCAAACATCTTACCTTAATATATGGAATATAGACATTTTTAGAGGCTTCGAGTATATGATTTTTTGAATCCCAACCAAATCCACTACTGTCTATTCCATGTAACATATCATATACAACTGCCCATTCAGCTGTCAATGTTTTCAACCTTACTCAATATGTGACTTTGCCTTTATTCCTGCTTCATGCAATTTCTCAGCCAATTCTTTCTCGATGGCTAAGTAAAACCCAGGATTAAAACCATTATTAGCCATATACAAAGTTCTAATAGTATTTAATATGTCTAGCATACATTCTACAAGCTTATCATCCTCATTTGCAACCCATTTGCGTTTACTCTTGTCTACCCGAAATTGAAGAGGAAACTTGTGCATTGAAGCTTCACACTCAAGATGAGGATATTTGTGTGTAAAAAGCTTCACTCTCTGGACGGGTGTTCATATTGTACAAGTAAGACCTATGCATGTACGTATAAATAATGTGAACAATTAATGTATGGTGATTTGGCTAATAATAATAGAGAATCCATCATAAATTGAAGTCTGACCAAATATAAATTTAGTTGCATTTCATTACAATTGTTATGGAAAAAAATTAAATGAGCAATCATATATTTCGATTAAAGAAAACATTTCAAAAATTATACAAAAAAAACAATAGATTTTATCACATCTCAATCTCAAAACAGAAGTATCATACAAAATCTCATCAATCGATACAATAAGCATTGTAAGGTACTACTAATAATAAATAACACAATTTAAACTATAAATTATGGCCAAGCCCTCCACACATAAAACATCTTATGGGCAAGATTTTCTTTAAAGTTTGTCTCAACTATATTGATGTAGTCTTCATCAAATTTCATGGTTGACTTCTATCTCCTCATCTTCGAATGGATCAATAGTTATTTCTCGCCTTATAAAGTTGTGCATTAGGCAACAATTATTTTATTTTGTTTTCGAATGGGATAAAATGAAGGACTTCTAAGAATTCTCCATCCTTTCTTCAGAAGGCCAAAACAACGCTCTGACATTTTTAGCTGAGGAGTGCTTCATGTAAAACAATTCTTTGGCAGTCGTATGTCGTTCATCTAACCAATCATTTAAATGATATCTTTGACCTCTAAAAGGTGCAAGAAACCCCTCTCCATTGGTATATCCAACATGTACGAGATAGTAATTACCGGGTTGTGTTTGTTAGTGTGTATGTCTATAAATATTATATTAAGATATTTTTTACCCCGATATACTTTCAAACCATGATTATGATGCATTGCAGAATAAATAATGCTACTATCACATAAAAAAAGGTCACATAATGCTCACATACACATGCATACTACGGGCTCCACATGTCATGCGGAGGCCCACAATATGCATGTGTGTATGTGAGCATTATGTGACCATTTTTATGTGATAGTAGTATTGTTGTTGCAGAATAAAGTACCCTACCATCTATTGTGGTCTTTCCCAACTAGGTAAGACGTAGATAAATTGCATCTTCGGGGAGCAAACACCCAACACGTTAGTTGTTATCTCATTTTTTTAGATTTCGATACCTAGGGACATGAACCTTTATGTATGTTCTATTCAAAGCCCCTAGACAACCCACATCATTGAGTACGTTGTTGAACCGTCTACTAATTGTCTCGTCGGATTGACGAAATTGTAACACTATGACACGGTTTTTTACATGATGGGCTAGTACATACAAGAAAATGGCAACTTATTCATCTATTTGAAGGTAATTTGTACTATTAAGTTTGTGGTAGGTAAAATATCATACAATTTTGTAAAATTTGCCCTATCCATTCTAAGGTTATTGTGGCATGTAATGTCACCATCATACACTAGCTCTTTGGTTGAATAAGTGCTCTTATACGTCTATGTCGTGTCATATATACACCAAATGTTTTTGTATAATCATGCATATAATTAATCCTTGGCAGCGTTAGGCACCCAAAACATGAACTTAATTTGTTCCAAATTATAATATTATTATTAATTTCTAAAACTCAATTTGATATGTTTTTTAAAACTCAAAATTGAGTTTATTCATTACAAGTGATGAAATAATAATTTTTAAACAAATAATACCTTTTAGATGGTTTACAACATTTATCATTGTATTAACTAAAATTAAAATTAAGAATAATCTGAATTTTGAGTGTAAAAATGTCTTAATTGACTTTAAAAAGTCTATAATAATTTTATATTTTGAAATAGATGGAATAATAAACATAAAATTTACTATTTGCTCCCCATGCTTTTTCTTAGCCAATAAGGTGATACATAATCAAACCACAATTAATCCTTGGCAGTGTCAGGCAGGCAATTAAAATCAAAACATGCACATAAAAATTTAAGGAGAGATACAAAGCACAACAATGATACTGCCTGCACAAACTACATCAAAATTCAAACACGTGTAGCAAGTAAAATAAAAGTCCCCATCAATATATATGTATACCATGGATCATGTTCGGACTTCCGGACCTAATCAAATCCGGACCTTAATTTTTTTTTAAAACAATTAATTTTTTTTTAAAAATTTTATGGAACTGAAATTTTTCCATAATACAATGTTTTAGGCGTGATTTAGATACTTATACCAAAAAATGTATGTATAGTCTACATAGATTGTACAGACATGTTTTGCTATATGTATCCAAATCACACCCATATCCAAAACATGCACATAAAAATTAAAGGAGAGAGACAAAGCACAACAATGACACTGCATACACAAACTACATCAAAATTCAAACACGTGCAGCAAGTAAAATAAAAGTCCCCATCTATATATATATATATATATATATATATATATATATATATATATATATATATATATATACCACGGATTAGGTCCGGACTCCCGGACATGATCAAATTCGGACCTTAATTTTATTTTTTTTTACTTTTTTTTAAAACAACTATTTTTTTTTAATATTTTATGGAACTGAAATTTTTCCATAATACAATGTTTTGGGCGTGATTTGGATACCTATACAAAAAAATGTATGTATAGTCTGCACAGACTGTACAGACATGTTTTGTTATATGTATCCAAATCACACCCAAAACACTGTATTATGTAAAAATTCAAGTTCCATAATTATTTATTTATTTATTTTTAGTTGTTTTAAAAAAAAAGAAAAAAAAAGTCCGAATTTAGGTCCGGTCCGAGAGTCCCGGACCTAATCCGGCCTCTCTCTCTCTATATATATGTATAAGATAAGGATTGTGTAAACATAATTAAACTCACATAGAAAGCTCAGGTCAGTTGAGATCTGAGCTAGTCATGGGCGAATCTGCCGGAGGAGTAAGGGGCTGCAGGGCTGG
The DNA here is from genome assembly GCA_020205505.1 of Panax japonicus. Classification (NCBI taxonomy): domain Eukaryota; kingdom Viridiplantae; phylum Streptophyta; class Magnoliopsida; order Apiales; family Araliaceae; genus Panax; species Panax japonicus. The sequence goes on along the minus strand of CM035104.1, from coordinate 44,122,290 downwards.
ACCAAAAGAAATGGCGATTCTTAGACATCTTGAGTTCGAATATCACCGATTTCAATTTGTCAAACCAATAAAATGGCCATGGACCACGGGAGCTTGACCCAGGGTGGACCGAATACTCTATATTATCAAAAAAATAAAAAAAATAATAAGAGTGGGACAATACTGTGTCTCCGTGTAAATTAATCATCTATCCCTTCTGCAAAAAATGTTACATTTGTCAATACTTTTTGTTACAAAAATAGAGTCCTCCCGTTATTGATAATAGTATAGAATAACACAATATCTTCAAGTTTGCCATCATATATTTACTGTCATCTCATCAACTAAACTAACAACTTAGAATTTTAGGGATCAACATAGAACAAAATTACATCATAAGGCTAGGTGATGAAGCTTCTGAAGCAACAAGGAGGGCAACTAGTGATAGATGTCAACCTACAAGTTAAGCAACTTCTGCAAAATACAAGCAACTGATGCTGGCTATGTAGGCTAGCTCTTGTGCAAGGATTCACAATTGAGCATTGAACTTGACTGATTTGGAGAAGACTTGATTATCAAAAAAATTATTGAATTTTTGTCAAATTAAATATATATATATATATATATATATATATATATATATATATATATGTATATACAAGCCAGATCAGTTCCGGACTCACGGACCTGACCAAAATCCGGACCTTTTTTTTGTTGTAAAACAACTAAATTTTTTTTTTATGGAACTTGAATTTTTACATAATACAGTGTTTTGGCTGTGACGCCCCCAAAACAGGTATACATCACCCATCTTGAGTTGTCAGATACATGGTACAAAATACAAATAAAAACTTAATTATACAATAGTCGTGTAAAATACGACAAAACATATGCTATGCGTTTCAATAAGAATATTGTCTTCTAGACAATATACAAACTCAATGAAATCCCCATTACATTTATTTTCACACTATTTAACAGAATAGTGAAGACTACTAATGCTATCATCTGGACCATCACTCCGTTCCCCGACTAGTCCCGACCATATTCTCATTTCCTGAAGAGAACAGTGAAAGAAAGGGTGAGCTCAACTAGCTCAGTAAGAAATATTATGACTACGATAATGCAGAATAAATTATCATTAGCCTTCAACAATGTTAAACTGATAAAATACAATAAACATCAAGTTTAACTGCAGCGGAATAAGCAATCCAGTAAAAGAGTCAAATAGAACATGATATCTACTATCTTCTATGATATCAATTTTTATCACTGTAATACTCATCAACAGTTCTTTTTTATACCCAAAACAAAGAGAACTCTCATCACCTGTCTTCACCTGAACCACCACAGGTATAATTAAATTCACAATTCATATTTATAATCAGGTAAATCAACAGTTTCTCCTTGCCACAAAGGCTTAGTAGAACGTTTACTTAATATCCTTGCCCCAAAGGCTAAAGATATTGAAATGTAATAACAATGATCATACCAATCAGTTGTCTACCTTTGCACTACGTGCCAAAGATATTCAACTATAAAACCAATAACCGAGACTCAGCTTAATAAATAATTCCCATCATCGAATCATCCCTGCACTACAGGGCAAGGATATTCGTTAGTATCACTAGTAGTCATGATCATGTCATACACCTGTCTATCTTTGCACTACGGGCCAAAGCTATCAATTAACAATTCATTTTTGCACGTAAGCCAAAGATATACAACTGTAAAACTAATAATCAACAGTCCATCTTTGCACGTAAGCCAAAGACGACTTTCATCACAATATAAGCATGAAGATGATGATAATGATATAATCATTAATCAAACGAAATCAAGGATAAATATTAAAGACTTTAAATTTATCCAAATATTATCAATCACTTAATAAACTCATAATCTAATATTATTAATATTATAACAATATTTTATTCACTTCTTAAATTTATAAATAATTTATTTCAACTGTTTACACTTTACCAAATAATGCATTTAATCATTCAAAAATGCCATACTCATAAGATTTCATCACCAATGATCAAATTCCTCATCAAAAATATGCATATACCTTATATAGGATTCCCAAGCCATAAAATCCTATTTTCTAACTTTGTTACTTCACATAACATATTTAACTCATTTACTCATAACTAGATCATTTTCATAAAAAATACTAAATCAGTCCCAAAAATATTTCTTTTTTGGGATTTAGCAGAATATAGTCCCATAATGAACATATATTTTTCTCGAAATTTTTAAAATTCATTTACTATTTTTCAAAAATCAATTTCTAATTAATTCCTTAAGAAATTAGCTACCTCAAGTTTAACTCCAGAAATTTCCAAATCTTGGCAGGATCTTACACATGTTAACGTGAGCTTCCAGTTTAAATTTCATGATGATCGGAGTTATAGAACTCTAGTTATAGTGTTTTTCGTCAAAAAAACCTAAATATTGAAATAGTCACAACTTGCTCATTTTAAGTAGGAATGAGCTCATTTTTGGACAGGAGGTACTTTATACCATATATTTCCATGTCCCAAAAGGCCGGAATTTTTGTCATAATTTAAGTGGTCGAAAATGCCCTTTTAAAAATCTGGGCAGTAGCTTTTTTGAAATTAGCAGTTTTTGACTCCTTCGCTAAAATCAGTCCACACGAAAATCTACAATACCTTTTCCAGTGATTCCACTTGGATAAGTTAGAAAACTCATAGATCTAATTCTAGAACTTAACCACACTCAAAAATTCGAAATATAATAGGATATATGGTCAATTGAATTTCATGTTCCATTTTTACCAAAAATTTGATTTTTCAACCCTTTGTGATTTCTAAGAAACTTTCATGTTTTCACATAATAACCAACATAACTCATCATAACACTACATATACCCATGATTTTCATCAGTCTAATGCTTTTATTATGACTTTCATCATAATCCACGTAAACAGATCATTTCCACAATTTAATAAGGAATGAATACAAAGGATCATTCACCATGCATGTGGTAATCCACATAGACAGGTTATTCCAACAGAATAATAAAGAATGGAATAACAGAAGGATTCACCATGCGTGCGATAGACTGCACAGACAGGTTATTCCTAACAGAACAATAAATAATAGAACCAGGTCATGTATAAACGCATCGACAGGATATTCCGACAAAATAATAAATAATGGAACCCGGTCCAGCGTAAACTGTAAGACCCCAACTTTTTGAATAAAGATTAAATTTTCTCGAAATATATTTTTGAATATTATGGTGTGGATTTGATATAATGTTATAGTTGTGGGTAATATTTATAAATTTTGCAAAGTACGCAAGTTATTTTATAATATTCGATTGGTTGGGGAATATTCGTTTTAACAGGGAATATTCGTACAACGGCACAATCATTGGTGGACCCCCCACAACGAAATTATTGTCGGATTGAGAAAACGACAAAAATATTTTATGAAAATAACGGCGAAAGTTTTACCGTTAACTGTTGAACTATCCGGTAATAAAAATACAGTAATACGCGTGGTTGCATAGTAGCACACGGTATTGATTATTGATGCTTATGTGAGAAGTCACTCAGTTATACTCAATTATTGCTACAGTAATTGCTGCATCATATCTCTCATATTATTGATTCGATTATTGTCATAGTATCATCTGCATAATATATTATTTTATTAAATCAATAATTGAGACGACAAAGTTATTCATATTATTAAATTGTAATATTTACAATGTCTAGAAGTTCTGTTAAGGAGAGGTTTGGTCACCTAATTATGCGCCAATACGGAGAAATTCTTATTGTAAAGCCCTCTCTTTCCTAGGAACAACCTGATTGATAAATATTGTGAGTTATAATATTAATGATGAATGTTATTAAAATTAAAGTTGTGTTCAGAGTTGAATTTGGAGACGCGGACGTGATATTTGAATCCGGAACGATGAAATTAGTAAAAATAGTCTATAAACACAATTTTTCAGAATTCACTATTTGGTCAAAAAGTCAACAGTTGTCTTTTTCGGGAAAAACCAAACTTCAAAATTTCAAAATTTATATTTTTGATAAAAATGGTTTCATTGTGTTGGAATTATTTGTGTTAGTGAAAATCGACAATTATTTCGATAATAATTGATGTCTGGAGGTTATATTGACCAATCGGGTATTTAATCGGATAAATGAGCAATTGATTGCTATTATTTCACATGATTATAACTATTTGTTCACATGTGTATACTATTCTTTCACATTCTTATTACTATTAGGGGAGTTGGTGCAAGATTGATAATACTTGCATGATTAAGTTAAAAATAGAGGTATAGATGGAGGTATTATACTGTAATTTGTATTTTCACATGTCTAGAACTATTGATTCACATAATTTACTATTGAATCACATTATTTACTATTAGGGGAGGTGGTGCAAGTTTGATAATACTTCCATGACTAAATTAAAAATAAAGGAAAAGTTGGAGGTATTGTACTGAAATTTTTTGAGCCCCAAAACGTGCAATTATCGAAACTATATTTTTCTATAAATAGAAGCTCATTCTTCCTTTATTTCTCACCAATTCACAAAAGCTTTAGAGCGATTATTATAGAGAGAAATTGTAGAAAGAAGAAGAGAAGTTTGCTACCTCACTATTCCAGTATCCAATTTTTCTAAAGGTAGGGAGTATTATTTCTTTCTTATCTATGAAGAGAACTTCTGTTATTCCATTCTTTATTATTATGTTGGAATAACCTGTATACGTGGGCTATCCTATACTTGGTGAAATTCTTCTGTTGTTCCATTCTTTATCATTCTGTTGGAATATTCTGTCTGTGCGTTCTACGCCGGACCTGGTTCCGTCTTTATTATTCTATTGGAATATCCTGTCTGTGCATTTTATGCCGGACCTGATTCCGTCTTTACTATTCTGTTGGAATATCCTGTCTGTGCGTTCTACGCCGGACCTGATTTCGTCTTTATTATTCTGTTGGAATATCCTGTCTGTGCGTTTTACGCCGGACCTAATTCCGTCTTTATTACTCTGTTGGAATATCCCGTCAGTGCGTTTTACGCCGGACCTGATTTCGTTATTTATTATTCTGTTGGAATAACCTGCCTGTGCGATTTATCACATGCCTGATGATTTCTTTTGTTATTCCATTCCTTATTATACTCAGTTGGTTAAAGTTTTGACTTCTATACTCCATGAAATTAGTGGAATATCCTTGATATTTGCGCTTCATCCAGTATCTTTTCATGGAAATGGATTCTTCTGAGCATTCTTGAATTTTACTCTACAAAGTAGTATCATGTTGACAATTTGGACGTTATTAGTTCCTGGATAAAATAATTCTTGAACTTGTTTTATTAAATTCTTATATCATTGTCATCATCCTCATGTTTATATTTTGTTGAAAGTCATCTGTGGCCTATAGTGCATAAATGGACTTGGTATGATTCTGACCAGGGATTATTCAGTGTAATCATGACCGTAATGTTACAAATGATGTGGTAAAAGTCCTCATTGGCCCGTAGTGCATTGATGGATAGTTGTTGGCATGATCATGACCATTATTAAATACACAAATATTCTTGGCCCGTAGTGTATGGATAATTGTGGTCGTGATACTAAAAAATATCATTGGCCGTAGTGCTGGGGTGATTCGATGATGTGGATTATTTATTAAGCTGAGTCTCAGCGATAAAAGTGATGAAAAACATTTTAAATCATAAAAGATAGTAGATTTTATTCTCTACTTGACTCTTTTAATGGATTGCTTGTTCCGCTGCAGTTAAACTTGATGGTTGTTATATTGTATCAGTTTAACACTGTTGAAGGCTAACGATAATATATTCTGCATTATCTTAGTCATAATATTTCCTACTGGGCTAGTTGAGCTCACCCTTTTAATTTTATTGTTCTCTTCAGAAAATGAGAACGTAGCAGGGAATAGTCGGGGAACGGAGTGACGTACCAGATGATAGCATTAGTAGTCCTCACTATTCAGTGAAATAGTGGAAAATAAATGTAATAATATTGAATTTGAGTTTGAATATTGTCTAGACGATAATATTTGTATTAAAACTCACAGCTTATGTTGTCATACTTTACACGACAGTTGTATAATTAAGTTAAATTTGTATTTTGTACCATGTATTTGACGACTCAGAATAGGTGGTGTATACCTATTTTGGGGGCGTCACATAAACGCACAGACATGATATTCCGACAGAATAATAAATAATGGAACCAGGTCCGGCGTAAACGCACAAACAGGATATTCCGACAGAATAATAAAGAACGGAATATTAAAAGAATTTCACCATGTATGCAATACTTCGCATAAACAGGTTATTCCAACAGAATAATAAGAATGGAATAACAGAAGAATTTCACCAAGTATAGGGTAGCCCGCGTATACAGGTTATTCCAACAGAATAATAAAGAATGGAATAACAGAATTTCTCTTCATGAATAAGAAAGAAATAATACCCCTTACGAGTACAACAAATAATATCCCTTACCTCAAAAGAAGACTGAATACTGGAATAGTGATGGAGCAGACTTCTCTTCTTCTTTCTCTCTATAATTTCCCTATATAATAATGGCTCTAAAGCTTTAGTGAATTGGTGAGAAATGAAGGAAGAATGAGCTTCTATTTATAGAAAAATATAGTTTCGATAATTGCATGTTTTGGGGCTCAAAAAATTACAGAACAATACCTCCAACTTTTCTTTCATTTTTAATATAGTCCTGCAAGTATTATCAATCTTGCACCAACTTCCCTAATAGTAAATCATGTGAATCAATAGTAAAGTCATGTGAATCAATAGTAAATCATGTGACTCAATAGTTCTAAACATGTGAAAAAATTAATTATAGTATAGTACCTTCAACTATACCTCCATTTTTAACTTAGTCATGCAAGTATTATCAATCTTGCACCACCTCCCCTAATAGTACCAGAATGTGAATCAGTAGTACACACATGTGAATAAATAGTTAATAACATGTGAATTAATAGTAATTAATTGCTCATTTACCCGATTAATTACCCGATATATCAATATAACCCCCAGACATCAATTATCATCGGAATAGATGTCGATTTCCACTAACACCAATAATCTCAACACAATGGAAATATTTTTCTCAACAATTTCATTTTTGAAATTTTGAATTTTGACTTTTTCCAAAAAAAATCAACTGTTGACTTTTTGACCAAAAAGTCAACGCTAGAAAATTTTGTGTTTATAGTCTATTCTTACTAATTTCATCGCTTCGGACTCAAATATCACGTTCGCGTCTCCAAATTCCACTCCGAACTCAAATTTGATTTTTAATAACATTTATTCACTATTATTATAACTCGCAATATTAACAACCAGTTCGTTCCTAGGAAAGAGGGGGCTTTCCAATAAAGATTTCTCCTTATTGGCGCGCAATTAGGTGACCAAATCTCTCCTTGACAGAACTTCTAGACATTGTTAATTATGCAAATAATAATATGAATAACGGTATCGTCTCAATTATTGATTTAATAATATATAAAATATCGACAATAATTGAATTAAACTGAGTGACTACTTACGTAAACATTAATAATCAATACCATGTGCTACTATGCAACCACGCGTATTTTACCACCGATTATTTTATGACAACTTGCTTACTTTGAAAAATTTTCAAATGTCACCCTTAACTTTAAATTTTTATCAATTTAACTATTTACCAAAATAGAAAAATTGAATACTTTTATTTAAAAAAATTCGGGGTCTCACATTAGCAATATGATTATGCGTTTGAACTTTAAGAAAAGACCTTTATTATCTTTATTATAGATTGTTTTGCTTCATATTATTATTTTATTTGGATAAATATAAGATAAAATATTAAAATTACCTTAAAATAATAAATCCCGTCTAGGCCCCCTAGGCCCCCCGCCTTTTAGAACATTGACTATAGCAACAGTTTTTTGAAAAATAGCGACGGTACGAACCGTCGCCTTAGCTATGACGTCAGCTTTTTATGCTATAGCGACGGAAAAAACCATCGCGATATACAGCCGAACTTTGGTTCGTTTTTTTCCGCTAGAGAGCCGCACTATATATATATATATATATATATATATATATATATATATATATATATATATATATAGCCCGGCTCACTTCAGCGAACTGGAGAGAGCGAACTAAGAGCGAACCGGCTATATCGACGGTTTTTTCCGTCGCTATAACATAGTAAACCGGCTTTCTATGCTATAATGACGGAAACCGTCGTTATAGTCGATTTGTTCTTAGTTCGCTCCCTCCAGTTCGCTGGAGAAACGGACTATATATATATATATATGTACCAAAACTATTAAACTTTCAAACAATTATCGAAATGTCCAAATTTTGAATAAATCATTTGTACACTCAGACACATCAACTCACATGATCAAGTTTTGTGCATTTTTGACAATTATTTGAAAGTTTAATGATCTTGGTGCAAAAAAATAGTTTGTGTTTTTGATAACTTGACAATAGTTGAATAGGGTGTATTTGGAGAATGACAGATTGAGGACAAGTGGACTTCTAAACTTCAAGTTAGTTAGGATTAATATAGCATAAGCATACGTTAGTATGATTCTATATTGGAAAAACTATTAAAGTCATAAAAAGTGATAATGGCACTGAGATCATCTAGCAAAAAAATTGATACTTTTCCTGGTTAACCTTTGCATGTTTCAGCAAACCTCTTGTACTACGAACACGCCACAACAAATTGCCGTGGAGAGATAACATAAACACCTTCTTGACATTCAGTTACGGGCATATTACTTGCTTATTTACTTCTACTTATTTGGTCAGTAGGTTACCAATTCTGTCGGACAAAAATGTGAAATGCGAGAGTGATGATCAAATTTCTCACCCACCTTTTGCCTTCTCTTTTTCCCATTCTCAGGACCCTTGATTTTTCCATGCCCCGGACCATTGATTTGTGCCTTCCCCATTTTCATTCTATACCCTCATATTTATGGCTATAAAAAGAAGCCAAATGAGGAAGGATAATACACCATCAATACATACTCTCATCCGAGAGTTTAAGAGAAAGGAGAGAGAAAGATAAAAGTTTCTTATGAAGTTTTAGGAAAAATAAAGAAAAAGATAGCTCAAATAAATAAGTGTTTTTATTTGGGTTCTGTTAACGCCAAGATCTTCTGCCACGTCCCAATCACGTAAGACTCCCTGATCCTGCACAGTAAACACGAAAAACACCACTAGCTTGACGGCCGGACCGCCGGGGAATAGCTCAGGCGTGAGAGTGAGTAAACGTGTTCACAAGGTTAACAATGGAGGATGTAATGTCTAGTGTATTGAGAGATATAATAATTCAATTGTGTGTGTATGTATGAATGAGAATCTGTTCGAGAACGTACCTGTTTGTGAAAACTTAGTTGATATGTCATACTCTCTTTGCCTGGTTTACCATGCCACCCACTACCTCTGACACAGCCTCCGTGATCTGATGGGTCTTGTCGTCTGCCTGTAGTCTACTCACTACCTTTAGTCACTGTTTCTATCGCCGGCCGTCTATGATCCCATCCACATTAATGCATGACAGGTGTCTTAGTCAACTGTCATACTTTTTCATCATTACAAGTCAAAGATAGAGATATTAAAATATCTAATGGGTCGATCCACTGATTTGGACCGATACTATAAGGACTTAACAAAGATAATAAAGTGACTAGGCCCAATAATATCAACACCCAATAGTGAAGACTCAATGGACAAACTGAATAAGTAGGCCCAATCCATTCGGCCCAATAGGAGAAATATCACGACCCAACATTGCCCCCTAGTTTTTTATTAAACAGGAGGTTTAATAGGAAACTATAAATGACATCGGTTCAGGACAAAAGGAATTATAATAAGACCAAAAAAGGCCCAAAATACGGTTTACCGAAGTCCATCTGATGAACATCAAATAGCAGCATAAATTAAGATCGAAAGTCCAATTGAAGAGCCTGCTCCAGCTGAACATACAACAACAAATATTTCACCGCCTCCCGAACAACTTAGACCTTCGCCACAAAAACCATTTTCTTATGAATCTAGGCCCGAAGATGTGGCGACAACGATGATCATCGGTTCGACAATAATTCCATCATGGAACTGATGGGTAAAGGAGTGAAATACCAGACTAAAGGAACTTGAGATTTGACCATCAATCTGAACTGATCGATTAATATTGGTCATCTGCAAGTAAACACTATCTTCGGGTACCTCCGTCTCAAATATAAAAAAGCCGAAAAGGATACCGAAGAAAATGCCGAAGAGAATACTGAAGAGAATACTGAAGAGAATGCCGAAGAGAATACTGAAGAGAATACTGAAGAGAATGCCGAAGAGAATACCGAAGAGAATGCCGAAGAGAATACCGAAGATGAAGGGAGAAAGTCATTCTGAAGTCTGTGTTGGCAAAAGAAAGAAGCAACCATGACATTGTTCTCCTCAACAATGAGTGCCTTTGGAAGGACCTCGACAAGGTCAAAAAAGAGTTGGAGACGACCAGGGCCACACATCGAGTCATCACAGATATAAATGTCAACATACTTCCGAAGAATGAAATTTTGACGAAGAGGAATGAAGATCTGGCCGAGTCTAATCAGAGCCTGGCGAAGCAAAATAACAATATCCACGCTAAAGAGGCAAGATATATAGCACTTCGTCAAAAGCTTGAAGAGGAACTCCAAGAACTTCGGGCCCTTAGGAACTTGGTTCCGCCATTGACCGAAGATTTTCGTAAGGAGATCCATGTAGGATACAGAAAATCCGCCGATCTGAACGATGAGATCGTCCATATGTAATGCCGAAGTAGATGAAATTTGTTGAAGTAAAGGCAAGAAAAAGCTCGTGCCAAGGTAGATCCATCTCTTCTAAACTCTTCAGATGGTGACGATGACAAGGAAGAAGCCTGAAGATGACCTCTCCTTATCCTTAGCTGTAGAACTTTCTGTGAAAATTCTAACTTTATGTGATCAGTTAATATTTAATGAAATATCAATTTCATGCCTTATTATTTCTTGTTAATAATTCAGTATTAATTAATCTGTATGAACTTAACTTAGGGCATGAATTAGATAAGGCGTATAACAGTTAAGAATGAAATAAAGTGAACTGAATTTAATGGACATAATTTAATGAACAGAACTCAACACATGAACAAAATAAAGTAATGTATACTTATCGTTTCCGAAGTGTGAAATCGGTCATATGTGAGGTGAATTCGGCTGATCCTCCTTGCACCATCAGAATCTTGCTTACCACTTGGGGTAGAACAAGTATAGAAGGACATTTGTTTACCACTCGGGATAGAACAAGTATATAAGGACATTTTTTTACCACTCGGGGTGAAACAATTATACAAGGACCAAGATATAAGAACCAAGATATAAGAACCAAGAAATAAGGATCAAGATATAAGGATCAAGATATAAGGATCATGGAATTTGTCTACCACACTGGGTCAAAAATTCATAAGGACACTCCTGTCCATAAGGCTGACATCGAATGACCAGCAAGTCCTACCATACCTCCTTACTTCAGTGGACCATTGATTTTATCGCCCTCGATAAAAATAATATAGGAACATAGGATTTGTCTACCACACGAGGTAACAAATAAGTGGGCTGCCATCGAATGGCCAACGAGTCCTACCATACCTCCTTACTTCAGTGGACCATTGATTTTACCGCCCTCGATAAAAATAATATAGGAACATAGGATTTGTCTACCACAAGGGGTAACAAATAAGTGGGCTGCCAACGAGTCCTACCATACCTCCTTACTTCAGTGGACCATTGATTTTACCGCCCTAGATAAAAACAATATAGGAACATAGGATTTGTCTACCACACGGGGTAACAAATAAGTGGGCTGCCACCGAATGGCCAGCGAGTCCTACCATACCTCCTTACTTCAGTGGACCATTGATTTTACCGCCCTTAGTAAAAACAATATAGGAACATAGGGTTTGTCTACCACACGAGGTAACAAATAAGTGGGCTACCATCGAATGTCCAGCGAGTCCTACCATACCTCCTTACTTCATTGTGAACTTAGGACAAATAGGAAAAAGATCAATATAAATTATAGATGAGCTACCGAAGTCTTTCTGTGCTGAATTTCCAGTTCTTTTAAGAATATCTCTGCCGAAGTATTTTGTATGTCAACAACTTCGGGCCAAATAATCACCACAGATGTCTTTGTGAACTTCCCGAAGAACATCCTCTGCTTTGAATGGAACCAAATGTTTGAGCAATGTTGACAAAAAAGGTCCTTCGAAAAAGATTCCCATTAATGAGAACAAAATTGACACTCTTATACTTGATCTTCTTTAGCCGACATCTGATCTGAAGGAAGGACGCCATATGCCATCAAAGTTATAAGCATCCGTAGTAGCCAACTTCGATAATGCATCGACAATGGAATTGTTATTATGATTGACCCCTTGATATCCTACTGTACTGATGTCCGAAACAAAATATCCATCTGCATTCAATGTCCACGAACTCTGCTTCTGTTGAAGAACTGCAACGGCTTTGTCGGACTTTTCAGCTGCTTTCCATCTGAAGATGCAACTTTAGACGGGCATCTCCGAAGACAAGTATCTACAGGGCGGTGTGCCCTCAGTGGATTCTCAGGAATGTGGCTTCTGGGTCTGCTTTGACCATATTCCCGAAGACCAATAGGGCAGAATACCCTCTTCGGTCAATCAGGAAAATGGCTGTTGGGTCTTCATCTACTCTGCTTCGACCATAATCCCGAAGACCAATAGGGCGGAGTACCCTCTTTGGTCAATCAGAAAAATGGCTGTTGGTCTTCTTGGGTAATGAGGATCACCTTGAGACATGTCCTCAAAGTGTATAGACTGCTTTCCAACTCACGGTTGTCCATCTTTAAGCGTACCACATTTTTCAGACTGGACATAATTGAACGCTTTGTCCCTCAGCTTGGCAATCCGAAGAATCGGCACAACTATATCCCTGCTCTGCTCAGCTACCTCCTCGCTCCGCTCCAAGAGAACCTCCAAAGCTCTATCTGCTTTGTCCACCATCTTCATTAGCTCGATCACTTCGGTGCCGAGTTCTAGGCGGGGTGCCTTTTACTTGCCTTCGGCTATGATCATGCTCTTTGTCAGCAACAAAGACCAACCATCTTCGGGCTTTGCCGTGGGCTCTTGAACGAGAAACCCCTGATTTGTGCCATAACTTCCGATGTAGAACAATTGGAAATATTGTGATTGATAACTCAAGAACACTAGAAAACGCCCTCCTTCTAGCGCCAATGTTAACGCCAAGATCTTCTGCCACGTCCCAATCACGTAAGACGCCCTGATCCTGCACAGTAAACACGAAAAACACCACAAGCTTGATGGCCGGACCGCCTGGGGATAGCTCAGGTGTGAGAGTGAGTAAACGTGTTCACAAGGTTAATAATAGAGGATGTAATGTCTAGTGTATTGAGAGAGATAATAATTCAACTGTGTGTGTGTATGTATGAATGAGAATCTGTTCGAGAACGTACCTATTTGTGAAGACTTAGTTGATAGGTCATACTCTCTTTGCCTGGTTTATCGTGCCACCCACTACCTCTGACACAACCCCCGTGATCTGATGGGTCCTGTCGTCTGCTTGTAGTCTACTCACTACCTTTAGTCACTGTTTCTATCACCGGCCGTCTATGATCCCATCCACATTAATGCATGGCAGGTGTCTTAGTCAACTGTCATACTTTTTCATCATTACAAGTCAAAGATAGAGATATTAAAATATTTAATGGGCCGATTCACTGATTTAGACCGATACTATAAGGACTTAACAAAGATAATAAAGTGACTAGGCCCAATAATGTCAACACCCAATAGTGAAGACTCAATGGGCTAACTGAATAAGTAGGCCCAATCTCTAAAGTCCCCGAATACGGATACTTGAAACCCGAACTCGGTACTTCACGATACCATTTCTATGAGCGGAAATATTACTAATAATAATAACACTAATATAATTTATAAACTTATCTTACCTTCATCAGAGTTTAATCCCAAGTACGCAACCTTTACTACATGACACTGTATACCTAATCTGTTTGCTTTCCTTTTCACTTGTTCTTGACCGATCCTTCTGATTGTTCACACTTATCTGAAAACATTTAAATTAAGCAAGGATGAGCATTTGAGTGCCCAGCAAGTATTATATATATAAGTTGAAAAAGTTTAAATGTTTTCTTTATAATATCCATCTACAACAAGTCAATAGTTGTGAAGTATTCTGAACCGATATTAATAACATAACAACTCTCTTTCAAAATTTTGAAACTACGTACTGACTATAAATAGGTATTAAGTGACATTTTATGAACATTGTTTTTATTTTCGAAAAGGTTTAACAGAACTTCATCTGCAAACCGTCATAACTTACGGACACGGGGGTGATCAGCCCGTTGTGTCCTGTATTGATCAATACTACATTACAAGAACGATGTTATCATTTACTTGATCCGCCTTGGGCGCATAAAAGTTTTCCCGTGAACGGGATGTTCATATTTGTCAGGGTTCCAAACAAAAGGTTTTATTTTATCCAACAATAATCTATAATTCAATATATACGTATAACAAAAGTGTATCAACATGTGATTAAATACAATGATTATGTAAGTGGGGTCACTTGTATAATCATTTCTAGAAATTAACGAACAGAATATATAATCGAATTATAATATACTAACATGTTGATAATCAAAGGGTGTATATAATATAGGTTTAACAATCTGTACATTAATAATAGTAATTCTGAACTTCTCACTTCTGTCCATTGCATAAAGAAAATGCAAAGTTAGGATACTTGCCTGATGCGCTGCTTACAATTCTCAACTTAGTTCTACCCTTTTCTATCACAACCTATCATTAATCAAATCATTCGTTCGATTAGAACAATATAATATAACACATAGTACTACATTTCGCAGTCAGCACATAACCTAATCATCTTATCACACAAGTTCAACAATCATGGCATCACAAACTAACATCAACTCATTCCTAATCACATTGTCACACAACTTTAACAACCATTGAATCACAAATAAACAGTTAACTAATTAAATTATCTAAGTTCCGATTAATTTCTAAAACATGTTGGCGTATCAACAGCCATATCAGATAATTATCGAGTCTGAGACTCTATTCTGTATCTCAATATCCAAATAGATAACTTAAACAACAATCGTATTATTTTTCATGAACTTATAATAATTATAAAATAATTATTATCATTTACCATAATTTTTGAAATATCAGAATCATTATTAAATGATTTAAACATCAAACAAT
Source organism: Panax japonicus (assembly GCA_020205505.1). Classification (NCBI taxonomy): domain Eukaryota; kingdom Viridiplantae; phylum Streptophyta; class Magnoliopsida; order Apiales; family Araliaceae; genus Panax; species Panax japonicus. The sequence goes on along the minus strand of CM035104.1, from coordinate 44,106,932 downwards.
TCTATTATCATTAATATTTAATTAATATTAAACTATTAATGAAACCATTGCTAAAATATTAAAGTTATTTATAATAACTACAAATATTTTTAAAGTACTTATATTACCCTTAAATGATTTTTAAAACTTCTAAAATCATTATTAAATAATTACTATTAATATTTAAATATTAATGAACAATTATCTAAATATTAAAAATCATTAATTATAACTTAAAATATTTTTAATTCATTTATATCCCTTTTAAATGATTTTTAAATAAATAAAACCATTTTTAAACTATTTATTTAATATAATTATTAAATAAACTTAATATCATTAATATATCATTAATAAATAAAATTAACCATTAAATATTAAAAGTTATATTTTATAACTTAAAATATTCTTAAATACCTTATTATTATTTAAAATAATTTTTAATATAATAAAATCATTTTTAATTCATTTATTTAATTCATTTAATAAATAACTTAACTATCATTAATATTAATTTATTAATGAAAATTATCACAAAATATTAAAACTTATCAAAATATCTCAAAAATATTTTCTAACACAATAATATAATTTTTCATGAATTAAAACCATTTTTAAGTAATTTATCTAATATTATAATTAAATAAATAAATATCATTTATATTCCAAAAATATTAAATATTTTCGAAATATACCCAAAATAATTAAAAACTATTTTTCAGACTTTAAAATAATTTTTCATAATTTATTATGTATTTTTAATAATTAAAAACTATCTTTTTCAATTTTTTTTATTAATTTCTGGAAATTATAATTAAAACCGTCGCTAAAGGGCTATAGTGACACTTTCTATCGCTATAGGTGTTCTTGAGGATTTTCAGAAAATCTTGACAGTGTGCTAGGGGGTGGTTTGACCGAGTGTAATTTCATGTGTGATGTGTTTCTGGACTTGGTTTTGGTCAGATCATGTAGAGAAACTGTAAAACTACAAGATCCAACAACAAATATTCTTATATCGTGCACCAAATGAAATATCTAAGCCATTAAAATGGCTGTCAGAGGCTGTTCTTCATTTCTGGAAACCCAGAAATGAAGAACAGATCATGGGGCTCAGTTTGAACCATCACTACATTCGAATCGTGTAACATTTTTGTGATCTAAAGGTTCTAGGTTGTAAATCACATGTAACTAAAGAGATCTAATATAAAACATCAACAAAACATCAACAAATTCAACAGTTAATAGCCGGTCAAACCATGTCAGAAGCTTGCTTCTAAAATTTCTGGGTTTTTCCCAGAAAGTGAAATTATGGTCGGTCGGCCTACTTTGACCGAAAATCACACTCATCCTGTTGATTATTAACATGATCTAAAGCTATACACTTAAAGTACATATGTCAAGCTATTCATTGATTACAAAAACACCAATAAACAAGATCAAATTAGTCAGATATGAGCTGTTCAAAAATTTGTCAGACACGATTTTTAGGTTCTGGGCTTACCCAGATTTCGACCGGTCATGCCCGGTCAACGGTTTTTGACCGATCATAACTTCCAATCTACAGCAGTTCTGACTTTGATTCCTTTTTCATTTTAAATATAACATGACAGGTTATGGATTTACACTTTAAAACAACAAAAATACATAACATACAAAGATCTATGAGGACTGACATTCATTGTCAGACGACTGCTAAACCTTTTTTCAGATTTTGCAAAATGTCAAATTCGAGCCTCTAGATGTTATGGATTCAACATCTAGCAACCCAGATCATCCTTAGACACTAATAGCAACATATTTTAACAACAAATTACAAGATCGAAAAACAGATCATTAGAAAATTTTTAAGGCTAAGGTTTATACCTTTAAATGAAAATTCTTGATTTCTAGGCTACTGATTTGTGATGTGTGTTAGTGGGGCTTGAATATATGACTGATCTAGCAAAGTTTTCGGAGGTGAGAGGCTTGAGAGAGTTGTGTATGGTTTTATGCAAAATTTTAATGAACAAAAGTGATTTTCTCTCTCCTTTAATCCATTTATAGGCCACAAGATTGCATGAATGGGCTGGCTAGGGCTGATTTGCTGTCCATTTTAAGTCAAGGTAGTGGTTGGGTTTGGTCACCAACCCTTATCTTGTAAAGATTTGCAAGCAACCTCAATTAAATAAATCAAAAATGCTATTTTTGTAATTTAACAATGTAATTAAGGGTATTCTTGTCCATGGTACTTGAATCTAGGTTTTAATCACTAGATTTTAATCCTTAAGGTTCCCCAAATAATTTCTAGGGCTTGAACAATTAAGACTAAAGCTCAATAAAATTTTAATTATAACTTACTAATTAAAATTTAAGGTTTTAATAGAAAATTAGGGTTTTAATTTACTTAACACCTTGCTAATTAGGGTTTAAGAAACACTAATTAACATTACATTGTCCAAAATAGCGCTTAGGATTTACAATTACAAATTAGGGTTACTAATTTAGAAATTAGGGTTTATAATATATAAAATTAATAAGGATTTTGAATAATTACGATTCTCCCTAATTAGGGTTAATATCTATATCACCAGTCGTTAATCACATTATCGTGATTACATAACGGCTTAACCAATTCTCAAAGTCGTGAATGGCTTTCGCATTAGGGTCTCAAATAAATTAGGGTTTAAAGAAAATAAATTTAGGGTTCTAGATTTTAGAGTTTTAATCTACTAATTAAATTCACCTTAATTAGTAATTAAAGTCTATCATACTTGATATTAATCATAATAACACTATTTTTGACTGATCAAACCTCCGGTTTAGGTTTCCGGATTAGGGTTTCTAATAATTAGAAAATCAAATATAATTAGGGTTTACATTTAAAGTTAGGGTTTTCTATAATTAACAAAATATTAAATAACACATAACATATATCATATAACATCGTCATATAACAGTCTTAAACTCACAATTTATTTTCAAATTAGGGTTTTCCACCGAAAACTAGGGTTTAACCAATTAACATCAGGGTTTTGAAATTAAACACCATAATTGACCAATCATCATCAACACGTACATACGGCACATATTTATAGCACTGAAAAATCAAAATATAATTAATATTATATTATTATCACCATTCCTCATTCCATAACCAGAAATAGGTTTTATAAAATATTATTAGGGTTTGGTCGTAATATAATAAAATTGTTCCATACATTAACATTACACACATAACCATACATATCTATAATACTGACAAATAATAATATTCTTCTCATTCCTTGATCAAAACCCAGAATTAAGGTTTGGATTCCATATCTAATTTATCTTGCATAAATAACATTCTTAATTAAGTTAAAATATTTAATTTAACATCCTGAACAAATTCATATAATGAAATAATCATTATAATTATTCTAAAATCATTTCATATATTATTTAAATAATATAAACATATAATTTCATGGAAAATAATTAATAAAAATATTTCTATCTTAAAATTAATTATTATTAGAATGTACTTTATAATAATCAATAATTCTAAAATAAAATTATTTATAAACATTCATGTAATAAATATATTTTTATTTAACACATAAATACATATACATATTATCTTGTACAAATCCTCATCCTTATAATAATAATAAAAAAAATTTATACGCAAAATTTTAGTTTTATTTATTTAGAAAATATCGGGTTGTCACACAATCCATTCGGCCCAATAGGAGAAATATCACGACCCAACAGGTTCCAACACATAGTTATTGTGGTGACGTAATTTGAGTTTGTACTCAAATTAAAATATCTTTATATTCTCACAGATTATTATAGTAAATTTTTCGGAGATCGTCACGTGATTTTTACCTCTTAGTTTTAGAGGATTTTTCACGTAAATATCTTGGTGTCTCGTGATTGGATATTTTCTATTCATTATTTCTTGCAGTGATTATTATTTTGGTGGAACTGTAAATTTAATCTGTTTGACATATACTGATATTTTATCCATTTGATTTATCAAAGACAACAGTATTTGGGAAGTGATTTTTTCCAACAAGTGGTATTAAAGCTAAGTTTATTTGCTCGGTTATTTTTTGATAAATTTTATGGAGGAATCAGTCCGAGCCATGATTAAATTGTCCTCTTCAAAATTTTCAATCTGAAAGCCCAAAATGGATCAGGATATCCTTTATTGCAAGGATTTGTATGATCCTTTGGAGCTCGAGGGAAAGATGCCAGCGGATAAATCTGAGGCTGATTGGAATAAAATGAACAGTAAGACTATTGGTCACATCCGGTAGTGGACTGATCAAAGTGTGTTCCACCATGTTTCGTAGGAGACGGATGCTCACACTCTATGGACAACACTAGAGTCCATGTACGAAAAGAAGAATGCACAAAATAAAACTTGTCATTCAGAAAATTATGAATCTAAAGTACAAATACGGGAGCAGTGTGTCGGAATATATGATGGAGTTCCAAGGTTTGGTGAACCAGCTGTCCACCATGAAGTTAAATCTTGATGATGAGATTCAAGTTCTTTTGTTTCTCAGTTCGTTGCCAAACAGCTTGGAGACCTTGATGGTGTTTCTAAGCAATTCAGCTCCAGAAGGAAAAATTATTATGCAGATGGTCAATGATAGTCTTCATAATGAGGAGAAAAGACAAAAGGAGTAAGACGTAAATTTTGAGACACATGCTTTTGTTGAAGAAATCACAGGCAAAAGCAATTTTAGGGGATCTCACAAAGGAGACAAAAGCCGCAGCAAAAGCCAAAATCACAGGAGCAAATCAATCAAAGACCAGACAAGGTAAAACATATAGATGTTTCCATTGTAATAAGGAATATTATTACAAAAGATATTGCAGAATCTGGTTAGACAAACAGAAAAATGATGAGTAAGGAAAGGTTGAGGAGAGGGACACTACAATCACAGTCACTGAAGATGTTGTGATTCTTTCATTTGAAGAAGAAGAATGCTTGCATGTTGATGATCAGAAAGTTGATTGGGTGGCTGATACTGGTGCCTCATATCATGCTACACCCAATAGATAATTTTTCACAACTTACAAAGCTGAAGACTTTGGGTACGTGAGAATGGAAAATACTGATTAGTCCAAGATTACTGGAATGTTACCTTGAGGTATAAGAATGTTTGCATTCTTATACCAAACTTGTGGTATAAGAAGCTTGGCCACATGAGTGAGAAAGGGTTGCAGTTATTAACAAAAAGGTCACTTATTCATTTTGCTAAAGGTATTGTTTTAAGCCCTTGTGATTATTATTTGTTTGGGAAACAACATAGAGTTTCTTTTAGTAGTTTCGCTAAAAGAAAATCAAAGTTACTAGAGAGAGTATATTCTGATATATGTGGACCCATTGAGGTTGAGTCTTTGGGTGGAAATAGATATTTTGTTACCTTTATTGATGATGCTTTGCGAAAAGTGTGGGTATTTTTGTTGAGAACAAAAGATCATGTATTCTAGCATTTTTAAAGCTTTCATGCTATGGTTGAAAGGGAGACTGGTAAATTATTTAAGTGTCTTCGTAGCGACAATGGACGGGAATAACAGTTTAAAGGAGTTTGCTTAATATTGTAGTAAACATAACATTCGACATGAGCAAACTGTTCCTGGTACCCCACAACATAATGGTGTGGTTGAGAGAATGAATCACACTATTATTGAGAGAGTGCGATGCATGTTGAAAATGACTAAACTGCTTAAGTCATTCTGGAGTGAAGTTGTTCGTACTGCTTGTTACCTGATTAATAGATCTCAATCAGCACCATTGGATTTTCAAATTCCAAAAAAGATATGGAGTGGTAAGGATGTGTCTTATTCTTATTTGAGGGTATTTGGGTGCAAGGCTTTTGCACATATACCCAAAGAACAAAGATTGAAACTTGATGACAAGTCTACTCATGTGTGTTTGTTGGCTATGAAGATGCAGAGTTTGGATACCGGTTATGAGATCCTGTACAAAGCAAATTATTTAGGAGCAGAGATGTGGTGTTTCATGAGCACCATAATTATAAGCATTTTGATAATGTTACACAACTCATAGATAATAGAGTTCCAGATCTCAGCGAAGTTCCTTCTCTAATACAGAATGCCACAGTTGGAGAAGGAGGTCAGATTGAAGATATGATCACTGATACAAATTTGCACGATGGTGATGGGTCAGATGCAGAGAGTGTTGATCAGGGGGAACAACCTGATATATGAAGAACTTCAGCTAAGAAGATCCACAAGAGAACGTGTGCCATCAGTCAAATATCCTTCATCTGAATATCTTTTAGTTGCTAAGGAGGGGGAGTCGTGAGATTTTCAAGAAGTCAAGACTCATAAGGAGAAGAGTAATTGACTGAGAGTTATGCAAGATGAGATGAATTTTTTGCACAAGAATCACACCTATGAGTTGACTACACTTCCAAAGGAGAGGAAAGACAAATGGGTGTTCAAGCTTAAGAAGGATGGTGAAAAACTAGTGAAGTAAAAGGCTCGGTTGATCGTCAAGGGTTTTGCTCAAAAACAAGGTATTGACTTCGATGAGATATTTTTTCCAATTGTGAAGATGACATCTATTCAAGTAGTGCTGAGATTAATAGCTAGTATGAATCTTGAGCTTGAGCAGTTGGATGTGAAAAATGTATTCCTTCATCGTGATTTGACGGAAGAAATCTACATGGAACAACCAGAGGGATTTGAAGTTAAAGAGAAAGAGCACTTGATTTGCAAGTTGAAGAAAAGTTTGTAAGACCTGAAACAAGCCCCAAGGCAGTGGTACATGAAATTTGATTCATTTATGGTTGATCAAGGTTACAGTAGAACAGTTGCAGATCACTGTGTGTATGCCAAGAAGTTCCCGGATAGTAACTTCGTAATTCTATTGCTATATGTAGATGATATGTTGATAGTTGATCATGATACCGATATGATTCGCAAGCTCAAGGGTGAGTTGTTTAAGTCCTTTGATATGAAGGACTTGGTTCCAACAGGAACAATATAATTCTCCCCTCTTGTGTAAACCGGCCCAATATGAAAAATAATCTAAGTAGTTAATAATTGAGAACAAGCACACAAGAACACAATCAAATTTTTACGTGGAAAACTCCCTCGATGTGAGGAGTAAACCACGGGATCGTAGTCAACCAAATCTTCCACTATCAATAATAATGGACAATACAACGTTCTCCCTAGCAACAACTAAAGGCATAAACCAGCAACAATCATCAAGAATAACATATTCTAGGCATACATCTTCAACACGAAGAACAACAAGAGAAAACTTAAAAAACTCAAACTCTCGCTAAAAATGTACCAACAACGTACAAAAAAACCTGATGATAGGAGACTCAGTTGCTCAATCGCACTATTCAAATTGAAGACCAACAAGTTACGGTGTCACCCACAAAAAATCAACCCAATCGGACCACGAATGATCTTTCAATTGCTGAGTTATAAAATACTGCACTATTTCGTGCGAGAAATTATTTTTCCTTTTCCTCTCTTCTGTTATGTTACTCGTTACTTCTGTTTTTACTAAAACCTAAATTATATCATCCATATGGGTCAATAGATCATATGGGATACTAATTGGGCCAACCCACATAGGAGGGAATAACCCAACATGAACTTTCAAATTATAACTTTTAACTTTTATTATTTAAGGAATCAATTTAAGGAACTTGTTAGGTACATAGTGAAAAAATTGAATCTCTATCTTGCAGAATATTCCAATAGTACTGCAGAGTAGGGATGGAGATAAAGAAACTATTTAATTTTAAAGGACAATTTTATCCCGTTACAAAATTAATAATAAATTCAAGAACGTGTGATGGTATCGATCCTTATTTGTTTAGATTGGGTTTTTTACATTACACGGACGGACGGGCAGTCAGACACTATGAAAATTTATAAATGAAATATTCAATAAATTAAGTTAGAAATATTTATGTTCTTATGCATGATATACGTACATGTCAACATATGCATGCCAACAAACATAATTTTAATTGAATATGTCAAACCACCCTTTCTGTGAAAAACTGAGTCTAACTATCTAGGGGCGGAACTAGGGGGGGCGGGGGGGAGGGGCAGGGGGGGGCAACTGACCCTGGTACGGTGGCGCCGACAGGGGAGTAGGGAGCACCGGAGTAGCCGAGCAGGGGCGGGGGGCAGCGGTACGCCGACGACAACTGCAATTCCTTCTTTCCGTTCATCTTCAGATCTTCTTCTTCCCTTTTTTTTAATCCTACAGTGAAACGACGTCATTTCACTTACAAAATTTAAAAAAAAATATTTTTTTTCTAGGTTTTGGCTTATTTCTCCAGCCCCTTCCTAGTTAGCGGTTCCTACTGCCCGTTGCTCGGTTGCTGCCTGCCTGCCTCCTCACCTCAGTCCTCCCTCTTTGGCTCAACTCTTTCGATCTTCCCTCTTCGGATCGCCGGCCGCCGCTAGCTTCATCTCCTTCTCTTCCGGTCTTCCCCACTGCCGGTCTTCCCCACTGCTTGTCTGCTTCTGTGCTTCTTAGAAAACTCAACGGAGATTTCCTTCGTAGAGAGAGAAAGCTTATGTGAAAGTCTGAAAGATGAGGGAAATACAGATCTGATTTACAAGGTTAGTTATTGTATTTTTTGTTTTTTTTTTGCTAAATTATTTTCTGTTTTTGTTTTCATTTTAGCTTTATTGCTGTAAAATTTGCTTATTTTTTGTGTTTCTGAGGTTGACAATTTTGTTAATTTGATCCATTTGACTCAAGGCGCATTGTTAATATGCTTAAATATTGCTGATAATTAAGATGTTAATGGAAATCTAAATTTTGTAGTGTTTGCTGAATATGTTCGGGAGTTTAATGTTCATGTTAATGTTAGTGATATGGAAGTTACTTTACAGTTGTGCAAGTTTTTTTTATTGAATAAATTTGTTGAAGGCTTAACTGTTTGATTGAATAAGCTTTTATATGTCATTAGGTTAAATTGTTACTTGAGTTCTATGTTTATTAGTTTTTTTTTGCTGCAATAAGTTTTTGAATAATGAATGGATGAGTGTTAATAGTAGTACCTAGTACATTTGCGTTCTCATTTAGTCTGGAAATATCATGCTAGTAGAAACCCCATAAGAATTACAAATTAGAGATAGAATAAGACAAAGGGCAGCATTTGCATACAGACTGCTTCATCTCATTCTCTTCCCTAGTTCTGCTTCAAACTATGCAGACTCGCAGGATACAGTTGCCTGCTCTCACTCGTACAACCGAAAGAAGCTCTTCAAGTGTTAATAAATAAATTTTTTTTATTGATGTATTTTGCCCCCCCTTGAATTATGTTCTGGTTCCGCCACTGTAACTATCAAGATTTTGCTTGCTTTGTTATTTTTATCGCGATCTCTAATTCGAATTATTAGGCTAATAAAACTGATTGATTGCAGTTTTGCCCATGTAAAACTATTGATTTATTAATTGTGTTATCTCATATGCATATTAATTATCTCAACAAATATATTAGTACGTAGTAATCATTCTCGAAAATACAATGACATATTTACATAAAGAAAATTACAAAATATGCGGCTGGAAGTAGTGAAAAGAAATATTCACAAAGCACCGGTATGCATGTCAGTCTCTTTGATACTTAACCTCCACTCCGTGTTCCTTTGACCATCTCCGGCAGGTCGGAGACTACTTATGCTACGTTTGGATTGAAGGAATGGAATAGAGTATGAAATGGAATAGATGATGGAATGGAATAAGGAAGGGAATGGAATGATTTTTTAATATTCCATGTACATGTTTGGTTGATGTTAGGAATACATCTAAGAATGAAATAAATAATTAAAAAATGACCTAAATACCCTCAAATATTCAAATTTAACTTAAATTCAATTTATATTAAAAATTTAATACATATTTTATTCTTAGAAATAAAGGGGAGGGGTGGGGTGCGGTGGGGGTGGGGGTGGGGTAGGTGGGGGTAGGGTGAGGTGGGTGGGGTGGGGTAGGGTGGGTGGGTGGGGTAGGGTGGGTAGATGGGGTGGGATGAGTTGGTAGGTAGGGTAGGTGGTTTGGGGTGGCTGGGTGGGGGTAGGTGGGGTGGGGTGGGTTGGTAGGTAGGGTAAGTGGTTTGGGGTGACTGGGTGGGGGTAGGTTGGTAGGGGGTGGGTTAGGTTGGGGTTGGTGGGGGTAGGATGGAGTGGGGTAGGTGGGGGTAGGGTGGGGTAAGGTGGGGTGGGGTGGCGTATGTGGGGTGGGGTGGATTGGTTGGGTGGAGTAGGTGGGTGGGGTGGGGTGGGGTGGGATGGGGTAGGTGGGGTGGATGGATGGGTAGGTGGGGGTGGGGTAGATGGGGTGGGGTAAGTGGGGTGGGGTGGGAGTGGGGGTAGGTGGGGTAGGTGGGGGAAGGTTGGTAGGGTAGGGGTGGGGTGGGAGTAGGTGGGGTGGGTGGAGGTAGGTTGGTAGGCGTGGGGGTAGGTGGTTAGGGTTGGCGTGGGGTGGCTGGGTGGGGGTAAGTGGGGTAAATTACGAAGAAATAAAAATATGGAAATTCCGAAGAAATTATCAAATCTCGGCCCCTTCTCTCTCGTCGTTCCCAGATCGATTGAATTGAATGAATATGTAAAAAGCCCTATTATATCTTTAGGGGTATATTTGTCAATTACTTAAAAATAATGAATGGAATGATTTATTCCTGGCCATCCCTCAAGGAATGAAAATTAAAATTTTAAGTTAACTATTATTCCAGGAGGAATACATTATTCCGTTGGAATAAACAAATCAAACAACATTTTCATCATTCCAATGGAATGATTCATTCCATTCTCTCTCCTATTCCATCGATCCAAATGTAGCATTAGGGATTGTTTGGTACGTATTGAATGGCTGATTCGGTCAGTCATTCAGACAATTTGGTTTGAATGATTTAATGTCATTTTTTGGGCTGAATGAAGTAATTTTTTTTACAATATTAATTAATATATTAAGATTTATTAAATAAATTTACAACAATTTTGGTTTTTTTTCCAGAGGGGTAAAATAATAAAAATTTGTTATTCAGATGTTTCAGATATGTCAATTATCAAATAATTTTTTCATTCAGCATTCAATTTCATTCAGCTCATTCAAATTCAGAACTACTTCATTCAGTTTTAATCAAACAGTCCCTTAATCCTAGACTAAATATAGTCTAAGATTCATATTTCACTTTAGCAGTCAGACTAAATTTAGTCTATGAGTTTTTCCGATGAAGCTGGTGGACTATATCAAAGAACTAAAATTTAGTGGACTATAATTTTAAATATATTTAAATAGGAGTGTGGAAGAATGTTGGTGGACTATAATTCATTAAATATAATATAATTTTTTAATATTATAATTCATGAAATAGTCCATCTGTGGAAGAATTGAAAGATTGTTCCATGAATTGATGTCATATGGACTAAATATAGTCCATTCTTTAATATGTAAGTTTTATTGCCACAAGCCGCAAGGATATAGTAGGAATTCTGTCAACTTTTGGAAATATAATATTTTTTTTTAAGAAAAAAAAACTAAGGACGAGGTTGTATCAAACCAAACTTACAAGGACAAGAGGGAAAGAATATTTGTGAGACGGACTCAAGAGAATGGTTATTTTTAAGAAATTGTTAAATCCACAATGAAAAATGTTATTTTCACAATAAAAGTGTCGATATAGATCCTATAGCGACGGTTTTTACCGTCGCTATACATCTACAGCGACACTTTTGTTGTAGAAATAACAAAAAATGTTGTGGATTTAACAATTCCCTAAAAAATATGAACTGATTTTTATTAATAAAATTGAGTAAAGAGAAAATTGGAAAGATCAGTAGTCCCTTAATTACCCAAAAAATAGAGAAACTCCTACTTTGTCTATACATAGTTGTAGAAATTGTAAAAGTAATACTCCCTACCCTCTAACACCCTGTCTTGGAGTTTTTTTTAGTAGAAATAAAAGAAAATTAACCCAAAAAAAAGGGGCTTGTCTGGGAGTTTTTTTAGTAGAAAAGAAAAGAAAGTTAAGTAAATAGATCGATGTCTTGGAAGTTGAAAGAGAAACGAAAAGAAAGTGAGAAAAAACTAGTTTTTTAGTCAAATATAAGAATATTGATATTTCACATATATGAAAAGTGTCGCTATAAATATATAGCAACGGTTTTTTACTTTCGTTATACATCTATAACGACACTTTTTCATATAAAAATATCAAAAAGTCATGTAAAAATACCAGTTTCCAAAACAAAATGTGTCTTTCTCTTCTCTTTCCTTCCCTTCTCTCCTTTAACTTTTCTTTTCTTTAACCAAAAATATCTCAGACACAATGTATATTAGGGGTGAGCATGGTGCAGTTTGGTGCGGTTTGAAATCCAAATCTCACCCGAAATCGCTTAGGTGCGGTTTGAAAAATTCAAAATCGCACCCGAAATCGCTTGTGATTGGTGCGGTGTGGTTTTAATTGGTGCGGTTTCGGTTCCAAAACCAATTGAAACAACAAAAAAGTCTAAGCCTTTAATAAAATTTAACATAAAACTTACATCGAGCAATTAACTTAATTAGTGACAAAGTAGACACTGAGAATTATATCAAACATGCATTAAAACTAAAACATACGCTATATAAAACAACGGAGACCATATATTCGATAACCAGCAAGAATGTTTATCTAGTTCCCCAAAAATTAAAAGTATATACTGGAGATTGAATGAAATTCTATCTCATATATTGCAGGGTTGACTTATGGAATATAATCCTAACTATACCTAATTTGAAAAATAATCTATTAGACTATTACTATTATAGCATTGACATTAACCAATGCATCAAGTGTTCGAGCCCTCAGCTATAAACTGTAAGACCCCAACTTATTATTAATGAAATTTAATTTTCTATATTTATTATTTTGAAATAGTAAGGGTTGATTTGATTAATGTTGATAGTTATGGGTAAAATACGCAAATAATTCAAAATAAGCAAGTGGTTATAAAATATTCATTGTTGTCGGGGAATATTCGTTTGGTCGTGGAATATTCGTACGACGGCGCAGCCATGTGTGGGCCCCATAACAGAAAGCGATTGGATGAAGAAAACGACAAATATAAGTTGTTTAAAAATAACGGCGTAGTTGTTACCGTTAATACTGTTAAAATACTCGGTGGTTAAAACACAGTAGCACACGGTATTGCACCAATTATTGATTCTTACGTAAGAAGGCACTACTCAATAATGGTTACAGTAATTACTGTTCAGTATTTTATTTTATTGATTTAATAATTGCTTCGTTGATATTTTATATTGCTGTTGTTTCAATAATTGTCATTACACAGTATTTTTTATTATCGAAACAATAATTCATATTATCTGAATAATATTGTTAGATAACATTATTGGCAATGTCTAGAAAGTTCTGTCTAAGGAAAGGTTTGGTCACCTAATTGCGCGCCAGTAAGGAGAAATTCTTATTGAAAAGCCCCCTCTTTCCTGGGAACGGCCTAATTGCCAGTACTGTGATTCTGTAATATTATTTGTGAATAATTAATTATTGTTTATATGATGAGGAAAATACTGATTTTATGTGGATATAGATGAAGAAAATTTTTAATGTGACTATTTTTGAAAATTAATATTTTATCTTTTTCTGATAAAATAATTCATTTAAATATATTATTTTAATAATATATTAACGGTGATATTTTTATAATGAATGTGGGATATATGAGTATATGAGGAGGAAGAGTATTTTTGTGGCATTAAATATTTAACACATATTTTGTGTGTTGGTGAACACAATTATTGACCGAAATTTGATTATAGCCTATAAAATCGTCCGTTTATGGATTTTGGTCAATTTCTGTTTGGAATTTGGAAAAACTTTCTTCTGCAAAGTCGTAGAGAATTAAATTTCCTATAAAAAGTCGCGAGATTCAAATTTTTTGATAAAAGGACTATTTATTATGAATTATTGAAGTTCCGAAGATCCGAAATAATTGATTTTTGGAAGTTTAAAATATTTAAAATAGGAAAAACATTTTTTTTGTTTTGTGGGCAGCCCTAGAATGTGCAAGATAAGATGAAATTAGTTGTCAAAATGTGCGTAGAGAATTTGTAATATATATAATATTATATTAAATTTTCTACTTTGGTGTTCTAAGCATTTTCCTATAAATAGGGTGCTTAGGTTAGAATTAAAAATCACACCAGAAACTGAAGTTTTCTCTCTCTATATTATCGAGCATATTCTTGTGAGTATTTTGAGTATACTTTGAGTACTGTTGCTATACGGTGCAAGTTCAAGTTATAGCTTATATCCGGTGTTTCAACTAGAAGTACTGTCTTTCGAGGTAAGGGATATTATATTTTTAAAAAATGATATTATTTCTTCTAATATCATTATGCCGAAGTATTGATCTGAACTTTTAATCAAATTTGAAACTTTTTGTGTCGGAGTTACTATTCATGTATATGGCACTTTTCACGTATACGACACTATTCACGAATACGGCACTATTCATCAAAAAATAAAAATTTTCCTTTTCGTCTAAAATATCTATTGTAGATACTAGCTTTGATTGTATCCATGTTTTGATCATTCTTGAATTTTACACCACTATGATTATTTTTGAGGTATTTTTGGACATGGTTAAAATAAAGTACGAATCCTTAATCCTTAATCCTTGTCATTTTGTTTCACTGGATTCGTTTCTTTAAAATATTTTTCATCATCCTCAGTCTTAAATGATGATATTATTGAATATCTTTGGCCTGTAGTGCAAAGATGAATGATTTTTGATGAATATCTTTGGCCCGTAGTGCAAAGATGAACATGTGTTTAGATGAACATGACCAACTGATGAATATCTTTGGCCTGTAGTGCAAAGATGAATATTTTATTCCAGATATATATTGATTGATGTTACAGGGATAAAAGATAGATGATGAGCTTTTAAATTCATACATAGAAGATAGTAGTTTGCATTCTCTACTTAACTCTTCTAATGAATTATTATTTCCGCTGCAAATATTGATTTAAAACTTGTTGTTTATTGTATTCTATTTGATTTTTTCCCTGTTTAAGACTAATGATAATTTGTTGTATATTATCTTAGTCATAATATTCTTTACTGGGCTAGTTGAGCTCACCTTTTTCCTTTTTGTTCCATTTTTCTTCTTAGGAGGCGAGAATATAGCGAGTACGAGTCAGGGTATGGAATGAAGGTTTTAGAGAAGTTATTTAGTAGTCCACACCATTTTTATAAAATAATATATCAATAAATGTGATGAGGATTTATTTGAGTATATATATTGTCTAGAAGATAATGTTTGTATTCAAACTCACAGTTTTACTGTTGTAATAATAAAGTTGTAGTTATTTCTGTACCATGTATTGACATCTCAGAATGGGTGATATATACCTATTTTGGGGGCATCACTGTTGGTATCAGAGCTTTGGGATATGATCTCTGACGGAGATCGGGGAATAGAAATAGGAGGGGAGAGATGAGTAAATCCTTCGCTAGTGTGTCCTACCTAAGCTTATTTGTTAGTTGGTCAGTATATAGGGATATTATGTGATATATTGATCTCCTTAATTAACCCTTATTTTATGACAGTATTTGAGAATGTCGACTGAGAATATTAACAGTGGAAATGAGACCGTGGAGACGCCTGTACTCACCAACAAGGAGAACGTGCAACAGGCTGACAATGTTCCTCCTGTGAACAACACCACTGAACAGATGATGAACGAGGGGATGTTTAGAAGCTTTTTACAGTTCATGCAAAATCAGACGAGGGAGACTCGTGTTCAAAATACAGGAGGAAATGATAGCAATTCACGGGTTGCCACTGCTAAGCAGTTCAAAGAGTTGGGACCACCAGAATTTAAGGGAAAACCAGATCCGATCATGGCGGAAACATGGGTCAAGCAAATTACCAAGATATTCGATGTCTTGGGATGCACGGAGAAACAGAAGGTTCCATTTGCCACCTTTATGTTCCGTGGCGAGGCAGCCTACTGGTGGGAGTCTGTGAAGCGTACCCATCCAGCCGCACTCAGTATGTCTTGGGAGACGTTTCAGAAACTATTTAATGACAAATACTTTCCTGAAACTGTTCTTTATATGAAAGAAGTAGAGTTCATCAGATTAGAACAAAACAACATGACGGTGTCTCAGTATGAGGCAAAGTTTGCAGAGTTATCCAGGTTTGCACCTCATTTGGTGGAGAATGAGGAACGTATGACGTGGATGTTTTTGAGAGGTTTGAAACCCGACATACAACAATATCTCATTTCTCATAAATTTTCTCTGTATTCAGATGTTGTAAACAGGACTCAATTATTAGAGCAAGATAACGAGTACGGTCAACCGAGGGACCATAATCTGGATCATACCGAAGATAGCAGTCAACAAAACAACGATAACCAGTGGAGAAAGAAAAAGACGGACAAAAATGGTAACCACTCTGGTGGTAATCATGGCCATGAAAATAGAAGAAGCGAGTCAGGAGGAGATTTTAAAAAGAGGAGATTTAACAACGACCATGTGAAGACGACAATGCCGGCAGCAACTGGTTCTAAGGGAGGAGAACGACCATCGGTCATATGCTATAAATGCGAGAAAGAGGGACATATCAGTCCAAACTGCCCACAACAGTTCAAGGTATGCTATAATTGTGGAAAGGAAGGACATATCGCTCGAGATTGTATGGTAGCGAAACCTAGTTCAGCGGGGACGGTGACTCAAAAGACTGTCCCAAAAAAGTCAAAGTCAACGGTTCCTGGAAGAGCGTTTGTTGTGACTGGTGAAAATGCGAGGAACCCAAACGAGGTGATCACGGGTAAGTTATTTATAAATTCTTGTGAAGTTTATACCTTACTTGATACCGGTGCTACCCATTCATTTATCTCTCATGCTTGTGCTCAACGTTTAAAGTTGTCTCCGGAGAAATTAGACTTTGACCTATCTATGGAAACTCCGTTAGGAGAAACTTTCATCACATCCACTGTTTATAAATCTTGTTTGATTCAAGTTGGCACCATCACCTTACCTGTTGACCTTATCTCTTTAAAGATATTTGCTTTTGATGTGATTTTAGGGATTGATTGGTTAACTACTCGTTATGCCAAAATTGATTATTTTTGTAAGGTTGTTAGTTTTCATATTCCTAACCAACCTGTTGTACGAATTCAAGCAACTAAACCATTAAAATCAATCACTGTCATATCTAATCATAAAGCTATTCGTTTATTAAAAAACGGATGTCAAGCTTTCTTAGCCCATGTTATGGATTTGAATAAAGACACGTCAAATTTGAATAACATTCCTGTTGTTATTGACTTTCCTGACGTATTTCCTGAAGAACTTCCCGGTCTACCCCCAGAACGTGAATTTGAATTCTTTATTGATCTTGAACCTGGTACAAAACCCATTTCTAAAACCCCATATCGAATGGCTCCTATTGAACTTCAGGAGTTAAAGGTCCAACTACAGGAATTGTTGAACATCGGTTTCATTCGTCCTAGTACATCTCCTTGGGGTGCTCCTGTTTTATTCGTAAAGAAGAAAGACGGGAGTATGCGACTTTGTATTGACTATCAAGAATTGAACCATGTCACCATCAAGAATAGGTATCCTCTACCTCGTATTGATGACCTGTTTGACCAGTTGCAAGGAGCACAATTCTTTTCAAAGATCGATCTTCGGTCTGGATATCATCAGCTGAAGATTAGAACTGAGGATATTCCAAAGACTGCCTTCAGAACTCGGTACGGGCATTATGAATTCTTAGTCATGTCTTTCGGATTGACTAATGCTCTTGCGGCTTTCATGGATATGATGAACCGAATATTCAAGGAATATTTGGATCAGTTCGTTGTTGTTTTTATTGATGACATCCTCATATATTCCAAAAGTCGTGAAGATCATGAGCACCATTTGAAGTTGGTACTCCAAAGGTTTCGTGAAAACAAACTATATGCCAAATTAAAGAAATGCGAGTTCTGGCTTGAGGAAGTAGCATTCCTTGGGCAAGTGGTGTCGAAACATGGAGTATCTGTTGATCCGGCGAAGATTGAAACAATACAAAGTTGGGAGCAACCGAAGTCGGTGACTGAAGTACGTAGCTTTTTGGGCTTAGCTGGTTATTATCGGAGATGCGTGGAAGGGTTTTATCGAATTGCTATTCCTTTAACCCAGCTAACTCGGAAGGATACAAAATTCGTTTGGAGCAAAGAATGCGAGAAGAGTTTTCAAGAGCTCAAGAGGAGACTCATTTCAGCACCCGTTCTAACAATACCATCTGGTACGGATGGATTTGTTATCTACAGCGATGCTTCAGGCAAAGGGTTAGGATGTGTTCTCATGCAACGTGGGAAAGTCATAGCCTATGCCTCGCGACAACTTAAAGAGTATGAGAGGAATTATCCTACTCATGATCTAGAGTTGGCAGTAGTCGTTTTCACGCTAAAGATCTGGAGGCACTATCTATATGGGGAGAAAGTGGAGATATATTCAGACCATAAAAGCCTTAAATATTTCTTCACTCAAAAAGAACTCAACATGCGGCAGCGACGTTGGCTCGACCTATTGAAAGACTACGACCACACTATTCAATACCATCCTGGAAAAGCGAACGTGGTAGCTGACGCGTTGAGTAGAAGATTATATGCAGGAATGAGTGCGATGATGTCAAGTATACGCATAGAGCCAACTTTAATAGAAAAAGTTAAGGTTGCTCAAGCCACCGACCCGGAGATGATGCGTATGAAGAAGAAAGTACAAGAAGGAGATATTCTGAAAGCGAGAATTGATGAAGAAGGAATACTTCGAGTCCACTCTAGAATTTGTGTTCCTAATGTCTCTGATTTGAAGTACAAGATTATGATGGAGGCACACAATACACAATTTGCAATCCATCCTAGAAGTACTAAAATGTATCGTGATCTTTGACATACATTTTGGTGGAACAATATGAAGAAAGAGATTGCAAAGTTTATCTCGATGTGTTTAACTTGTCAACGTGTAAAGGCGGAGCATCTAGTACCTAAGGGTCCGTTGCAACCACTTGAGATTCCGAAATGGAAGTGGGAACACATTACCATGGATTTCGTTACGGGTCTTCCTATGGTTTCTCAAGGCATCAATGCTATTTGGGTTATTGTTGATAGATTAACCAAGTCTGCTCACTTCTTGCCGATACGGGAGACTTATTCCCTTGAACGTCTTGCTAGTATATATGTAAATGAGATTGTGAGGTTGCATGGCATGCCAATATCCATAGTTTCGGATCGTGACCCAAGATTCACTTCAAGATTTTGGGTTAGCTTGCAAAAAGCTATGGGCACGGATTTACGATTCAGTTCGGCATACCATCCTCAAACGGATGGACAATCAGAGAGGACTATTCAAACTCTTGAAGATTTATTAAGACTCTGTGTCTTAGACTTCAAGGGCAGTTGGGATAAGTATTTACCATTGGTGGAATTCTCCTACAACAACAGTTATCAGGCAAGTATAGGTGTGGCTCCATTTGAAGAATTATATGGACGAAAGTGTCGCTCTCCAATATGTTGGGATGAGGTGGGTGAAGCAACATTGTTGGGACCCGAGTTAGCACGTATGACTACCGAAAAGGTCCAAATGATTCGACAACGTATACAAACGACACAAGATCGACAAAAGAGTTATGCGGATCTTCATCGAAAGGACGTGGAATTTAGTATAAGGGATCATGTATTATTGCGAGTTGATCCATGGAAGGGAGTTACAAGATTTGGGAAGAGAGGAAAACTCAATCCACGATTTATTGGTCCATTTCAAATTCTTGACCGAGTAGGAAATGTAGCCTATAAACTCGCGTTACCTCCGAGTATGTCTCGTGTTCATAATGTGTTTCACATATATGTACTTCGTAAATATGTGAAAGACCCGAACCACGTTATAGAGTTAAATCCAGACGAGATAGCCGAAGACTTAACGTACGAAGAGGTACCTGTCAAGATTTAGGATAGGAAAGAGCATGTCCTACGCACAAAGGTCATACCAAAAGTTAAAGTTCTGTGGAGGAATCATGCTATAAAGGAAATGACCTGGGAATTGGAAATGGAAATGAAAGCGAGGTATCCTCACTTTTTCGAAATACCAGGTACGTACGTCAATTTCGATGACGAAATTTCATAAGGAGGGGAGGTTGTAAGACCCCAACTTATTATTAATGAAATTTAATTTTCTCTATTTATTATTTTGAAATAGTAAGGGTTGATTTGATTAATGTGGATAGTTATGGGTAAAATACGCAAATATTTCAAAATAAGCAAGTGGTTATAAAATATTCATTGTTGTCGGGGAATATTCGTTTGGTCGTGGAATATTCGTACTGTCGGGGAATATTCGTACGACGGCGCAGCCATGTGTGGGCCCCATAACAGAAAGCGATTGGATGAAGAAAACGACAAATATAAGTTGTTTAAAAATAACGGCGTAGTTGTTACCGTTAATACTGTTAAAATACTCGGTGGTTAAAACACAGTAGCACACGGTATTGCACCAATTATTGATTCTTACGTAAGAAGGCACTACTCAATAATGGTTACGGTAATTACTGTTCAGTATTTTATTTTATTGATTTAATAATTGCTTCGTTGATATTTTATATTGCTGTTGTTTCAATAATTATCATTACATAGTATTTTTCATTATCGAAGCAATAATTCATATTATCTGAATAATATTGTTAGATAACATTATTGGCAATATCTAGAAAGTTCTGTCTAAAGAGAGGTTTGGTCACCTAATTGCGCGCCAGTAAGGAGAAAATCTTATTGGAAAGCCCTCTTTTTCCTGGGAACGGCCTGATTGTCAGTATTGTGATTCTGTAATATTTTTGTGAATAATTAATTATTGATTTATATGATGAGGAAAATATTGATTTTATGTGGATATAGATGGAGAAAATTTTTAATGTGACAATTGTTGAAAATTAATATTTTATCTTTTTTTGATAAAATAATTCATTTAAATATATTATTTTAATAATATATTAAAGGTGATATTTTTATAATGAATGTGGGATATATGAGTATATGAGAAGGAAGAGTATTTTTGTGGTATTAAATATTTAACACATATTTTGTGTATTAGCGGACACAATTATTGACTGAAATTTGATTATAACTTGTAAAATTGCCCGTTTGTGAATTTCGGTCAATTTATGTCTGGAATTTGGAAAAACTTTCTTCTGCAAAGTTGTAGAGAATTGAATTTCCTATAAAAAGCTGTGAGATTCGATTTTTTTGATAAAAGGGCTATTTATTATGTATTATTGAAGTTCCGAAGCTCCGAAATAATTGATTTTTTGGAAGTTTAAAATATTTAAAATAGGAAAAACATTTTTTTTTGTTTTGTGGGCAGCCCTAGCATGTGCAAGATAAGCTGAAATCAGTTTTCAAAATGTGCGTAGAGAATTTGTAATATATATAATATTATATTAAATTTTCTACTTTGGTGTTCTAAGCATTTTTCTATAAATAGGGTGCTTAGGTTAGAATTGAAAAACACACCAGAAACTGAAGTTTTCTCTCTCTATATTATCGAGCATATTCTTCTGAGTATTTTGAGTATACTTTGAGTACTGTTGCTATATGGTGCAAGTTCAAGTCATAGCTTATATCCGGTGTTTCAACTAGAAGTACTGTCTTTCGAGGTAAGGGATATTATATTTTTAAAAAATGATATTATTTCTTCTAATATCATTATGCCGAAGTATTGATCTGAGCTTTTAATCAAATTTGGAACTTTTTGTGTCAGAATTACTATTCACGTATACGACACTATTCACGAATATGGCACTATTCATCGAAAAATAAAAATTTTCCTTTTCATCTAAAATATCTATTTTGGATACTAGCTTTGATTGTATCCATGTTTTGATCATTCTTGAATTTTACACCACTATGATTATTTTTGAGGTATTTTTGGACATTGTTAAAACAAAGTACGAATCCTTAATCCTTAATCCTTGTTATTTTGTTTCACTGGATTCGTTTCTTTAAAATATTTTTCATCATCCTCAGTCTTAAATGATGATATTATTGAATATCTTTGGCCTATAGTGCAAAGATGAATGATTTTTGATGAATATCTTTGGCCTGTAGTGCAAAGATGAACATGTGTTTAGATGAACATGACCAACTGATGAATATCTTTGGCCTGTAGTATAAAGATGAATATTTGATTCCAGATATATATTGATTGATGTTACAGGGATAAAAGATAGATGATGAGCTTTTAAATTCATACATAGAAGATAGTAGTTTGCATTCTCTACTTAACTCTTCTAATGAATTATTATTTCTGTTGCAAATATTGATTTAAAACTTGTTGTTTATTGTATTCTATTTGATTTTTTCTCTGTTGAAGACTAATGATAATTTGTTGTATATTATCTTAGTCATAATATTCTTTATTGGGCTAGTTGAGCTCACCTTTTTCCTTTTTGTTTCATTTTTCTTCTTAGGAGGCAAGAATATAGCGAGTACGAGTCGGGGTATGGAATGAAGGTTCTAGAGAGAGTTGTTTAGTAGTCCTCACCATTTTAATAAAATAATGTATCAATAAATGTGATGAGGATTTATTTGAGTATAGATATTGTCTAGAAGATAATGTTTGTATTCAAACTCACAGTTTTACTGTTGTAATAATAAAGTTGTAGTTATTTCTGTACCATGTATTGACAACTCAGAATGGGTGATGTATACCTATTTTGTGGGCGTCACATAAGCCCCTCATAAGCTATAAACCCCTCCAATAACGCATCAAATAAATTCAAAATTCTAAAACCCAATTGTTTAATTTTTAACTCTATAACCTCTAACATCTTCTTTCAATTGGTGAAAAAATGACAATGCAAGACTCGAGTTTTCTCTGAGCGTGTTCAAGTGAAAAGTAATTTTAGAATTTACTAGAGATAATACATACATACATACACATGGTGCGGTTTTGGTTTTATGCGTGCAGTTTTAGCTAGTAACCAAACTGGAACCGTAAATTTGGTTATTCAATCCACCTAAAATCGCCATATGAAAACGACTGAGAATATTTTCAACATATGTGGATTGATAAACAAAATTCCCTGATGCTAAATGCTCCACTTGTATTCCCAAATAGAATTTTATCTTTCCAAGATCTTTCATTTCAAATTCATCTTTTAAATAAGTAGCAGTTCTTGTGAGTTCTTCAGGAGTACCTACAAAATTCAAATCATCCACATATACAGCAATGGTGGAAAATTCACTTTGTGATTTCTTAATAAAAACACATGGACATACATGATCATTTATATATCCATCTTTTATTAAATAATCACTAAGTCGATTATAACATATATGACCAGACTATTTCAATCCATATAATGAGCGTTGTAACTCGATTGAATATATGTGATGGGGCTGTTATGATTCAGCCATTTTTAATCCTTCAGGGATTCTCATGTAAATCTCACTGTCAAGTGAGCCATATAGGTATGCTCTTACAACATCTATCAGACGTGTATCCAAACCTTCCATGGTTGCCATACCTATCAGAAAGCGAAAAGTGACTCCATCCATTACGTACTGGAGAGTCTGTATCCTGATAATCAATACCAGATTTTTGTGAAAACCCTTGAGCTATAAGTCATGCTTTATATCTCACAATTTTATTTTTCTCATTTCGCTTTCGTACAAATACCCATTTGTTTCTAACCGGGATTACATCCAGTGGTGTTTGGACTACTGGTCCAAATACTTCTCTTTTCAATAGAGATTTTATTTCCAACCGGGATTACACCCATTGGTGTTTAAACAACTGGTCCAAATACTTCTCTTTTCAATAGAGATTGTAGCTCAGTTTGAATAACATATTTCCATTTTGGCCAATCTTTTCTTTTTCGACATTCTTCCACGTTTTGTGGTTTAGGATCCGTGTCAAGAATCAAAGTAATATCTTATGCTATAAAGAAAAAAAATATATCGTCAATCATGACTTTGCTTCGATCTCATATTTTCTCATCATGTACATAATTTATTGAGATCTCTTGGTGTTCATCTCTTATCCCTTTTCTGAGATTTTGAACCTCTTCTGAGGCTATTCCCACTCTTGGAATAAGTGCTACTTCTGGAGCGGTTTGTACCTCTTCTGGGGTTATTCCCACTCTTGGAATAAGTGCTACTTCTGGAGCGGGTATTCCTTCTGGGATTCCCTTATTTACTTTTAATTTTCATGGTACAGTGTCTCTTGCACCAACTTGTCTTCCACGCTTCTGGTGTGGTTTAGATTCTTCTATTATCTTATTTGTCAATTCTTCAGGAATCAATTTTTCAATAGGTATTTCTATCTCTGCTGGAGTATTCACTGCAGGTGTATATGACTTTATCATTTTTCTAGCATCATTAAATGCATCTAGCATTTGATTTGAAATATTATATAAACAAATAATTCTTTGAACTTCAATTTCACATTATCCTGTAGGATGATCAAGTGAATTTAAATCTGATGCATTCCATGATATGTCAGAGGGTTTTTTATTTAAAACTTTCCCTCCTTCTAATGGTGGAAAAACAGATTCATCAAAATGACAATCTACATAACATGCAGTAAAAACATCTCCAGTTAAAGGCTCATGATATCTGATAATAGAAGGAGAATCAAAACCAACATATATACCTATTTTTCGTTGGGCTCCCATTTTAGTTCTTTGTGGACTTGCAATTGGAACATATATTGCACTTCTAAAAACTCAAAAGTGTGATATGTTGGGTGTCTGTCAAAGAACTAACTGTAGAGGAGAAAATTAATGAAGAGCCGTTGGTCTTACTCGAATGATGGCCGCAACATGAAGAATTGCATGACCCCAAACTGAGATAGGTAAGTTAGCCCTTAACATTAATGGGCGTGCAATTAGTTGAAGTCCTTTTATTAAAGATTCAGCTAAACCATTTTGTGTATGAATATGAGGAACAAAATACTCAATGGAGATTACAATAGTCATACAAAAATCATTAAAAGTCATTGATGAAAATTTAGCTACGTTATCAAGTCGAATTGACTTGATTGAATGATCCGAGAATTGAGTCCGTAACTTGATTATTTGAGCAAAAAGTTTTGAGAAGTAAAAATTTTGAGAAGAGAGAAGACAAACATGAGACCCTCTAGTTGAAGCATCTATTAAAACAATGCATTATCAAAATGGGCCAGACAATGGGTGAATAGGTCCACAAATGTCTCCTTGAATTCTCTCTAGGATTTTTAGGGCTTCTTTATAAACTTTTACTGGTGATGGTTGAACAATTAATTTTTCTCGAGAACACGCAGCACAAAGAAATTCACTACTTGGAAAAACTTTCTTATTTTTGAGAGGATGACCAAAATTTTTTTCAATAATACGACACATCATAGAAGTACCTGGATGACCGAGTCTTTCATGCCAAAACATAAAGGATTTGGGATCTAAGATTTTTGGAATCATAACATTATGAGACTCAATTGCTCTAATTTACATAGTGTATAATCCAGAAGAAATTTAATGAAGTTTTTCTAGGATATTCTATTTTTCAGAAATAGTAGAACTGACGAGAAGATCTTCATTAAAGATGGTCTGACATATGTAAAAACATAAATAATAAAAGTTACATTCCATATATAATTTTATTCATGATGAGCACATACCACGTATAGAATGAAAACTAATAATATTATACATGCATGGTGTTTAATTAAAACAAGAATTAAACGTTATCCCAAAAGATACTTTCAGAAGGTTCATTAATATCAACAACCTTTTCCTCAGTGTTGGTCATTGGTGGAACATCAACAGTATCCAATTGATGATTAACGAAGCTTGTTTCTACCTCCATTACTTTGTTCTTTTGAGACTCCTAGAATAAATTAACTAGATGCCTCAGCATACGACAGGTACGCGACCAATGCCCATTCATCCCACACTTAAAACAAACATCTGGTTTGTTCTTTATCCGTGTTGCATTTTTTTTATTTTTACCCGACTTATACACTTGCCACTTCTGGTGGTCTGAATTGTCGTTGGTCTGGAATTTGTTGTTATGATGGCCTCGTTTATTCTTTCGCCCCCATGGCTTCTTATTATATGGCCATCTATTGTCACATTTATTCTGCTGGAATGAAGTGCTATTAATATCCACTTGATGGGTTTTCAACAACAATTCATTATTCTTTACTGCAACCAGGAGGATAGACAATAAGTCACTAAATTTTGTGAACTTACTCTGTCTATATTGTTGCGACAGAATCATGTTGGTGGGATGAAAAGTTGAGAGCGTTTTCTCTAACATTTGGGATTCAGAAACTGGATCTCCGCACAAAGCCAAAGTAGAGGTTATTCTATAAACATTAGAACTATATTCCGTAATTGTCTTTTCTAACTCATTTGCACTAAGGTTCAATTCTGCATCAAGTGCCCAAACCAAATAGTTGTCTCAAGAGATTTTCAAAATAGAAAAATCTATTTTTGCCAAGTTTGTCATCTATCCTGGGTTAAAACACAATTTTATTATTTATTAAAATAATAAATAATTGCATGTATGATATAGAAAAAATAAACTATACCACAACCTCAAGTGGTGATAAAATGCAAATATAAATAATCTTATATTTATATTATTAGCATATTATTTTAGTAAAAAGAATATACAATCGTTAATGTATATATACAAAACTGCAAATGGATCTTCACCCGCCATGCGGTAATCCACGTAGGCAGATTATTTCCACAATTTAATAAGGAATGAATATAAAGGATCATTCACCATGCATGTGGTAATCCACATAGAAAGGTTTTTCCAATAGAATAATAAATAATGGAACCAGGTCAGGCGTAATACGCACCGACAGGATATTCCAACAGAATAATAAGGAATGAAATAACAACAGAAATCACCATGCATGCGATAGACCGTACAGATAGGATATTCTGACAGAATAATAATTAATGGAACCAGGTCCGGCGTAAACGCAAAGACAGGATATTCCGACAGAATAATAAAGAACAAAATAATAGAAGAATTTCACCATGTATGCGGTACTTCGCATAAACAAGTTATTTCAACATAATAATAAATTGCAAGAATTTAAAGGTAATTATAAGAATAAGATTATATTATTGGTGGCATAGCAAAACTGGTAATATAATAATAAATTACAAGAATTTAATTTTACCGTCTCAGTTGGTTAGAGCTTCGTGCTGATAACATGTTATAAAACTTTAGAAAAAATGTATACTCTTATAATTGCTGTATATAAAATTAGAGGGAATAAGCAAGAGAAAAGGAGAAAAACTTTGAGAGAATTTATTCAGAGAAGGTTTCTTATCTATCTCATTTCATTTAGCAGTGTTGCCTTATATAGGTAAGGTGAAGTCACGGAGGGAGAAAAAGAAAAGGTTCACGGACAAGAGAATAAAAGAAAGGGGAGAAGTCACGGGGAAATCATATTCATAACATTTAACTGTGACGCCCCCAAAACAGGTATACATCACCCATCTTGATTCGCCAGATACATGGTACAGAATTCAAATACAACTTAATAATACAACTGTCGTGTACAATACGACAAAACATAAACTGTGAGTTTGAATACAAATATTGTCTACTAGAGAGTATACAAACTCAAAAGGAGTCCTCATTACAATTATTATCACACTATTTCACAGAATAGTGAGGACTACTAATGGACCATCTAGGACCATCACTCTGTTTCCCGACTAGTCCCAGCTACGTTCTCATTTCCTGAAGAGAACAGTAAAAGAAAGGGTGAGCTCAACTAGCCCATTAAGAAATATTATGACTAAGATAATGCAGAATAATTTATCGTTAGCCTTCAACAGTGTTAAACTAAAAAAATATAATAACTATCAAGTTTAACCGCAGCGGAACAAGCAATCCATTAGAAGAGTCAAGTAGGGAATAAAATCTACTATCTTCTATGATTTAAAAGGTTTTTCATCACTTTTATCGCTACGACTCAGCTTAATAATTAATCCACATCATCGAATCACCCCTGCACTATGGCCAAGGATATTCTTTAGTATCACGACCACGAATTATCCATGCAATACGACTAAAGATAATCATGTTTTCTTCAACGGTCCTGATCATGCCATAAAACAATTCATCTTTGCACTACGGCCAAAGAGAATCCATAGCCATAATCATACCAAAAACTGTCCATCAATGCACTACGGGCCAATAAGGACTTTTTACACATTATTTGTAACATTACGGTTATGATTATACCGAATAATCCCTTGTCATAATCATACCAAGTCCATCTATGCACTATAGACCACAGATGACTTTCAACAAAATATAAACATGAGGATGATGACAATGATATAAGAATTCAATAAAACAAGTTCAAGAATTAATTTATCTAGAAACTGATAACGTCCAAATTGTCAACATGATACTGCTTTGTAGAGTAAAATTCAAGAATGCTCAGAAGAATATTTCCATAAAAAGATACTGGATGAAGCGCAAATATCAAGGATATTCCACTAATTTCATGGAGTATAGAAGTCAAAGTTTTAACCAACTGAGTATAATAAAGAATGGAATAACAAAAAAAATCACCATGCATGCGATAGACCGCACAAGCAGGTTATTCCAACAGAATAATAAATAACGGAACCAGGTCCGGCGTAAAATGCACAGACAGGATATTCCAACAGAATAATAAAGAATGGAACCAGGTCTGGCGTAAAACGCACCGACAGGATATTCCAAGAGAATAATAAATAACGGAACCAGGTCCGGCATAAAACGCACAGACAGGATATTCCAACAGAATAATAAATAAAGGAACTAGGTCCAGCGTAAAATGCACAGACAGGATATTCCAACAAAATAATAAAGAATGGAATATTAGAAGAATTTCACCATATGCAGTACTTTGCATAGACAGGTTATTCCAACATAATAATAAAGAATGGAATAACAGTAGAATTTCACCAAGTACAGGGTAGCCCGCGTATACAGGTTATTCCAACAGAATAATGAACTTCATTTTACCCTTTTACAATAACAGACCATTTTACCTGAAATAACCCGGGTCAAATCCCGAATTCGGAACAAATCTTGGGTCAAATCCCAAGTATGAATCGAATCAAATTCATCAAAATAAAGCATCAAACTAATGGCCCAACAGTATCTTCTTGGATCATCTTAGCCCACCACTGGCTCCCAACAAGTCATGACTTGAAGGTACTATTGGTAATAACTTATTTTCTTATATACAGACAAATTTTTTCCCTATCTTTCGATGTGGGACTGGGGTGTTACAAACTCCCCACTTAAATTTCTAACGTCCCCGTCAAAACCGATCACATACACGGCCCAAAGATTCTTGCCTCTCTAGCCATTGTGGGATAATACCGGATGGCTTCGTGTCCCCACCTCCGGACCTCCAACTCTCCATTGTGGGATAATACCACCAGCCTTCGTGTTCCCACCTCCGGCAACCCGATCGGATGATACGACCTGAGCTTTCGAGAGGCGGCTCTGATACCATATAAAACAACCCGGGTCAAATCGAGTCCGGAACAAATCTCGGGTCAAATCCATCAAAATAAGGCTTCAAACTACTAGCCCAATAGTATCTTCTTGGGTCATCTTAGCCCACCACAGGCTCCCAAAAGGTCATGACTTGATGGTACTATTGGTAGTAACTTATTTCCTTATATGTAGACAAATTTTTTCCCTATCTTTCGATGTGGAACTGGGGTGTTACATTACCCTTTTTCAATTGAGGATATATGTCCTGCAGTTTCTACATAAAGAAAAATTAATAACATAATACGTGGCGTAAGTGAGTATGCATAAATATATCAAACCCACAAAAGTAATAACCTTTTCTATCAGTGGAACAAATAACAGAACAAAAGCACAGCTTCGCTCAAATTCATATTTGGAACATAAACAAATAACAAATACTATATCATATCAAATATATAAATACAAAAACATATAATATCATAAACCCACAAATATAACTCGATAAAGTCTAGTCTAATCCGGTTCATAAACCTTTAAAATTTCACACCCATAATATATAAACCACAACCACAAAGACATAAGATAAAGTACCAATCCAAACGAAAATCGATCAGAATGACTATAAACAATAGATCAGAATGATTATAAAAAATAGATTAAAATCTTATCGAAACTAGAGAAGAAAAATACCTGAGACGAAGAGAATAGAGTAGGGTTTTAGGGGAGAGGAGGAAATATGAAGGTAATGCCACTATTTCTCTTTCTACATCATAAAAGATCTCTAGCGGATTTTATAGCTGACCGGGACATGTTTTGTTCCTCTGTGGTTGCGTTTTGGGTGGAATTGCTACGCTTAATTCGTTGTACATTTGACTACTATATTAATTTTATTTTACTTTTTTGGGAAAGAAGGGCAATTTCGACTAGAGCAAATATTTATTTTTATTCACGGGTGTAAAATACTTTACGTAGTAAATCATTTTAAATTAATTATTTTTAGTATTTAAATTATTTAAGTTTTTGTGGGCAAGGAAATTGCGCTTTGCAAGTTATGATTTCGTGTTGACTGAGGAGGAGAGAAATCCATGAAGAACGTGAAATTGATTGAAGAAGGGAGAACGACAGGTGGGCGATTACTTTAATGATGCGTGGCAGAACTCCTAGAATCTAGAAACCGTGTTAGGGTTATTGGGATTCCAAGAGCCTTCTTCTTGAGTCCTTCGAGTTGAGAGAATGTCCAAACCCTTTAGTGCTTTTAAGTGGAATATCCAAGCCTTAAGCTACTAAAAGAGTTCTCCTCCTTCCTAGAATGAAAGGGGTATTTATAGAGTTTCCTAGAATTAAGTAATCACATGTTAGGCACATATTTTTAGAGAAATTCCAGAAATACACTTTACTCATTAGAATAATGTCCATATTGTCATGTCCTTCTAGCCACCAATCCAATCCCTCAACCAATTCCCAAAGCGAGCCACCTCCATGAGTCTTCTGCCTCGGGACACGTGGAGGCTTCTCCCGGGTCTAGCACATTTATTTCTAACTTTTCCATCTTCGTTTGATTAGGTTATTCAAACCCTACTCTCCATATTTAATGAGGTTGTGGAATCCTAATTTTGCATTTAATTTAATTAGGTCATGTGAACCCTAATTTTGCATTTGAGCCCACATTTGCCCCCTGCGCGAGAGTCGCATTCTCAAATAGACGATCATGCAAGAATTCTTCAAGCCTTTGCACGATTTTGCGAGACTTCACTTTTCAGGTCTTGAAGACCATGGTCCTAGTAGAGGGAACCCCTAAGTAGCCAAACCCTTAGGGTTAAACCCTAAGGAGAAAAAACCTAGCAGGACTCTTCCTTGGACAAATTGGTAAATCCTCCAAAAATCTTTCCATATCTTGCCCGCAATATTTGTTTCCTTATTTTTTCTGGAAATTGAAACAGGAAATATCATCAAATATCACCAAGTAAAAAAAATCTTTATTTTTCTACACAAAATCTTTCCTTTTCATCAAATTAAATAAAATCTTAATTTTATTTTGGAAATAAAATCAAATCTTTCTTTATTTTGGAAATAAACCAAATCTTTCTTTATTTGATATATATATATATATAAGCCATTTTCGAAAATTACCCCTTCTTAGGAATAAAATCAAACTTTAATTTTATTCTTTTCGAAAAATAAACTTTTTACTTATCTTATTTTGGAGAAGTAAGGAGACGATATTCATAATCCATGGCTGCATGTCTTGCTTCTGATTAGGTAGGTGTTACTTGCATGCATATGTCCAATAATTGAGATTTTAAACTTCAATTAGGATTATCTCATAATCACTAGGAGCCACGAACACACGTGTATTCATCACAGTTGCAGCCACATTAACAAGTCTCACCACAAGGGACATCCTTGCGATATCTGACACCAGGTAATTGTAGACCATTAGGGGTGCAACCTTTATTGGAGTCTTTGTTAGCCAATTTCTCATAATTGTTTCATCTATATATTTTCAGGTAATTGTAGACTTTCTTCTATTTTCTGAGCCCCATCACCTTGATCATATCTTGGTTTTTTCCCTCGAAATTCCTTAGAAAAATGCTATAATTTTCGCGGTGAAGGAGCATTCATCCCAAGCGGTTGATTGGTAGAGCAACAGGACGTCAAAGGTATGAAGGAATAGCCCCTAGGTGTCTGATCCCTATAGGAGCCGAACCCTATAGGTTTTTTTAAAGGGTGAAAGGAACGCCCCTAGGTGGCTGAACCCTATAGGGAGCCGAACCCTATAGGGAGCCGAATCCTATATAATAATATTTTTTTAGGACTCCCCAATCTTTCTTTTGTCTTTCGAGCCCCATTACCTTGATTACATCTTGGTTTTTTCCCCTCAGATAATAAAGAAAGATTTGACATTTTTCGACGAAAACGTAAAATGAGAAAAAATGATCTGCTTGCATGCGGCAAAACCACCCCATTTGACCGAGCCATAGGGGGCGAACCCTAGGGGGCCGAACCCTAGGGGGCGATCAATGTTTAGGTGAAAATAAAGTTTGGAAGGAGCAGTTACTATTTGGATCGTAACTTTTGATCCGTTAGGATTTTCGGGACCCGTAATATATCAAAACAAAGCTAGCAACGAGCCCTGCAAACAATATGTCCTTTGGCCATGACATATGTTGTTATAAGTCCAAAAAAGGTTCCGAAGGATGCCTTTTGGATGTCCAAAGTTTTTCCATAAAATTTTAGGAATTTTTTCTTGCATAAATGTAATCCCTAACTTTTTCAGACATTGTTTCTTCTTCTTTTCAGGTGTTTTGAAGCTTAACTCTCGGACTTTCCTCTTTGCCATGGTGAGTACTTCAAGCTCAAATACTTTACTTGACATCCTTTCTTTGCTTTCTTTATAATTGTTATAATGAATTTCCCCTTGTTTGTAGGCCCTTTCACCTAAATGCTCTGCAGAACCAAGAACTACCAAGGAGTCCCCATTCATCATCGATTGGGGGAGAGCTCCCTTCTTTGGTCCTTCTGAAATCTTTTGGGATATAGTTAAAGATTATGACCGTATAACTTTTCCTCCACCAGAGAAAGAAGGCTTGTTTCTGTATGCCCCAACTTCTGGAGGTTGGTATGACTTCCCGCATGCTGATTGCATTCCCCTCATATGCATAGAGAAACAAGAGTTCCCCTTCAATACCCTTTGCTTTATGTCAGATTCATCTGGTCGCATTTAAGGATGGCAGGATTGGATCAATGAGATCCTTGGAAACGCTGAATATGTGGAAATACTCAAGAATGCGAGCATCTTTTGTTGTGTTCAACTGTGTAGAGACCTACGTATCCACCAGGACCATAACGCTCTTACTGTGTTGATCTCACGATGGTGTTCCTCTACTTTCACATTCATCACTGCCTGAGGGGAATTCACCCCTACTCCAGAGGATGTCTATGCACTCTATTAGTAAATTCTCTTCTTTTATTCCTTTCATTCATTCTCATTTTTCTGAAATATATATATTTGTTTTGAATTACATCTTGTAGCCTTCCTATTGTTGCTTCAAACTTCTGCGGTCCCTCTAACATGTCCACTAGAGATGACAACCGTGTTGCCTACTTGACGGAGGCCTTCAAGCAATCTTCCCACTTCATCTCCCGCTTCAAGGGCGATACACTCCTTCCGAACTTCAAGACCTTAAGTCGGCAGAAAAATTCTTGGTTATCCTGGGTTCGCTACTTCTTCCGTGACTATAAGACCAACCAGTGGGATAGCTCTATTCATGACAAATCTGTTCTTACCTTCCGTGAAGAAACTTGTCCCTTTACTCTGGCGGCTTATCTAGTTATGTGGTTGTACCGCTTCCTCTTCCCTGGGTCTCCCATAGATGGTCCTTCTGCCCGTATGTTTATCTTGGCAGCATTGTTATCCCGGGGCTCAAAGATTCCCCTTGTTTCTCTCTTCCTAGGGACCTTATATCGTCGCCTAGACGAAACAGCCCTTG
The DNA here is from genome assembly GCA_020205505.1 of Panax japonicus. Taxonomy (NCBI): domain Eukaryota; kingdom Viridiplantae; phylum Streptophyta; class Magnoliopsida; order Apiales; family Araliaceae; genus Panax; species Panax japonicus. Next base: position 44,072,908 of record CM035104.1, on the reverse strand, counting down.
CCATGAAAGAATCCGTTGGGAGGTAATCACTTTCATATTTTTTTTATTAATTATCTTTCAAACTGTGCTTCTTTTCCTTTAACCTTTTTCTTATTATATTATTTTTTTATTTACCCAGGTATGATGTCAATTGCTTCATTGCATGCTCCTTCCTTCAGATCTTTCTTTTCGAATGCTTTTCGGGCTATTCCAATCTTGAGCATCTTTCTAAGAAGAAGAAGAAGTCTCCTTCTTTTCCATCACTCAACATCATTCCTCGTATGCACATTGGATTGATCATCGATCTAGTCCTGACAGTACGGATTTACGGCTTTTCCTTCATGATTATTCATGCTTCATTGCTCGTCCCTATACCATTGTTTTGTGGGGTTGCGGTCATCTACCTCATTTTACAAGCGTAAATTTCGTACCTACTCAAGCCTCAACATAACCAGCTTGAGTGGTTCTACACTGTCTTGGTTCATTTTTCTTCGATCGACAGAGCTTCCCTATTTTCTTGAGAATAATAGTTTTGGCACTGTACTGTATTCTCCTCATAGGGTCATGAGACAATTCGGATATGATCAGGAACGCCCTTTTGGTCACACCTACAGGAGGAATTATGAGGCTGCTCTTCTTAATTTTGTCTCTATCTCCCCCTCTTTTACATGGGCATTTTCGAGGCTACCAAGTGATCCTTATAGATCCCTTCCTTTTGTCATACCAGATGATTCCTGGAGCGGGCGATATACTACTGGTGAACGTAATTATTGGCAGGTCAATCTTAAAAGATGGGAGGATGATACCTTGATTTTTTTCATTGCCAGTTTTTATTCCGAAATGTCTCCAATGGGGTCGACTTCTATGCTCTCCCAAGCCCAATGTTCGCTCAGCACTTTGGCCATCCAGTAGCCAGTTGGCTGAGCGTGACATTTTGATGCCTAAGTCATCTCTCCGTCAGTTAGCAGATATTCATCTTCAAGATGATCCTGATACTCTTCCTTCACAGGCTCCCATTACTTCCAGGAGTCTTCCCCCATGGGCTGCGTTTTGGGTGTCTTATCTAGATCCTCCCCAGGGATCCTCTGATGTCGAGGAGATGAGAGTTACTCGTTCTAAAATAAAAGCAGCTACTACTGCTGATTCTGGGATATCTCCCCCTATTGCTTCTGTCATGGTTCCAATCAGTCGTCCTCCTATCAAGCTTATCATAAAGCCTACAAAACGCCCCCTTGATAATGTTGATCCTAGTATCCCGACAGCCGAGGATCAGATCAAGAAGCACCGTAGAAATTTGGTAATTTTGTCGTACTATTCTCATTTTTCTTTCATCCCTTGTATTATTGCTTTCACATATCATTGAGTAATTTTTTCCTTTATTTTTTAGGTTACCGTGGTCGATGAAGATGATGATGACATTTCTCTTGGGTTTATGTATGGTACTTCAAATGAGGCTTCGGCGGCGGCTTCCACTAGTCGTGAGCCTCTCCAACCTATCCTTGTTGATATTGAGTCATCTACTCCACGCGATGATTGTGTTAGCCTTGATGTTAATGATACTTTATCCGATGTGAGCTCGAGTCTTGCTGTGGGTGATACATCAATTTCTTCAAACCTTCCCATGCTTGCTCCTCATGATGAGTCTGAAGATGTTGATGAGACTCTTACTTCCCCGAGGGAGAATCATTCTGAAAATATTGGTTATGTTCATCCTCCCCAGAAGGATTCTACCGAGTTGGTGATTCCTCGGGAGGGCATTGTTGATTGTATTTTGGGTGGGTTGAATGACATTCCCCTTTCTGTGTCATCTCCTGACTCTTTTTACATTGACTATATTGTGAGTATCCTTCTTTAATCAACATATGATTTGTCTTGAATTTAATTTCTTTTTTTTAATATATTGTGTTTTGACATTTTGTTTTCAGAGAGAGAAGATGAAAGATTTGCCTTTGCCTATTGAGGCACTCGCTTTATTTGATAAAATATATTATTTCTTTCTTATTATTCCTACGCATGCCATCCTTGAATCCACCAATTCTGAAAATTTTCAGCAGCCCATGTGCATTCAACACCAACCAAAAAGTGGGTCCCATCCATAATTTAATAAAAATTATTTTATTTTCTGAAACTTCAACAATTCATAGAAAATTGCCCGGTTATCAGAAAAATAAAAATTTTATGTCCATTCTGCCTGAAATCGAATTCTCTACAACTTTGTAGCTTTGAGGTTTTCCAAATTTTAAACATAAATATCCGAAATCCACAAACAGGATGATTTTTAATACCTCTACACCGACAAAATACTGATAAAACACCTCAGCATTAATTCCTTCATTTTTATCCACATAAAAATAAATATATCCATCATTTATATCCACATAAAATAAAAATTTCCTTATCATATAAATCAATAATTAATTATTCACAAATAATATTACAGAATCACAATTATGACAACCAGACCGTTCCAGGAAAGAGGGGGCTTTCCAATAAGAATTTTTCCTTACTGGCGCACAATTAGGTGACCAAACCTCTCCTTGACAGAACTTTCTAGACATTGCCAATAATGCTATCTAATAATATTATTCAAATAATATGAATTATTGATCTGATAATGGGAAATATTGTGCAGTGATAATTATTGAAACAACAATAATATAAAATATCAACGCAACAATTATTAAATCAATAAAATAAAATATTGAACAGTAATTACTGTAATAATTATTGAGTAGTGCATTCTTACGTAAGAATTAATAATTCAAAAATACTGTGCATCCACGCGTATTACTGTATTTTAACCACCGGGTATTCCAACAGTGTTAACAGAAACAACTACGCCGTTATTTATAAAAAACTCAAACTTGTCATTTTCTTCATGCGACAATTATTCTGTTATAGGGCCCACAAATGACTGCGCCGTCGTACGAATATTCCCAGACAATAAGAATATTTCACGACCAAACGAATATTCCCCGACAACAATGATTATTTAATAACCACTTGCTTATTTTGCAAAATTTGCACATTTCACCCATAACCAAAATATTATATCAATTTAACACCTTATTATTCACAATAATAATTAGAGAAAATTCGATTTAATTTATAATAAGTTGGGGTCTTACAAATATCATAACTAAAGACAATTAAATTATCGATAGCTTACATTAATAATAAATCAGAGATTTAGAACATATGGTAGATGATAAAACTTTTCAACCATAGTTGCAGCGGAACGAGCAATCCATTAGAAGAGTCAAATAGACCATCAGGTCTATTATCTTCTCCATGTTAAAAGTCCACCAATAATGTTTTATCCCTGTAGCATTAATCAACAATTCCTATCCACAATCATATTAATAACTCATAATCATAATTATGATTCTGAATTCCCTTTTTGCACCCAAGACGAAGATAATTCTCATCACCTATCTTCACCTGAAATATCACAAATCATGGTTATACCAAATCATAATTCCTGTTCATAATCATACTAATAAATTCATCTTTTAACTACTGCCAAAGATATACAGTTGTAAAACCAATAATGCTGAGACTCAGCTTAATAAATAATCCACATCATCGAATCACCCCTGCACTACGGCTAAGGATATTCTTTAATATCACATCCATGAATTATCCATGCACTACGGCCAAGGATATTCATTATTATCACATCTAGGAATTAATATTTCATTGCTGAGACTTAGCTCAATAATTAATCCACATCATCGAATTATCCCTGCACTACAGGCTAAGGATATTCTTTAGTATCACGACCACGAATTATCCATGCACTACGGGCCAAAGATAATCGTGTTTTCATCAACGGTTCTGATCATGCCATAAAATAATTCATCTTTGCACCCTTGGCCGAAGAGAATCCATAGCCATAATCATACCAAAAACTGTCAATCAATGCACTAAGGGCTAATGAAGACTTTTTCATTAGTATCACAACCACAAATTATCCATGAACGAATGATCACTTATTTGCTAGGAATGAATCATCTCCCCATATTGGTCCAATCTATGTCATGGATTGGACTCGTATGGGAAGATGATTCATTCTTTGTTGAGAAGTGATCGTTCGTTCATTTAAAGAGTTGCTTAACCTGAAACTGTGTTCAATAGCTTAATGGAACTCCTTCGAGATGTTGTCATCTGTTATGATGGAACAGTGAGGAATGTATGCAGTAATTCAATTAACTTTATTATTCGAGTATATGACACAAATAGGAACTACGACCCTTTTTTTTTGCCCGATTGCCGACTCAAGTAGTCTCTATAGATTCCAAATAACAATTCTCATATACTTAGTACCACTTACTTAGTTTATCATCATTGGCAAAATAAACTAAGTAGCATTTGTTTAGTTTATCACAATTTTCAATAAACTTAAAAACTCGTTTGACATTCACTCAGTAGGAGTGAATATCGAACAGTCCTCAGTTTGGAACTGTTATTGGATGTTATGTCTCTCACTTAAGCCGATGTCAATACGAAATAGTACGTTTTTGTTATTTTGAGGATTTTTTGACTGTTATCTCTATATGTTCTCCGAGTGCATTGAGAGAAGATTAAGTTATCTTAGTCTATTTCGTGTGCTTGGAGACCATGGGGAGATACTGCCGAAATTTTATTAAAACTCATGAAACGTACTCATTATGTTTGCACTAGTGACGAGACGCATCCAATAACGGGATAGAAGCCTTTTCCATGTCCTGTAGAGTGGAGATACTAGGTAAATATAGTTCATGCATAAATATCCAAATTAACTGAATCCATCTTCTGTGTAGTTAAAAATGTCAGCAGACCGGAGTTGGATGTTCCTTAGGATACCTAGTGATGGGAGGGGATTAGTCGCAGCTTATCGTGTCAGGGTGTCAGATTTCTTGAACAAAGCACTAGAACATACGGATGATCCGAACGGGAAGATGCGATGCCCGTGTGTCAAGTGTAAATGTGACGCCCCCAAAACAGGTATACATCACCCATCTTGAGTCGCCAGATACTAGGTACTGAATACAAATACAACTGAATTATACAACAGTCGTGTAAAATACGACAAAAACATAGGATGTGAGTTTTAATACAAATATTGTCATCTAGACAATATCCACACTCAATGGAGTCCTTATTACATTTATTATCACACTATTTCACAGAATAGTGAGGACTACTAATGCACCATCTAGGACCATCACTCTGTTCCCTGACTAGTCCCAGCTACGTTCTCATTTCCTGAAGAGAATAGTGAAAGAAAGGGTGAGCTCAACTAGTCCAGTAAGAATTATTATGACTAAGATAATGCAGAATAAATTATCATTAACCTTCAACAGCATAACAACTAATAGAATATAATAGACAACAAGTTTTAGATCAAAAACTGCAGTGGAATAAGCAATCCATTAGAAGAGTCAAGTAAAGTATAAAATCTACTATCTTCTATGATTTAAAAAGTTTTTCATCAACTTTATCGCTGAGACTCAGCTTAATATCGAATCATCCCTGCTCCACGGTCAAGGATATTCATGTAATCATCAATGGTCATGATTATACCGAAAAATCCCTGGTCATAATCATACCAAGTCCATCCATGCATGTAAGCCAAAGATGACTTTCATCGCAATATAAGCATGAGGATGATGATAATTCAATAAAACAAATTCAAGAATAAATTTTAAAGATTTATAAGTTAATTTATCCTGAACTCAATAACGTCCAAATTGTCAATATGGTACTGCTTTGTGAAGTAAAATTCAAGAATGCTCAGAAGAATATTTTCATGAAAAGATGCTAGATGAAGCGCAAATATCAATGATATTCCACTAATTTCATGGAATATAGAGGCCAAAACTTTAGCTAACTGAGTATAATAGAATATATGAAACCGCAAATAGATTTTCGCCGCCATGCTGTAATCCGAGTAGACAGATTATTCCAACAGAATAATAAAGAAATGGAATAATAGAAGAATTCACCAGGCGTGCGATAAACCACACAAGCAGGTTATTCCAACAAAATAATAAATAACGGAACCAGGCCATGCGTAATCCACACAGACAGGATATTCCAACAAAATAATAAAGAATGGAACCAGGTCATGCGTATTACGCACAGACATGATATTCCAACAGAATAATAAACAATGGAACCAGGTCATGCGTAATCTACACAGACAGGATGTTCCAACAGAATAATAAAGAATGGAATAACAATAGAATTCACCAGGCATGCGATAGACCGCACAGATAAGTTATTCTAATAGAATAATAAAGAATAGAATAACAGAAGAATTTCACCATGTATGCGGTACTTCGCATAGACAGGTTATTCCAACATAATAATAAAGAATGGAATAACAGAAGAATTTCACCATGTATGCGGTACTTCGCATACACAGGTTATTCCAACATAATGATAAAGAATGGAATAACAGAAGTTCTCTTTATGAAGACGAAAGAAATAATACCCCTTACGAGTACAACAAATAATATCCCTTACCTTAGAAGAAACTGGATATATGAGTAGTGAAGTAGCAGAATACTTTTCTTCTTTCTCTCTATAGTTTCTCTTTCTAGAGTTTCAGTGAATTCGTAAGAAATAATGAAGGAATGAGCTTCTATTTATAGGAGAATGGACTGAATAATAACTAATTCATGAACGGTCCAAATTGATTTACTATTAAGTATTAATAAAATATTCTAATAAAACAAAATCTTTTAAATAAAATATAATATATATACTATTTATAATCTAATAAATCGAATAACTTTATAAAAGTATTCTGTTTTATATAAAAAAAATTTACTATGCAAACATTATTCAGGCACTATGTAAACACTATGTATAATAGAATATCATATATTCTATTTATAGTCTAATAAAATAAATAACTTTATAAAAGTATTATGTTTTATATAAAAAGATTTTACTATGCAAACACTATACAGACACTATGCATAATAAAATATCATATATTCTTTTTATAGTCTAATAAAACAAATACCTTTATAAAAGTATTATGTTTTAAATAAAAAGTTTTCTGTTTTATTACATTTATATTAATAATAAAACAAAACTTATCACCTTTATTATAATTCAGAATATTAATCAATCAGGTCGTTCCCTAGAAAGAGGGGGCTTTCCAATAAGGATTTCTCCCTATTGGCGCGCAATTGGGTGACCAAACCTCTCCTTGGCAGAACTTCTAGACATCGTTAATATTGCAAATAATAATATTAATAAATTTGTTATCTCAATTATTGATTTAATAATATATAAAATATTGACAATAATTGAATCAAATAACGTGAGATACTATGCAGTAATTACTGTAGCAATAATTGAACAAAACTGAGTGACTTCTCACGTAAGCATCAATAATCAATACCGTGTGCTACTATGCAACCACGCGTATTACTATACTTTTAACATTGGGTGTTTCAACAGTTAACAGTAAAGCTTCTGCCGTTATTTTCATAAAATATTTTTGTCATTTTCTTAATTCGACAATAATTCTATTGTGGGGTCCACCAATGATTGTGCCGTTGTACGAATATTCCCTATTAAAATGAATATTCCCCGACCAATCAAATATTATATAACAACTTGTGTACTTTGCAAAATTTATAAATATTACCCATAACTATAACATTATATCAAATTCATTCCATAATATTCAAAAAAAATATTTCGAGAAAAATTATTCTTTATTCATAAAAGTTGGGATTTTACAAATAAAAACCTGATTTGGAAGAAAGTCGACGAGATTAAATTCGACTTATTTTCTCGTGGATGGGTACTTCGTATGGACTCATCATGGGGAATCAGAAGTGACTGAAAATATTGTGGAACGACCAATTCCACGGGATTCATACGTCAAAAACTATGATCCAATTGAGATGTTGGTCGATGCTTATGGCCCTACTAATTTTGACTGGGCTTAAATTGAACCTTCTTTAAGCAGTGCGAAGCAAGTGCCAAATGATACAGCTGCTGCCTTTTACAAGTTTTTATCTGCTTCTGGGGTCGCGTTGTATTTGGGAAATGATACGGACACCAAGCTTTCTGCAGTGACGAAGCTCTTACACTTCAAGAATGAGCACGACTGTAGTGAGAGAGGTTTCAACAATTTGCTTGCTATATAGGGTATCAGAAAATTGATGTTTGTGAGCAGGATTGCATGTTATACTATGGGGAGGACAGAGATAAGGGACAATGTGATATATGCAGTTTACCGCGCTACAAGGTTACAAAACATGGGAGGGAAGGAGAAACATGTTCCCAGGAAAATCTTACGGTACTTTCCACTTGCGTCGAGACTTCAGCGGCTATTCATGTCGTCTTATACGGCTCAACATATGAGTTGGCATCGAACAAGGGATGTCGTGCCTGGTCAGCTGACTCACCCAGCGGATGGAGATGAATGGAAGAGATTTGATGCAAATTATCCTGAGTTTGTGGAAGAAGTTAGGAATGTTAGGCTTGGCATGTCTACTGATGGATTTTGCCCTTTTAATAATTTTACCCAGCCATACTCACTTTGGCCAGCCATTATGGTCGCTTATAATCTTCCACCGGCAATGTGCATGAGGGATCCGTATTTGTTTTTGACTTTACTCATTCTGGGGGATAAAAGTCATACAAAAGACCTTAATGTGTACCTTCGACCGTTAGTGGATGAACTAAAGATGTTGTGGGAGACAGGGGTCCAGACGTATGATAAATCGATATGCGAGAATTTTGTGATGAAGGCAGCCATGTTATGGACTATCACAAACTTTTCGGCTCTTGGGATGGTTAGTGGTTGGTCAACTCACGGGAAACTGTCATGTCCAGTGTGTATGGGGGATGTGCAAGGCAACCAGTTGCAGCATGGACGGAAATGTAGTTTCTTTAGAACTGCTCATAGATTCTTGCCTCTTGATCATAATTACAGAAAGATGTCTGCACAGTTCTACAGAAAGATAGAGAAGAAGGGGTTTGTTGGTCGGCTGTCGGGCAGTGAGCTCTTGGGTTGGTTGAACCAACATGATTTTCCTTTGCCGGGGAAGGAACACAGTAAATTGAGAGCAGCCGGGTACGGGAAGACTCATAATTGGACACACTTGCCTATATGGTTTGAGTTGCCGTAATGGGGCACACTTTCTGTAAGACCACAACTTTTTAAAATAAAGATGAATTTTCTATAAATATCATTTTTGAATATTGTGGAATGAATTTGATATAATGTTATAGTTATGGGTAATATTTATAAATTTTGCAAAGTACAAAAGTTGTTATATAATATTCGATTGGTCGGGGAATATTCGTTTTAACAGGGAATATTCGTACAACGGCACAATCATTGGTGGACCTCACAACGGAATTATTGTCTGATTGAGAAAACGATAAAAATACTTTATGAAAATAACAGCGGAAGTTTTACCGTTAACTGTTGAAACACCCGGTGTTAAAAGTACAGTAATATGCATAGTTGCATAGTAGCACACGATATTGATTATTGATGCTTATGTGATAAGTCACTCAGTTTTGTTTTATTGGTATTATTAATGTAATAAAACAGAAAAGCTTTTTATATAAAACAGAATACTTTTATAAAGTTATTCGTTTTATTAGACTAATAGTAAAATCTTTTTATATAAAACAGAATACTTTTATAAAGTTATCTATTTTATTAGACAATAATTAAAATATATTATATTTTATTATGCATAGTATTTGCAGAGTGCCTGCATAGTATTTGCATAGTAAAATCTTTTTATAAAGTTATTCATTTTATTAGATTATAAATAGAATATATTATATTTTATTTAAAATATTTTGCTTTAAATATGGACCGTCAGATTAAAGTAAATCAATATGGACCATTCATAAGTTAGTTACTATGCAATCCATTTTTCTATATATAGAAGCTCATTCCTTCATTATTTTTTACGAATTCACTGAAACTCTAGAGAGAGAAATTATAGAGAAGCTATAGAAAAGTATTTTGCTCATTCCCTACTCTTATATTCAGTTTATTTTACGGTAAGGAATATTATTTATTTTGTATTCATGAAGAGAACTTCTGTTATTCCATTCTTTATTATTCTGCTGGAATAACCAGTATACGCGTACTACCCTATACTTGGTGACATTTTTCTATTATTTTGTCTTTATTATTATTCTATTGGAACATCCTGTCTGTGCGTTTTACACCGGACCTGGTTCCGTCTTTATTATTATTCTGTTGGGACATCCTGTCTGTGCGTTTTACGCTGGACCTGGTTCTGCCTTTATTATTATTCTGTTGGGACATCATGTCTGTGCGTTTACGCCGGACCTGGTTCCATCTTTATTATTATTCTGTTGGAATATCCTGTCTGTGCGTTTACGCCGGACCTGGTTTCGTCTGTATTATTCTGTTGGAACATCCTGTCGGTGCGATTTTCGCCTAACCTGGTTCCGTTACTTATTATTCTGTTGGAATAACCTGTCTGTGCGAAGTACCGCATGCATGGTGATTTCTTTTGTTATTCCATTCGTTATTATACTCAGTTGGTTAAAATTTTGACTTCTATACTCCATGAAATTAGTGGAATATCCTTGATATTTGCGCTTCATCCAGTATCTTTTCATGGAAATATTCTTCTGAGCATTCTTGAATTTTACTCTACAAAGCAGTATTATGTTGACAATTTGGACGTTATTAGTTCCTAGATAAATTAATTCTTGAACTTGTTTTATTGAATTCTTATATCATTTTCATCATCCTCATGTTTATATTATGTTGAAAGTCATCTGTGGTATGTAGTGCATAGATGGATTTGGTATGATTATGACCAAGGATTATTCAGTGTAATCATGACCGTAATGTTACAAATGATGTGGAAAAGTCCTCATTGGCCCGTAGTTCATTGATGGACAGTTGTTGGCATGATCATGACCATTAATGAATACACAAATATTCTTGGCCCATAGAGCATGGATAATTGTGGTCGTGATACTAAAGAATATCCTTGGTCGTAATGCAGGGGTGATTCGATGATGTAGATTATTTATTAAGCTGAGTCTCAGCGATAAAAGTCATGAAAAACCTTTTAAATCATAGAAGATAGTAGATTTTATTCTCTACTTGACTCTTCTAATGGATTGCTTGTTCCGCTACAGTTAAACTTGATGTTTGTTATATTTTATCAGTTTAACACTGTTGAAGGCTAATGATATTTTATTCTGCATTATCTTAGTCATAATATTTCTTACTGGGCTAGTTGAGCTCACCCTTTCTTTCACTATTCTCTTCAAGAAATGAGAATATAACTGGGACGAGTCGGGGAACAGAGTGATGGACCAGATGATAGTATTAGTAGTCCTCACTATTCTATTAAATAGTGTGATAATAAATGTAATGAGTACTTATTCTGAGAGTGGATATTATCTAGAAGACAGTATTTGTATTAAAACTCACAACTCTCTTGTTGTATATTAAAGATTGTATTTGTATTCTGTACCATGTATTTGGCGACTCAGAATAGGTGATGTATACCTATTTTGGGGGCGTCACACTTTCAGATCGTCATTGTATAGATGCCATGCATACCGAAAATAATGTTTTTGAGAACTTGTTTTACACCGTGTTAGATGTGAGTGGTAAAACCAAAGACAATGACAATGCTTGAAAAGATTTGGAGGCATTGAACATTAAGCTAGAATTGTGGCTTCGCCCTAATACTACGAAACCTAAAGCTCTATTTTATCTTCTTAAGCAACAAGTTGAAGACGTGTGTAAGTGGGTTAATGGGTTAAAGCTCCCAGATAGATATGCGTCGAATATAACACGTTGTTGTAAGGTTGAGCAATTAAAATTTCTGGATTCAAGAGTCAAGATTGTCATGTATTCATGCAGAAGTTGATCCCAATTGCATTTTATGAGATGTTACCCAGAAAAGTTCTAGATGCATTGACCGAACTTTCAAATTTCTTTCGAGATATTTGCTCAACTGTAATCAAGTACAGTGATGTCGAGCAGATGGAGAAGAATATTGTGTTTACCCTTTGCAAGCTCAAAATGATCTTCCCTCCAGGATTCTTTGACTCGATGGAACATCTGCCTTTCATCTAGCATATGAATTCAAACTTGGAGAACCGGTGCAATATCGGTGGATGTATCCTTTTGAGAGGTAATATAAATTGCTAATTGCTCTATCATGCTCATATTAATAATACTTTAATTTGTCGGTATATTTATCTTAGATATATACGTCGATTAAAACAAAAGGTCAAGAACAAAGCTCGTGTCGAGGGTTCTATTGATAAACGCTATACAGAGGAAGAGCTTGTCAACTTCTGCTCATTGTATTCTGAAGATGTTGTCTCAACGAAGCACAGCCGTTTAGGAAGGAATGAGATTGTTGGTCCAATGACTCATGCTGATGATAAGTTAGCTGTATTCACATATCCGGCTAAACCATTTCGCCATGAGACGCTGACTTACTTAAGCGATAATGAGTTGAAGATTGTATTTACATACGTGCTTCTAAATATGCCCGAAGTATCATCATACATCACGTAAGTCTCAGTTTATTTGCGGTATTTAGTACAATTTACAAGTGTAGTCATCTATATATGTTAAAGACATTTTTCTAATTTCGCAGTTCATTCAAAGAATAAGTGTATGCTGCTAACCCAACTTTTACTGCAGCAGAATTGGAGACATTCACTACAGCTAATTTCCAACAGTGGTTTAAGAAAAGGGTTGAAGCGAAGAACAATTCTGAGCATTTTATAGATGTCATCCAAGGACCTTAAAAAGTTGTTAGTTCTTTTCGTGGTTGCATCGTGAATGGGTACAGATTTAGAGTAGATGACTTGAATGAACTCACATCAGTTAATTCTGGGGTTGTGGTGTTAGGAAGTTGCTACCAAGATTCTGAGTTCAATTACTATGGCTGTTTACAGGATGTGGTTGTGCTCAATTATCACGGGGGCAAAAAGGTAGTTACATTTAAGTGTAGCTGGTTTAATACTGAAAAGGGGGTTAAAGTTGATCGTAATAGAATCACAACCGTGGATATCAATTAAGTCGGTGTTACAGTCTCATGACGTGTTCGTGTTAGTAAGTCAAGCGACTCAAGTGTATTACGCTCCTAATGTCGTAAATACTCGAAGGCCCTGGTACACAGTAGTCACTACTAAAACACGTTCATTTAATACTGATAACATGTTTGGTATGGATGAGGTGTTGCAAGAAGATGTTAGCAACCCTTTGGCCGTAGTGTTCCATGCTGAAGATGTGGTGAGTACTGATGTCATTGACGTACCTGACGATGAGGATGTCGAGGCAAACGTACACATGAATGATTATGTAGTCGTTGAGGATGATAACGATGATGAAACAGATGTCGAAACTGAAGATGAGCAAGATACCGAATCCGAGAATGATATACACGTTGATTCTAATGGGTTTAATGGCGTACGTAATTGAAAATGAGCATTCATATTAATACATACCACATATTGTTAAACCTTAATATTCATAATCTACCAATTTTGTTATTGCAGTAGGATATTCAAGGCCAGACATAGCGGTGGAGCTCACCGAGGTGGTGGGCGATCTGGTACTGGAGACGGTAGCCACGATGGAGGCACTTCTTCAGGCACGAGTAAGTTATCTTCACTAGGATTTAAATATATCTCAAGCTACATTAGTTACAATGTTTATTGACTCAGTTAAATACAATTATTACAGATGCACCTCATCGACGACACCGAGGGATGAACCTCAGTATCTTTGGTAGTCCACCGGTAGTGCCACTTACAGTATCGGCGGATGTCGCTTTCCCAACAGTAAGTGTTAATATATTGGTAATATTAATTTCAAATATTGCAAAACATAATTCACATATTGTCATACTTTTTCTGTAGTACACTAGACCCGGTGGCTAAGCACACCCTACACACGATCTGTTTGACGCATCTCCCGAGAAGGTGCATGCGGTTCAGGCAGTATGCGCGGTACGATGACACTTTTATGCAGACCGTCTTGCGAGAGTTCCATATAAGTTAAGCATATTATATTAATTACTACATAGTTGTATTAGGATGCCTTCTTTAATTGTTCCTAATTTTAAATTAACTTTTGTTATAGGTTTATTATAGATCTGACCCGAGCATCTCTCAGTCAGCTGGAGACAATGTGATTGAGCATCATGTCGCTGTGAATTACTACGACTGGCTGTATGAGATGCGACAGAGGGCAGCCCTGACAGTTGAGGACCAGCCCGGGACCACCATCAGAGATCATCAGCCCCGCATAGTCTCTGATTTAGCCTGGGAGGCTATGTGTGCGCACTGGGAGGCTGATGACTTCAAGAAAAAATCTGAGCAAGCGAAAAAGAACCGTGGTTAGTTTCGGATAGTACACATCACGGTAAGTGCGTTGTATTTAGTTATTTAGACATCAAGTTCTCACAAAAATACTTAATACCTATTTTATGAATGTTTTTATTAGGCATTGGGTAGGACCTTGGGCCGAGATCCTACCATTCTAGAGCTTTGGGATCGAGCCCACACGCCTAAGGACGAGCGTGATTTGTCTCAAACAGCTTTAGATATACGGGTAAAACTCATCTTACTATTTATCTTTTAATAATATTCAATCGTAAATAAAATGATATAATTAATATACAAGAGCACATGTCGGACCATCTCATTCGAGCGCTGGCTTGGATGACGATATCTTTCGACGGCTGATAGGGGTCGTGTCGGATAGGTTCCGTACCGACTCGGTCTTTCGGCGTCAGCAATTGCCTTCCAGTTCTCGTCTTCACCAGATTGCTCAGGATATTATAGCAGGGGCCTCTGCAGAGAGTACGGGATTACCACGAGAGCAGTTCGACACTTGGAGAGCCAAGATGCTCCATATGGTGATTACCCTCTTGGAGGAGGCTTTTCGTCCGCCCCCACCTACTCAGGTATTCTTATTGTTTAAGTTTTTTTTAATTAAGGCTAGCTAGCTTGTTAATTCTCACATATATATTTATTGACTAATGATTTATATTTTTGATTCTATCAACAGGGTGGCGATGGCGAGCAGACTGACGATGACGAACGGGCGCACGACTTTGATTGCCATACACCAGAGCAGCGTCGTTCACCTCCGCCCGATGATTATACTTTTAGTAGTTTATAGTTCATTTGTATTCATGTTATTGTAGAACATCTGTATATATTGTAGTGTCTAATTACGTATGTACAAGTATTGTAGAACATTTGTATATATTGTAGTGTCTAATTGCATCTGTACAAGTATTGTAAATTATATTATTTATCATTTATGGAACATTAGCTTATATTTATAATTGGTTAACTTATATTTATGGAACATTAACTTATAATACGTTTTGGTGGATACTTGAATGTGAATGTGAATGATAATGAGTTGAAGATTACGTTTAGTGCTACGTTGCATATTTGAATGTGAGATACAGGTTTATATTACTGTGTATTGGGTTGTGACAGGTTATATGTACATTAATGAGTTTAAACACCTGGAAACTGAACTTTTAAAATCTGCATTAAAAAATAGTTAATTCCGACAGAATAAGGTATTGTCGACGGAACTTCCCTCGGATTTAACAAAAAATATTTTATAATAAATAACAAAATATTCTTATTTTCAGTCGGAAATATGTTAACTCCAACGGAATATTTTCGTCGGAACTAATATATCTTTGACACAAATTCCGTCGGAGTCAATAAGTAGGTATTTTTAATAAATACCGAATTATTTTAATTTTCAGTCGGAAATAAGATATTTCTGAGGGAATATGTCCGTCGGAAATAGGGTATATTATACTCGACAGAAAGTTCCGTCCTATATACTCAGTCGAAGATAGTCTATGTTTGACGCAAATTCGTCGGAGATAATTTCGTCGAAGATAATATATATCCGACGGAATTTTTAACAGATCTTACCTACGACGCGAATATATACGATCGAATTTCTGACAGATATTTACGTCGAAAATAACCTATTACCGACTGAATAGGCTTAGGTCCGATGGAATGTTCCGTCAGTATTAAGCTTTTTTCTTGTAGTGTTTAGTTTTGAAGTTTATATAAGTCATTTGTAGTTTATAAGTTTAGTTGTAGAACGTTGTATTATGGGTTGATTATGATATATATGTTGTTGCTAGTTGTTGGATGTAGTTGTAATATGGGTTGAATACTATTGTATGTATTGTTGTGATAAACAGGTTTTAGGTACAAAAATGTGGTTTAAAAACCTCGAAAATGCAAAAGCAAAAGAAACCTTTAAAAAAATCTAATTCCGACGCAATAACCTAAAACCAACGGAACTTCCGTTAGAAATAATATATTTAATTAATTTCATAAAATGCTATTTATATAAATAATTTATTTTGCAAAACTTATTTGCGACGGATTGGTAGTTAATTCCGACGGATATTCCCTCGGAATTAAAAAGTGCAACTCTTTGCATTTGTTCACGTGGCAAGATGTAGTCGACGAATTTTTTCAACGAGATAAATTCCGTCGATTATATTTTATTTCCGACGCACTTTCTGTCAGAAATAAATCCCTCGAAATTATATAATTCCGACCGAATAATTGACGAAAATAAGATCGACGACATTGTATTCGGCCGAATTTTCGACGGAATATTCCTTCGAAAATAGCCAGTTTTCTTGTAGTGTATTTAATCATTGTTAGGGTTACGTTTTCGGTTAACTTCATTATTATTATTATCTTGATACAAGTCGGCTATTCTACGACCTCTATCATATATACTTTCTGTTTGCTAATTGAATTCATGTGATCCTTTCGGTGTTAACGTGCCTTTCACTGTTTCAAAGGTAGTTTTTACTTTTCCTATATTTATTTTTGTTTTCCTTTTCTTGTGCGTTGTAATTTCAAAGTTCCAAATGTACGGTCTCCCTTGTAACAGGCTTGTCTACAACATTCTGGCAGAGAACCTTTAATTTTCATAACTTATTGATTTGGACATTTTTATAAACATTAAGGAGGATGTTTTATATATGATGCTCCTCCTTAATTTTGATAAGGTAACAGCTATCTACGACAGCAGGTAATCTTATTTTCTTGTTCCTCTCAGAAAGTACATAAAAGCATATCCAAAACATATGATTTTCATATTCTTAAATAACATATAAAACATCAAACAGAAAAAATTATGAGTTTAAATTTGATACACTAACAATTATATATACGAACGGTGTTAAGATAATCACATATCATTAAAATAAGGATAATGATGTCCAACATAAACATTTCATTAATGATATGTCATGATCCTAACACCGTTTAATTTGTATATACATTGACGGTACATGAAACTTTAATTCAAAAACTTTTTGTATAGGTAGTCAATGTTATGAAGAATATGCATGCCCTTCAATTAAATTTAATACATATTACTCTCTCCATTCCTTAATATAAGTCGTTTTAAAAAAAAAATTGTTCCTTAATGCAAGTCGTTTTAAAATTTCAAGTAAGCATTAATTACTTAGTTTTCAATATTATTCCAAGTATTAAATGTAACTTTAGTTCTCTCACTATTTTCTGTCCAATAAATAACAATTTCTTATTCCAATACAAGGGCAATATAGACACTTGATATTATAGTTAATGCTATACAATCATTACTTTAATACTTATGCACAACCCTAAAACGATCTATATTAAAAAACGGAGGTAGTAATTAATTAAAATTATTCATAACGATAAGACTCATGCCTTTGGCCATGATGCACGTTTGTTGAAACCCGAAAACACATCAGAAAGATCGATTGATTTGGGTCGTTCAGAATTTTTCTGTTTTTTATTAATTAATTTGTAGGTTTTTTTAAGTAATTATTCGGGTTACGTACGTTGTCAGTTATTATTATTTTAATACCATTTGGCTGTTATACAACCTTTATCATACTTTCTATTTGCTAATTAAATTACAGTGATTCTTTCGATGTAAGCGTGTCTTTCGTTGTGTCAAAGATAATTTTTTATTCATTTTGCGTTTTCTTTTACCTATGCGTTTTAATTTCAAAGTTCTAGACGTAGTAGTTAGTACAGTCCCCATATCCTAAAAAAATGATGATTGTCACTATAGGGTTTATAGTGACAGTTTTTATGTAAAAATATCAATTTTTTTAATAACAGGCTTGGCTTGTAGATAACCTTTTCATAACTCATTGATTTTGACATTTACATTAATAAACATTAAGGAGGATGTTTTATACTCCTTAATTTTGACTACAATAGGTAATCTTATTTTCTTTGCCCTTTCAAAAAGTACATAAAAGTATGTCCAAAATATATGATTTTCATATTCTTAGCTATCATATAATGATATAAAATATCACGCCAAAAAAAAACCTATTTATATTGGTATTATGAAAAATATACGTAGCCTTCAATTAAATATAATACATATAATTAACGAAAATTAATCATAACGATATAATTTACGGACATATATACCCTATAAAATGTGCACCATTCTTGACTTAATGGCTTAAAGCTTTGGGTCAAGTTGGGTTCCAAAGATGTATGTTAGTGCATTGTGTACGCGCACGCAACGCGCGGGCTCCCCGGTTCTTCCCCAACAAGTGGTATCAGAGCTACGAAAGTTTGATCCTGGGCTACTGAACCGCTTCAAAAGATGCATTCGAACAACCTCTTCAAAAGACACGCGATGGATGGTTAATTCTCGATGAAAGGTTAGTGTTTCCCTTAAGGTGCTCTCGATGGTGATGTTGAATTCTTGATGAGTTAGCCAAGAATTGGTTTCGAGAGTGGTTAGCCAAGAATTGGTAATCTGCAGTGATTGAAGAGAAGAATGTTCAATTCTTGATGGAAGTTGATTCTCGATGGAGAAGAAGGACCCAGAATAGTTAGCCAAGAATTGGTGTGTGGTGATTGAAGAGAAGTGCGTTCAAGTGAGGGGGAGCAAAACTAAACACTGATACAAACTACTTGGTAGAAAAATCAGTCTAACCTGATACAAAAGCAAAAATACCTGGTCAATCACAGCAGGATGAAGGGTTTGGTGTAGGGAATCGCAGATCGAAATCGCAACAAGAACTATCGTACTCGAAATCGTAGCAGGGTTTGGATTTCGAAATCACATGGTTTGATTTAGGAATCGCAGCAGGAGGGACAGGTGAAGGAGGGTTTGGATTTCGAAATCGCAAGGTTTGATTTAGGAATCGTAGCAGGAGGAGGGTGCTCGCAGCAGGACAGAGGGTTTGATTTCGAAATCGTAGCAGGAGGGAGGGTGCTCGTACGCTAGTTCCCTATCGGACGAAGGTTACTGAGCGTTAGGGGTAATTCTGTCTGAAGATTATTAAGTCGTGTCTGTTAGTTGAACTAGCGGACGGAGTAAATCCCTTTTAAATCTCCTCCCTTGATTATTGCAATAGATGGTTATGATGCTATTTGCTCATTTTTCATCCATAGCAAATACATGTTATGAATCATTTCTCATATATATATATATATATATATATATATATATATATATATATATATATATATATATATATATATATATATATATATATAAACAGTGGGTGTTATATAATAATGATGTTATATATGTTTGGTTTATTTTTTTTTGTTCAAGTAAGGAAAATTAGAAGTTGTTCATGGGTCATTCAACTATTTCAAGTGTTGGTTAGTTGGGTGAAGAGTCGTTGAATCCTGTAGTAGGATTTCATCAGTGACCTTAGCACCAAGAAAAGTTCTCCGAGAGACAAAATTTCTACTTAAGGACAGTGCACTGCACGCCTCTGCTCAACATTATTCGATAAGTCAAATTTCTGCCATTCTTTTATTTGATAGTTGAATCCTATTTTATTCGCATTTATCCAACAATCTTAAGTAGAAACAATGGATTCTTATATGTTCATATATTTGTTAAGAAAACAAGTACGAACTTAGAAAACAACTTGTAAAGTGATTAGTACTTGCTGTTTCTAATACTTAGTGAAAGTGGAAATGAGAACAAAATTATTTTATGATGGACTAGAAAAAAAATTATATGCCTGCATTTATAATAGTCCAATTTTAAATTTGAAATTGTTCACGCTTTTACACTATATTGATGAACAATAAACTGATGATTATATAGATTTAATATATTTAACTTAATTGATTATTGACTCTTGAACTGAATAATATTTGTATGACATTTTTAATGTGTTTTATCCTTTTAATAGAAGAATCGTATTCCAAAGTAATACAAATATAAATGTGCATATTCTTAAAATTCTTCAGCACTTATAAGATGATTTTGACTCATAGGGTCCTACTATTTTGGCACAGTTAATGAAGGCATATTCTTTATCTTTACTTCGTGTTATACCATAACATAGGTTATTACTAAGTGATGTTGAGTGACAAGTTAGCTGAAAAGGATAGGAAAGTTAATTGCACATCTTCAGAGAGTATTGTAAATTGGAATGCTAGCATGCAAATAGCATAAAACTTGATTATTCCTCAAGTAGTCATCTCTTTAGAAATAAAGTGCTTGAACTTATTTTCAAAAGCAATGTAGCTGACACCTAGTTGTAGGACTGGGACTACAAAAAGTATAACGAAAGTTATCTAATGTGAATGAAAGATTACATGCACTGCATTTGTTATTATTGTTGAGAATCTACTATTAATTGAGGTGTGAAGATTCCAACAATGGATACTTTCTGTGATGCCTCTTCTCTGCTATTTTCTCTCTCCAACCGTTGGGGTGTGCACCTAGTGATCTGGCCTGTTTATTGCGTGATGATATTTGGCATGTTAAATTAGGCCATGTGAATTACTCTTATATAAAAATAATGAAAAATTTGGGAATTTTAAAAGATGTTTAAATTTTAAATACCAAGAAATGTCATGTGTGTAGAAGCCAAAACTACTAAAAAGACATGCCAACCAGTATTAGTTAGAGAATCTGAACCTCTTAGTTTAATTCATTCAGACTTATGTGATATGTCTAGAAATACCTTAAAGTGTGGGGGTGTCTTATTAAGGTAATATTAATCCTGTTAGGATTCCGTATGATTCTTGTTTACATTTGAAAAAAACATGAGGGACCTAATGTATCTCAATCTTAGTATGCCCAAATCATAGGTTGCTTAATGTATCTTACTAATTACACAAGACCTGATATATCATATGCAGTTAATAGACTCAGCAGATACACTCATAATCCTAATAATGATCATTGGACTGCTTTATGTAGAATACTCAAGTATCTGCAAGGTACTATTAGATTTGGTTTGTATTACTGTGGTAATCCTGCAGTTCTTGAGGGCTATAGTGATGCCAACTGGATCTCTGATTCAGATGAAATCAAATCCACGAGTGGCTACATATTTACCTTGGGAGGAGGAGCAGTTTCTTGGAAGTCTACTAAACAGACTTGTATAGCTCGCTCTACTATGGAGTCTAAGTTTATTGTCTTAGAAAAGGCAGGTTCTGAAGCAAAGTGGCTCAGAAATCTTTTGGGAAATATTCCTTTGTGGATGAGACCAGTTCCATCTATGTCTCTACATTGTGATTGTCAAGCTGCTTTAGGCAGAGCTAAGAATAAGAGCTATAATGGCAAGAATAGGCATATACGCCTAAGAAATAATATTGCGAGACAGCTATTATGTAACGGGATTATATCACTTAATTTTGTTAGGTCAGAGTTAAATCTTGTGGATCCTCTAACAAAGCCACTAAGCCAGAGGCTAGTGAGAAATACATCGAGGGGGATGGGACTACTGTCTATTACAGAAATTAACAGTGATGGTAACCCAACATATATGAATGGTAATCTCATGAAGTAGGTTCATATGGGTAACAACAAGTCATTGGTTGATTGGTTGAAACACTATCCATTTTATACATATTTGAGTTCATCCCTGTGGTGTAGGATAGTGTAATTCTACAGTGTTAAAGGTTGAGTTATATACTCTTAATGATTTCTATAGTCCTGTTGGGTGATGTGTTTAACTGTAGAACACATTGGATGGAAATACATATATGAATGTAGAGGTGGGGCCGCCTCTTATGAAAACAAGATAGGTTTTCTAAAGCGCTCATGAATTCCAGGTATGGCGCAAGGCCAAAAACTGCTAAATCGCGTAGAACAACTTCTAATTAGAGTTTGTAGTGTGAGTAATATGATTACTGATTCATAATAAGGAAGAAGGTTCATAGAAATTTTTATTTCACCAAATTCTTGTGAATCAAATCTATTCACTCTATACATTGGTTCATAGTCCAAAAGACACCAGGGTTAACGCACTGCATTCTTATATTTCTTACTCAATTTATTTTATTTTTACTTTGTAATATGTGGAGGATTGTTGTATTTTAAACAAAATAATATATTACAAAGTTAAATAAAAATAAATATATTCATAAATTTTGGTGATATACCATTAAAAGAGTTTAATATGTAAATTAAAATTAATAATTAATTTTAATTTTTATGTCATTTGTTTAACTAATTTTTGCAAATTGTATCAAATTTTCTATTTTATGTTATTTATGTACTTACCTTTTTTATATCATTAAAATATATATTAGTATTAATTTTTAAAATAAAAATAATTATTAAAAGAAAGGAAAAGAGATCAGGAAAAGAATACAAATAAAGAAAATGAATTAAAATATTTATTTTAATTTTATTATTATTTTAATTGTTTTTTTGTGACGCAACCCAAATAGGTATACATCACCCATTCTGAGTCGACAAATACATGGTACATAAACAAATACAACTTCATTAATACAATTATCGTGCAAAATACAACACATATACTGTGAGTTTAAATACAAATATTGTCTAATAGACAGTATTTAAACTCAAAAGGAGTTCTCATTACAATTATTATCACACTATTTTATAAAATAGTGATGACTACTAAACAACTATCTTAAATCAGCACTCCATACCCCGGCTAGTTCCTGCTAAATTCTCACCTCTAGAGAAGAAAAATGGAACAAAAAGGAAAAGGGTGAGCTCAACTAGCCCAATAAAAAAATATTATGACTAAGATAATATACAACAAATTATCATTAGTCTTCAACAGAAAAAAATCTGATAAAATATATAATAGACAACGAGTTTTAGATCAACAACTGCAGTGAAAACAACAATCCATTAGAAGAGTCAAGTAGAGAATGAATTCTACTATCTTCTAAGATTTAAAAGTCCATCATCAATATTTTATCCATGTAACATCAATCAATATACATCTTGAATCAAATATTCATCTTTGCACTACAGGCCAAAGATATTCATTTGTATCACCAGTTGGTCATGTTCATCTCAACACCTATTCATCTTTGCACTACGGGCCAAAGATATTCATCAGTTAATCATTCATCTTTGCACTACAGACCAAAGATATTCAGTAATATCATCGTTTAGGACCGAGGATGATGAAAAATATCTTAAAGAAAACAAATCCAATGAGATAAAAGTTCAAAGATTAGGGATTCGTACTTTAGTTTATCCACGTTCAAAAATATCTTATAATAATCAATTGTGGAGCAAAATTCAAGAATGAAGATCAAAACATGGATACAATCAAAGATAGTAACCATAATAGACAACTTGGACAAAGAAAAAAAAATTTATTTTTTCTGTGAATAGTGTCGTATTCGTGAATAGTGTCGTATACGTAAATAGTGTCGTATACGTAAATAGTTTCGTATACGTGAATAGTAACCCCGATACAAAAAGGTAGAAATTCTACAATAAAATTCATATCATTATTTCGGCATAATAATATTGAAGAAAATAATAACATTTACGAAGAAAATAACATCCCTTACCTCAAAAGAACAGTACTTCTAACTGGAATATCGAATGTAATGCTGAAGGAAACTTGCACTGAATAGCAACTCTCAAAGTATCTAAATACTCACAAAATTTGCTCGATAATATAGAGAAAAAAAAACTTGTTTCTAGTGTGATTTTCAATTCTAACCTAAGCACCTATTTATAGGAAAATGCTAGAACGCCAAAGCAGATTAAATAATAAAATATTAATATTCTAAAATCATTTCAAGCACGCCACTTTGATTTTTCAGCATACAACTTTGAATTTTCAGCCTACCATTTCAGCATTTTCCACAAAAAAAAAACAAAAGTTGGCCCTCCCATGTTTTAATAAAAACTTTATTTTTGAAACTTGAATAATTCATTAAAATAGCCCTTTTATCAGAAAAATATGAATTTTATGTCCATTCCATAGGAAATCGAATTCTCTACAACTTTGTAGATTTAAGTTTTTTCAAATTCCAAACAGAAAATTCCATTAATTCTTTCATTTATATCCACATAAACTGAATATATCCTTATCATATAAATTAATAATTAATTATTCATAAATAATATTACAGAATCACAATTATGACAACCTGGTTGTTCCCAAGAAAGAAGGGGGATTTTCGATAAGGATTTCTCCTTACTGGCGCACAATTAGGTGACCAAACCCCTTTCCTAGACAGAACTTCCTTAGACATTGCCAATAATATTATCTAATAATATTATTCAAATAATATGAATTGTTGATCTGATAATGGGAAATACTATGCAGTGACAATTATTGAAACAACAATAATATAAAATATTAACGCAGCAATTATTGAATCAATAAAATAAAATATTGAACAGTAATTACTGTAACAATTATTGAGTAGTGTCTTCTTACGTAAGAATCAATAATTCAAAAATACTGTGCAAAAACGTGTGCTAATGTGCAACCACGCGTATTACTGTATTTTAACCACTAGGTATTCCAACAGTGTTAACGGTAACAACTACGTCGTTATTTATAAAAACTCAAACTTGTCGTTATCTTCATCTGACCGTTTTCCGTTATGGGGACCACAAATGACTGCGCCGTCGTACGAATATTCCCCGACAGTAAAAATATTACATGACCAAATGAATATTCCCCGACAACAATGAATATTTTATAAACACTTGCTTATTTTGTAAAATTTGCACATTTCACCCATAACCAAAGCATTATATCAAATTAACACTTTATTATTCACAATAATAAATAGAGGAAATTCGATTTTATTTATAAAAAGTTGGGGTCCTACAACCTTCCCTTCTTATGAAATTTCTTCCTCGAAATGGACGTACGTATCTGGTGTTTCGAAAAGGTGAGGATACCTCGTTTTCATTTCTGATTCCAACTCCCAGGTCATTTCTTCAATAGCATGGTTCCTCTATAAAACCATAACTTGTGGTATAACCTTGGTGCGTAGGACATGCTCTTTCCTATCCAAGATCTTAATAGGTACCTCCTCGTACGTTAAATCTTCGCCTATCTCGTCTGGTTCTAACTCAATAATGTGGTTCGGGTCTTTCACATATTTACGAAGCATAGATATGTGAAAAACATTATGAACACGAGACATGTTTGGTGGTAATGCGAGCCTATAGGCCACATTTCCTATTCGGTCAAGAATCTCAAATGGACCAACAAATATTTGATTGAGTTTTCCTCTCTTCCCAAATCTTGTAACTCCCTTCCATGGAGCAATACGTAACAATACATGATCCCCAATATTAAATTCCACGTCCTTTCGATGAAGATCCACATAACTCTTTTGTCGATCATGTGCCGTTTGTATACGTTGTCAAATCGTTTGGATCTTTTCTGTAGTTATGCGTACCAATTCTAGTCCCAAAAATGTTTCTTCACCCACCTCATCCCATCATACTGGAGATCGACATTTTCTTCCATACAACGCCTCGAATGGAGCCATGCCTATACTTGCTTGATAACTGTTGTTGTAGTAGAATTCCACCAATGGCAAGTACTTATACCAACTTCCTTTGAAATCTAAGACACAGAGTCTTAATAGATCTTCAAGAGTTTGAATAGTCCTTTCTGATTGCCCGTCCGTTTGAGGATGGTATTCCTGTTGGGTAAAATCTATATACGCACAACACGCAAATATATGTGGTTAACAAGTAATAAAGTGACGAGTAGAGTATCGTTCCCACGAAGAATTATTTAACAAAAATCACCAAGTACTAACCCGTAAACAACTCAATCTTATTTAAACGAATAAATTTCAAATTATATAATTAAACTACTATTAAATTACACTAGTTAAATTAAGATTACGGAGATTTAAGATCACAACTTCACTTATTGCTTCATTTAAGTTAACACACTTCTCATCAATTATTCTTTATCCTGAATTGTTAATCAAGATCACTAAAGCAGATAAAACCACCTCTCGATGCATAATACCCATATTAACGTCAATCCACAATTAAGATAGAAATCTGTTAAACACCTTAATCAACTAACCCACTATATCTCTATGCGAATTACAATTGAAGAAGGTTAAAGAATAAGTTCTCTATCAGATTACATGCGATGTTAAGCGTATCTCTACCTTAACAATAATCAAAAATCTGCTATTGACAAAATTCATGACACATGCTATAATGATAAGATCTAAATCAATACTTCATCTCTCGAGTTCATATAGATTATCACGGTAATTGATGGCCAATCAATTAAACAATTAAGTCCAAATCACAATAGACAATCCTCACAATAGAACATAATAATTGATAATGAATCATATTAAAATAAACTACACAATAAGATCCATTGTAACCTCAAACAAAGAATTAGTTCATGATTATTGAATTAAAACTAAGAATCCACAATTAAATACACATTGAAAGATAAAAATAAGAGTAGAGTAAAGAATAAATCTGTTGTCAGTAGATCTCCATCTTCCTCAAGCTCCTGCTCTTGATCATCAATGGTCTCCAAGTTGCTTCAATCTCCAAATCCCATAAGAACTAGGGTTTTGATCTAATTTACTCTAATCTAATCTAATCTAATATAAATCCTCTAAAACTAATCTAGATCTCCCCTAATCATTGTGATTCTCCTCCTTTTATAAGTCTCTTTATATGTCTTTAAGTCCTCTTGGAAGTTCTCTTGGAAGTCCTTATGTCAATCGGATCAAAACAATCCTTTCCAGACTCAAATTGGACCAAAATTCGCATTTTTTGCGCATTTTCTGGGCTACCCCCGCCACGGCAGGGGTTTATGCTTGATTTGGGCCCGCCCCGGCAGGCTAGGGTTCTGACTTGTGGCTGGTACGCCCACCCCGGCGGCGGTTTTGTGATGAAAAATTTTCTGCCCTGACGTCCCTTGGGAAAACGGCCATAACTTTTGGTCCGGGAAGAGTTACAAGGCCTGCCACCTATCAAATCGAAGATATCGACGAGATCTACAACTTTAATTCTTTAAGAGTTCAGAAATAATGAACGGATGAAGGTCGAAATTTGGCTGGAAGTGACTGATATGCAAATGGCCACCCAAAACAGTGACGTTCGACATCCGTTGGTACAAATGTCATAACTCTTGCATCCAAACTCCGATTTTGATGATTCAAGAAGTTACAGAAAGCTAAGAAGAAGCTCTACAATGTAATCCAAGTTCCAAACCAAGAACGTGAAATAAGAATAAAAGCCCAAACGATGTCCGGATTGCTTTTCTTTGCGTTTTCATACCAATTCTTTGTGATTTCAACTCCCGAGCATATAATCTACAAAACGAACACAAAATGCATGAAAAGTAACTAAGAAACATGAGATTAAGCAAATAATTCAATTAATAGATACCGGATAAGTACGTATAAAACCTACTTATCAAATACCCCCAAACTTAAACATTTGTTTGTCCTCAATGAAAAACACAAAACAACAATGCTATGCAATGCAACTAATCTACATGCTTACGAATCTAGCAGTAATGATAAAAACAAGTCTATTCAACCGGCCTTAGAAAAATCAAGTAAACACGATAATACATCATATCAAAACTCATTAGTAATTTCTCAATCAATCATCAAATCTTAGACTGTTGTCATTAATATAGTGCGTGTGTGCTCCATAACAATGTTAACTGATATAAAATCAAATTTAACACATAACAAGTCTCTTCGAAGGTATCATACGGTGTAAACTTAAGAAATCCAAAAACAAGCTAGATCCAACTAAAATCAAACAATTACCAATATCGCGGGTCAACATGGGATACTTGTGCTTTATTTTTCATCTACGGGGGCATTTTGCTCTTATTTCCCGTTTTATTCAAAAAAAATTTATATAGACATAGCTATGCAATGTCTTATTCCTTTAGGCTTTTCAATGCTACCTTAACGAGCTTTCGACCAACGACTCCCAGACCATTAAGACCTTAGGGTGCTAGGTGTAAAGACAATCCCCTCGGGCTTACTTACTCAAGTAACAAAGGCCACAAAACTAGACAAGCACGCCACGGTGTTTATTCATGCTTTTTCTTTTTCTTTTTCTTTTTCTTTTTTTTCTCTTTTCTTTTTCATTTTTTTTTCTTTTTTTATATCTTATATACCCCAAATATTCCCCCAAACTTAGGTTCTTATCTAACTTTAGTCGTCACTATTTATTCTTGTCATTCTTTCATTCAAACTAGCATTATCCTTTAGAATTCCATTATGTATCAATTTAAACTCAATCAATCAACAAGTTGTTTTTACTGTGTTATCCTTATTATACCGGTTTCAAATAGAAAAAGACTCAATTCATAACAAGAAATCACATCAAAGCTCTAATAGTCAGTACTATACTTGTCTATCCAATTCCAATCTCATCATTGGCCAAAATAAACTGTAAACTATCTAACAACTGGATTCATGCAAATAAACATAGTAACTAACTATTTTTTTTTTTGAATTTTTGAATTTTTTTATAGTTATAAATAAAAATTATTATGCAACTACTCTACTATGTAAACTATTATGTAATTACACTACATGATGCAAACATAAATAACCCTAAATTATTTAACTCCCCCAAACTTAACAATTACAATGTCCTCATTGTAAAATAAAGCATGAAGTGGACGAGGACTTCCCTATAATCATTTAAGCTTGTGGTGATGGTGGCGTTAGCGGCGACGATCATTTTCCTATCCATTGAACCTCCAATACCTGCAATGAAGAAAGAAAACATGTATTAGAATATCACTTGGATTCCTATCTACTAAATAAACTAAGAAAGCATATAAATAAATAAATAAATTCCTGGGTTGCCTCCCAGTTAGCGCTTGAATTATAGTCTTTCAGTCTGACTTTGTCTGGTCAACGCTATCCAATTCCTCTTCGGTAATTGAGGAACCCTCCATCCATCAGTAGCAAATAATCTTTTGGGAGGTTCCCAAAAGCGATGGCCATAGCATCAAAGTCACGTAGCATGCTCTAACTTGGAGCGTAGTATTGTTCTTCATAATTGTAGCTCCATGACGAATCCGGGTGATACCCCCAAACTTGATGGTAATTATCATATGCATACTGATTGAGGTCGTTACTACCATACTGTACCGGCCCAAGATTGATGGTGCATTGATGACTCGGATAATTGCCAGCACAATAGTCACACATAACTGCCATCCTTCGACTCCGTTAGACTGCAATAACGTCCAACTTCCTCTAAAGTTCTTCAATCTGAACTGACATTACAGAAAATTCATTAAGTCCATCAAGCCCCATTTCCCTTGGTTGAGTCATGTTCGTGTATGGCCATTGATACGCAAAGTCATCCATGGTACCTAAAAAGAGAGAAATATAGGAAGAGAATTAAAAATAAAAATAAAAATGTTTAAATTATGACTAATTTGATTGAAATTAATATTGGCAAAGAGATATTAAACTAATTCCCCGACAACGGCACCAAAAACTTGTTGGGTAAAATCAATATACGCACAACACGCAAGAATACGTGGCCAACAATTAATAAAGTGATGAGTAGAGTATCGTTCCCACGAAGAATTATTTAACAAAAATCACCAAGTACTAACCCGTAACCAACTCAATCTTATTTAAACAAATAAATTTCAAATTATATAATTAAACTACTATTAAATTACACTAGTTAAATTAAGATTACGGAGATTTAAGATCACAACTTCACTTATTGCTTCATTTAAGTTAACAGACTTCTCATCAATTATTCTCTATCTTGAATTGTTAATCAAGAACACTAAAGCAGATAAAACCACCTCTCAATGCATAATACCCATATTAACGTCAATCCACAATTAAGATAGAAATCTGTTAAACACCTTAATCAACTAACACACTATATCTATATGTGAATTACAATTGAAGAAGGTTGAAGAATAAGTTCTCTATCAGATTACATGCGATGTCAAGCGTATCTCTACCTTAACAATAATCAAAAATCTGTAATTGACAAAATTCATGACGCATGCTATAATGATAAGATCTAAATCAATACTTCATCTCTCGAGTTCATATAGATTATCACGGTAATTGATGGCCAATCAATTAAACAATTAAGTCCAAATCACAATAGACAATCCTTACAATAGAACATAATAATTGATAACGAATCATATTAAAATAAACTACACAATAAGATCCATTGTCACCTCAAACAAAAAATTAGTTCATGATTATTGAATTAAAACTAAGAATTCACAATTAAATACACGTTGAAAGATAAAAATAAGAGTAGAGTAAAGAATAAATCTGTTGTCAGTAGATCTCCATCTTCCTCAAGCTCCTGCTCTTGATCTTCAATGGTCTCTAAGTTGCTTCAATCTCCAAATCCCATAAGAACTAGGGTTTTGATCTAATTTATTCTAATCTAATCTAATAGAAATCCTCTAAAACTAATCTAGATATCCCCTAATCCTTGTGATTCTCCTCCTTTTATAAGTCTCTTTATATGTCTTTAAGTCCTCTTAGAAGTTCTCTTGGAAGTCCTTATGTCAATCGGATCGAAACAATCCTTTCCAGACTCAAATTGGACCAAAATTCGCATTTTTCGCGCATTTTCTGGGCTACCCCCACCCCGGCGGGGGTTTATGCTTGATTTGGGCCAGCCTCGACGGACTAGGGTTCAGACTTATGGCTGGTACGCCCTCCCCGGCGGCGGTTTTGTGACGAAATTTTTTTTGCTCTGACGTCCCTTGGGAAAACGGCTATAAGTTTTGATCCGGGAAGAGTTACAAAACCTGCCACCTATAAAATCGAAGATACCGACGAGATATACAACTTTCATTCTTTAAGAGTTCAGAAATAATGAACGAATGAAGGTTGAAATTGGTCTGAAAGTGACTGCTATGCAAATGGCCATCCAAAACAGTGACGTTCGACGTCCGTTGGTACAAATGTCATAACTCTTGCATCCGAACTTCGATTTTGATGATTCAAGATATTCTGAAAAGCTAAGAAGAAGCTCTATAATGTAATCCAATTTCCAAACCAAGAATAAGAAATAAGCATAAAAGCCCAAACGATGTCCGAATTGTTTTTCTTTACGTTTTCATACCAATTCTTTGCGATTTCAACTCTCGAGCATATAATCTACAAAACGAACACAAAATGCATGAAAAGTAACTAAGAAATATGAGATTAAGCAAATAATTCAATTAACAGATACCGGATAAGTAGGTATAAAACCTACTTATCAATTCCAAACAGAATCGTAAATTCGTGCCCATAGCTTTCTGCAAGTTGACCCAAAATCGTGAAATGAATCTTGGATACTGGCATTCCATGAAATCTCATAATCTCATTCACGTACATACGAGCAAGACATTCAAGGGAATAAGTCTCCCGTATAGGCAAGAAATGAGCAGACTTGGTTAATCTATCAACAATGACCCAAATTGCATCATGCCTTGAGAAATCTTGGGAAGACCCTGTAACAAAATCCATAGTAATGTATTCACACATTCATTTCAGAATCTCAAGTGGTTGCAATGGACCCTTTGGCACTTGATGCTCCGCCTTTACACGTTGACTAAATTAAACACCTCGAGATAAACTCTGCGATCTCTCTCTTCATATTGTTCCACCAAAATGTATGTTGAAGATCATGATACATTTTGGTACTACCAGGATGGATTGCAAAATGGTGTGTTGGGTGCCTCCATCATGATTCTATGTTTCAAGTCAGAATCGTTAGGAACACAAAATCTGGAGTTGACTCGAAGTATTCCTTCTTCATCGATTCTACCTTCTGGAATAACACCTTCATTACACTTTCTTCTTCATACGCATCAACTCCAGGTCCGTAGCTTGAGCAGTTTAACTTTATTGATTAAAGTCGGTTTTACTCGTATGCTTGATATCATCACTTGGGTACTTGGATCCTTTACCTCTATCTCCATCCTTTCTAAGTCATACAAAATGGGCATTTGTGTTAACAACATTGCACGCGTACCCGCATATGATCTTCTACTCAATGCGTCAGCTACCACGTTTGCTTTTTCAAGATGGTATTGGATGGTATTGTCGTAATCTTTCAACAACTCGAGCCAACGTCGTTGCCGCATGTTGAGTTCTTTTTGGGTGAAAAATATTTGATGCTTTTATGATCCATATAAATCTCCACTTTCTCCCCATACAGGTAGTGTCTCAAGATCTTCAATGCGAAAACGACTGTTGCCAACTCAAGATTGTGAGACCCCAGATTTTATGAATAAATATTTAATTTTCTCGAAATAATTTTTTGAATATTATGGTGTGGATTTGATATAATGTTATTGTGACGCCCCCAAAATAGGTCCATTCCATCCAACCTATTCTGAGTCGCCAAATACATGGTACAGAAAATAACTACAACTTTATTACAACTAATTGTCGTGCAAAATACAATAACACATATGATGTGAGTTTGGATACAAATATATACCAACTGTGACTCTTATCCCAACCTTGAATAGCACGTTACAATGACACCTTACATAAAGGTATAGTCAAAAACTGTTTTAGAAATTAGAATCTTTGGGAAGTGCGTAAGGAAACCTTCGTACATGGGAGGCCATGCGTCTAGGTTATGATAAATATCATATGGCCACAGAATTATCCTTGGTTGACCCAATAGACCCCAAAGAAAAATGAGAAGATTAGTATCATATTCTTCCCAATGGTAAGTCTTCTCTTGACATATCATTATCTCCACTGTCTCTAATTGAGAATTATACTTCAAATAAATACCAAGATTATATAGGTAGTGCTCGTAGATATACTCAGCAAGTGGATAAGCACAACCCTGTCTTATAATGACACGAGATTGTATGTCATTAGACATCTTGTACGATAGTGGCAAAACACCCTTCCCAAAGTTGAGTTCATCTCACCCTCAACAGCTATAGACCACCGTTCTATTCCCCTGTTATCCCCCGCTCGACTCAGCTACACTTTTATTACCTGAAAAGGAATTGTGAAGCAAAAGGTGAGCACAACTAGCTCAGTAAAGAATATAATGACTAAAGATAATTAAATTATCAATAGTCTTTATCAGTAATAAATCAGAGATTTAGAACATAGTGGTAGATGATAAAACTTTTCAACCATAGTTGCAGCGGAATGAGCAATCCATTAGAAGAGTCAAATAGACAATAAAGTCTATTATCTTCTCTGTGTTAAAAGTCCATCAACAATGTTTTATCCCTGTAGCATCAATCAACAGTTCCTTTCCACAATCATATGAATAACTCATAATCGTAATTGTGATTCTAAATTCCTCTTCACACCCGAGGACGAAGATAATTTTCATCACCTATCTTTACCTGAAACATCAAAGATCATGGTTATACCAAATCACGGTTCCTGTTCATAATCATACTAATAAATTCATCTTTGCACTACGGGCCAAAGATGTTTGTCAATAGTTCATCTTTGCACTACAGGCCAAAGATATTCAACAACAGGTCATCTTTACATTACGAGCCAAAGATATTCATCAACAACTCATCTTTGCACTACAGGCCAAAGATATTCAACAACAAGTCATCTTTGCATTACGAGCCAAAGATATTCATCAATAATTCATCTTTGCACTACGGGCCAAAGATATTCATCAATAATTCATTTTTGCACTACAGGCCAAAGATATTCAACAACAGGTCATCTTTGCACTACGGGCCAAAGATATTCATCAATAATTCATCTTTGCACTACTGGCCAAAGAGAACCCTATAGTCATAATCATACCAATAATCTACCCATCTTTACACTCAAGTCAAAGAGAAATTCAACATCAGGGTTATAAAAATGTTATATATGATAATAAAAACAATATGATCAACAACTGCATTTATTTTCAAGAGCAACAGTCATAAATCAACGATAATTTGGTCAGAAAAGGAAACCAATTTTTGTCGTGAATAGTACTCATGAATAGTAACTCATGAATAGTAACTCATGAATAGTAACTCGTGAATAGTAACTCATGAATAGTAACTCGTGAATAGTAACTCGTGAATAGTACTCCGTATTCGTACATAGTACCGTATACGTAAATAATGTCATATACGTAAATAGTGTCATATACATGAATAGTGCCGTATATATGAATAGTGTCGTATACGTGAATAGTAACCCAGACTCAAAGAGGTAGAAATTCCACAATAAGATCCATACCAATATGCCAGTATAATGATTTTGAAAGAATAACATCATTATGAAGAATATAACATCCCTTAATATCCCTTACAATCCCTTACTATCCCTTACCTCAAAAGAGCGGTATTTTTGACTGGATATCGGATATAACGCTGAAGAAAACTTGCACTGATGAATAGCAACTCACCAAGTATCTAAATACTCACAAAATACACTCGATAATCTAGAGAGAAAAAGAGAGAAAACTTATGAATTCTGGTGTGATTTTCAATTCTAACTTAGCCCTCTATTTATAGAAAAATGTTAGCACGCCAAAGCAGACTTAACCTACAACCTGATGACTTTACCTGCTACTATTCCCACCGACCACATTTGAAAATTCAATTGAGCACATTTCTCACCAACCAAAAGTGGGGCCCACCAATTTTAGAATTTTCCACCAAAATTATTTATAACCTAATTTCTGAATCAGTCACCTCTTAAAATTCATAACAAATTATACGCTCATTTTTAACAGTTCAAAATTTATGGACATATACTCAACTTATATATGTATAACATATTCAAAAATTACAACGATCCAACGGTCGGATTAAATATTATAACTCACACAATAAAGCTATAAGAACTCCGATTTGATCTTTTAATACCTCCAATTTGACAAAATACTGATAAAATACCTCAACATTAATTCCTTCATTTATAACCACATAAATAAATCCATCATTTATATCCACATCAAATAAATATTTCCTTATCATATAAATCAATAATTAATTATTCACAAATAATATTACAGAATCACAGTTATGTCAACCAGGCCGTTCCCAGGAAAGAGGGGATTTTCCAATAAGGATTTCTCCTTACTGGCGCGTAATTATGTGACCAAACCTCTCCTTGACAGAACTTTGCTATCTAATAATATTATTCCAAATAATATGAATTATTGATCTGATAATGGAAAATACTTTGCAGTGACAATTATTGAAACAACAATAATATAAAATATCAATGCAGCAATTATTGAATCAATAAAATAAAATATTGAACAGTAATTACTGTAACAATTATTGAGTAGTGCCATCTTACGTAAGGATCAATAATTCAACAATACTGTGCAATACCGTGTGCTACTGTGCAACCACGCGTATTACTGTATTTTAACCACCGGGTATTCCAAGAGTGTTAATAGTAACAACTACGCCGTTATTCAATTTTGTCGTTTTTTTCTTCTGACAGTTATTCGTTATGGGGCCCACAAATGGCTGCGCCGTCGTACAAAATCCAGCAGAAAGAATATTCCACGACCAAATGAATATTCTCCGACAAAAATGAATAATTTATAACCACTTGCTTATTTTGAAAAAAAATTCATATAGCACCCTTAACTTTGCTTTTTATCAATTTAACCATTTATTGAATAGAAAAATTGAATACTTTTATTTCATAAAATTCGGGGTCTTACAGTTATAGTTCTGGTTAATATTTATAAATTTTGCAAAGTACGCAAGTTGTTATACAATATTCGATTGGTCGAGGAATATTCGTCTTATCAGGAAATATTCGTACAACGGCACAATCATTGGTGGATCCCGCAACAAAATTATTATCGGATTGAAAAAATGACAAAAATATTTTATGAAAATAATGGTGGAAGTTTTACCGTTAATAATGTTAAACTACTCGGTAGTAAAAGTGCAGTAATACGCGTGGTTGCATAGTAGCACACGGTATTGATTATTGATGCTTACGTGATAAGTCACTCAGTTTTGTTTTATTAGTATTATTAATGTAATAAAACAGAAAAGCTTTTTATATAAAACAGAATACTTTTATAAAGTTATTCGTTTTATTAGACTATAAATAGATTATATTATATTCTATTATGCATAGTGTTTTGCATAGTAAATTTTTTTTTATATAAAACAGAATACTTTTATAAAGTTATTTGTTTTATTAGACAATAATTAGAATATATTATATTTTATTATGCATAGTGTTGCATAGTGCCTGCGTAGTGTTTTGTATAGTAAAATCTTTTTATATAAAACAGAATACTTTTATAAATTTATTAGTTTTATTAGATTATAAATAGAATATATTATATTTTATTTAAAAGATTTTGTTTTATTAGAATATTTTATTAAATCAATATGGACCGTCCGTTTAAAAGTAAATCAATCTGGACCGTTCATGAATTAGTTACTATGCAGTCCATTCTTCTATAAATAGAAGCTCATTCTTTTATTATTTCTTACGAATTCACTGAAACTCTAGAGAGAGAAACTATAGAGAGAGTTCTACTTCTATAATCTTGAGCGTATTTTTTTAGAGTTTAAGAAAGCTTTGAGCATAGTGCAAGTTTTCTTCGGTTATATCCTCGCCCTACCAGTCGGAGTACTCTTCTTTCAAAGGAAATGGATATTATTTATTTTACTCGTAATGGGGTATTATTTCTTTCGTATTCATGAAGAGAACTTCTGTTATTCCATTCTTTATTATTATATTGAAATATCCTGTTTATGCGAAGTACCGCATACATGGTGAAATTATTCTATTATTTCATTCTTTATTATTCTGTTGGAATAACCTGTCTGTACGGTCTATCGCATGCCTGGTGAATTCTGTTGTTATTCCATTCTTATTATTCTGTTGGAATAACCTGTTTATGTGAAGTACCGCATACATGGTGAAATTCTTCTAATATTCCATTCTTTATTATTCTGTCAGAGTATCATGTCTGTGCGTTTACGCCAGACCTGGTTCAATTATTTATTATTCTATCGGAATATCCTGTCTGTGCGTTTACGCCGGACCTGGTTCCATTATTTATTATTCTGTTAGAATATCATGTATGTGCGTTTACGCCGGACCTGGTTCCATTATTTATTATTCTGTTGGGAATAACTTGTCTGTGCAGTCTATCGTACGCATGGTGAATCTTTCTGTTATTCCATTCTTTATTATTCTGTTGGAATAACTTGTCTATGTGGATTACCACATGCATGGTGAATGATCCTTTGTATTCATTCCTTATTAAATTGTGGAAATGATCTGTATACGTGGATTACCGTATGGCGGGTGAAAATCCATTTGCAGTTTCATATATTCTATTATACTCAGTTGGTTAAAGTTTTGGCTTCTATACTCCATGAAATTAGTGGAATATCCTGGATATTTGCGCTTCATCTAGTATCATGTCATGGAAATATTCTTCTGAGCATTCTTGAATTTTACTCCATAAAGCAGTATCATGTTGACAATTTGAACGTTATTGAGTTCAGGATAAATTAATTTATTAATCTTTAAAATTTATTCTTGAACTTGTTTTATTGAATTATTATGTCATTGTCATCATCATCATGCTTATATTGTTATGAAAGTCATCTTTGGCTTACGTGCATAGATGGACTTGGTATGATTATGACCAGGGATTATTTGGTATAATCATGACCGTAATGTAACGAATGATGTGGTAAAAGTCCTCATTGGCCTATAGTTCATTGGTGGACAGTTGTTTGTATGATTATGACCAGGGATTATTCGGTATAGTCATGACCATTGATGATTACATGAATATCTTTGGCCGTGGAGCAGGGATGATTCGATTTTATTTATTAAGCTTAGTCTCAGCGATAAAGTTGATGAAAAACATTTTAAATCATAGAAGATAGTAGATTTTACACTTTACTTGACTCTTCTAATGGATTGTTTGATCCGCTGCAGTTAAACTTGTTGTCTATTATATTCTATCAGTTTAACATTGTTGAAGGCTAATGATAATTTATTCTGCATTATCTTAGTCATAATATTTCTTACTGGGCTAGTTGAGCTCACCCTTTCTTTCACTATTCTCTTCAGGAAATGAGAACGTAGCTAGGACTAGTTGGGGAACAGAGTGATGGTCCTAGATGATGCATTAGTAGTCCTCACTATTCTGTGAAATAGTGTGATAATAAATGTAATGAGGACTCCATTGAGTGTGGATATTGTCTAGATGACAATATTTGTATTAAGACTTACAGCCTATGTTTTGTCGTATTTTACACGACTGTTGTATAATGAAGTTGTATTTAAATTAAGTACCTTGTATCTGGCGACCCAAGATGGGTGATGTATACCTATTTTGGGGGCGTCACACAGATCATGAGTAGGATAATTTCTCTCATATTCTTTGAGTTACCGCGAGGCATAGGCTATGACTTTCCCATGGTGTATGAGAACACATCCTAACCCTTTGCCTGAAGCATCGTTGTAGATAACAAATCCATCCAAACCAGATGGTATTGTCAGAACAGGTGCCAAAATGAGTCCCCTCTTGACCTCTTGTAAACTCTTCTCGCATCCCTCGCTCTATAAGAATTTTGTATCTTTCCGAGTTAGCTGAGTTAACGGAGTAGCGATTCTAGAAAATCCTTCCACGAATCTCCGATAATAACCAGCTAAGCCCAGAAAGCTATGTACTTTGGTCACCAACTTCGGTTGCTCCCAACTTTGTATTGCTTCAATTTTGTCGGGTCAACAAATACTCCATGTTTTGACACCACGTGCCCAAGGAATGCTACTTCCTCAAGCCAGAACTCGCATTTCTTCAGCTTGGAATATAGCTTGTTATCACGAAGCCTTTGAAGAACCAGCTTCAAATGGCGTTCATGATCTTCACGGCTTTTGGAATAGATGAGGATGTCATCAATAAAGACAACAACGAACTGATCCAAATATTCCTTGAACACACGGTTCATCATATCTATGAAAGCAGCAGGAGCATTAGTCAATCCAAAAGGCATGACTAAGAATTCATAATGCCCGTACCGAGTTCTGAAGGCAGTCTTTGGAATATCCTCAGTTTTAATCTTCAGCTGATGATATCTAGAACGAAGATCGATCTTTGAAAAGAATTGTGCTCCTTGTAACTGGTCAAACGAGTCATCAATGCGAGGTAGCGGATACCTATTCTTGATGGTAACATAGTTCAATTCCCGGTAGTCAATACAAAGTCGCATACTCCCATCTTTCTTCTTTACGAATAACACAAGAGAACCCTAAGGAGATGTACTAGGACGAATAAAACTGATGTCCAACAACTCCTGTAGTTGGACCTTTAACTCCTGAAGTTCAATAGGATTCGATATGGGGTTTTAGAAATGGGTTTTGTACCAGGTTCAAGGTCAATAAAGAATTCAACTTCACGTTCTATGGGTAGACCAAGAAGTTCTTCAGGAAATAAGTCAGGAAATTCACTAACAACAGAAATATTATTCAAATCTAACGTATATTTTTTCAAGTCTGTGACATAGGCTAAGAAAGTTTGACATCCGTTTTTCAATAAACGAATAGCTTTATGGTTTGATATGACAGTTGTAAGACCCCAACTTATTATAAATAAAATCGAATTTCCTCTAATTATATTTGTGAATAATAAGGTATTAATTTGATATAATTCTCTGGTTATGGGTGAAATGTGCAAATTTTGCAAAATATGCAAGTGGTTATAAAATAATCATTGTTGTCGAGGAATATTCGTTTGGTCGTGGAATATTCTTGTTATCGGGGAATATTCGTACGACGGCGCACTTATTTGTGGGCCCCATAACAGAATAACTGTCGGATGAAGAAAACGACAAGTTTGAGTTTTTATAAATAACGGCGTAGTTGTTACCGTTAACACTGTTAGAATACCCGGTTGTTAAAATACAGAAATACGCGTGGATGCACAGTATTGATGAATTATTGATCCTTACGTAAGAAGGCACTACTCAATAATTGTTACAGTAGTTATTGTACAATATTTTATTTTATTGATTCAATAATTGATGCGTTGATATTTTATATTATTGTTGTTTCAATAATTGTCACTGCACAGTATTTTCCATTATCAGATCAATAATTCATATTATTTGAATAATATTATTAGATAGCATTATTGGCAATGTCTAGAAAGTTCTTCTATCAAGGAGAGGTTTGGTCACCTAATTGCGCGTCAATAAGGAGAAATTCTTATTGGAAAGCCTCATCTTTCCAGGGAACGGCCTGGTTGTCATAAATGTGATTCTATAATATTATTTGTGAATAATTAATTATTGATTCATATGATAAGTAAATTTTTTATTTTATGTGGATATAAATTTTGGATATATTTATTGTGGTTAAAAATGAGCAGTTAATGTTGAGGTGTTTTATCAGTATTTTTGTCGGAATGAAGGTATTAAAAATTAAACCAGTATTTTTGAGATATATTGTGTGAGTTATAATTTTTAATCCGACCGTTGGATCGTTGTAATTTTTGGATATGTTATACATATATAAGTTGAGTATATGTCCACAAATTTTGAACCGTTAAAAATGAACGTATGATTTGTTATGAATTTTAAGAGGTGACTGATTCAGAAATTAGGTTTATAAATGATTTTGGTAAAAAAATTCTAGAATTAAGTGGGCCCCACTTGTGGTTGGTGAAGAAATGTGCTGAATTTATTTCAAATGTGGTTGGTGGGAATAGTAGCAGGTAAAGCCATCAGGTTGATGGTCAAGTCTACTAACATTTTCCTATAAATAGAGGGCTAAGTTAGAATTAAAAATCACACCAGAAACACATTTTCTCTCTTTCTCTCTCTAGATTATTGAGTGTATTTTGTGAGTATTTAGATACTTTGTGAGTTTCTATTCACCAGTGCAAGTTTCCTTCAGCCTTATACCGATATTCCGATCAGAAGTACTGATATTTTGAGGTAAGGGCTGTTATTTTCTTCATATATGATATTATTTCTTCAATATCATTATGCCCAAGTATTGATCTGAATTTTTATCAAACTTGTAATTTTTTGTGTCGGGGTTATTATTCACGTATACGGTACTATTCACGAATACGGCACTATTCACCGAAAAATGAAATTTTCTTCTTTTTGTCCAAGATGTCTATTATGGTTACTATCTTTGATTGTATCCATGTTTTGATCTTTATTTTTGAATTCAGCTTTAAAATTGGTATTTATGAAGTATTATTGATCTTGGATAAACTGTTATACGAATCCCTACTATTTGTCCTTCCGTTTCACTTGATTCGTTTTCTTTAAAATATTTTTCATCATCCTCAGTCCTAAATGATGACATTACTAAATATCTTCGGCCTGTAGCGCAAAGATAAATGATTAACTGATAAATATCTTTGGCCCGTAGTGCAAAGATGAACAGGTGTTGAGATGA
This sequence comes from Panax japonicus, assembly GCA_020205505.1. Classification (NCBI taxonomy): domain Eukaryota; kingdom Viridiplantae; phylum Streptophyta; class Magnoliopsida; order Apiales; family Araliaceae; genus Panax; species Panax japonicus. The sequence goes on along the minus strand of CM035104.1, from coordinate 44,031,229 downwards.
ACATGACCAACTGGTGATACAAATGAATATCTTTGGCCTGTAGTGCAAAGATGAATATTTGATTAAAGATTTATATTGATTGTTGTTACAGGGATAAAATATTGATGATGGACTTTTAAATCTTAGAAGATAGTAGAACTCATTCTCTACTTGACTCTTCTAATGGATTGCTGTTTTCGCTGCAGTTGTTGATCTAAAACTTGTTGGCTATTATATTTTATCAGATTTTTCCCTGTTGAAGACTAACAATAATTTGTTGTATATTATCTTAGTCATAATAAGATACTGGGCTAGTTGAGCTCACCATTTTCCTTTTTGTTCCATTTTTCTCAGGAGGTGAGAACATAGCAGGAACTAGTCGGGGTACGGAGTGATGGTTCTAGAAAGATGTTTTAGCAGTCCTCACTATTTCTATAAAATAGTGTTTGAATAATTGTAACGAGGCCTTATTTGAGTGTGGATATTATCTAGAAGACAATAGTTGTATTTAAAGTAACAGTATGTGTTGTCATATTTTACACAACAATTATATTATTGAAGTTGTAGTTTGCTTTCTATACCATGTATTTGGCGACTCAGAATGGGTGTTGTATACCTATTTTGGGGGCGTCACAACAGTGATTAACTTTAGTGGTTTGGTTGCTTGAATTCGCATAACATGTTGGTTAGGAATATGAAAACTAACAACCTTACGAAAATAATCCATTTTAGCATGATGAGTGGTTAACCAATCAATCCCTAAAATCACATCAAATGCAAGTATTTTCAACGAAATAAGATCGGCAGGTAATGTGATGGTTCCAACTTAAATCAAGCAAGATTTATAAACAGTAGATGTAATGAAAGTTTCTCCTAACGGAGTCTCAATAGATAAGTCAAAGTCTAATTTCTCCGGAGTCAAGTTCAAACGTTTCGCACAAGCAGGAGAGATAAAAGAATGGGTAGAACCGGTATCTAATAAGGTATAAACTTCACAAGAGTTTATGATTAGCTTACCCGTGATCACCTCATTCGGGTTCCTCGCGTTTTGGGAAGTCACGACAAACGCTCTTCCAGGAACCACCGACTTTGACTTATCCGGGATAGCCTTTGGAGTCACCATCCTCGTTAAACTTGGTTTCGCAATAAGACAATCTCTAGTTATATGAGCTTCCTTTCCATAGTTATAACACACCTTGGATTGTTGTGGGCAGTTTGGGCTGATGTGTCCCTCTTTCCCGTATTTATAACAAACGACCGGTGCTCGTTCCTCCCCTAAAAACAGCTTATGTTTGTGTTGACGTCTACACGTTATCATTGTTGTACCTTTTTTTTTGAAATCTCCCCTCAACTCGCTTCTTCTACCATCATGGCCACGATTACCACCAGAGTGGTTACCGCTTTTGTCCGAATGTTTTCCTCCCTGCTGGTTGTCATTGCTCCGATGACTACTGCCATCGGTATAACCCTAGTTGTGGTCCCTCGGTTGAACATACTCATTATCTCACTCTAATAATTGATCCATGTTTACAACATCTGAATATAGAGAAAATTTATGAGAAATAAGATATTGCCGAATCTCGAGTTTTAGACCTCTCAGAAATATTCGCGTCATTCGTTCTTCATTCTCTACCAAATAAGGTGAAAACCTGGATAACTCTGCGAACTTAGCCTCGTACTAAGACACAGTCATGTTATTTTGTTCCAGTTTGACAAACTCTACCTCCTTCATATGACGAATACTTTCAGGAAAGTACTTATCATTGAATAGTTTCTGAAACGTTTCCGAAGACATGTTGAGTGCGGTAGGCTAGGTACGCTTCACAGATTCCCACAAGTAATCTGCCTCACCACAAAATATAAAGGTGGCGAATGGAACCTTCTGTTCCTCCGTGCATCCCAAGACATCGAATATCTTGGTAATTTGTTTGACCCACATTTCTGCCTTAATCAGATTCGACTTTCCCACAAATTCTGGTGGTCCCAACTCTTTGAACTGCTTGGATGTGACAAGTCGCGCATTGCTATCATTTACACCCGTATTTTGTACACGAGTCTCCCTCGTCTGGTTTTGCATGAACTACAAAAAGCTTCTAAACATCCCATCATTCATCATTTGTTTGGTAGTGTTGTTTACAGGAGAAATATTGCCTTCCTGTTGCACGTTACCCTGGGTGGTGATTAAAGGTGTCTCCACGGTCTCATTCGCTCCATTGTTAATATTTCCAGCTGTCATTCTCAAATACTGCCATAAAACAAGGGTTAATTAACAAATTAATATATCACATATTAACAATATGCTCCGACTGACCAACCAAATAAGCTTAGGTATGACACACTAACGAAGAATTACTTGTCTCTCCCCTCTTAGTATTATTCCCCGATCTCAGCCAGAGACCATATCCCTAAGCTCTGATACCAACTATAACGCCCCCCAAAATAGGTATACATCACCCATTCTGAGTCACCAAATACATGGTACAGAATCAAATACAACTTCATTAATACAATTATCGTGCAAAATACGACAACACATATACTGTGAGTTTAAATACAAATATTGTTTAATAGACAATATTCAAACTCAAAAGGAGTCATCATTATAATTATTATCACACTATTTTATAAAATAGTGAGGACTACTAATACAACTATCTTGAATCATCACTCCATACACCGGCTAGTTCCTACTAAATTCTCACCTCTTGGAAAGAAAAATGGAACAAAAAGGAAAAGGGTGGAACAGAAAAGAAAAATGGAAAAATGCTACTGTGTAACCACGCATATTACTGTATTTTAACCACCGGATATTCCAACAGTGTTAACGGTAACAACTACGCCGTTATTTATAAAAACTCAAACTTGTAGTTATCTTCATCCGACCGTTTTCCATTATGGGGCCCACAAATGGCTGCGCCGTCGTACGAATATTCCCCGACAGCAAGAATATTCCACGACCAAATGAATATTCCCTGACAACAATGAATATTTTATAACCACTTGCTTATTTTGTAAAATTTGCACATTTCACCCATAACCAAAGCATTATATCAAATTAACACCTTATTATTCACAATAATAAATAGAGAAAATTCAATTTTATTTATAAAAAGTTGGGGTCTTACATTTTTTTGCCACGTAATTAATGATTTTTTATTTTTTATTTTTGTAAAAATTAATATAATGTTGTAATAGATCTCATTAATACAAAAATTTTGATATATTATTTGTATTATTTGGAAAAGAGATAAAAGAAAAAGAAAAAAAGTCACGTATGATAACCAAGCTTCCTCCTGCCCAGTCAGCAAATACACGTAATATTTATTTTATTTTTCAAAAAGCCACGTAGGATAACCAAGCGGCTTTTTTAGATGTCTGCTAGTCAAATTGGACGGAATGGCTTGATTGTACATTTTTAAAAACCACAGTTGGTCAATTGAATATTTTTATAGCACAGTGATAATTGCTTAAAACACGACAACCACAATGGGGTAACGGTGTTTTTTCCCCAATAATAATGGGCTTGCAATAATCCTCTCAAGGTTTACAACCTAAATCTTGAGGTTACACAATAAATTGAGATAGTACAAATTTTACATTTAATTAGGTTGAGAAACATAACTAACTTTACCACCCAAGACAACCTAAATAATAAAGTATTTCATCTTTCAATTGAAAGAAGATGGCAGCGAAAACCCACGAGTAACAAACATATAATCTTCTCAATTTATTCTTTTAGCGCTTTCTTGCTACCGAGCTTCTTTCGTGACAATAAGACCCACCCATTTATATCCTTATTGATAATACTTTTCCTAATTCATTCTTATTATAGATTGGAAACAACTTATTTTCCTAATCAAATTAAGGATTACATTAACTGATTTTGTCACCAACAAAGCAAACCAGTAAATCATTTTTCAACTTAAATTCTTTTCATGAGTAAGGACCCACACTAAACAATCTTCCCCTTCGAAACCATGAGAGGAGGGATCATCAACCACAACTTCTCACATAGAGTTAATTCCAACGTAGTCTTGGCTCAACTGATCAAGTATCTTGGAATTTTTAACTATTTTCATGTTCGACTTACTCTCATTGGCATGATTTTTCTTAATGGGAGGATCTAACTCAAACTTGACACATTTTTTTCGTGTTAAATTCATTCATAACTTCTTTATACCCTGAATGTGATCTATCACTTTCCTACTTTACTTTTGATACCCATTTGAAGCGAAGAGCTTTCCTTTTGTAGTTCTCATATAAGGCTTTTCTCCAATCTCGACTTTGTATCCCATCTTTTTGCACTTAACTCCCCCATATTCAACACCTTCCACATGTGCCTGCATCATCATGTAAAGAGTGTCCTTCTTACCTCAATCATCACTAGCTAGAGACCTCATTTAGTGAGCTTCCACTAACCTTTATACCAAAATAATTTTTATAATCATTCTCATCAAACTTACTAGTAGAGATTAAATTAAGACGGGTATCCGGATCATGTATGGCTTTTCTAAGCATCAATCTACAATCATTGTTAGTCTCCAAACAAAATTTCCAATGTCGATAACCTTGGATACACTCTCATTTCCCATCTGTACATAGCCAAAATCACCACTAGTGTAGGATGTGAAGACCTAACCATGCGAAGTAGCATGGAATGAAGCACCCGAATCAATCACCAAATCATTAGCTATATCAGCGTCAGATAAATACACAATCGAATATTTTTCCTTAAACTTTTCCTTCTTCCAAATTCTACATTCTCGCCTTTTGTGACTCAGCTTGTAGTGGTCAAAATAAATTATCTTTTTTCTCTCTCTAGACTTTCACCTGGATCTTTAGTCTTCAAGAGAGCTTCTCCTTCTATTTCTGCTTAAGGCTATAAACAAACCAAATAATTCGAGCTCGATTCGAGATCTACTCAAAAAAATACGAGCGAGACTCGAATTCGTTAATAATATAATCCAAATTTTGAGCATAAAAATAATTCAAAAAAATATGAGTAGAATCTGAGCAAGGTTATACTCGACTCGTTTAATATTCAAACTACTCGAATTCTTGATTATGATTCGATACATACTCGATTGATATAGATTCGATTAGATACTCGATACATTCTTTTATAATATATACAAAATTAAATCAAATTAGGATAATTAATTATTATTTTGCTTTGTTTTTAATTTTAATTGTGATTTTATATTTGTAAAGTGTAATAGTAAATATATTTTCTCATTTCTAAGTAAAATAAAAAATTTAATTTATAGTTATATTTATTATAAAGCTAGTTATTATGTGGAGACTCGAATTCGACTTTGAATTTGAAGTACGCGAGTAGTTTAAATATAATTCGATCCGAGTTAGATCGAATTCGAGTAATAAATATTTGAGTCGAGTTAAATCTGAGCAAAATTTTCAAATACAATTCCAATTCGAGTATAAACTTAACATCTCAAGTCAAATTCGAGCAGCTCTCTGTTCGGTTCGACTCGTTTACACCTTTATTTATGCCCCTACTATGTGTGACAAAAACTTATGACTCAAAACGAGTCACTATAATATCTCTTCACATTTGTTCTTCATTGAACAAACTATCATTAAATGTGTCCATAGTTAGCGTACCATTGGGAGCGGAGTTGCTCAGCGACACTACTAGTGTCTCCCAACTATCAGGCAAAGAGCTCAACAACAATCAGAGGCGGAACCAGGGGGCGGGGGGGGGTCATATGACCCCCCAACCCAGGAACCTGAAGCCTATGAATATTGGATGGGTAGAATTTAAGAAATCTTATTAATTTGGGATGGGTATTATAGGTGTGCTTAAGGTCTGTGAATATTAGGATGGTTATAATTTATTATTCTATTAATGTTTATCTTTATTAATTGTTATTTAAATTTTTATACTTAAGAATAATAAAGAAATCATTGTTTAAATATTTACTTAAACAATCGTTTAACAATAAGAATTGAAAGTAAAAAAAGTAACAATTAATATTATGTCAATGAACTACTTGCCAACTTTTCCTTCTCCTTTTCAGACAGATGAGGAGCTTCCTCATGTCATTTCACCTATAATAAATTAACAATATTACTATAAGATAAAATAATGTTAAATAAGTTTGATGATTAATTAATTAATATTGCACTCATTTTTTTTACTGACTTAATCATATACCTTGATATCAATTTTTTGTAAATGAGAATAACTTAATCATTTTCTTGCTTTGACTGGCTCCTCTCAGTTGTCTCCAACGAAGATGACCAGAATCACAATATAAGATTTTGAATATATAATATTATAATTTATAATTTATCTATAAAAGTAGCTAATTAGTTGACTAAAAACTTCAAAATTTGATTAATAGTCTCGTAGTTCGGGAAAAATTAAAATATATATATATATGTATGTATTTAAAGCCATTAGACTCACAACTCACAGGTTGACAAGGGTTGAAATATGATGTTGTGAAATACTATAATTGGGCAAAATGAATTTGAAAGAAGCACTCCAAGCGTCAATAAATAATTTTTTTTACTGATGTATTTTGACCCCCCTCTAAAAATGTTCTAATTTCACCACTGACAACAATAAAGTATAAATCTCATCATCAATAATTATCTTCATCGTACTCAACTGATTTATCAAACTCTGAAAATCACTCAAGTGTTCTGTAGTGGAGTTTTCATCTTTGAACTTAGAATTCACAACTTCCTGATCAAGAAAGCTTTATTCTATGGCGTCTTCCTTTCGTACATGGACTTCAATTTTTGTTAGAGAGCATAGTCTTTAGTTTCCATGGCAACATGATGAAACACACTTTGATCAATCCACGGTCTAATTAGACTAATAGTCTTCTCGTTCATCTTGTTCAACTGTGTGTCAGTCTTGTTTGTACGCTTGACTCCTTTATTTTCAAGTGACTCATACAAATCTTTGCAGTAAAGCAAACCCTTCGTTATTGGCTTCCAAATTGCATAATTTGAAGCCTTGAGTTTAATCATGCAACTTGCTCTCCAATCCTCCTATTTAATTATAAGCACGAGAAAACCACTAAAAACAACCAAGCTCTTGAAACCAATATTGGATAAAGTGAACCTAAAATAATCTCAATCCCAAGAATTATTTTTTCTCTTTATGCAATTAAATAGGAAATCAACATTCCCAATTTTGTGAACAAAAATAACAAAAACCATCAACAAGCAAGATACAGGTATTTAACGTGGCAAACCCCTTTAATGAAAAAAATCATGTGTCGAATTTCGAATCTCCACTATACTAATAATAATGGGCTTATAATAATCCTTTTCAAATTTTAGGTTCTAAAACTTGAGGTTGCACAATAAATTGAGATAGTACAAATTTTATATTTAATTAAGTACTGAGAAACCTAATTAATGTCACCACTCAAGACACCCTAAACAATAAAGTTTTTCAACTTTCAATTGAACAGAGATGGCGCCGAAAATCCACAAGCAACAAATTGTATTCCTCAAAATTTATTCTTTCTATGCCTTCTTGCTATTGAACTTCTCTCATGATAATAAGACTCACTCATAATCTTATTTATAATACTTTTGCTAATTCATTCCTATTATGGTCGGAAAACAACTTATTCTCCTAATCAGATTAAGAATCACATTTATTTGGCTTGATCACCAAGTTAAAAAGTAAATCTTTTTTCAACTTGAATTCTTTTATGGGTGAAAATCCACACCCACCACAGAATGAGAATGAGGGTTTTGAAAGTGAACCAACTGCTGGATCCCCTTATGCGCAACATACTAAAATGATCCTGTGTAAATAATGGGAAATATTTTGTTAAATTTTTTTAAATTTTGGAGCTTTTTTAACCTTTTATTGCACTCCCTCTATCCCAAAATAAGGCTCAGTTTTGAATTTTTTTTTGTTAAATTAACTAATTTTAGAATTAATTTTCTAGCATTTTTGGCAAAATATAGGTGGGGAGAAAGAGTATAACCTAGGGGTGGGCAAATTTTTCGGTTTTTTTTTTTTCGTTTTTTGGACGACCGGACGTCCGACCGGCCGGTTCGGTATAAATGTAAACCGGTCCGGTTCGGTATAAAAAAAACCGTAATATACCGTTTTTCGGTACCGGTTCGGCCGCCACTTTTATGGTTCGGCGTAATATACCGACCTACCTGTATATAACCGGTTTTTTCTTCTATTTTTAATTTCTTTAAAATTTTATTAATTATTAATAATATATATTTTTATATATTAATGACGTCACTAGGTCAATAACGGTTCAACCACAAATTTTACTAGTGACCCATCCACTCTATACCTTTTTCGGTTCAATGACCGGTTCGTATCTAAAAACCTTGGTATAACCATAAGAAACTAGATACAATATAAAACTAACTCCAACTATTATAATTTTAAAAATGTATTTATATATGCTTAATTATTAATTTTAAAATAGTCAGTTTGACCAAAAAAGGTTGAAAGTGGACAATTAATTTGAGACGGAGGGAGTAACATTTTCTTGATATAAGATTCTTTAAAAGTATATATAATTATAATCACTCTTCTTTTCAAAAAAAAAAAAATCAATCTTCCTATTAAGATCGATTGTTTTCACCTTTTTATATTTATTTTCATTTTCCTTTTTTATGGGAAAAATTGATAATATCAGGCTTGTCCAAGGTATAGAACCTTTGTTCACAACTCATTGATTTTGACATTTACAAAAATACAGAAAGGGCTATAGCCTATATGCAATGCAATCCTCCTCAGTTTTGACGCTGCTAACAAGTATCAACTACAGCAGGAAATTCAATTTTCTTGGCCCTTTCAGAAATTACATAAAAGTATGTCCAAAATATGTGATTTCATATTTAATATATGAAACCAAAAACTGTTTATATTGTAGTCAATGTTTTGAAGGAGGATTATTAGTGTATCGAACACCAAAGTTACACTAATTTACAATTGGGATCACGAGGTTTTAATTCTTCCGATACCCACCCAAATTAATATTAAGGAAAAATCTGGTGAAAAAATAATCGAAATGATCACAAGTTCCAACTCACATGAGTGTATAAGAATCGAACATTCGAGTATATCTCCAATACTAGTCGCGTGTCAATGTTCTGATGATGGCTAAATTGGTCGGATGGGTCCATTGTGTATATTTAAACTTATTTTGGGGAGCAAGTTGGAAGAATTTAAAGTTTGTGGTCCCGATTGTAACTCGATGTATACTTTGGGATCAAATATTAATAATTGTTACATGGTAATTAATGAATAATTATTCATAAAGATAAGTCGTCGATGATTTCATAGTTAGAAACATACCCTATAAAAGGTGACACCAATCTCCCCATTTTTCCCCATCAAATCAGTAGCAATATCCCAAGTGCTAGAGCTGATCATTCATCGGCAAGTTGAAATCCATGGCTAAAAAGGCAAATCCTGCTTGTGCAATAATCTTGTTGATTTTTGTCATGGCGACGAGGACAATGGCAGAACTTGAACCTCCCTTCATCCCTTGCTGTTCTGGGGGTGTCACTGATTGCTGCCCTGAAGGTAACACTGTCAATGGAAAGAACAATAACAATAACAATCCTCCTAGCACATTTGCAGCTCAAAAACCCAGGCTCACTCGTACCCTTCTGTTTCCGCATTTAGGCCACCAGCCTTGATGCATTATGACTATAATAAGAACTTGCAAACTCTAGTTGTTTAAACTAGAGGATGCATCTTTAATTATCTACTCAGTTTTTGTTTTTGTGTTCATTTGGGTACGTCTATTTGCTCTTGCAACATCATTTTTGTTCTGACAATATCGGTCTTTCTGTTTTACCAACAAATATACATTGTAAATACAGGCTTAATAGACAACGATTTCAAGGAATAAGATGATAACCAACTTCCCATATTCATAGACTTCCGGTTAATATCACTACAGAACAGTGTTTTAAGGCTATACATTTTCGAAAAAATAGATATATTTAAACTATATCTCACATCAGAACCACTCCAGAACTAGATTAGCCATAATATGAGCTGACATTCAGAGTTCATCATAAGATTATACTCTCCTATCAAATATCCAGTAAATTACCTCATGCATGTCCCAAATTAGCATCTACAAGACAATACATGATCTGCTTTCACAGAACTCTGAACCATTTACATCACCATAACGTTGAACTTCAAAATCAATCAAGGACTTCTAGTATTTGGGGGAAACGCTTTTGGTAGGAGCCCAAATATCGGCACCATTGGTACTAGCAACTCCAGCAGTACATGATATAGGCACAAGGCACAAACCTTTGCTTCTCAGGTTGTACGATTTTGATCCCTTCAAAAAATAATACATCAAAGCCATGTAAATTTCTTAGTTGTTAATTCATTAACTATTCTGATTAACAGAGTCCAATAATAGTAATGATTAAGCCCAGCTTTAGCATTTTCATTAAAATAAAAATAATAATATGTGCACAAACTATACACAAAAAAATTGTGCACAAAGAGTAGGACCCGTGTATTGTATAACAATGAAAATGTGTAAAACATTCAATAGTAGGTCCCGCTTCCTTATTTTCTCTCTTTTCTTATACTATTTGTGCACAACTTTTTGTGTATAGTTTTGTCTGTAACATTACTCTTAAAATAAATAATTAAATTAAACACAAACCAATCTCATTCATTGATATAAAATTCTAGCGCTAAATGAAATCCCCATAAAATTCTATCAGATACTACCGTAATAAGATGGATTCGTAATAAAGGATGGATTTTAGCATCAAGTACAACATGAGATTACATTGCAGGATCCATTTCAACATGTTTTTGATTTTTCTTAAGCCTTACCTGTATTATTTCCAGTGATGTACTATGGAGGTATGGAGCACTCAGTACCTGAAATAATGGAAAGAATTAGTGGCAATAAGTCAATAATTCAAATCAAAATTGTCAACGACTCGTTAGAACACTAGATTGAAAAGACAGAAAGACACGAGCATTCTCTTGACAAAAGAAAATCTTCAAATTCATCAGCATATAGAAAATCACATATTAATCCACAAAGATAAATGATATTGAGGAAATTATATATTCAAAATTCCAACAAAATAATTCTCTATGTTTATAAGACTTGCCACTAAAACACTCGAATAGCACAGATCGTAGTTGGCAAGGTAAAATAGTCATGAAATTTTTTGACCGGGTAGTGAGTCTAGTAACTATGACATTATTAACACAGATCCATAGTTACTTAATTTCATTTTAGTTCTCTTTTGTTCAAAGCCAAATTGAATGAATAACTAGATCATAGAATTATGCTTTCCTTTAATATATACGGCCAAAGTCTGGATATGGTTGCCACAGTCAGTTGGCCGTGGCAACTACACCAAAATGGCGTAGTTTTGGTTATATAAAACTAGTGAAATAACAACAATACCATTACTAAAACTAGTTAAATGTCATACCTACCCTGGTTAAAATTCTTGGCCCACAACAGCTAGGTGGCTGTGGTGATCACAGCCATTCTAAGCTGATATCATGAAGATCAAATATGGCTGATGTAAAGTTCATCACAATTTATGATGTTTCTACTTTTAGTAAAGTTAGAATATGCGTCTTGTTGAAACCTTAAATCCAATATTACACTTTAAACAGTTTATATAAAGCAGGGGAAGGTCAAACCTTGACTTGTTCATGGAGGAAGCTTATATATCCCATTGCCTCTAGCAGGACGGAAGCTGTATCTGTCTGCAAGGAACTTTAAAAGCTTTAAAATCTAATGGATAAACAGTTCCAGTATTAAAAAGTTAATTTGGATAAGCAGAAATATAACCCTATCACAATGCCGAGTGTCTAAAAGGAAAGTCTGAAGATCTTATTCTGCCTTGGAAAAATTAACAAGAAATCCTGCTAGTTTTCCATTCTTAACATAAAAATTTAAATTTGATATATGTACCTTCCCAAAAGGGGAAACAAGTTGTTGAAGAGCTGCTATTCGTTCACCGGCCTTCTCTTTCCCCTCCTTTCACCAAGAAAATATATATATACATCTTAGACATGTATCAAAGCATTCACCAGATAAAAATTAAAAGTCCACCATTCATATAAGAAGACTGCAAATCATTGTCTTAACTCCTAAGCGACAATTCCTCATAAACAACGCCAAGATGAAGGACTAATAAAGTAGACAAAAGATAAAAGTTTGTGACATATGTTTTAGCCAGCCAGGTTAGGAAATAACACATGCAATCCCCTTGTCAAATGAGCTTTGAAGAATATTACGTTTAAATAACTATTGGTAGAACTCAAATATCAACATGAACCTGTTTCAATAGTATCCTTGACAAACCACTTACTTTACGGCTCCAGTATAACTACTTACATCGTACCACTTTACCTAGGACAGAGCTAAATCTTTTACAATATTAACTTCTTAGAAACTTGAGATACATGTATTAAAATGCCTTGAAGATATCGCCTAAAAACACTGGACAGTTCTTGAGGATCCTACTTAACAGAATACAATTTAATGAATATGACCTGCTTTCTCATGAAGAAACATCAATTGTAAAGGTGAAAGTCAACTTCTAATTTCAATCCTAGTAATGGTAAGATTACATAATAAATGACAGTAGCAATTACATTTAATACTTTTTGTAAAAATAAAAAAATCTGGTAATATTCAAGAAACCGGCACACACACAAAAAGAGAAAGAGAGAGGGGGGGAACCTTGGAGGAGATAGATATATCATCAGCCTTGTGCCGTTTTGGTGTCAAAGAAGCGAGACTGCTTTGCTCAATAGAAACCGGGCTTCTTTTATGTTCCATCATTTTTGCCTCATATAACCCTTTTTCCAACTGGTTAATAATTGCAAATCAAATTATTAAAACATAGCAGACGAATGAAATAAGAAGGAACAGGGAACTCTCCAAACATACAAGAACCCCACTGAAAGAACTCAAAAACAATAAATCAACAGATTCAACACAACTAGGCGAGATTCTTAAACTAATTAGTTCTACTAGCTTGGCCAAATTTCCAGCAGGGGAAGCACAATAGCTAACCAAAGAGGTTCTCCAATAATTACTATTACTATAACATGCACCTTTAACGTTTATATAAAAAGATGGCCTTCTTGAAACCAAGGAGTCAAACGCGTGTTATATTCAAATTGATATAAAAGCCATCTCATACATATCTGCCTGACTCAAGCCATCTTGCACTTCATACAACTTCTGAAAAGGCCATTGCCGTATGTCTAGGAATAAAGAAAGACCTTTTTGCAGGGTGGAAAGGAAGGAGAATCGAAAAGTTTATGTAATAGAAGCAGGTGGTTATGATGAAAGATCTTAATTGTTGGTTCTTGAAGTATTAATAGGTACACACCATACTGTATTTAAGAAACGACGGGAAAGATTGATACCATTTTAGAGCAACTATTTCTTTATCGGGAATTCTCAAATGGTACGATTAAACTAATAACTCCATAAACCTCACAAGAAAACAGTCATCAGATAATATAAATATTAGATTTTGAAAATCAATAATGCACTGATTCAGTCAAAGAACAACCCTTAGGTAGGTCCATGGCATAGTCAAGGCATTTGAAAAATAGAATTCAAATTAATAATTAAAAATGATATCCCAAGAAAAACAGTCATCAGATATTCTTATTATTAAGTTCTCAAAAATCAAAAGCATGCACTGATTCGGTCAAAGAACAAACCTTAGGTAGGTCCATGGGCATGATCAAGGCAATTGAAAATTAGAATTCGAATTAAATAATGAAAAATGTTATCCCAATTTAATGATTGCAAACAGAACAATTATTAAACAATTAGCTAGAAAACTTTAACTCCTACTCATTAAACAAAGAAGCACATACTTATGGCGCAAAAGTGTTATTATGATCCAACAATTATACACCCAAATTCTACGATATAAACCATCAGTGTCCAAATCGATTCTATACCCTCGAGAGATTCTCGAAGATTGTCAATAGACAGTACTACAACCATGTTAAATGCAATTATGCATAGATATAACACTCCCTCCATTCTACATAAAGAATTTCATTAGTTTTTAATATAAAAAAATCACAAAAAGAGTCTTCTTTTTATTTCCGGTCGCATAAAATGACACAATGTCCCAAGTTTGTCACCACTACTAAACTAACAACTTATTATTTTAAGGCGTAAATGTAGAACAAAAATATCCTTAATACTACCCAACAAAAGATGACTAGATACAAAATCTTTATCTCATAAAAATGTCTAGAGTACTCAATTTAAATATAAAATCTATTTTATTCTGAAAAATATTCAAGTAGGGTCCACTACATTTTTAAAATTAAAAAAAAAACTTTAGCTTATGTGGGGTGAAATGTGAACTTATTTATGCCTCTCCTCTACTTTTGTTTTTCTTAATTTATGCAAAAACTATAATTAAACATCTTTTGTGCAAGACAGGAGGGAGGATTTGCAAATTGCAAATTTTATAAATGAGACTCTTTTTGTGTGACGGATCCACCGTAAAAAGTTTGTTCCACATCTCAAATGATGGCCCTGCCATCTGTCACTAAAGATTACAACAAATGCATGAAATTAAGATTATACCCCGACTATGTGAATGTGATTGAGAACAACAGAAATCAAAGAAATAAATTTGGTGGGTCCAGATTCCAAGTTTCAAAATATCATTCATGCACCCATTTGCGTATACAATCTTCTGATTGAGTCCTAATATTTTTTTAACTAGTACAGTATATACTAATACAGTAATACTCACTTAATCTGCCATTAAATCAAAATTAAATATACATGTAAGATAAGCAAATAACTCTACAGTTAATCAGCTATAAAACCTATAACAAACAAAAAAACATACCCAGAAAATATCATCAACATGACCCTTGGGATTACTAAAGCATCCAAGAACAGAGGGGAAATAAATAAGAAATTTATAAATAAATAAATAAAAGGAACCATTATATGTAACTGTTCTTCTCCTCTGGTAAGCTAGCCCGCCTGTCAGTTATGCAACTACTCGCTTGTTACATTTGAATAGCCAAAAGAACTTACCTTTAATGTCGATTTGTCAACAAAAATTCATTCATAATTTCTGGGTTTGATTGAATATTTCAGAACCCGCTTTCGAAACCCAATGAAAATCTTGATTAACTGAAAATGACGTCTCTGGGAAACTATCTTTATCTCCCTTTTTTGTGAGTTTTATAAAGCAAATTGTAAAAATGGTCGCCGGCCGGAGAGGCTGGAATTTGCATGAATTTCGCCGGAGGGTAGTCAGGGAAGTTTAATGGACGGAGAGGTGAAGGAAAGTGGACCTGGTTTGCTGAAGGAGAAGGGGAAGGGGTTTTGATTTTTGAAAGTGTGTAATGGATTTATGAAGTACTACTAATAATAAAAATGAGGTGGGAAATAATTTTTTATTTTTTAAAGAATTTTATTTTGGACAGCTAATATCCAACCATGCCTGAGGAAGAGAGAAAAAAAGTTTTTAATTAATGAATTAACCTTAGGCACTTATCTAAGGTCACCCTTTTTAACCACAATAAGTCTAACGGGACATTATTCTAGTGACATTTTAGCGACTTTCTTTTTTTTTGTTTTTTTTAGTACCTTTTAAAAAATATATAGTATTAATTTTAATTGAATTTTTTTATAAAAAATAATGTTTTAGGTGTAATTTGGATACATACAAAAAACAGAGTTGTACAGACCATGTTTCTTGTATGTATTCAAATTACATTTAAAACACTATTTTTTATAAAAATTTCAGTTGGAATAAAACTATACATTTTTTGGAAGGTACTAAAAAAACCAAAAAAAATCACTAAAATGTCGCTAGAACAATGTCCCCCTAGAAGTAGGGGTGTTCATCCGGTAAAAACCGGCCCGAATCGGATCGGTACAGAAATATGCCAAATATTGATACCGATACCGGAACCGGTTGGACCGATATACCGAATTGGCGGTACCGGTTCGGTACCGATTTTTACTAAAAATTAATATAATTATTATTTTTATTATTATCATTTTATTATTATTTTTATTAATATTATTATTATTTTTATTATTATAATCATTATTTTATTATTATTAATTTAATAAATTATTAATAATAATAAAAAATTAGAAAACCGGTATATACCGGTCCGGTTCAATTTTTACCGAACTATAAAAACGCTGAACCGAAACCGGTACCTAAAAACCGGTATATACCGATTTTTTTGTACCGAACCGATTCTTTTTTATATCGAACCGACCGGTTCGGTTCGGTTTAGAAAATCGAAAAAACCAATCCAAATGAACAGCCCTACTTAGAAGGACTCTTTTTAACCATAGTTGAAAATGACATGTGTTTTTTTTTACTATATTCTACTAAGATTTTAATATTCTTGTCTTAATCAAGAATGAATTCCAAAATCTTATGCATCCAAATTTTATGAGTAATTTTTTTATCATGATATGTTTTGATATAGAGTAACTCATTTCTTCACTCCATTTGGCATAGCTTATGCCTTGGAATAAGGATCCTCTCCATTTTAAATAAATAGAGACTCTATTTTATGATCCAGATTTAAAATGTGTTAAACTATGACATCATACTTATAGGAGAGAGATGATTTTAAATCTGAACCATGAGAGTATCCTAGTCTTGTGCCTTTGTGGTCTTTTGTAGGTGCGGCAACATGGAGAGCATGGTTCAGAAGACACCTTCATACTAGTCCCGCGAATATAGATTTCTCTCTCAAATTTGACTTGACTACAAAAATAATACTCCCTCCGTCCCAGGATAAAAGTTTTAATGGACTTTTCACGCATATTAAGAAGATGAATAAAATGACAAAATTATCCATAATAATGTCATTAAATATGGAGAGAGAATTAGAATAAGAAAAGTATGAGATATTTAATGCTACGGACATAATAGAAAAAAATGTGTAAAAGTTTAGTTATTAAAGAAAAGTGGACATTTAACATGAGATTACCCAAAATAATAATAAGGACTTTTATCCTAGTACGGAGGGAGTACCTCATACCGTCCCGCCTCACTCCATTTTACTTGATTACTCTCTTTTTTAAAAATTAAATTTCTTTAAATTTTTATATTATTTTGTATAATAATTTTTAATTCAAAAGCAATCAATATACAATATTTTTATTACTAGCAACATGTTATATTAACAAATATTATAAATTTATAATAAAATAACTTAAATATGTACATAATTATCACGACCGTTCCTGAGCACGAGCGAGAGGGTCGTTTTGTGCCTCCGATTAGGAGGCCAATTATTTTTTTACATAGTTTATATATATACATATACATATATATATATATATATATATGTGTGTGTGTGTGTGTGTGTCACTTTGTCAAGAGAAATAATTTTATGGAATTTGTAAAAACTTTGAATTGTTTTCCTAATATTTCAATTGCGTACAGGGTATTACAAACTATTCCTATTAAAAAATTATATGTGGTCCATTATGACACAAAAAAGGTTAAATCAGTTCGCACCCATGTGCATTGAGAATAATATGCTGGACAAACTTGATTTTGAACATTTGATTAAAAATTTTGCTTTTGTAAATACTAGAAGAAGTATGTTTCACTGAATGTATTCTAATATATTTTGTTGTAGTTGAAATTCTCGTATATTTTATTATAATCGAAATTCTCATATATTTTGTTGTAGTCGAATTATTATATTTTTAACTCCGAAAAGACACTTTTTTGATACAGTTTGTACTTTTTATTCATTTATTTTTACTTTTTTGTGAAAACAATGTTTCGAAAAAGATCTCGTTTTTATTTTTCACCCTAGCCAACCAAAATATATACACAAAAGCGTTAATTGTTAATTTAAAATATATATATATATATAGGGAGTCCTTCCATAGCAACCGGTTGCTATGAGTACTGTACAGCACCCTCTTTTTGGACCTTTGATAAATTGAATAGATGGCTGCGATTACCTTTTCTATTTGATAAGCCGGCACAGGTTGTTGTGTCTAATTATCTACCTCTAACGGCTTCTATTTTAATAAGTAAGGCCCACGTAAAATTAACTTGTCAGTATAGTTATAAAAAATGAATATTTATTATTAAAATAATCCGACCGGAAGAGCTTGTACCGGCTTACACATTTTTTTTAAGTTTTGTTTATTTCTCCATTATATGTCATGACTCAGCACATTAAAATGGAATAAAAAAATAAAATAAATTCCGGCCGGAAGAGCTTGTACCGGCCTACACATATTTTTTTAAGTTTTTTTTATTTCTCCATTATATGTCATGACTCAGCCAGCACATTAAAATGGAATAAAAAAATAAAATAAATTCCGACCGGAAGAGCTTGTACCGGCTTACATATATTTTTTTTTAAGTTTTTTTTATTTCTCCATTATATGTCATGACTCAGCACATTAAAATGGAATAAAAAATAAAATAAATTCCGGCCGGAAGAGCTTGTACTGGCTTACACATATTTTTTTTAATAAATTCCGGCCGGTACAGGCTGATCGGCCAGCATTAAAATAATAAAAAAAATTACGGCCGGTACAGGCTGATACGGCTGGCATTAAAATAATAAAAAAAATTACGACCGATACAGGCTGATACGGCTTGCAATAAAAAATTAAAAAAAAATAGGTGGCCAGTACAACTTGTCACGGCTGAAAATAAAAAAATTGAAAAAAATAATTTTATTCAAACAATTCGCTGCTAAATAGATTCGAACTCGCAACCTCAAACTCCATACACTCGTCATATGATCACCCGAGCACCACGGGCCTAGCTGTTAATTTCAACCAAGGAATAATTTTTTATTGTCAGCCGGTACAGCTTGTCACGGCTGACAATAAAAAATTGAAAAAAATAATTTTATTCAAGCAATTCGCTGCTAAACAGATTCGAACTCGCAACCTCAAACTCCATACACTCGTCATATGACCACCCGAGCACCACGGGCCTAGCTGTTAATTTCAACCAAGGATATATCTTTATATTAAAACTTCACCATCCCCCAAAATCTATATTCTTTCATTATTATTATATTACGATTTATTATTATTAACAAGTCTATATAATACATACGAGGATTTTCTATTTAGAAATAAGTTAATATCTATATTTATTATTATCCCCTTTAATATTTTTTTCTTATTTTTATAATAATATCAATAAAAGGATTATTAATATATTAAAAAAATATCATTCTTTAATAAAATATAAATAATGATTTTATATTCATGTATTACTATTATTATTATATTCATGTATTACTATTATTAAAAATAATATTAATAATGATTTTTAATATTAATATAAATAATGTGATTATTAATATTAGTTCGAATAAAAATATCCATACAGTTCAACAAAATAGATAATTTTTTTCGTATTAATAATATGAAGTGATTTTATGTGATTCAATAATATTCATATTACTAAGTTATGAATTTGAAAATCCCATAAAGTTCAACCAAATAGACATTCTTATTAATTAATATGTACATTAGATAACGTTGGATAAGTTCTATATCTCAGAGGCCGGAAGTAATATTGCGGATTTCTTGTAGAGCTCCCATGCGACGCGGTAACGAAAGACTGTGACATCTTCCAAGGACCACTTCTCTTCAGAAATATTACCATTGGCCCTAACGATACAGTCAACATACTTGCATACAAAAATGCCACAGTCTGAGTTGTTGTGTTGCTTCGGTCGAATCTTTAAGGTCTGCACAGTAGGATTACCGCTAGGCCACTCACGCATCGGATTACCATTTCGCAAACAAAATGGTATCAAATGTACCTGCATGTACATAGTAGTTGGTTAATAATTTTTTAATATTAAAGGACATTATAAAATTAAAATATTTTAAAACTAAACATACCGCAACTTTAACGAATTCTGAGTACATTTCATGTAACTTAATATACTTAGTGTCATTGTAGTGCGCGTCAATTATGGTAACCATCCAATCTTCAACTGCGAATAGGAACAAGACAAAATGGCGTTGATTGGTACTACACACCGGCATGAATATGTATTTGCATTCGTGTAAAGGCGGACCAACATCTTGGTTAACATACGGATCGCAAAAACTCCATGTAGTATTCACGTTAGTGCAGGGCACATAGCTGTGCCCAAGATGCATGAAGAATGAATTCATGAAACCAAATTGGGACCACCTTTGTATTCCCCGTGACCTGTAGTATTCCTCTCTGTCTCGTAGCAACAACATATAAGCGTCGATGACATGCTCGAATATCCAACTCCCAGGCCCTAAGGATTGCACTGCATTGTGTTCTAATTCATATAACTGGCGCGGATGTGATAAAGGATATAAATCCCCTTCTGGTGCCACCACGTTTCCAAACATATGTTTATTTACAAATGTCTCCTTCCAATCTTTAAGTCTTTTGGATAAGGACCCTTTTGGTCCATAAGAGATGTGGTCTCCCGCATCTTGTACCTGATTAAGACCTAAATGTACATTATTATTATATAGCAATAATAATTAAAACCATCACTATTAACATAACTATATATACCTTTTGTGAACTAGATCCCTTGGCGTCAGAAAGTCTCGCAAATGAAGAGTTGGTTGGAATGTAACACTCCTCATATGTTTAAAAGGTTGGAATGTAACACTCCTCGTAGGCTTGAGTGGTGGGAATGGAGCTCTCCTCGATTACTTCTGGGGTGGGTATGTAGTTCTCTTGTACAATATAATCAGTTTGTTTTCCAAGCCCTTCATTGAGTTGTGTGTATTGGGACTGTGGTCCAAAATTTGTGGGGCCCCCCTGTCGAGGTATTTGTTTACCTCTTGCTTCGAAGTCGTATAGGGCGTATTGGAAATCCCAATTATTTTTTTTACAGAACCAACTCGGGAGGCAGCTGAGTAAGTACGGAAAATTTATCAAGTAACGACTTTTCACTCTCAACCTGTCATGTAAGATAAACACAAACAAATATTATTAACAATAAATATGAATAAATGTAATATGAGGTATTTATCGAAATACATGATTTATTAAAGAAGAATGTAATTTTATACCATTTGAATAAGGTGTTGTTGGTTGTAAATGGCCCGAGGCTCATAACAACTGTCGTGGTCGCTTGCCTGTCGAGGTCGGTGGATTTTCCAACGTGTAATTTTCCTATATCAGACCATGTAATCATCTATTGGGACATAATCAGAAATTTCAGTTTGTTTTCCTTCGAGATGATCCATGTATGCCTCCCACATCGAAATATATTCCCCTCTCAAGGCCATGCAATCCTCGACATCAATAAATTTAAACTTTTTCTCCTTCATAAGGTCACCGTAGTTTTTGGCTGTTGATGGTATGCCTTGCATGAACCCGAACTGTCTCATCACACGATCTGGCATCTGAAATTCTACAATATCAAAGTGGATCAAGGGGACCCCACTAGATCCCAACAACCTGCCTTCAAAATTAAATCCACTTATATCATCATCCCACATTATGTAAGGCCGCCAAACCACATCACACATAGACTTAATATCTAACTCCCCTCGGTAAAATGACAAATGGTGATGGGGATTCTCACGTCTACCAGGGTAACTGTGGGCTCCAAAATAGGACCATGCTAAAGCCCTAGATAACCATAAGGATGATTATGACCAAGGGTTTGGCTTTCCAATACTTACATTCTCATAAGCCCAAATTTGTAACAATGTAACACAACCATTAATGTATTTAAATCCTTTCCTAGTAGCAGTATATAAATATATGTACAAATATGCTAACACTGCCGCACCCCAAGAGTAAGTTACACAATCTTCAGCGTTGGCAAAAAAAGACATATATCGTGGTGCACACTATTTCTATTCCTATTAGGGAATAATATTGCCCCACACAACCACAACATGTATGCCTTTGTGTGTCGCCCTACAACATCTTTACTTGCATTCTCGGGACATTTATTAAAATATTCGTGCAACCACACTAATGAAATTGCACTGCATTTTTTTGAACTAAAATATTCACCAGCTAATTTATCTCCAAAACAATCCCTAAAATAATTCAAATTGGTGACAGCAAGGGGACCCGTTAAGGGCTTTCCCACCACCGATAACCCAAAAATAAAGTGAACATCCTCTAATGTGATTGTTATTTCTCCACAGTTTAAATGAAAAGTATTGGTCTCCGGGCGCCATCTCTCGACTAAGGCAGATATCAGACCAAGATCAGTTTGGTGTACAACACCTTGATAACTAAATACTCCAAATCCACATTTATCTAAAAGGATTTTTTGTTCTTTTATCAAAGCCCACTGATTATATTTTTGATCAGTATATTGACTGGAGCTTAGTTTTCTCCTATCTCTCCCATGATATATGTCATCTGATACATGATCTTGTTGATCATGCAGAACACTTGGATCAATTGGCCCATATTCCCAACTATCCATTTTTTACCTAAAAAATACATCAATTCCATATTAGTATTAAGATGCATGACAAAATGAAGTTGAAAGTAACATGCTGCAAAATGACAGTAATAACAATGCACACTAACATGCATTAAAAACTGAACAACATGCATGTAATAATAACATGCATGTATATAATGTAATAATATTAACATGCATTAAAAACTAGTAAAAACAGAAACTATTAAAAATAAAAACATTAAGAAGAAAAATAAATTAAAACAATAAGTGAAAAATTGAGTACACTAGAATAAAATAAAAACAATAAATGAAAAATAATAATAAAATAAACAATTATCAATGCATGGTATGCTGCAAAAGTTTTTTTTTTCGACCGGTACAGCTTAAATCGGCTTAGCTTTTTTAATTTTTTTTATCTTCTTTTCTCCATTGTATAATGATGACTCAGTAAATTAAAATAAAAAAAATAAAAAAGCATCTGGCCGGTACAGCTTCAGCTGGCTTGGCAAGACCCGACCGGTACAGCCTGTCCCGGCTGACAGCTGGAATAAAAAAAACTCAGTAATAACATGCAGTGATAAAAAAATGGCTTGATTGAGGTAATAATATCCTTTTACTATTATACGAAAATAATAACAACAGAAACTATTAAAAACTGAACAAATAACAATAAATAAAAACTTACTTGTTGAAGTTTTTTGCACCTCTCTTCCGAAATACTCCCTCTCTCCACTCTCTGTTACTATAATTTTATATACTTATATACTGAACTAGCCCAGTTGAACAACGTGTGTTCTCAATAGATCACTATAGATGATTAAATAAGCTCATGCAAGCCGGTACATGAAATACATTTAGGACCACATTCAAACACTGATATTGTTGGTTAATTAGCTTTTTAGTTTACCGAGCTTGTAGGTGTTCTTTCCCGAGGTGATGTTGTAGAAAAAGTGGTCAAAAACATCTGGGAATATGTATTAGTAATAAATTATTTCGGCTGGGAATATATATTATTAATAAATTGTTCTTTCCCGAGGTGATGTTGCAGAAAAAGTGGACAAAGAAATCTGGGAATATGTATTAAGTAGTTTCGGCCGGTACAGGCTTAACCGGCTGGGAATATATATTATTAATAAATTGTTTCAGCCGGCAGAGGCTGTAACGGCTGGAAAAATAAAAAATATATATATATTATTAATAAAAACCGTTCGGCCGGTAGAGGCTGTATCGGCTGGGAATAAATATATATTTTCGCTGCTTGCTAGACTCGAACCCGTGACCTCAAGCTCCAAATATTCATCATATGACCACCCGAGCACCACGGGACTAGCTGTCATATCAGACCTTGGATTTGTATATATCTTAAACCATTCCATCTCCCCCTAAATTAAATTTCTCAATATTTTATTATACTTATTCGATTATTATTATTATTCTATTATTATTACGAATTGAGTATAAAGCCGTTCCATATTCTAGCGGCTTATGTACTTTTAATTATTTTATTATTATTATTATTATTATTATTATTATTATTACAGATATAAACACTGTCTGGTGAATAAGTAGTCAAACATAATAATACAACACTATGGGAATAGAAAAAACTGACATTGATTATATGGGAAAAGTACATTAGTTTGACTTCTTGAGCATTAACCGCGACAAGCTGTACCGGCTGGTCTTTTTACCTTTAAATATTGTCTAGGAAGCTGCTATTTTCTCATGTTTATTATGAGCACCCATCTTCTTATCCTTCCATAGAATTTGTTCTCTGATATTATTTTCTCTTTTCTCCTCTACTCATAATTTGTTTCATCTGGTTGCCCACTTTCACTTCAAAAAATCAAGTTGAAGTTCTGATCGAGCAAAATTCATCACTATTATTCACAAGTAAGTTTTTTAAAATGTCATATAATACATCCGAATTTGTTAGTGAAGTTGAAAGTAATAAATCTGATATTGTTTCGTACGTTGGTCAATTATTTTGTACGTTGGAAGAGGTTGAATATTTTTATAGATCATATGCTCACAAAAATGGATTTGAGATTAGAATTGTAAATAGTCATAAATATGTTAATACGAATGATATCAGATCTAAGCAGTATGTATGTAAGAAAGCCGATACACCAATTGTTGGCAAGAGTTTACCTGATGATGAAGATAGTAGTAATAAAATAACTAGACAGAGAGACTCTATAGGACGAACAATGTGCAAAGCTAGAATATATGTTGTCCACAATAAGAAAGAAGACAATTGGCGTATATCTACTGTTGAATTAGAGCACAATCATCACTTAGTGACCCCCACCAAAGTAGATTTGATCGAGACTCACAGAAATATTACTCCTGTTGCAAGAAATTTAATTGACACTTTAAATAAGTCCGGTATTGGTCCTAGTAAGATGATGAATGTTTTGAGCACAATGGGAGGTGGGTTGCAAAATGTTCCTTTCTCTACTGTTAATGTTGAGAATGTGGTGCGAGATTTAAGGCGTGATTCTGCAGATGAAAATGATGCACAAGCTGTTGTCAATCATTTGAACAAACTTGCATCCAGAAGTGCCAGCAAATTTTTTTTCCGAGTGAAACCCGGTGAAAACAACCACATAGCTTGTATTTTGTGGGTTGACGCCCGATCAAGGTTTATGTATCAACGGTTCGGAGACGTTGTGACATTTGATAGTACATACCGGACAAATAAGTATGGCATGCCGTTTGTTCCATTTGCCGGAGTCAACCACCATTATCAGTCTATATTGTTTGGATTTGCACTGCTACGAGACGAGACAGAGGACACTTTCGTTTGGGTATTACAGACATGGATTGAAGCCATGGACTACAAGGCACCTACAACCATCATCACTGATCAAGACAGAGCCATGAATAATGCTATTGCTACGGTACTTCCAGCTAGTTATCATTTATTGTGTTCTTGGCATATTAGCAATAAATTTCCTAAAAAATTGCATCATGTTTATTCTGAGCACCCATCGTTCAAAAATGATTTTAACAACTGTGTGTATAACTCATTATCCATCGAAGAATTTGAAGAGCGTTGGCATATTCTGATAAGTTCCTATGAATTGTATACTAATGAATGGCTTGGAAGTTTGTATGATGTACGACAGAAATGGATTCCAGCATATACAAAGAAATATTTTACCGCGGGAATGACTACCACTGGAAGAAGCGAGAGCATGAATGCCTTTTTTGATGAGTATGTTAATGCATCAACCGGTATGATATGTTTTGTACTACAGAGTCAAAAGGCTGTAGAAAGACAGTTTATCAGGGAGAGGAAGGCCGACTACATAACAAAACATCGTAAAAGGATTATGGTACTCGGTTCATCTTTAGAAGTTCATGCTGCACAAGTGTACACAAAAGAGATGTTTAGACGTTTCCAACGTCAATTCGTCGATTCCATGAAATACAATGTTCATAAACTTAGTGAGTTGTGTGTCACTGATACTAAGGTTTATGCAGTGTATAATGCAGATGCAACTGATAGTGGTGGAAGATATAAAGAAGTTATCAACAATCGACAACTGGGATCGGTAACATGTAACTGCCAAATGTTTTCTCACTCTGGTGAATTATGCAGACACATCTTGAGATATTTTATAGCAAAGAGTATTTCACAAATACCGACCGACATGATCCTTCATCGGTGGACAAGAGACGCGAACAAAAGCAATGGTGAAGACTTACTCTTTAACTCCACATCTGCTGACTTCGAACAAAATCAAGCAATGCGCTATAATCATTTGATGAGTGATTACCAGGAGTTAGCGAGCAAAGCGGCTTGCTCAGTCCGAGGTTACAAAACTGTTCTTAAACTGAATGAACGAGGAAAAGAGTTGGTTGACCAGTATGATCCGGATGAGAATATTACTGAACTGGAAGATGACGACATTGATTGCACAGTTGGAGATCCAAATCATGATATGGGATACGATAATGACGATGAAGATGCAGAGGTGGAAGAAGAAGAGTTTTTGCCGCCTAATATTTCTCAAACAAAGGGCCGCAAAAAACAATCTAGATTCAAGAGTGCACTCGAGAAAATCATTCCTTTAAAGACTCATCGAAAATGTGCAATTTGTGGCTTTGAAACCAACTACGATATGCGAAATCACTATCGAGTGTTAGGGATTACTGAGCCAAAAAAATAGGCGTCGGTTGTATTAATCATTCTATGTTTTTTTTTTATTTTATGAAAATGAACATGTAATATGTATTATTCCTCTTAATGTTATGCAGTACTAGTATTGGTATAATCTATACTTCTAATATTGATAATCACATTATTATTATTATAATAATACTTCACTACTTTTATAAATTTAATAAGTAAATTAATTTCCTGAAATGACTTGAAAAATTATCATCATTACTTATTAGATTAATTGAACTAGTTTTATTAATAATAAAATCATTTCTTAATAATAAAATCATTGCTTAATATATAAAATCATTACTAATAATCATTGCTTAATAATAAAATTATTAATACTGATAATGCAAGATTTATAATGATCATTATTTATATTTTATACAAGAAAAAATATTAAAGGGGGTAATAATAAATATAGATATTAACTTATTTCTAAATAGAAAACCCCCATATGTATTATATAGACTTGTTAATAATAATAAATCGTAATATAATAATAATGAAAGAATATAGATTTTGGGGGATGGTGAAGTTTTAATATAAAGATATATCCTTGGTTGAAATTAACAGCTAGGCCCGTGGTGCTCAGGTGGTCATATGACGAGTGTATGGAGTTTGAGGTTGTGAGTTTGAATCTGTTTAGCAGCGAATTGCTTGAATAAAATTGTTTTTTTCAATTTTTTGTTGTCAGCCGTGACAAGCTGTACCGGCTGACAATAAAAAATTATTCCTTGGTTGAAATTAACAGCTAAGCCCGTGGTGCTCGGGTGGTCATATGACGAATGTATGGAGTTTGAGGTTGCGAGTTCGAATCTGTTTAGCAGCGAATTGTTTGAATAAAATTATTTTTTTAATTTTTTATTTTCAGCCGTGACATGCTGTACCGGCCGCCTATTTTTTTTCAATTTTTTATTGCAAGCCGTATCAGCCTGTACCGGCCGTAATTTTTATTATTATTTTAATGTTGGACGTATCAACCTGTACCGGCCGGAATTTATTAAAAAAAATATGTGTAAGCCGGTACAAGCTCTTCCGGCCGGAATTTATTTTATTTTTTTATTCCATTTTAATGTGCTGAGTCATGGCATATAATGGAGAAATAAAAAAAACTTAAAAAAAATATGTGTAAGCCGGTACAAGCTCTTCCGGCCAAAATTTATTTTATTTTTTTATTTCATTTTAATGTGCTGGCTGAGTCATGACATATAATGGAGAAATAAAAAAAACTTAAAAAAATATGTGTAGGCCGGTACAAGCTCTTCCGGCCGAGTCATGACATATAATGTGTAGGCCGGTACAAGCTCTTCCGGCCAGAATTTATTTTATTTTTTTATTCCATTTTAATGTTCTAAGTCATGACATATAATGGAGAAATAAAAAAAACTTAAAAAAAATATGTGTAAGCCGGTACAAGCTCTTCCGGCCGGATTATTTTAATAATATATATTCATTTTTTATAACTATACTGACAAGTTAATTTTACGTGGGCCTTACTTATTAAAATAGAAGCCGGCAGAGGTAGATAATTAGACACAACAACCTGTGCCGGCTTATCAAATAGAAAAGTTAATCGTAGCCATCTATTCAATTTATCAACGGTCCAAAAAGAGGGTGTTGCACAGTACTCATAGCAACCGGTTGCTATGAAAGGACTCCCATATATATATATATATATATATATATATATATATATATATATATATATATATATATATATATATATATATATACTAGGTGGGTCCCGTGCCTCCGGCACTGTATGGACAATATGATTTATCTCAAATTTTGAACGACCAAAATAATTTATTGAGTGAGCGGGAAATTTAAAGTCATTTGTATTTTATTAAATTATTATTAGATTATTAGATAGATAGATGTATTTTATTAGATAGATGTATGAACGGTGGGATTTATCTCAAACTTTGGATGACCCAGATGATTTATTGAGTGAGCGGAAAATTCAAAATCATTTGTATTTTATTAGATATATATATATATATATATATATATATATATATATATATAATCGAGTTGAGGCAGAGGGAGATGGAATATCACATCCCCGACCTTAACTCTATAGGGTTTAAAAAATAGGTCCCATTATGGTCAGGATCAAATGAACCCTGTGTAGAGTTTTTTTAAGTTTAACCATTAATTAATCATATTTAAGTATCAATAATAAATGAGTTATTCTAGGTGGATATAAAAATTAGACATGAGTGTATTTGAATTTTATTTATTTGTATTTTTACCTATCATTGGAAATCAAAATACAAATAAATAAAAGGGTTAAGTTCAGATGACCACCTGGGGTTTGGGCGATTTCCCACTTAACCACCTGTAGTCAATAAAGCTACATTTAAGCTCTCGACCTTTTGAGGTGAAGTGAATAACTGCTTTCCGTCTTAACTCCGTTACTTAAATTGGCTAAAGACTTAATTACCCTCTATATATATAATGAAAACAAGCTTCTTTATGAGGCTAAGAAAAAGACTTCTTGAAGGTTTCGTGTTATTAATGTTAAGTTGGAAGAGCAACATGTGCCTATATTATGGATAATATTATTAGGGCTGTAATTTGTAAATAACCGGACTAACCTTGAGTTACCTAAGGGCATATGGATAACCACTCAACTTGTTTAAATTATCTAGCCAAACCATAGTTTAGGTGTACTAATCTTGATTAGTCAACCTTGTTTCAGTTAACTAGTCAAACTATAGTTTAGGTGTACTAGACTTGGCTAGTCAACCTCAATTTGGCTCATGGAAGCTTGAATTTAAAATTGTATATAGTTTTATGAATCAGTATTACCTTATGGCTCAAAGTATTGTATATAGTTTTAGTAATTACTAGAGTTCATCTTGCATCTCTATGTTGCATCTTTTATACAGTTCCCCTCCATGTAATTCCCGTAGTTTGATGCTACTACTTTTAATCTATTGAAAGTAGTTTGCATCTCTACTTTTATTTGCTGGCTACAAAAATTGAAACGATTTTTATAATCTGACTTTTTGCAGGATATAAGCTTCAGTCTCTTTGACTAAGTTGAGTGTTGGTATGAAGAACGCTCTTCTGAAGTTGTCGCGTTTTAGTTTGGCGTAGAAAGTTGAAGAGCTTACTCCAGGAACAAATGGAGGGAGTAGAACAAAGAATGGGGAGAGGATAACATTGAAAGCACTGGGTTTTTGGAGGGGTCTTGATAAATTCCTTAGTAGCTTACCTGTACTAGCTGTTGTGGCCTTGTGGGTGATGATAAGGTTAAGGCTAAGACCATCTTTGGTGTAGTAGTAGTAGTTGTTGTTATGTATTCCTATAACAATAATTATATAGAGCAAATGATGTTTTCCTTTAAATGGCAATCTCTGTTTATTGTAATGTACATTGGGTAGTTATGTTGTTTTATCCTTCTTGCTGCTGATCCAAGTGGTTTACCATAATCTTGTACATTGGGTAGAGCGTGTATATATAGAAAAGACAGGGCTACTCAAACCACAATCCCCAATTCAAGCTTCTTTAACTGTTCTACAGTATGATATACACGCACAGTTAAGTAGGATGGAAAAAGTGACGTTTTCACTTCAACTCAAAAGGTCGGGAGTTTAAATGTAGCTTTACTGACTACAGGTGGTTAAGTGAAAAACCGCCCAAACCCCAGGTGGTCATCTGAACTTAACCCTAAATAAAATTTAAATTCATTCATATTCAATTTTCATGTCTATATAGAGTTTTTAATAATAAATAGGTCTAATAACTAAGGGAGTATCGTCTAGGAGACCCTTTCCTATACACGTCCCGCACAGGGCCGGAGCCATGATTTCTTTTTTGGGGGGGCCAAAAAAAATTTTAAAAACATAAAATATATTCATCACTAAAAAATAAAATTTCACTGTTACAAAACATATTTTTACTATAACAAAAAATAATATAGTAATAAAATTTGCTTTGACAAAGATACTAAAACATAACAAAAAAAAGTCTTTTAAAACCTATCAAAACTTCGTCAAAACTTAGGGGACTAACCTTATAAAATTTTTAAACCAAATTAAATGTACAAGTGAGTTTTATAAATTTTTCAAACTTTAAAGATAAATCTTACAAAAATTTAAAATTTTGGAGGGGCCGTGACCCCTCCAATATGCGTGTAGCTACGTCCCTGGTCCCGCAAGTGAATACTTCCCCACCAAACTCAACCATCCCCAAGGGAAAAAATACCACATTCATCCCATCTTGTTTCTTCGAATTCTTTCTTTTTGTCAAATTAAATTCCTTAAATTTTTTATACTACAAACTATTTTTAATTTAAAATCAAACATGTGGCACATTTTATTAAAAATGATATGTATTTTTAATTAAATAAGAGGCGTTGATATATATTTGTATAATTAAAAATTGTTGAAATTGTCAAAATAACATTGATACTATCAAAATAAATATACATTTAATGATATTTTTATAATTATCCAAATGACACTTAACATTTGAAATTAGCATAGCTTATGCATTACACCTTCCCTCCAATTCTATAAAAAAAATACTCAATATTTTTAATTGTGAATAATAGAATTGAAATTGATATCGGTCAACTAATTTATTATACTGAGTAACATAATTATTTCAAAAATAAAAGTAATCTGACACTTTTTCAACATTTGATAAACATGTGATTTTTTGTTCAAAATTTCAAATTATAAAAATTATAATACTAAACATGTAAATTATAAACATGTGATTTACAATTATAAACATTATTTTTAAAAATAAACATTATAAACATGAAAATAAACATATTATAAAAATTATAAACATGTTTGTAAAAATTATAAACATGTGATTTTTTGTAAATTATTTGATAAAAAATATTTTTATCAAATAATTTTTATAATACTAATTTTATAATATCATCAACTATCTATAAACATATTTTGATCATTACTAATAAAATTATTATGATAAAATAATTAGTATATTGGATGAAATTGGAGGAAATGTGTAAGTGTCTTGTTATGTATTGCGATAAATTTACACTGAGTTACAATTGCGAACTTATCGGTACATGAAATTGGTATGAATTATAAAAAAGTTTAAATTTTATGCATCTCTTCATAAAAAATTACTATTAATATTTATTCACATAATTAATTAGATAAACATTCGTAATATAAATCATTTTTTACTGTGTAATGAAGGGGTTTCGTATAGGGCTTAACTATGACTGCATGGTGAACAATGATCCCATGCATTTTCAAATACTTAAACTTGTGTAGTTGGATAAAGAAGAGAATACGTCTTTTTGATGAAATGTAAAATCTGGAGTACTTTTCTTGTGAAAATGAGTCTTTATGGATTCCTCCACCATATATATATTAACTAGCTGGGTCCCGTGCCTCCGGCACTGTATGGACAATATAATTTATCTCAAATTTTGAACGACCAAAATAATTTATTGAGTGAGCGGAAAATTTAAAGTCATTTGTATTTTATTAAATTATTATTAGATTATTAGATAGATAGATGTATTTTATTAGATAGATGTATGAACGGTGGGATTTATTCCAAACTTTGGACGGCCCAGATAATTTATTGAGTGAGCGGAAAATTCAAAATCATTTGTATTTTATTAGATAGATAATATATTGGACATTTTTCTAGAGGATTGAATGACTACACGTGTAGGTATGACATATGGAAGGTATTGTTTTTAAAAAATTAATATTTTTATAAGTAAATTTTATAATTTTACGAGTTCTAATAGGTGGGGTCCACCACATATGAGGAGAAAATCTTCTGAAAGTATCAAATTTATTTGTGAAAATATTAATTCTCTGTCTTTATAAGTAAAGTATTTTTATTAGGAGATTGAATAAAGATGGACACCAGACATTTTTTGTTTGTTTGACAATTTTACCCTTATGACTCCCTCATTTCTTTAATATAAATCGTTTTATAATTATTCACAAGTATTAAGAAAATAATTATATAAAATTAAATATAATATTAATTGTCTATATTGTTCTTGTATTGAAAAAACATAGTGCTATTTATTGAACAAAAAATAATAAGAGAACCAAAATTATAATTAATACTTGGGATAATATTGAAAATTAAATAATTAATGTTTATTTGAAATTTCCAAATGATAAATATTAAAGACAAAAATATTTATATTAAATATACGTACATGTGACGCCCCCAAAATTAGGTATACATCACCCATCTTGGGTCGTCAGATACATGGTACATAAATCAAATACAACTTACTAATACAACTGTCGTGTACAATACGACAAAACATAACTGTGAGTTTGAATACAATTATTGTCTACTTGAGATTATACAAACTCAAAAAGAGTCCTCATTACAATTATTAATACACTATTTCACAGAATAGTGAGGACTACTAATGCTATCTTCTGGACCGTCACTCCGTTCCCCGATTAGTCCCTGCTATGTTCTCATTTCCTGAAGAGAACAGTGAAAGAAATGGTGAGCTCAACTAGCCCAGTATGAAATATTATGACTAAGATAATGCAGAATAAATTATCATTAGCCTTCAACAGTATTAAACTGATAATAAAATATAATATATTCTATTTATAGAATAACTTTAATAAAGTATTCTGTTTTATATAAAAAGATGTTTCTGTTTTACTACGTTAATAATACGAATAAAACAAAACGTCATCATCGCTATAATAATTCATATTATTAATCGACAATAATTGAATCAAACTGAGCGACTTCTCACATAAATATCAATAATCAATACCGTGTGCTACTATGCAACAACGCGTATTACTGTACTTTTACTACCCAGTAGTTCAACAGTATCAACGGTAAAACTTCCGCCGTCATTTTTAATAATATATTTTTTATCGTTTTCTCAATCCGACAATAATTCTGTTGTGGGGTCTACCAATAATTTTGTCATCGTACGAATATTTTCTGTTTAAAACGAATATTCCCCGACCAATCGAATATTATATGACAACTTGCATACTTTGCAAAATTTATAAATATTACCCACAACTATAACATTATATCAAATTCACACCATAATATAAAAAATTATTTCGAGAAAATTAATTCTTTATTCATAAAATCTGGGGTTTCACAGTACACATCTTAGAAGAATTAGTTTTGGGGGAAAGAATTAAACAACGTGTTTGAACCTTTGATGGTGAGAAAACTTTAATGTTTTGTATGAAGTTTCTAGATTTAACTCCATTCATGGAGAGAATTGTGCTTACAGACTACTGAAATTCCCTATACATGAAAACGAGTTTTGCATAATATTATTCGAAGTAGGTACCGTATAGATTCTGTTTTTTTTGTATGTATTCAAATTATACATAAAATATTATTTTTATAAAAATTTCAATTGTAATAAATATTATACATTTTTGGGGAAGTACTACAAAAAAAACTATAAAAAAAAAAGAAAAAAAAAGTCACTGAAATGTCGTTAGAAAAATGTCTCCCTAGAAGGACTCTTGTTTATAATTGATTCACAAAATTTATGTACAACCTTCGTTCCTAAAATATTGTCGTTTAAAATTTTGACACATAGATTAAGAAAGTATCATTTACCAAGTAAAATTTGTTTGAAATTTCATCACTACCCTTTTATGGGAAGTTGAAAACTATTAATACAATGAAGAGAATTTTTTTGGGAAAATGAGAGAAGGTAGAGGTAATATAGGAAAATAAATAATTTATTCTCCTTGAAAGTTGTAAACGACAAATTTTTGGAACAAATTTTTTCATCTAAAACGACAATCTTTTAAATAATTTTTACTTGGAGACAACGGAGATAATTATATGTCAAGAGAAGACTCACGATTGGAAAGAAGATAATAGTAATCTTCTTATTTATTTTTTAGGACTTTTGGGTCAACCAAAGATAATTATGTGGACATATGATATCTATCATAACCTAGACGCATAACTTCCCATGTACGAAAGTTTCCTTGAGTATTTTTCAAAGATTTTAATTTCTAAAATAATTATTGACTGTACCTTTATGTAAGGTACCATTGTAAGGTCTTGTGATCAAGGCACCACGAGAGTTATATAGATTTGTATTAAAACTCACATCTTATCTGTTGTCGTACTCTGCACGACAGTTCAACAGTTGTATAAATGAAGTTTATATTTGATTTTTATAGTGCGATATCTGGCGACTCAGAATGGGTTGTGTGGACTTATTTTGGAGGCGTCACAGCTACTGTTAAAAGAGTATTCTCTGCGATGAAAATTGTCAAGACTGACTTGAGTAATAAAATGGGAGACGAGTGGATGAATGACAGTCTGATAATTTATATTGAGAAGAATATTTTTTCAATAATTGAAAACGAACAAATTTTGAGACGTTTTCAAACTATGCAGACTCGCAGGATACAATTGTCTCCTCTCACTCGTACAACCGAAAGAAGCTCTTCAAGCGTCAATAAATAATTTTTTTATTGATGTATTTTGATCCCCCTGAAAATATGTTCTGGTTCCGTCACTATTAACAAATTTGGTAATTAATATTTTTAGACAACTTTAATAATTACAAATATATTAAATAAAATTAACTTAAATGTTATGGATTTTAAAGTTATAGAATTTCTAACCGACTGCAAATGGCAAAAATGATTTTTTTTCCTTGTAGACAGAGTAATTTCTTATAATTTTTTTTCTTTATTTTTTACAAAACAAATGTGTTGTGTCTTTCATGATCAGTCTCAGAGCTCTTAGTGCTAGTCATAAAACTAGGAAATTAATATTTTTTATAATTTTTTTGATATTTTTACATGAAAAATATCATTATAGATGTAGAGCGACAGTAAAAATCGTCGTTATAGGATCTACAGTGACAGTTTTCGTGTGAAAATATTAAAAAATCAAGTAAAAATATTCATACACTGTATTAATCAATTGACCAAAATTAACTTCATACTAATCACTCCCTATTAAATATTCTAAGTAGTTCTCTATACCAAAATTAATGGTTGTTAATTTTGAATGGGTAAAACAAGTTCGTTGATATTTCTAGAGTAAAAATAATGTACTGTCTCAAAATATACAAATTTAATACACACTTTAGTGTCTATTCTACCGACACTCAATACTTTAAATGACACTTATTTTTCTGGCAACAATATTTTTACTCGGACAATATCAATCGCTAAAAAATATTGTCAAATAAACATATATTTAACGTCATTTTTATAATTATATATTCTAACAATACAACACTTTAAAAGACACTTATTATTATGACAACAATATATTTATTATGGCAATATCCGCCACTAAATTATATATTAATTCCACTTTTATTCTTAAATAATTTTAAGATAAATCATTCCTTTATTGTATAGTTTTATATATTAATTTTTCATTATTTATATAAGATTGGAGGCGTTTCTTTTTTCAAAAATAAAAATAAATTTGGTTACGAATGAGGTTTTAGTTTGATAATTAGGATTGAAGTCTTCCTCAAAATAAGCATATTATATGCGACTTTCTAAAATCTATCTAATAAAATACAAATGATTTTGAATTTCTCGCTCACTTAATAAATCATATGGGCCGTCCAAAATTTAGGATAAATCTCATCGTTCATACATCTATCTAATAAAATACATCTATCTATCTAATAATCTAATAATAATTTAATAAAATACAAATGACTTTAAATTTTCCGCTCACTCAATAAATTATTTTAGTCGTTCAAAATTTGAGATAAATCATATTGTCCATACAGTGCCGGAGGCACGGGACCCAGCTAGTTCTATAATATCCTAACAAATATATTGTATTCTTTGAACTATTTCATTTTAATCTCAAAAAAGGTTATTAATTATTAAATGCTCATATATATAGTTAATTAGTGATGCAATATGGTAGAATATTAAAAGTGCTTTTAAATTTAGTTTTATTTTTGGTATTTAATGATCTTCAAGCACTTTTAGTTAATAGAGATTTTGATTTCCAATCACATGTGAGAGAAGTGAAAATTTGTTATTTTGAAATTATTGTACCTTAAAATTTATAAATATTTCACAAACATACAAGTTTATCTTTAAATTGTTGAATTGTTAAATTTTCTCTAATTTTTAAAAGTATTTTTAATTATAATGGTGAAACTAAAAAATATGCAACTTTTTCCTAAAACCAATTAAGTTTTTCAAAAAAATAAATAAATTATTTTATATTTACCTCATATATAATCTCGCTCTGTATTAATCAGTAACTCTCTTACGAAATCAGAATCATATTATTAAGAATAAGTCTTGGCAGACATTTTTATTAGACATTTAAAAAAAAATTTGCTTGTGACTCTCAAAAAATATATAATATTTATTTCAACAATTTTTATTTATAAAATATAGCATTTTAGGTGTAATTTGGATACGTATACAAATTACACTTAAAACACTATATTTTGTAAGAATTCCTGTATTTGTATAACCCTGTATTTGTAAAAGACGGTATAATCCTGTATTTGTATACGTATCTAAATTACACCTAAAACACTATATTTTATTAAAATTCATGTTAGAATAAATACTATACATTTTTTGGGAGTCACAAACAAAAAAAAATAAATTTGCATATGTCCAATAAACCGGTCTTTATAGCATTACTCTATTATTAATTTAGATATATTTATAAGTTTAAACTATAAACTGAAATGAAATTTTGAATAACTAATATTAGGAGTGATCATTCGGTTATAACCGAACCGAATAAGCTATTCGGTTATAACCGAAAACCGAAGTAATGTAATTTCACTATCCAAACTAATAACCAAATTTTGAAAATAACCGAATTATCGAATTATAATTTGGATAGTTCGGGTAAAAACCGAATCAACATCCAACTTAAGAGAGTCGAAGGGGGAGAGCCGAATCAATTGATTGCCCTCAACGAATTAAAAAAAATCCAGTTTTGATCATTCAGAACAAATTACCAAAACCCAATAAGCAGAAATAATCACCAACCACCACCAAATCATTAACAGTAAAAAAGAAATTGGCTATGGAAAATCCACTATACTTTAAAAAAATAACACAGAAATAAAAAACAAAACCAAAAGCAGATCTGAATGAAGCTATCATTTTCAATTCTGAGATCAGCTCGTTTCTTCTACCTTCGATAATCAAGATAAACAAAACTCACATGTAAATCCGGTGAAAATCATAGTCTCCGTCCAATTGGAATTCAACGCAGTCTCCGTTGAAAATTCGGTGGTCAGCGACGGTTGTGAGACGGGTTAGGGGACGAAAGGAGGGAATTGGGTGCAGAGATTCTTGTGTTGCTCTCTCTAACCTGTTTTTGAGAACTGGAATCGAAACCGAATATTGAATAATAATTCGGATATAACCGAAATTCCAAAAAAATCAAAAAATTGAAATAATTCGGTTAAAATAATTCGGTTCGGTTCGGTAGTTCAATTTTATCCGTTTTTTGTTCAATCCTAACTAATATCATAGATATATTTAAGTAAAAAAATATTAAAATTTTCATTATATATATATTATCGGTCTTCTTCTTTAGCGAACTTTAAACAATGAATCAAAACGAACCGGATATAGGGACGATTTTTTCCGTCGCTATAACATACAAAGTGTCGACCTAGTTATGGCTGACAGTTTGAACCGTCGTTATAGTTCAAAAACTATAGTTATAGACGATTTATCTTTGGTTCGTTGTTTAAAGTTCGCTGTAGAACGGATATATATATATATATATATATATATATATATATATATATATATATATATATATATATTAATATTAAATTTGGAATGGCAAGAAATATTTATGTATAGAATAATTTTAGGGGGACATTTTTTTGCTGACATTCTAGCGACATTCTAGAACATACAAGCAACAGAGTTGTACAAACTGTATAAACTCTGTTTCTTGTATGTATTCAAATTACACCTAAAACACTATTTTTTATAAAAAAATTCAGTTGAAATAAATACTATATATTTTTTGAGAAGGTACTATAAAATAAAAATAAAAAAATAATATCGCTAGAATGTCAGCAAAAAAATATCCCCTTAGAAGAACTCTTATGTATAACTAATCAACAGTAAACGAGTAGTGGAATACGGTCAATTAACTTGTTTTCTCTTGGCGCCAAAATCGCTGTCCGCAGTTGTTTTAGTAAATTAGGTAGGCGGTTTTCTGATTGTTTGGGCCCCACTGTGCTTCTGGGTCCCATACCTTCATCTGATTCTATCTGACAACCTCTTCCAGTTATTTGCATTCTCTCAACAAACTCGCTCTTTCAGCCGTTGAGAATAACTTTAGTCCACGTGTCGCAATGAAATAAGGTGCATGTATATCACGGCAACCATAAGAAAGAGATGGAGCTAACAGAGAATAAGGTGATCGAGGAGCCGTCGGCTCGACCATGGAAACAACAGTCAACCAAAGGGGCCGTTGGACCCACGCGCTTTTGTCCTTGTTTGTTGGCTTGTTCACTCCTGAGTAACTCTGTACTATGTCTGTGCCTCAAAGTCTGTCCCAATTCAGTTTAACTCCTATGACCATCCTTCATATCCGGTTATCATCAATTTAATTTTATAATAATTGATCAATTCATCAATACAGTACTGACACGCAAAAGAAAGATCATCTTCCACCTATATATCGACACTGTATTGAATCAATTCATCAAAATTATTTTTTTACTAACCGATCTTCATCCCCCAAAATAAAAATAGTTCCACTCTTCCCCAAAGTCATATGCCAATAATGCCATGGATTTTAATTTATGATAAAAATATATATAAAAATAATTTCATATAAGTAATTTTATTTCTAAGGTGATTGTATTTTTGTTGTAAAAATATTAATTTCAAGAAACTAAGTAATTTAGAACCAACATTGTTGACTATTTTTCTGTGACGCCCCCAAAATAGGTAAACATCACCTATTTTGAGTCGCCAAATACATGGTACATAATACAAATACAATTTTAAATATACAACATGAGCTGTGAGTTGTGACGCCCTCAAAACAGGTATACAACACTCATTCTGAGTCGCCAAATACATGGTACATAAAGCAAACTACAACTTCAATAATACAAATATTGTGTGAAATACGATAATACATACTGTGAGTTTAAATACAAATATTATCTTCTAGACAATATCCACACGCAAATAAGTCCTCATTACAATTATTCAAACACTATCACTACTAGAAAATCGACCTATAGCTACGGTCGCCGACCGTCGCTATAGGCCAAAAGACCGTCGCTATAGGACTATAGCGACGGTCGCCGACCGTCGCTGTAGAAGCCGTCGCTAAAACCTATAGCGACAGTCTTTTGGCCTATAGCGACGGTCGACGACAGTCGCTATAGGTCATGCCAAAATCATGTTTAGATGTCTATAGCGACGCTCAGCGACCGTCAGCTATAGGCCTGTGCTTTATAGAATACTATAACTACGGTCGATGACCGTCACTATAGCCTTTTTATATTTAAAAAAAAATAATTAATAATGCAAATTTATTCAACAAACACAAATACATTATAAAATAAAATATAAAAAATATTATATACATCATTTAAAATCATTCACATTACAACATTACAACATTACAATTAGTACAAAAGATGTAATGATTCATTTTTCCCTGCCACTGAGAATGCTCCTCAAGTCTTTGTTAAAGGCCTACATAAATGGAAAGCATTTAAAAATGAATAAGGACATTTAAAAGTGAAAGACATCAGTTATAAGAAGTTATGTACTAAATGTACAATTGTCTACAGATGATTTTTTTATTTTATTTTTTTTGGAATGGTTTTAACTCATACAAATAATACATAATAGAAGTATAAGATCATCTATATTGCAGTGAAGGGCTGAAAGCAAGTAATCATATAAATGCAAGAACCACTGACCAGCTAGAAGGACTAATATTTGCAATTATTTTAGTTTTTGAATTCCCTCCTAGTGAATCCTGAAAGAGAAGGAATAAGCAAATTTATAAGACTGCTCATTACAAATCATTGATTATACATAAGATTCTGACTTTTCCAAGTGAACACTTTGTCATAAGAAGCAGATTTATGCAATCAGAAGTAGACAAATTGAAGACACTGATATTTCAATCAAACACGCTATGTAAAAGAAGTCTCAAGAAAAAAAGAAAGGAAATAGAATTATATAACTTTTTAATCAAAGTCCCATCATCCATGTCAAAAGACAATAATCACCAGAGAGCACTATGTTGGTACCCGAACTCCGGTTCATTTCAAATAACGAATGAGCAACAAATTCGAAAAAGTATTATCACAAAAACAAGGCCTTCTCAGATAAATCTATTTCCAAAACATAAATAAACTGGGACTCATGTGAGAACCTGGAAAAGAAAATCTCATCCGCTCGAACTTTATTTTAAGCAAAAGATGAAAAGTAAACATCAACTTCATCAACCAATAGTTTAAACCATAATATGCTCCTCTAGTATGGACATTGACCAGCCCATCTTTTGTATTTTTGTCTTTCATTAACTTTACATGATACAGGAAAAGCATGGAGACATAATCATAATAAAATTTGTACGAAGGGCTTAATTGTATTTTCTCATGGATTTTTGTGGGAAAAAAGTTAAGAAGAAAATAGGCATTTGTGAGTTATAATAGATCTAAGAAAGGTCAGGTAAGGTTTGAGTATTTATTTGATACCAAAAAGGGGAAAGCTTTAAGGCTGTTATAAGTGATTTAAACTGTTCCAAAGTACAGTAACTCAAGTTCCTTTGAGCTCTGAGTTGAAGGGTTTGCTGTAAGATCAACTGGGCTTGTTTAATAGAGTTAAAAACAATGAGTTCAACTTCTAATCATGGTGACAGATGGAAAAATATATAGATGTCAATCATAGATTAAAAACAAAAAAGGGTATATTTGGAAAATTAGATAAAGAACCTAACAACCTCAAATGCTGCCACGTGGCCACCATCGCAAGCCAATTCTTGTTCTGTTTGCGAAACTAACATGAGTTTTCGCTCTTCAACTATCTTGCTCATTTCTGTAACCAGGGTTACGTGCTTTGAAACATTTCCGTGCATTTTTCTATATCCTGGATAGTTGTCAACAAATTTAGCCATGTCTTCTGCAGAACTCAAAGAGTTAACAATTAAACAATGTCCACATTCCACAAATGCACTGCTTATACAAGATTGATATATGAACAAATAAACAATAGAGATCTTTAGGTACAAACCTATTGTCTGGATATTCTGGTTACTTTTTGCAACTTGCTGAAAATCATCCACCATCCTCTTTATATTCATTCCAATATCTCCAAAATTATCATACATATTAGCCTTAAAAAAGGCATCTTGTTCTGATGACATCACTACCTCCTGTAAGCATGAATACCAATAAAAGGATTCATCATTCATGGAACATATAGATAGTGCAAGGATTCCCTTTTTAATTTTTTTTGGTAGTAAGTAACAAGGAGAGTAAAACTTAACCTGTTGATCCTTCGAAAATTTTCCAATGTTTCCTAGATCTGCCTTATTGTCTTGAATGCCTATCAACTCGTGAACCATTGCCTATCAAAAATTAATATAACTAATGAGCTGGCATTTCCTTTAAATTTCAATCATTAGTTAAGCTTCAAAACAATGCTCCAAATATGTAGCAATGACGATACGAGCAGCAAATTTACGGTCACAAGGATCCCAAAAGTACCTGATATGTCCACTGATTCAGCAGTGGAGTTACGGGGTCGTCTCGCCTATCAATCACTAGCAACATAGGAGAAATTTCTGTGCGTCTGAAATCAAATAGGCCACTTTCCTGCTCGTACATCAGCTTCTGTGTATCCAAGAGTGGAAAAATTCAATTTCTAACTTATGTTAACACCCACAAAAGAAAGAGCACCCACTCATACTAATTCAAACTAATGAAGTAGAAAGTTTTCTAACCTTTGGAGGAAGAGCATAGCCAAAGCGTATTTAAGAAATATAAACAAAATTGCAAGTAAAATCATTGTGCCTACTCACCCCTGCTTCCTGTGCAATCCTTTTAGCAATATCAGATGTACGTGAATACCGAATAACAGGTCGTCGTTTTAATGCCAAGAAGATAGCAGCTAGTCCATCGACGACTCGATCACAGAAATACAACAAATTTGAAGGATCTACGACTGCTGGGAGCATATACATGTGATTTGATGCAATATTCAGATTGAAATGGTAAGGGTCAACTGCAACAAAATCTGCATAGAACTCCTGTAGAAACAAGATAATTATCATGCTTAATGTTAACTCTTTCTTATGAGTATTCAACTACAGAAATGAGAATCATGCAGATAAACAGATCATACTAGATTGACCTTAGCATGATAAGAGGAAAAACTACATTAATTTCTGTAACTACAATTAATCCACACAAGTTTAGTTTCAATTTGAATAAAATAGTAAACTCTCTTCCAGAAATATTGGTTGTTAGGTAGATAGCCAGTACTCAAACAAGTTGAACAACAAATTGTCTGGACATATAATATATGGTTACAAGAAGGATTCAACTACAATTAATTGAAACAAATTTGGTTTCAATTTGAGCATAGCTGTTAATTATTATAGAAGTATTCAGTATAGAGATGAACAACTAATGGTCTGGTCAAAGTAATAAGTGGTTAGAAGAAGGAACTTACCTGAACTTGTCTATCAGTACTTGTTAAGCAGTAGGTTGTCCAAGAGGAGTATATTTCCTGCTCCCCTGAATTCAAAATCAACACAAAATCTGCTATATAAATAACTCAAAAACGTTATTAATTCAGAAGCGATTAAAAAAACTAACCCACGGCCAGTCCCACTATGGCGTTCATATGCCCTTCGAGGGCGTTCCCCTTCTGCAACTTCTCTGTTATTATAACCACCGCGACGACCACCACAAGGACCCCCACGAAAAGACTGTTCCCTAAAGAAAAGTCGGACGAGGATAATAATCGCCGACGGCGATCCATAACTTTTTGTACATTTTGTCGCGGATCGAGTAACAAGCGGCAGGTACTGAAATGATTTGGGTTAGAGAGGAGAGCGAGCCGTAGAGGAGGAGTAATGAGAGAGAAAATGTTAGAGATGAGGAATATGATTTGGGGGAAAGCTGAAATAATTTGGGGAAAATGGGAGGGGATTTAAAAGACATCTATACCGACGGTCAGATGGTGACCGTCGCTATATATACCCTATAGCGAGGGTTCCGTGCTGACCGTCGCTATAGCTCGTCGTAATATATTGAATTTTTAGTAGTGTATTTTACGAAAATAGTGAGGACTGCTAAAACATCTTTCTAGAAACCTCACTCCATACCCCAACTCGATCCTGCTATGTTCTCACCTCCTGAGAAGAAAATGGAACAAAAAGGAAAAGAGTGAGCTCAACTAGCCCAGTAAAAAATATTATGACTAAGATAATATACAACAAATTATCGTTAGTCTTTAACAGGAAAAAATCTGATAGAATACAATAGACAACAGGTTTTAGATCAACAACTACAGTGGAAACAGCAATTCATTAGAAGAGTCACGTAGAGGATGAATTCTACTATCTTCTAATATTTAAAAGTTCATCATCAATATTTCATCCCTGTAACAATAATCAATATACATCTTTAATCATCTTTGCACTACAGGCCAAAGATATTCATTTGTATCACCAGTTGGTCATGTTCATCTCAACACCTGTTCATCTTTGCACTACGGCCCAAAGAGATTCATCAGTTTAATCATTCATCTTTGCACTACAGGCCAAAGATATTCATCAAGTATCACCATTAAGGACTGAGGATGATGAAAAACATTTTTAAGAACGAATCCAGTGAGATAGAAGGACAAATATTAGGGATTCGTATAACAGTTTTATCCAAGATCAATAATACTCCATAATAACCAATTTTGAAACAGAATTCAAAAATAACGATCAAAATATGGATAAAATCAAAGGTAGTAGCCAAAATAGACATCTTGGACAAAAAGGAAAATTTTCATTTTTCGGTGAATAGTGTCGTATTCGTAAATAGTGTCGTATACGTGAATAGTAACTCCGACACAACAAGTTCTAAATTTGATTAAAAAGTTCACCAATATTTTGGCATAATGATATTGAAGAAAATAATATCATTTAAGAAAAAAATAACATCCCTTACCTCAAAATAACCGTATTTCTGACTGAATTTCGGGCATAGTGCTGACAGAAATTCGCACCATATAGCATCACTCAAAGT
Organism: Panax japonicus; assembly: GCA_020205505.1. Classification (NCBI taxonomy): domain Eukaryota; kingdom Viridiplantae; phylum Streptophyta; class Magnoliopsida; order Apiales; family Araliaceae; genus Panax; species Panax japonicus. The sequence continues at coordinate 43,986,370 of CM035104.1, read as the reverse complement.
ATACTCACAAGAATACGCTCGATAATATAGAGAGAAAAAGAGAAATCTTTGTTTCTGGTGTGATTTTCAATTCTAACTTAGCCTTCTATTTATAAGAAAATGCTAGAACGCCAAAGGAGACTAAATTAATAAAATATTAATATAATTATATAATTTTCCTTAGCCCACCATTTTGACCAAAGAAATCAGTCACAACACATGTTTCATCCAGCCCACCAAGCAAGAAAACTTTTTTGTTGAAAATAATAATTAAAACTTCTAAAAATCAATTATTTCGGAACTCCGGAACTTCAATAATTCACAATAAATAGCCCTTTTATCATAAAATTCAAATCTCGCATTTTTTTTATAGGAATTTCAATTCTCTACAACTTTGCAGAAGAAAAATTTTCTAAATTCCAAACAGAAATAATCCAAAATCCACAAACGGACGATTTTACAGTCTATAATCAATTTTCGGTCAAGAATTGTGTCCACCGACACACAAAATATGTGTTAAACATTTAATGCCACAAAAATACTATTCCTCCTCATGTACTCATATATCCCACATTCATTGTAAAAATATCACCGTTAATATATTATTAAAATAATATATTTAAATGAATTATTTTATCAGAAAAAGATAAAATATTAATTTTCAACAATTGTCACATTAAAAATTTTCTCCATCTATATCCACATAAAATGAATATTTTCTTTATCATAATAATCAATAATTAATTATTTAAAAATAATATTATAGAATCACAGTACTGACAACCAGGCCGTTCCCAAGAAAGAGGTGGTTTTCCAATAAGGATTTCTCCTTACTGGCATGCAATTAGGTGACCAAACCTCTCCTTAGACAGAACTTTCTAGACATTGCCAATAATGTTATCTGATAATATTATTCAAATAATATGAATTATTGATCTGATAATGGAAAATACAGTGCAGTGATAATTATTGAAATAATAATAATATAAATATCAACGCAGCAATTATTGAATCAATAAAATAAAATAATGAACAGTAATTACTGTAACGATTATTGAGTAGTGCCTTCTTACGTACGAATCAATAATTTAACAATACTGTACAATACCGTGTGCTACTGTGCAACCACACATATTACTGTATTTTAACCACCAGGTAACCCAACAGTGTTAACGGTAACAATTTACGCCGTTATTTATAAAACTCAATCTTTGTCGTTTTCTTTCATCCAACCATTTTTCGTTATGGGGCCCACAAATGAATGCGCCGTCGTACGGAGATTCCCGACAAAAAGAATATTCCATAACCACTTGCTTATTTTGTAAACTTTGTACATTTCACCCATAACCAAATCATTATATTAACCCTTATTAATTTAGAATAATGAATAGAGAAAAATTTAATTTATTTATAATAAGTTGGGGTCTTACAACCTCCCCTCCTTATAAAATTTCGTCCTCGAAATTGACGTACGTACTTGGTGTTTCGAACAGGTAAGGGTACCTCGCTTTCATTTCTGATTCCAACTCCCATGTCATTTCCTCAATTGCATGGTTTCTCCACAAAACCTTAACTTGTGGTATAACCTTCGTGCGTAAGACATGCTCTTTCCCATCCAAAATCTCAACAGGTATCTCCTCGTATGTTAAATCTTCAACTATCTCGTCTGGTTCTAACGCAATAATGTGGTTCGGGTCTTTCACATATTTACGAAGCATAGATATGTGCAATACAGTGTGAATACGAGACATACTTGGAGGTAACGCGAGTTTATAGGCTATGTTTCCTATTCGGTCAAGAATCTCAAATGGACCAACAAATCTTGAATTGAGCTTTCCTCTCTTTCCAAATCTTGTAACTCCCTTCCATTGAGCAACACGTAATAGTACATGATCCCCAATATTTAACTCCACGTCCTTTCTATGAAGATCAGCATAACTCTTTTGTCGATCTTGTGAAGTTTGAATACTTCGTCGAATCATTAGGATCTTTTCTGTAGTCATGCGTACTAATTCTGGTCCCAACAACGTTGCTTCTCCCACCTCGTCTCAGCATACTGGAGATCGACACTTTCGTCCATACAATGCCTCAAATGGAGCCATGCCTATACTTGCTTGATAACTGTTGTTGTAGGAGAATTCCACCAGTGGCAAGTATTTAACCCAACTTCCTTTAAAATCTAGGACACAAAGTCTTAATAGATCTTTGAGGGTTTGAATATTCCTCTCTGATTGTCCGTCCGTTTGAGGATGGTATGCCGAACTGAATCGTAAATCCGTGCCCATAGCTTTCTGTAAGCTAACCCAAAATCGTGAAGTGAATCTTGGGTCACGATCCGAAACTATGGATACTGGCATGTCATGCAATCTCACAATCTCATTCACGTACATACGAGTAAGACGTTCAAGGGAATAAGTCTCGCGTATCGGCAAGAAATGGGCAGACTTGGTTAATCTATCAACAATAACCCAAATAACATTTATGCCTTGAAAAACCGTGGGAAGACCTGTAACGAAATCCATTGTAATGTGTTCCCACTTCCATTCCGGAATCTTAAGTGGTTGCAATGAACCTTTTGGCATTTGATGCTCCGCCTTTACACGTTGACAAGTTAAACACTTCGAGATAAACTCCGCGATCTCTCTCTTTATATTGTTCCACCAAAATGTATGTCGAATATCATAATACATTTTGGTACTCCCAGGATGGATTGTAAACGGGGTGTTGTGTGCCTCCATCATGATTCTATGCTTCAAGTCAGAATCGTTCGGAACGCAAAGTCGAGAGTTGAATCGAAGTATTCCTTCTTCATCGATTCTTGCTTCCGGAATAGCTCTTTCTTGCACTTTCTTCTTCATACTCATCAGCCCCAGGTCCGTAGCTTGAGCAGCTTTAACTTTATCGATTAAAGTTGGTTCTACTCGTATATTCGCCATCATCACGTGGGTACCTAGAGTTTTCATCTCCATCTCTATTATTTGTAAGTTATACGAAATGAGTCTTTGACAATATCGTACTCGTACTCGTATACGATCCTCTACTCAATGCGTTAGCTACCACGTTCACTTTTCTAGGTTGGTATGGTCAGAACATGTGCCAAAATGAGTCTCCTCTTGAGTTCTTTGAAGCTCTTCTCACATTCCTTGCTTCATTCGAATTTTGTATCTCTACGAGTCAGCTGAGTTAATGGAGTAGCGATTTAAGAAAATCTTTCCACGAATCTTCGATAATAACCAACTAAGCCTAAAAAGCTACGTATTTTGATTACTGACTTAGGTTGCTCTCAACTGTGACTCATATCCCAATCTTGGATAGCACATCATAATAGCACCTATCAGTTTACTACCGCACGAATATGGCGTCTCCTATAGAGAGTTTGGCTTCGGTGCATTCCACAAAGGAAGTCATAAGATAGAGGCTCGGGTATCAACTTCTATAGTTGGGTTTTAACTCCTGAAGTTCAATATGAGCCATTCGATATGAGATTTTAGAAGTGGGTTTTGTACCCGGTTCAAGATCAATAAAGAATTCAACTTCACGTTTTGGGGGTAGACCGGGAAGTTCTTCGAGAAATAAATCAAGAAATTCTTTAACAACAGAAATATTATCCAAATCTGACTTGTCTCTGTTCAAATCCATAATATGGGCTAAGAAATCTTGGCATCCGTTTTTCAATAAACGAATAGCTTTGTGGCTTGATATGACAGTGACTGATTTTAGTGGTTTAGTGGTTTGAATTCGTATGACAGGTTGGTTAGGAATATGAAAACTAACACCCTTACGAAAACAATCAATTTTGGCATGATGAGTGGTTAACCAATCAATTCCGAAAATTACATCAAAAGCAAGTATCTTTAAAGAGATAAGATCCACAGGTAATGTGATAGTGCCAACTTGGATCATGCAAGATTTATAAACTGTAGATATAACGAAGGTTTCACCTAACAAAGTTTCAACAGATAAATCAAAATCTAATTTCTCCGGAGTCAAGTTTAAACGTTGAGCACAAGCAGGAGAGATAAAAGAATGGGTAGAACCGGTATCTAGTAAGGTATAAACTTTGCAAGAATTCAAGATTAGCTTACCCTTGATCACCTCATTTAGGTTCCTCACGTTTTGGCCAGTCACGACAAACGCTCTTCCAGGAACCGATGATTTCGACTTATCCGGGACAGCCCTTGGAATCACCACTCCCGCTGAACTTGGTTTCGCTATAGTACAATCTCGAGCGATGTGGCCTTCCTTTCCACAGTTGTAACATACCTTGGATTGTTATGGACAGTTTGGGCTGATATGTCCCTCCTTCCCGCATTTGTAACATCTAACTGGCGGTCGTTCTCCTCCCCTAGAATTTGTTGTTGGTGCTGGTGCTGCTGCTGATGTCTTCCCGTCATTGTTGAATCTTCTCTTTTTGAAATTTCCACTTGAATCACCTCTTCTATTATCATGGCCACGATTACCACCTAAGTGGTTACCTCTTTTATCCGTATTCTTTCCTCCTCGCTGGTTATCATCGTTCTGATGACTGCTGTCACCGATATGACCCTGGTTGTGGTCCCTCGGTTGAGTATACTCACTATCTCGCTCTAACAACTGAGCCCTGTTTGCAACATCTGAATATAAAGAAAATTTATGAGATATAAGGTATTGACGAATCATGGGTTTTAAACCTCTCAGAAACATCCGCGTCATGCGTTCTTCATTCTCCACCAAATGAGGTACAAACCTGGACAACTCTGCGAACTTTGCCTCGTATTGAGACACCGTCATGTTATTCTGTTCGAGTCTAATAAACTCTACCTCTTTCATATGACGAATACTTTCAGGAAATTACTTGTCATTGAAAAGTTTCTGAAATCTTTCCCAAGACATGTTCAGTGCATCTGGTTGGGTATGCTTCACAGATTCCCACCAGTAATCTGCTTCACCACGAAACATAAAGGTAGCGAATGGAACTTTCTGTTCCTCCGTGCATCCCAAGACATCGAATATCTTGGTAATTTAATTGACCCATGTTTCTGTCATGATCGGATCCGGTTTTCCTTTAAATTTTGGTGGTCCCAACTCCTTAAACTGTTTGGCTGTGACAGACCGCGCGTTGCAATCACTTCCACCCATATTTTGCACACGAGTCTCCCTCGTCTGATTTTGCATGAACTAAAAAAAGTTCCTAAACATTCCATCGTTCATCGTTTGCTCGATAGTGTTGTTTACAGGAGGAATATTGCCTTCCTGTTGCACGTTTTCCTGGTTTGTGACTAAAGGTTGCTCCATAGTCTCGTACACTCCATTGTTAACGTTCTCAGTAGCCATTCTTAAATACTGCCATAAAACAATGGTTAATTAAACATATCACATAATATCCCAATATTATGACCAACCAACAAATAAGCTTAGTAGGACACACTAGCAAAGAATTTACTCATCTCTCCCCTCCTAGTTCTATTCCCCGATCTCCGCCAGAGACCATATTCCTAAGCTTTGATACCAACTGTAACGCCCCCAAAACAGGTATACAACACCCATTCTGAGTCGCCAAATACATGGTACATAAAGAAAACTACAACTTCAATAATACAAATGTCGTGTGAAATACGACAATACATACTGTGAGTTTAAATACAAATATTGTCTTCTAGACAATATCCACACGCAAATAAGTCCTCATTACAATTATTCAAATACTATTTTACGAAAATAGTGAGGACTGCTAAAACATCTTTCTAGAAATCTCACTCCATACCCCGACTCGATCCTGCTATGTTCTCACCTCCTGAGAAGAAAAATGGAACAAAAAGGAAAAGGGTGAGCTCAACTAGCCCAGTAAAGAATATTATGACTAAGATAATATACAACAAATTATCGTTAGTCTTCAACAGGGAAAAATCTGATAGAATATAATAAACAACAAGTTTTAGATCAACAACTACAGCGAAAACAACAATCCATTAGAAGAGTCACGTAGAGGATGAATTCTACTATCTTCTAATATTTAAAAGGCTATCATCAATATTTCATCCCCGTAACAACAATCAATATACATCTTTAATCATATTTGCACTACAGGCCAAAGATATTCATTTGTATCACCAGTTGGTCATGTTCATCTCAACACCTGTTCATCTTTGCACTACGGGCCAAAGAGATTCATCAGTTTAATCATTCATCTTTGCACTATAGGCCAAAGATATTCATCAAGTATCACCATTAAGGACTGAGGATGATGAAAAACATTTTTAAGAACGAATCCAGTGAGATAGAAGGACAAATATTAGGGATTCGTATAACAGTTTTATCCAATATCAATAATACTCCATAATAACCAATTTTAAAGCAGAATTCAAAAATAACGATCAAAACATGGATACAATCAAAGATAGTAGCCAAAATAGAAATTTTGGACAAAAGGAAAATTTTCATTTTTCGGTGAATAGTGTCGTATTCGTGAATAGTGCCGTATACGTGAATAATGCCGTATACGTGAATAGTAACCCCGACACAACAAGTTCCAAATTTGATTAAAAAGTTCACCAATATTTCGGCATAATGATATTGAAGAAAATAATATTATTTATGAAGAAAATAACATCTCTTACATCAAAATAACCGTATTTCTGACTGAATTTCGGGTATAGTGCTGACAGAAACTCGCACCGTATAGCATCACTCAAAATATACTCACAAGAATACGCTCGATAATATAGAGAGAGAAAGAAAGAAAACTTTGTTTCTGATGTGATTTTCAATTCTAACTTAGCCCTCTATTTATAGGAAAATGTTAGAACGCCAAAGGAGACTAAATTATTAAAATATTAATATAATTATATAATTTTCCTTAGCCCACCATTTTGACCAAAGAAATCAACCACAACACATGTTTCATGCAGCCCACCAAGCAAGAAAACGTTTTTGTTGAAAATAATAATTAAAACTTCCAAAAATCAATTATTTCGGAACTCCGGAACTTCAATAATTCACAATAAATAGCCCTTTTATCAGAAAATTCAAATCTCGTGACTTTTTATAGAAATTTCAATTCTCTACAACTTTGCAGAAGAAAAATTTTCTAAATTCCAAACAGAAATAATCCGAAATCCACAAACGGGCGATTTTACAGTCTATAATCAATTTTCGGTCAAAAATTGTGTCCACCGAAACACAAAATATGTGTTAAACATTTAATGCCACAAAAATACTATTCCTCCTCATATACTCATATATCCCACATTCATTGTAAAAATATCACCGTTAATATATTATTAAAATAATATATTTAAATGAATTATTTTATCAGAAAAAGATAAAATATTAATTTTCAACAATTGTCACATTAAAAATTTTCTCCATCTATATCCACATAAAATGAATATTTTCTTTATCATAATAATTAATAATTAATTATTTAAAAATAATATTACAGAATCACAGTACTGACAACCAGGCCGTTCCCAGGAAAGAGGGGGCTTTCTAATAAGGATTTCTCTTTACTGACGCGCAATTAGGTGACCAAACCTCTCCTTAGACAGAACTTTCTAGACATTGCCAATAATGTTATCTGATAATATTATTCAAATAATATGAATTATTGATCTGATAATGGAAAATACTGTGCAGTGACAATTATTGAAACAATAATAATATAAATATCAACGCAGCAATTATTGAATCAATAAAATAAAATAATGAACAGTAATTACTGTAACGATTATTGAGTAGTGCCTTCTTACGTACGAATCAATAATTCAACAATACTGTACAATACCGTGTGCTACTGTGCAACCACGCATATTACTGTATTTTAACCACTAGGTAACCCAACAGTGTTAACGGTAACAATTTACGCTGTTATTTATAAAACTCAATCTTTGTCATTTTCTTTCATCCAACCATTTTTCGTTATGGGCCCACAAATGACTGCGCCGTCGTACGGAGATTCCCGTTAAAAAGAATATTCCATAACCACTTGCTTATTCTGTAAACTTTGCACATTTCACCCATAACCAAAACATTATATTAACCCTTATTAATTTAGAATAATGAATAGAGGAAAATTTAATTTATTTATAATAAGTTGGGGTCTTATATGAGTTTTAATACAAATATTATCTTCTAGACAGTATTCAAACTCAAAATAAGTCATCAATACATTTTTTTATCACACTATTTCATAGAATAGTGAGGACTACTAATGTTATCATCTGGACCATCACTCCGTTCCCCAACTAGTCCCTACTACATTTTCATTTTTTGAAAAGAACAATGAAAGCAAAAGGGTGAGCTCAACTAGCCCAGTAAGAAATATTATGACTAAGATAATGCAGAATAAATTATCATTAGCCTTCAACAATGTTAAACTGATAAAATATAACAAACATCAAGTTTAATTGCATCGAAACAAGCAATCCATTAGAAGAGTCAAGTAGAGAATAAAATCTACCATCTTCTATGATTTAAAAGATTTTTCATTACTTTTATCGTTGAGACTCAGCATAATAAATAATCCACATCATCCCTGCACTACAACAAATGATATTCATTAGTATCACGACCACAAATTATCCATGCACTACGGGCTAAGGATATTCATGTATTCATCAATAGTCATGATTATGCCAACAACTGTACATCAATACACTACGGCCAATGAAAACTTTTACCACATCATTTGTAACATTACGATCATGATTATACCGAATAATCCATGGTCATAATCATACCAAGTCCATCTATGCACTACAGGCCACAGATGACTTTTAATATAAAATAAACATGAGGATGATGACAATGATATAAGAATTCAATAAAATAAGTTCAAGAATTAATTTATCCTGGAACCAATAACGTCCAAATTGTCAACATAATACTTCTTTGTAGAGTAAAATTCAAGAATGCTCAGAAGAATATTTTCATGAAAAGATACTGAATGAAACGTAAATATCAAGGATATTCCACTAATTTCATGGAGTATAGAAGTCAAAACTTTAACCAACTGAGTATAATAAAGAATAGAATAACAAAAGAAATCACCAGGCATGCAATAGACCGCACAGACAGGTTATTCCAACAGAATAATAAATAACGGAACCAGGTTATGCGTAAACGCACAAACAGGATGTTCCAACAGAATAATAAAGAATGGAATAACAGAAGAATTTCACCAAGTATAGGGTATCCCGCGTATACATGCAGGTTATTCCAACAGAATAATAAAGAATGGAATAATAAAAGTTCTCTTCACGAATAAGAAAGAAAAAAATACCCCTTACGAGTACAACAAATAATATCCCTTACCGTAAAAGAAGAGTATTCCGACTTGTAGGACGAGGATATTCTTTAAGAAAACTTGCACTACACTCAAAGCTTCTTAAAACTCTAAAGAAATACGCTCAAGATTATAGAAGAATTCTCTGAACTTCTGGTGTGGTTTTCAATTCAAACTAAACATCCTATTTATAAGAAAATAAAAAAGATAATATGTTGTACTATACAATAAAATATAATATATTCTAAATATATATATATATATATATAATTATGTATTTTATTTAAAATCTAATAAAATAAATAACTTTATAAAAGTATTCTGTTTTATATAAAAAGATTTTACTATACAAAATACTATGCAGACACTATACAACACTATGCATAATAAAATATAATATATTCTAATTATTATCTAATAAAACAAAAAAATTCATTAAAGTATTTTGTTTTATATAAAAAAAATTTACTATGCAAAACACTATACATAATAGAATTTTATATATTCTATTTATAGTCTAATAAAACGAATAACTTTATAAAAGTATTATGTTTTATATAAAAAGATTTTCTGTTTTATTACATTAATAATACTAATAAAATAAAATTTATAATCATTATTATAATTCACAATATTAATCGACCAGGTCGTTCCTAGGAAATTAAGAGGGGATTTTTTAATAAGGATTTATCCCCATTGGCGCGTAAGTAGGTGACCAAACCTCTCATTGACAGAACTTCTAGACATCGTTAATATTGTAAATAATAATATTAATAACTTTATCATCTCAATTATTGATTATAAAATATTGAAAATAATTGAATCAAATAACGTGAGATACTATGCAGCAATTACTGTAACAATAATTGAACAAAACTGAGTGACTTCTCACGTAAGCATCACTAATCAATACCGTGTGCTACTATGCAACCACGCGTATTACTGTACTTTTAACACCGGGTGTATCAACAGTTAACGGTAAAACTTCTGTCGTTATTTTCATAAAGTATTTTTGTCGTTTTCTCAATCCGACAATAATTCTGTTATGGGATCCACCAATGTTTGTGCCGTTGTACGAATATTCCCTGTTAAAATGAATATTCCCCAACTAATCAAATATTATATAACAACTTGCGTACTTTATAAAATTTATAAATATTACCAACAACTATAACATTATATCAAATTCATTTCATAATATTCAAAAATGATATTTATAGAAAATTCATCTTTATTAAAAAAAAACTTGGGGTCTTACTGTGACGCCCCCAAAATAAGTATACAACACCCATTCTGAGTCGCCAAATACATGGTACAGAAACAACTACAACTTTATTAATACAACTGTCGTGCAAAATACGACAACACTTAAACTGTGAGTTTAAATACAAATATTGTCATCTAAACAATATCCACACTCAAATAAGTTCTCATTACAATTATTATTACACTATTTTACAAAATAGTGAGGACTACTAAAACAACTTCTAAAACCATCATTCCACACCCCGACTAGTACTCGCTACATTCTCGCATCCTGAGAAGAAAAATGGAACAAAAAGGAAAAGGGTGAGCTCAACTAGACCAGTAAAGAACATTATGACTAAGATAATATAGAACAAATTATCGTTAGTCCTCAACAGGAAAAAATCTAATAGAATACAATAGACAACAATTTTTAAATCAATATTCGCAGCGGAAATAATAATTTATTAGAAGAGTTAAATAGAGAATAAAATCTACTATCTTCTATATATGAATTTAAAAGTTCATCGTCAATATTTTATCCCTGTAACATCAATCAACATATATCTAAAATCAAAATCATCTTTGCACTACAGGCCAAAGATATTCATCAGTTGGTCATATTCATCTAAACACCTGTTCATCTTTGCACTACGGGCCAAAGATATTCATCAGAAATCATTCATCTTTGTACTACATGCCAAAGATATTCAGTAATATCATCATTTAGGACTAAGGATGATGAAAAATATTTTAAAGAAAACGAATCCAGTGAAGCAAAATACAAATATTAGGGATTCGTATTACAGTTTTATCCAAGTTCAATAATACTCCATAATAACCAATTTTGAAGCAGAATTCAAAAATAAAGATCAAAACATGGATACAATCAAAGATAGTAACCATAATAGACATCTTGGACAAAAAGAAGAAAATTTCATTTTTTGGTAAATAGTGTCGTATTCGTGAATAGTGCCGTATACGTGAATAATAACTCCGACACAAAAAGTTCCAAATTTGATAAAACGTTCAGACCAATATTTCGATATAATTATATTGAAGAAAATAATATCATTTAAGAAGAAAACAACATCCCTTACCTCGAAAGAATAATACTTCTGGCTGGAATACTGAATATAGTGCTGAAAGAAACTTACACCGTATAACAACACTCAAAGTATCAAAATACTCACAAGAATAAGCTCAATAATTTGAGAGAGAAAACTTTAGTTTTTGGTGTGATTTTCAATTCTAACGTAAGCACCTTATTTATAGGAAATTACTTAGAACACCAAAGTAGAAAATTTAATAAAATATAATACTTTTTAAAATTTGTCTACGCCAACCTTTGAATTCAGATTTCAGCATGCTTAACAACACATGAGCCCACCAACCAACCACAAAAACGTTTTTCTTTTAAAATAAATTTAAAACTTTTAAAAAATAATTATTTTTTGAACTTCAGAACTTCAATAATTCATAATAAATAGTCCTTTTATCAGAAAAATTTGAACCTCATGTCCTTTCCATAGAAAATTCTATTCTCTACAATTTTACAGAAGAAAGTTTTTCCAAATTCCAAACAGAAATTGACCAAAATCCATAAACGGTCGATTTTACAGGCTATAATCAAATTTCAGTCAAGAAATGAGGTCCACAACATGAAAAACATGTTTTAAATATTTATTGCAACAAAAATACTCTTCCTCCTCATATACTCATAAATCCCACATTCATTGTAAAAATATCAACATTATTATATTATTAAAATATAATAATATATTTAAATGAATTATTTTATCAGAAAAGATAAAATATTAATTTTCAACAATTGTCACATTAAAAATTTTCTCCATCTATATCTACATAAAATCAATATTTTCCTCATCATATAAATTAATAATTAATTATTCATAAATAATATTATAGAATCACAATACTGACAACCAGGCCGTTTCCAGGAAAGAGGAGGTTTTACAAAAAGGATTTCTCCTTACTAGCGCATAATTAGGTGACCAAACCTCTCTTTAGACAGAACTTTCTAGACATTGCTAATAATGTTATCTAATAATATTATTCAGATAATATGAATTATTTCTTCGATAATGAAAAATACTATGTAGTGACAATTATTGAAACAACAGTAATATAAAATATCAACGTAGCAATTATTGAAGCAATAAAATAAAATATTGAACAGTAATTACTGTAACAATTATTGAGTAGTGCCTTCTTACGTAAGAATCAATAATTGGTGCAATACCGTGTGCTACTGTGTTTTAACCACCGAGTATTTCAACAGTATTAACGGTAATAACAACGCCATTATTTATAAACAACTTATTTTTGTAGTTTTCTTCATCCAATCGTTTTTCGTTATGGGGCCTATACAAGGCTGCACCGTCATATAAATATTCTCCGATAGTAAGAATATTCCACGACCAAACGAATATTCTCCGATAAAAATGAATATTTTATAACCACTTGCTTATTTAAAATATTTGCGCATTTTACCCATAACTAACCACATTAATCAAATCAACCCTTACTATTTCAAAATAATAAATAGAGAAATTAAATTTCATTTTTTAATAATTTGGGGTCTTACAATCTCCCCTCCTTATGAAATTTAGTCCTTGAAATTGACGTAAGTACCTGGTGTTTCAAAAAGACGAGGATACCTCGCTTTCATTTCCGTTTCCAACTCCTAGGTCATTTCATCAATAGCATGATTTCTCCATAAAACTTTAACTTGTGGTATGACCTTTGTGCGTAGGACATGCTCCTTTTTATCCAAGATCTTGACAGGTACCTCCTCGTACGTTAAGTCTTCGGCTATCTCTTCCGGTTCTAACTCAATAACGTGGTTCGGGTCTTTCATATATTTACGAAACACATATATATGAAAAAATTATGAACACGAGACATACTTGGAGGTAACGCGAGTCTATAGGCCACATTTCCTACTCGGTCAAGAATCTGAAATGGACCAATAAATCGTGGATTGAGCTTTCCTCTCTTCCCAAATCTTGTAACTCCCTTCCATGGAGCAACACGCAACAATACATGATCCCCAATACTAAATTTCACGTCCTTTCGATGAAGATCCGCATAACTCTTTTGTCGATCCTGTGCCGTTTGTATACGTTATCGAATCATTTGGATCTTTTCTGTAGTCATACGTACCAACTCGGGTCCCAACAATGTTGCTTCACCCACCTCATCCCAACATATTGGAGAGTGACACTTTCGTCTATACAATGCTTCGAATGGAGCCACACCTATACTTGCCTGATAACTGTTATTGTAAGAGAATTCCACCAATGGTAAATACTTATCCCAATTTCCTTTGAAGTCTAGGATACAGAGTCTTAATAGATCTTCAAGAGTTTGAATAGTCCTCTCTGATTGTCCGTCCGTTTGAGGATGGTTTGCTGAACTGAATCGTAAATCCGTGCCCATAGCTTATTGCAAGCTAACCCAAAATCTTGAAGTGAATCTTGGGTCACGATCCGAAACTATGGATATTGGCATGCCATGCAACCTCACAATCTCATTTACGTACATACTAGCAAGATGTTCAAGGGAATAAGTCTCCCGTATCGGCAAGAAATGTGCAGACTTGGTTAATCTATCAACAATAACCCAAATAGCATTTATGCCTCGAGAAACCGTGAGAAGACCTGTAACGAAATCCATGGTAATGTGTTTCCACTTCCATTTCGGAATCTCAAGTGGTTGCAATGGACCCTTAGGCACTTGATGTTCCGCCTTTACACGTTGACAAGTTAAACACCTCGAGATAAACTTTGCAATCTCCCTCTTCATACTGTTCCACCAAAATGTATGTCGAAGATCATAATACATTTTGGTACTTCCAGGATGGATTGGAAATGGTGTATTGTGTGCCTCCATCATGATCCTGTACTTCAAATCAAAATTGTTAGGAACACAAAGTCTGAAGTGGACTCGAATTATTCATTCTTCATCGATTCTTGCTTCTATAATAGCACCTTCTTGCACTTTGTTCTTCATACGCATCAGCTCCGGGTCTGTGGCTTGAGCAACTTTAACTTTATCGATTAAAGTTGGTTCTATGCGTATACTTGACATCATCACACTCGTTCCTGCATATGATCTTCTACTCAACGCGTCAGCTACCACGTTTATTTTTCTAGGATGGTATTGAATGGTATTGTCGTAGTCTTTCAACAGCTCGAGCCAACGTCGTTGTCGCATGTTGAGTTTTTTTTTAGTGAAGAAATATTTGAGGCTTTTATGGTTTAAATATATCTTCACTTTCTCCCCATATAGATAGTGCCTCCAGATCTTTAGCACGAAAACGACTGCTGCCAACTCTAGATCATGAGTAGGATAATTCCTCTCATATTCTTTCAGTTGTCGCAAGTCATAAGCTATGACGCCCCCAAAATAGGTCCAAACCACCTAACCTATTCTGAGTCGCCAAATACATGGTACAGAAAACAACTACAATTTTATTACAACAATTGTCGTGCAAAATACAACAATACATATGCTATGAGTTTTGATACAAATATATACCAACTGTGACTCACATCCCAACCTTCGATAGCACGTCACAATGGCACCTTATATAAATTTATATTCAAAAATTGTTTTAGAAATTAGAATCTTTGGGAAGTGCTCAAGGAAATCTTCGTACATGGGAGGCCATGCGTCTAGGTTATAATAGATATCATATAACCACATAATTATCCTTGGTTGACCCCAATAGACGCCAAAGAAAAATGAGAAGATTACTATCATATTCTTTCCAATGGTGAGTCTTCTCTTGACATATCATTATCTCCACTGTCTCTAATTGAGAATTATACTTCAAACAAACACCAATATTATATAGCTAGTGCTCGTAGATATACTCAGCAAGTGGATGTGCATAACCCTTTCTTATGATGACACGAGGTTGTATGTCATTAGACATCTTGTATGATAGTGGCAAAACACCCTTCCAACGTTGGGTTCGTCTCACCCTATTTGATTCACCAAATATAACTACTAAATGATGACCGCCGTCCTATTCCCCTGATACCCCCGCTCGACCCAGCTACACTCGTATTACCTGAAAGGAATTGTGAAGCAAAAGAGTGAGCACAATTAGGTCAGTAAAGAATATCATGACTAAAGATAATTAAATTATCAATAGCCTTCATCAATAATAAATCAGATATTTAGAACATATGGTAGATGATAAAAAATTTCAACCATAGTTGCAGCGGAACGAGCAATCCATTAGAAGAATCAAATAGACTATAAAGTCTATTATCTTCTCCATGTTAAAAATCCACCAATAATGTTTTATCCCTGTAACATCAATCAACAATTCTGGTCCACAATCATATGAATAACTCATAATCATAATTGTAGTTCTAAATTCCTCTTCTCATCCAAGACGAAGATAATTTTCATCACCTATCTTTACCTGAAACATCAAAGATCATGGTTACACCAAATCACATTTTCTGTTCATAATCATACTAATAACTTCATCTTTGCACTACGGCCAAAGATATTTGTCAACAGTTCATCTTTGCACTACTGGCCAAAGATATTCAACAATATGTCATCTTTGCACTACGGGCCAAAGATATTCATCAACAATTCATCTTTGCACTACAGGCCAAAGATATTCCTCAACAGTTCATATTTGCACTACAGGCCAAATATATTAATATCTCAAAGAAATATATAATCGTTTCAGAATTTATATAAACAATAATTATAACCATGTTGATCAATTCACCTTTGCACTTAAGCTAAAGATATTCAATTATAAATTCAATGGTCATGATCATACCAGTCAATAATTCAACTTTGCACTACTGGCCAAAGAGAACCCATAGTCACGATCATACCAATAATCTACCCATCTTTACACTCAAGTCAAAAAAATATCATCATTAAGGTTATAAAAATGTTATATATGATAATAAAAATAATATAATCAACATATAGATTTAATCTCAAGAGTAAGATTCATAAATCAACGATAATTTGATCAGAAAAAGAAACCAATTTTGTCGTGAATAGTAACCCCGACATGAAAAAGGTAGAAATTCCACAATAAAATCCATACCAATATTTCGGTATAATGATATTGAAAGAATAAAGTTTCTTAAACTTATAAACAATTTATTTTAATTGTTTACACTTTACTAAATAATGCATTTAATCATCCTAGAATGCCAAACTCATAAGATTTCATCACCAATAACCAAAACGCTCATCAAAAATCTGCATATACCTCATATAGGATTCTCAAGCCATAAAATCCTATTTTTCAATTTTCTTACTTCACATAACATATTTAATTCATTTACTCATAACTAGTCCATTTTCATGAAAAATACCAAATCAGTCCCAAAAATATTTTTTTTCTGGGATTTAGCAGAATATAGTCTCATATTGAACATATATTTTTTTCGAAATTTTTAAAATTCATTTACTATTTTTCATATGGCCAAAACAGCCGAATATTTAGACATTTATCATAAATTGTAATTTTATCCAAAAATTCCAAAATTTACAGAGTATACTTCTGTTATATACATGTACTCACAATAAAAATTTCATCAATTTTGGAGTTAACCACAAGGAGTTATAAGGGTTTTATTTTAAAATATTCTTTTCCCGTAAAATTCATAACTCTTAATCTATACATCCAAAAATCGCCATTTTTGGACACACTCAATAAAACTCATCAAATTATCATTTCAAATTTTTCCTGAATTTTGAAGGTCTGAAAAGTTACAAAATATGAAAAACATAATAACCCTTAAAATTTCTTACCTCAAAAGAGCAGTACTTCTGACTTGAATATCAGATATAACGCCGAACAAACTTGCGCCGTATAGCAACACTCAAGATATTTAAATACTCACAAAAATATGCTTGATAATATAGAGAGAAAAAAAACTTGTTTCTGGTGTGATTTTCAATTCTAACATAAACACCTATTTATAGAAAAATGCTAGAACGCCAAAGGAGACTAAATTAATAAAATAATAATATTTATTAATCTTCCTTCTACGCCACCTTTGAATTCAGCCCACCACAATTAAAAGAACAATTCAGCCGAATAATTCATAGAAAATAGTTCGTTTATCAGAAAAATACGAATTTTATGTCCATTTCACACGAAATCGAATTCTTCACAACTTTGTAGTTTTAAGTTTTTCCAAATTCTAAACAGAAAATATCCGAAATCCACAAACGGATGATTTTTAACACCTTTAAAATTCATAACAAATCATATGTTCATTTTTAACGGTTCAAAATTTGTGGATATATACTCAACTTATATATGTATAACATATCCAAAAATCACAACGATCCAACGGTCGGATCAAAATTATAACTCACGAAATAGAGCTTTAAGAACAGATTTGATCTTTTAATACTTCCAATCCGATAAAATATTGATAAAATACCTTAACATTAATTCCTTCATTTATAACCACATAAATAAATTAATCATTTATATCCACATCAAATAAATATTTCCTTATCATATAAATCAATAATTAATTATTCACAAATAATATTACAGAATCACAATAATAACAATCAGGCAGTTCCCAGGAAAGAGGGGGCTTTCCGATAAGGATTTCTCCTTACTGGCACGCAATTAGGTGACCAAACCTCTCCTTGACAGAACTTTCTAGACATTGCCAATAATCCTATCTAATAATATTATTCAAATAATATGAATTATCGATCTGATAATGGAGATACTGTGCAGTGACAATTATTGAACAATAATAATATAAAATATCAACGTAGCAATTATTGAATTAATAAAATAAAATATTGAACAGTAATTACTGTAACCATTATTGAGTAGTGTCTTCTTACGTAAGAATCAATAATTTCAAAAATACTGTATAATACCGTGTGCTACTGTGCAATAATGCGTATTACTATATTTTAACCACCGGGTATTACAACAGTGTTAACGGTAACCATTACGCCATTATTTATAAAAACACAAATTTATCGTTTTCTTCATCTGACAGTTATTCTGTTATGGGTCCACAAATGACTGCGCCATTGTAAGACCCCAAATAATCAATAAATGAAATTTAATTTCCTTTAATTATTATTTTGAATAGTAAGGGTTGATTTGAATAATGTGGATAGTTATGGGTAAAATACGCAAACATTTCAAAATAAGCAAGTGGTTATAAAATATTTATTGTTGTCGGGGAATATTCGTTTGGTCGTGGAATATTCGTACTGTCGGGGAATATTCGTACGACGGCGCAGCCATGTGTGGGCCCCATAACGGAAAGCGATTGGAGGAAGAAAACGACAAATATAAGCTGTTTAAAAATAATGGCGTAGTTGTTACCGTTTACACTGTTGGAATACCCGGGGGTTAAAATACAGTAATACGCGTTGTTGCACAGTGGCACACGGTATTGCACAGTATTTTGAATTATTGATCCTTACGTAAGAAGGCACTACTCAATAATTGCTACAGGAGTTACTGTTCATTACTTTATTGATTCAATAATTGCTGCGTTGATATTTATATTTTTATTGTTTGTCATTGCACAGTATTTTCCATTATCAGATCAATAATTCATATTATTTGAATAATATTATCAGATAACATTATTGGCAATGTCTAGAAAGTTCTGTCAAGGAGAGGTTTGGTCATCTAATTGCGCGCCAGTAAGGAGAAATCCTTATTGGAAAGCCCCCTCTATCCTGGGAACAGCCTGGTTGTCAGTACTGTGATTCTGTAATATTATTTTTAATAATTAATTATTGATTATTATGATAAAGAAAATATTTATTTATGTGGATATAGATGGAGAAAAATTTTTAATGTAACAATTGTTGAAAATTAATATTTTATCTTTTTCTGGTAAAATAATTCATTTAAATATATTATTTTAATAATATATTAACGGTGATATTTTTATAATGAATGTGGGATATATGAGTATATGAGGAGGTAGAGTATTTTTGTGGCATTAAATGTTTAACACATGTTTTGTGTGTCGGTGGACAGAATTTTTGACCGAAAATTGAGTATAGACTGTAAAATCGCCCGTTTGTGAATTTCGATCAATTTCTATTTGGAATTTGGAAAAATTTTCTTCTACAAAGTTGTAGAGAATGGAATTTCCCATGGAAAGTCGCGAGTTTCGAATTTTTCTGATAAACGAGCTATTTTCTATGAATTGTTGAAGTTTCGGAAAATAAAATAATTTTTATTAATTTATGGGTGGGACCCACTTTTGTATTTCTTTGACACATGTGGGCTGCTGGAATTTTCAGCATTGAGGGGCTGGTTTGGTCAATTTTGCATGCGTAGAAGGTTTGGTTAATAATATTAATATTTTATTAATTTAGTCTCATTTGGCGTTCTAGCATTTTCCTATAAATAGAGGGCTAGGTTAGAATTGAAAATCACACCAGAAACAAAGTTTTTTCTCTCTCTCTCTCTATATTATCGAGCATATTCTTGTGAGTATACTTTGAGTGTTGCTATACGGTGCGAGTTTCTGTCAGCACTATACCGAAATTCAGTCAGAAGTACGGCTATTTTGAGGTAAGGGATGTTATTTTCTTCTCAAATGATATTTTTTTCTTCAATATCATTATGCCGGAATATTGGTGAACTTTTTTATCAAATTTGGAACTTTTTGTGCTGGAGTTACTATTCACGTATACGGTACTATTCACGTATACGGCACTATTCACGAATACGGCACTATTCACAGAAAAATTATTTTTTTTTCTTTTCGTCCAAAATATCTATTGTGGATACTAGCTTTGATTGTATCCATGTTTTGATCATTCTTGAATTTTACACCACTATGATTATTTTTGAGGTATTTTTGAACATGGATAAAACAAAGTACGAATCCTTAATCCTTAATCCTTGTCATTTTGTTTCACTGGATTCGCTTCTTTAAAAATATTTTTTATCATCTTCAGTCTTAAAGGAGGTTATTATTGAATATCTTTGGCCTGTAGTGCAAAGATGAATGATTTCTGATGAATATCTTTGGCCCGTAGTGCAAAGATGAACAGGTGTTTAGATGAACATGACCAACAGATGAATATCCTTGGCCTGTAGTGCAAGGATGAATATATGATTCAAGATGTGCATTGATTGATGTTACAGGGATAAAAAAATACTGTTGATGGACTGTTAAATTCATAGACATTAATAGATTTCATCCTCTACGTAACTCTTCTATGAATTAATATTTTCCGCTGCGAATATTGATTTAAAACTTGTTGTCTATTGTATTCTATCAGATTTTTCCCTGTTGAAGACTAACGATAACTTGTTGTATATTATCTTAGTCATAATATTCTTTACTGAGCTAGTTGAGCTCACCCTTTTCCTTTTTGTTCCATTTTTCTTCTCAGGAGACGAGAATATAGCGGGTACGAGTCGGGGTATGAATTGATGGTCCTTGAGAGAGTTGTTTAGTAGTCCTCACCATTTTTGTAAAATAATATATCAATAATTGTATTGAGGACATAGTTGGGTATGTATATTGTCTAGATGACAATGTTTGTATTCAAACTCACAGTTTATGGGTTGTAAAAGTTGTGGTTGTTTCTGTACCATGTATTTGGCGACTCAAAATGGGTTGGATGGAATGGACCTATTTTGGGGGCGTCACAGTTGGTATCAGAGCTTAGGGATATGATCTCTGGCGGAGATCGGGGAATAGAACTAGGAGGGGAGAGAAGAGTAATTCCTTCGCTAGTGTGTCCTACCTAAGCTTATTTGTTAGTTGGTCAGTATATAGGGATATTATGTGATATGTGATTTGCTTAATTAACCCTTGTTTTATGGCAGTATTTAAGAATGACAACCGAGAATGTTAACAGTGGAGTTAATGAGACCGTGGAGATGCCTGTACTTACTAACGAGGAGAACGTGCAACAGGCTGGCAATGTTCCTCCTGTGAACAACACCACTGATCAGACGATGAACGACGCAATGTTTAGAAGCTTTTTGCAGTTCATGCAAAATCAGACGAGGGAGACTCGTGTTCAAAATACAGGAGGAAATGATAACAATTCACGGGTTGTCACAGCCAAGCAGTTCAAAGAGCTGGGACCACCAGAATTTAAGGGAAAGCCAGACCCGATCATGGCGGAGACATGGGTCAAGCAAATTACAAAGATATTCGATGTCTTGGGATGCACAGAGGAACAGAAGGTTCCGTTCGCCACCTTTATGTTCCGTGGCGAAGCAGACTACTGGTGGGAGTCTGTGAAGCGTACCCATCCAGCCGCACTCAGCATGTCTTGGGAGACGTTTCAGAAACTATTTAATGACAAATACTTTCCTGAAAGTGTTCGTCATATGAAGGAAGTGGAGTTCATCAGATTAGAACAAAATAACATGACGGTGTCTCAGTACGAGGCAAAGTTTGCAGAGTTATCCAGGTTTGCACCTCATTTGGTGGAGAATGAGGAACGTATGACGCGGATGTTTCTGAGAGGTTTGAAACCCGGCATACGACAATATCTCATCTCTCATAAATTTTCTCTCTATTCAGATGTTGTTAACAGGGCTCAATTGTTGGAGCGAGATAACGAGTACGGTCAACCGAGGTACCACAATCAGGATCATACCGGAGATAGCAGTCAACAAAATAACGATAACCAATGGAGAAAGAAAAAGACGGACAAAAATGGTAACCACTTTGGTGGTAATCATGGCCATGAAAATAGAAGAAGCGAGTCAGGAGGAGATTTTAAAAAGAGGAGATTTAACAACGACCATGTGAAGACGACAGTGCCGGCAGCAACTGGTTCTAAGGGAGGAGAAAGACCACCGGTCATATGCTACAAATGCGGAAAAGAGGGACATATCAGTCCAAACTGCCCACAACAGTTCAAGGTATGCTATAATTGTGGAAAGGAAGGACATATCGCTCGAGATTGTACGGTAGCAAAACCTAGTTCAGCGGGGACGGTGACTCAAAAGACTGTCCCAGAAAAGCCAAAGTCAATGGTTCCTGGAAGAGCGTTTGTTGTGACTGGTCAACATGCGAGGAACCCAAACGAGGTGATCACGGGTAAGCTATTTATAAATTCTTGCGAAGTTTATACCTTACTTGATACCGGTGCTACCCATTCATTTATCTCTCTTGCTTGCGCTCAACGTTTAAACTTGACTCCGGAGAAATTAGACTTTGACCTATCTGTGGAAACTCCGTTAGGAGAAACTTTTATCACATCCACTGTTTATAAATCTTGTTTCATTCAAGTTGGCATCATCACCTTACCTGTTGACCTGATCTCTTTAAAGATACTTGCTTTTGATGTGATTTTAGGGATTGATTGGTTAACTACTCATCATGCCAAAATTGATTGTTTTCGTAAGGTTGTTAGTTTTCATATTCCTAATCAACCTGTTGTTCGAATTCAGGCAACTAAACCATTAAAATCAATCACTATCATATCTAATCATAAAACTATTCGTTTATTGAAAAACGGATGTCAAGCTTTCTTAGCCCATGTTATGGATTTGAATAAAGACACGTCAAAATTGAATAATATTCCTGTTGTTATTGACTTTCCTGACGTATTTCCTGAAGAACTTCCCGGTCTACCCCCAGAACGTGAAGTTGAATTCTTTATTGATCTTGAACCTGGTACAAAGCCCATTTCTAAAACCCCATATCGAATGGCTCCTATTGAACTTCAGGAGTTAAAAGTCCAACTACAGGAGTTATTGGACATCGGTTTCATTCGTCCTAGTACATCTCCTTGGGGTGCTCCTGTTTTATTCGTAAAGAAGAAAGACGGGAGTATGCGACTTTGTATTGACTATCGGGAATTGAACCATGTCACAATCAAGAATAGGTATCCTCTACCTCGTATTGATGACTTGTTTGACCAGTTGAAAGGAGCACAATTCTTTTCAAAAATCGATCTTCGATCTGGATATCATCAGCTGAAAATTAGAACTGAGGATATTCCAAAGACTGCCTTCAGAACTCGGTATGGGCATTATGAATTCTTAGTCATGTCTTTTGGATTGACTAATGCTCCTGCTGCTTTCATGGATATGATGAACCGAGTATTCAAAGATTATTTGGATCAATTCGTTGTTGTCTTTATTGATGACATCCTCATATATTCCAAAAGCCGTGAAGATCATGAGCACCATTTGAAGCTGGTACTCCAAAGGCTTCGTGAAAACAAGTTATATGCTAAGTTGAAGAAATGCGAGTTCTGGCTTGAGGAAGTAGCATTCCTTGGGCACGTGGTGTCAAAAAATGGAGTATCTGTTGACCCGACGAAGATTGAAGCAATACAAAGTTGGGAGCAACCGAAGTCGGTCACTGAAGTACGTAGCTTTTTGGGCTTAGCTGGTTATTATCGGAGATTCGTGGAAGGGTTTTCTCGAATTGCTACTCCATTAACTCAGCTAACTCGGAAGGATACAAAATTCGTATGGAGCGAGGAATGCGAGAAGAGTTTCCAAGAGCTTAAGAGGAGACTTATTTCGGCACCTGTTCTAACAATACCATCTGGTTCGGATGGATTTGTTATCTACAGCGATGCTTCAGGCAAAGGGTTAGGATGTGTTCTCATGCAGCGTGGGAAAGTCATAGCCTATGCCTCGCGACAACTTAAAGAGTATGAGAGGAATTATCCTACTCGTGATCTAGAGTTGGCAGCAGTCGTTTTCGCGCTAAAGATCTGGAGGCACTATCTATACGGGGAAAAAGTGGAGATATATTCAGATCATAAAAGCCTCAAATATTTCTTCACTAAAAAAGAACTCAACATGCGGCAACGACGTTGGCTCGAGTTGTTGAAAGATTACGACCACACTATTCAATACCATCCTGGAAAAGCGAATGTGGTAGCTGGCGCATTGAGTAGAAGATCATATGCAGGAATGAGCGAAATGATGTCAAGTATACGCATAGAGCCAACTTTAATAGAAAAAGTTAAGGTTGCTCAAGCCAGCGATCCGGAGCTGATGCATATGAAGACGAAAGTACAAGAAGGTGCCATTCCAGAAGCGAGAGTTGATGAAGAAGGAATACTTCGAGTCCACTCCAGACTTTGTGTTCCTAACGATTCTGATTTGAAGTACAAGATCATGATGGAGGCACACAATACACCGTTTGCAATTCATCCTGGAAGTACCAAAATGTATCGTGATCTTCGACATACATTTTGGTGGAACAATATGAAGAGAGAGATTGCAAAGTTTATTTCAACGTGTTTAACTTGTCAACGTGTAAAGGCGGAGCATCAAGTGCCAAAGGGTCCATTGCAACCACTTGAGATTCCGAAATGGAAGTGGGAACACATTACTATGGATTTCGTTACGGGTCTTCCTACGGTTTCTCAAGGCATCAATGCTATTTGGGTTATTGTTGATAGATTAACCAAGTCTGCTCATTTCTTGCCGATACGGGAGACTTATTCCCTTGAACGTCTTGCTCAAATGTACGTAAATGAGATTGTAAGATTGCATGGCATGCCAGTATCCATAGTTTCGGATCGTGACCCAAGATTTACTTCAAGATTTTGGGTTAGCTTGCAAAAAGCTATGGGTACGGAGTTACGATTCAGTTCGGCATACCATCCTCAAACGGACGGACAATCAGAGAGGACTATTCAAACTCTTGAAGATTTATTAAGACTCTGTGTCCTAGACTTCAAAGGCAGTTGGGATAAATATTTACCATTGGTGGAATTCTCCTACAACAACAGTTATCAGGCAAGCATTGGTGTGGCCCCATTTGAAGCATTGTATGGACGAAAGTGTCGCTCTCCAGTATGTTGGGACGAGGTGGGTGAAGCAACATTGTTGGGACCCGAGTTAGTACGTATGACTACAGAGAAGATCCAAACGATTCGACAACGTATACAAATGGCACAAGATCGACAAAAGAGTTATGCGGATCTTCATCGAAAGGACGTAGAATTTAGTGTTGGGGATCATGTATTGTTGCGTGTTGCCCCATGGAAGGGAGTTACAAGATTCGGGAAAAGAGGAAAGCTTAATCCACGATTTATTGGTCCGTTTCAAATTCTTGATCGAGTAGGTAATGTAGCCTATAGACTCGCGTTACCTCCAAGTATGTCTCGTGTTCATAATGTTTTTCATATATCTGTGCTTCGTAAATATGTGAAAGACCCGAACCACGTCATTGAGTTAGAACCGGACGAGATAGCCGAAGATTTAACGTATGAGGAGGTACCTGTCAAGATCTTGGATAGGAAGGAGCATGTCCTACGCACGAAGGTAATACCACAAGTTAAAGTTTTGTGGAGGAATCATGCTATAGAGGAAATGACCTGGGAGTTGGAAACGGAAATGAAAGCGAGGTATCCTCACCTTTTCGAAACACCAGGTACGTATGTCAATTTCGAGGACGAAATTTCATAAGGAGGGGAGGTTGTAAGACCCCAAATAATCAATAAATGAAATTTAATTTCCTTTAATTATTATTTTGAATAGTAAGGGTTGATTTGAATAATGTGGATAGTTATGGGTAAAATACGCAAACATTTCAAAATAAGCAAGTGGTTATAAAATATTTATTGTTGTCGGGGAATATTCGTTTGGTCGTGGAATATTCGTACTGTCGGGGAATATTCGTACGACGGCGCAGCCATGTGTGGGCCCCATAACGGAAAGCGATTGGAGGAAGAAAACGACAAATATAAGCTGTTTAAAAATAACGGCGTAGTTGTTACCGTTTACACTGTTGGAATACCCGGTGGTTAAAATACAGTAATACGCGTTGTTGCACAGTGGCACACGGTATTGCACAGTATTTTGAATTATTGATCCTTACGTAAGAAGGCACTACTCAATAATTGCTACAGGAGTTACTGTTCATTACTTTATTGATTCAATAATTGCTGCGTTGATATTTATATTTTTATTGTTTGTCATTGCACAGTATTTTCCATTATCAGATCAATAATTCATATTATTTGAATAATATTATCAGATAACATTATTGGCAATGTCTAGAAAGTTCTGTCAAGGAGAGGTTTGGTCATCTAATTGCGCGCCAGTAAGGAGAAATCCTTATTGGAAAGCCCCCTCTATCCTGGGAACAGCCTGGTTGTCAGTACTGTGATTCTGTAATATTATTTTTAATAATTAATTATTGATTATTATGATAAAGAAAATATTTATTTATGTGGATATAGATGGAGAAAAATTTTTAATGTAACAATTGTTGAAAATTAATATTTTATCTTTTTCTGGTAAAATAATTCATTTAAATATATTATTTTAATAATATATTAACGGTGATATTTTTATAATGAATGTGGGATATATGAGTATATGAGGAGGTAGAGTATTTTTATGGCATTAAATGTTTAACACATGTTTTGTGTGTCGGTGGACAGAATTTTTGACCGAAAATTGAGTATAGACTGTAAAATCGCCCGTTTGTGAATTTCGGTCAATTTCTATTTGGAATTTGGAAAAATTTTCTTCTGCAAAGTTGTAGAGAATGGAATTTCCCATGGAAAGTCGCGAGTTTCGAATTTTTCTGATAAACGAGCTATTTTCTATGAATTGTTGAAGTTTCGGAAAATAAAATAATTTTTATTAATTTATGGGTGGGACCCACTTTTGTATTTCTTTGACACATGTGGGCTGCTGGAATTTTCAGCATTGAGGGGCTGGTTTGGTCAATTTTGCATGCGTAGAAGGTTTGGTTAATAATATTAATATTTTATTAATTTAGTCTCATTTGGCGTTCTAGCAATTTCCTATAAATAGAGGGCTAGGTTAGAATTGAAAATCACACCAGAAACAAAGTTCTCTCTCTCTCTCTCTATATTATCGAGCATATTCTTGTGAGTATACTTTGAGTGTTGCTATACGGTGCGAGTTTCTGTCAGCACTATACCGAAATTCAGTCAGAAGTACGGCTATTTTGAGGTAAGGGATGTTATTTTCTTCTCAAATGATATTTTTTTCTTCAATATCATTATGCCGGAATATTGGTGAACTTTTTTATCAAATTTGGAACTTTTTGTGCCGGAGTTACTATTCACGTATACGGTACTATTCACGTATACGGCACTATTCACGAATACGGCACTATTCACAGAAAAATTATTTTTTTTTCTTTTCGTCCAAAATATCTATTGTGGATACTAGCTTTGATTGTATCCATGTTTTGATCATTCTTGAATTTTACACCACTATGATTATTTTTGAGGTATTTTTGGACATGGATAAAACAAAGTACGAATCCTTAATCCTTAATCCTTGTCATTTTGTTTCACTGGATTCGCTTCTTTAAAAATATTTTTTTATCATCTTCAGTCTTAAAGGAGGTTATTATTGAATATCTTTGGCCTGTAGTGCAAAGATGAATGATTTCTGATGAATATCTTTGGCCCGTAGTGCAAAGATGAACAGGTGTTTAGATGAACATGACCAACAGATGAATATCCTTGGCCTGTAGTGCAAGGATGAATATATGATTCAAGATGTGCATTGATTGATGTTACAGGGATAAAAAAAATACTGTTGATGGACTGTTAAATTCATAGACATTAATAGATTTCATCCTCTACGTAACTCTTCTATGAATTAATATTTTCCGCTGCGAATATTGATTTAAAACTTGTTGTCTATTGTATTCTATCAGATTTTTTCCCTGTTGAAGACTAACGATAACTTGTTGTATATTATCTTAGTCATAATATTCTTTACTGAGCTAGTTGAGCTCACCCATTTCCTTTTTGTTCCATTTTTCTTCTCAGGAGACGAGAATATAGCGGGTACGAGTCGGGGTATGAATTGATGGTCCTTGAGAGAGTTGTTTAGTAGTCCTCACCATTTTTGTAAAATAATATATCAATAATTGTATTGAGGACATAGTTGGGTGTGTATATTGTCTAGATGACAATGTTTGTATTCAAACTCACAGTTTATGGGTTGTAAAAGTTGTGGTTGTTTCTGTACCATGTATTTGGCGACTCAAAATGGGTTGGATGGAATGGACCTATTTTGGGGGCGTCACAGCCATCGTACGAATATTCTCCGACAGAAAGAATATTCCACGACTAAACGAATATTCCCCGATAACAATGAATATTATATAACCACTTGTTTATTTTGAAAAAAATTCATATACCACCCTTAACATTACTTTTATCAATTTAACCATTTACTGAATTGTAATTATAAGAAAAATTGAGTACTTTTATTTCATAAAATTTGGGGTCTTACAGCGCAACCATTTATGGGCCCCATAACGGAATAACTGTCGGATGAAGAAAACGACAAGTTTGAGTTTTTATAAATAACGGCGTAGTTGTTACCGTTAACACTGTTGGAATACCCAGTAGTTAAAATACAGTAATACGCGTAGATGCACAGTATTGAGGAATTATTGATCCTTACGTAAGAAGACACTACTCAATAATTGTTACAGTAGTTACTGTTCAATATTTTATTTTAATGATTCAATAATTGTTGCGTTGATATTTTATATTATTGTTATTTCAATAATTATCACTACACAGTATTTCTCATTATCAGATCAATAATTCATATTATTTGAATAATATTATTAGATAGTATTATTGGCAATGTCTAGAAAATTCTGTCAAGGAGAGGTTTGGTCACCTAATTGCGTGCCAATAAAGAAAAATTCTTATTGAAAAGCCCCCTCTTTCCTGGGAACGGTTTGGTTGTCATAAATATGATTCTATAATATTATTTGTGAATAATTAATTATTGATGCATATGATAAGGAAATATTTATTTTATGTGGATATAAATGTTGGATATATTTATTGTGGTTAAAAATGAAGGAGTTAATGTTGAGGTGTTTTATTAGTATTTTTGTCAGAATTAAGGTATTAAAAATTAAACCAGTGTTTTTGAGATATATTTCGTGAGTTATAATTTTTAATCCGACCGTTGGATCGTTGTAATTTTTTGATATGTTATAAATATATAAGTTGAGTATATGTCCACAAATTTTAAACCGTTAAAAATGAATGTATAATTTGTTATGAATTTTAAGAGGTGGCTTATTCAGAAATTAGGTTTATAAATGATTTTGGTGGAAAATTCTAGAATTGAGTGGGACCCACTTATGGTTGGTGAAGAAATGTGTTGAATTTTATTTAAAATGTGGTGGGTAGGAATAGTAGCAAGTAAAGCCATTAGGTTGCAGGTCAAGTCAGCTAAAATTTTCCAATAAATATAGGGCTAAGTTAGAATTAAAAATCACACCAGAAACAAGTTTTCTTTCTCTCTATATTATCAAGCATATTTTGAAAGTATTTAGATACTTTGAGAGTTGCTATTTAGTAGAAGTTTCTTTCAATTTTTTCATCCGATATTCCAGTCAGAAGTACTGCTCTTTTGAGGTAAGGGATTTTAAGGGTTATTATGTTTTTTAGTTCGTACTTCTTCTGACCTTCAGAAAATTCTGGAAAAATTTAAAATGATATGTTGATGAGTTTTATTGATTGTGTCCAAAAATGGTGATTTTTGGATGTATAGATTAAGAGTTATGAATTTTATGAGAAAAGATTATTTTAAAAGTAACCGCTTATAACTCGTTGTGGTTAACTCCAAAATTGATAAAATTTTTATTGAGAGTACATCTATATAATATCAGTGTACTCTGTGAATTTTAGAATTTTTGGATAAAAGTACAATTTATGATAAATGTCTAAATATTTGGTGGTTTTGGCCATATGAAAAATAGTAAATAAATTTTAAAAATTCTAAGAAAAATATATGTTCAATATGGGACTATATTCTGCTAAATTCCAGAAAAGAAATATTTTTGAAACTGATTTGGTATTTTTCATGAAAATGGACTAGTTATAAATAAATGAGTTAAATATGTTATGTGAAGGAAAAAAATTGAAAAATATGATTTTATGGCTTGAGAATCATATATGTGGTATATGCAGATTTTTGATGAGGGTTTTAGTTATTGGTGATGAAATCTTATAAGTTTGGCATTTTATGATGATTAAATGCATTATTTATTAAATTGTAAACAATTAAATAAATTGTTTATAAGTTTAAGAAATGTTATTATTTCAATATCATTATATCGAAATATTGATATGGATTTTATTGTAGAATTTCTACTTTTTTGTGTCAGAGTTACTATTCACGAGTTACTATTCACTACAATATTGGTTTCTTACCAAATTATAGTTGATTTATGAATATTACTCTGGAGATTAAAACTATATATTGATTATATTGATTTTATTATCATATATAACATTTTTATAACTCTGATGTTGAAATTCTCTTTTACTGGAGTGTAAAGATAAGTAGATTATTGGTATGATCATGACTAGGGTTCTCTTTGGCCAGTAGTGAAAAGTTGAATTATGACTGGTATGATCATGACCATTGAATTTATAATTGAATATCTTTAGCTTAAGTGCAAAGGTGAATTGATCAACATGGTTATAATTATTGTTTATATAAATTCTGAAGTGATTATATATTTCTTTGAGATATTAATATCTTTGGCCTGTAGTGCAAAGATGAATTGTTGATGAATATCTTTGACCAGTAGTGCAAAGATGAACTGTTAATGAATATCTTTGGCCAGTGGTGCGAAGATGAATTGTGGATGAATATCTTTGGCCCGTAGTGCAAAGATGAATTTATTAGTATGACTATGAACAGAAACTATGATTTGGTATAACCATGATCTTTGATGTTTCAGGTAAAGACATGTGATGAAAATTATATTCGTCCTGGGTACGAAGAGGAATTTAGAATCACAATTATGATTATGAGATATTCATATGATTGTGAAAAGGAACTGTTGATTGATGTTATAGGGATAAAACATTGTTGGTGGACTTTTAACATGGAGAAGATAATTGACTGTATTGTCTATTTGACTTTTCTAATGGATTGCTCGTTCCGCTGCAACTATGGTTGAAATTTTTATCATCTACCATATGTTCTAAATCTATGATTTGTTATTGATGAAGGCTATTGATAATTTAATTATCTTTAGTCATGATATTCTTTACTAAGCTAGTTGTGCTCACCCTTTTGCATCACAATTCCTTTCAGGTAATAAAAGTGTAGCTGGGTCGAGCGGACGTAACAATGGAATAGAATGGTGGTCTCTAGCTGTGGAGTTCTCCCTAAACAGTATAGACAAGTGTGTTGTATACATCTTTTAGTAGTTATATTTGGTGAATCATATAGGGAGAGGTGAACCCAACATTGGAAGGGTATTTTGCCACTATCATACAAGATGTCTAATGACATACAACCTCGTGTCACCATAAGACAGGGTTGTGTTCATTCACTTGCTGAGTATATTTACGAGTACTAACTATATAATCTTGGTGTTTGTTTGAAATATAATTCTCAATTTGAGACAGTGGAGATAATGATAAGTCAAGAGAAGACTCACCATTGGGAAGAATATGATAGTAATCTTCTCATTTTTCTTTGGGGTCTATTGGGTCAACCAATGATAATTCTGTGGCCATATGATATCTATCATAACCTAGAAGCATGGCCTCCCATGTATGAAGGTTTCCTTGAGCACTTCTTAAAGATTCTAATTTCTAAAACAGTTTTTAACTATACCTTTATGTAAGGTGTCATTGTGACGTGCTATCCAAGGTTGGGATGAGAGTCACAGTTGGTATATATATTTGTATCCAAACTCACAGTATATGTGATGTTGTATTTTGCACGACAATTGTCTAATAAAGTTGTAGTTGTTTTCTGTACCATGTATTTGGCGACTCAGAATGGGTTGGATGTAATGGACCTATTTTGGGGTTGTCACAATGATCTTCACGACTTTTGAAATATATGAGGATGTCATCAATAACGACAACAACGAACAGATCCAAATATTCCTTGAATACTCGGTTCATCATAACCATGAAAGCCGCAGGAGCATTAGTCAATCCAAAAGACATGACTAAGAATTCATAATGCCCGTACCGAGTACTAAAGGCAGTCTTTGGAATATCTTCAGTTCTAATCTTCAGCTGATGATATCCAGAACGAAGATCGATTTTTGAAAAGAATTGTGCTCCTTGTAACTGGTCAAACAGGTCATCAGTACGAGATAGCGGATACCTATTCTTGATGGTGACATGGTTCAATTCTCGATAGTCAATATAAAGTCGCATACTCCCGTCTTTCTTGTTTACAAATAAAACAGGAGCACCCCAATGAGATGTACTAGGACGAATGAAACTGATGTCCAACAACTCCTGTAGTTGGACATTTAACTCCTAAAGTTCAATAGGAGCCATTCGATATGGGGTTTTAGAAATGGGCTTTGTACCAGGTTCTAGATCAATAAAGAATTCAACTTCACGTTCTGGGGGTAGACAGGGAAGTTCTTCAGGAAATACGTCAGGAAAGTTAATAACAACAGGAATATTATTCAAATATGACGTGTCTTTATTCAAATCCATAACATGGGCTAAGAAAGCTTGACATCCGTTTTTTAATAAACGAATAACTTTATGACTTGATATAATAGTGATTGATTTTAATGGCTTAGTTTCTTGAATTCGCACAACAGGTTGGTTAGGAATATGAAAACTACCAACCTTACGAAAACAATCAATTTTGGCATAATGAGTAGTTAACCAATCAATCCTTAAAATCATGTCAAATGCAAGTATCTTTAAAGAGATAAGGTCAACAGGTAAAGTGATGGTGCCAAATTGGATAAAAAAAAGATTTATAAACAGTGGATGTGATGAAAGTTTCTCCTAACGGAGTCTCCACAGATAAATCAAAATCTAATTTCTCCGGAGTCAAGTTTAAACGTTGAGCACAAGCAGGAGAAATAAATGAATGGGTAGCATCGGTATCTAGTAAGGTATAAATTTCGCATGAATTTATGATTAGCTTACCCATGATCACCTCGTTTGGTTTCCTCGCATGTTGACCAGTCACGACAAACGCTCTTCTAGGAACTGTTGACTTTGACTTTTCTGGGACAGCCTTTTGAGTCACCATCTCCGCTGGACTTGGTTTCGCTACAGTGCAATCTTGAGCGATATGTCCTTCCTTTCCACAAGTATAATATACCTTAAACTGTTGTGGGAAGTTAGGGTTGATATGTCCTTCTTTTCCGCACTTATAGCATATGACCGGTGGTCCTTCTCCTCCCTTGGAACCAGTTGCTGCTGCTAACGTCTTCATATTGTCATTATTGGATCTCCTCTTTTTAAAATCTCCTCTCGACTCTTTTCTTTTATCCTCATGGCCATGATTACCACCAGAGTGGTTGCCGCTCTTGTCCGTATTTTTTTCTCCGCTGGTTATCGTTGTTCTGATGACTGCTGTCACCGGAATGATCCTGGTTGTGGTCCCTCGGTTGAACGTACTCTTTATCCCGCTCTAATAATTGAGCCCTGTTGACAACATCTGAATAGAGAGAAAATTTATGTAAAATGAGACATTGACGTATGCCGGATTTCAAACCTCTCAGAAGCATCCGCGTCATACGTTCCTCATTCTCCACCAAATGAGGTGCAAATCTGGACAACTCTGCAAACTTCGCCTCGTACTGGGACACCGTCATGTTATTCTGCTCCAGTCTAATAAACTCTACCTCCTTCATATGACGAATACTTTCAGGAAAGTACTTGTCATTGAACAGTTTCTGAAACGTTTCCCAAGACATGCTAAGTACGGCTGGATGGTTACGCTTCACAGATTCCCACCAGTAATCTGCCTCATTACGGAACATAAAGGTGGCGAATGGAACCTTCTGTTCCTCCGTGCATTCCAAGACATCGAATATCTTGGTAGTTTGTTTGACCCACGTCTCCGCCTTAATCAGATCTGGCTTTCTCCAGAATTCTGGTGGTCCCAACTCCTTGATCTGCTTGGCTGTGACAAACCGTGAATTGCTATCATTTCCTCCTGTATTTTGAACACGAGTCTCTCTCGTCTGATTTTGCATGAACTGCAAAAAACTTCTAAACATCCCATCGTTCATCATATACTCAGTGGTGTTGTTCATAGGAGAAAAATTGCCAGCCTGTTGCACGTTCTCCTCGTTGGTGAGTACATGCGTCTCCACGGTCTCATTTACTCCACTGTTAACATTCTCAGTTGCCATTCTTAAATACTGCCATAAAACAAGGGTTAATTAAACAAATTAACAAATCACATAATACCCCTATATTATGACCGACCAACAAATAAGTTTAGGTAAGACATACTAGCGAATGATTTACTCGTCTATCCCCTCCTAGTTCTATTCCCCGATCTCCGCTAGAGATCATATCCCTAAGCTCTGATACCAACTGTGACGCCCCCAAAATAGGTATACAACACCCATTCT
The DNA here is from genome assembly GCA_020205505.1 of Panax japonicus. Classification (NCBI taxonomy): domain Eukaryota; kingdom Viridiplantae; phylum Streptophyta; class Magnoliopsida; order Apiales; family Araliaceae; genus Panax; species Panax japonicus. Next base: position 43,951,510 of record CM035104.1, on the reverse strand, counting down.
GAGTCGCAAAATACATGGTACAGAAACAACTACAACTTTATTAATACAACTGTCGTGCAAAATACGACAACACTTAAACTATGAGTTTAAATACAAATATTGTCATCTAGACAATATCCACACTTAAATAAGTCCTCATTACAATTATTGTTACACTATTTTACAAAATAGTGAAGACTACTAAAATAACTTCTAGAACCATCATTCCACACCCCGACTAGTACTCGCTGCATTCTCGCCTCCTGAGAAAAAAATGGAACAAAAAGGAAAACGGTGAGCTCAACTAGCCCAATAAAGAACATTATGACTAAGATAATATAGACCAAATTATCGTTAGTCCTCAAAAGGGAAAAATCTAATAGAATACAATAGACAACAAATTTTAAATCAATATTCCCAGCGGAAATAGTAATTCATTAGAAGAGTTAAATAGAGAATAAAATCTATTATCTTCTATATATAAATTTAAAAGTCCATCGTCAATATTTTATCCCTGTAACATCAATCAACATATATCTGGAATCAAATATTCATCTTTGCACTACAGGCCAAAGATATTCATCTGTTGGTCATGTTCATCTAAACACCTGTTCATCTTTGCACTACGGGCCAAAGATATTCATCAGAAATCATTCATCTTTGCACTACAGGCCAAAGATATTCAGTAATATCATCATTTAGGACTGAGGATGATGAAAAATATTTTAAAGAAAACGAATCCAGTGAAGCAAAAGAACAAATATTAGGGATTCGTATTACAATTTTATCCAAGTTCAATAATACTCCATAATAACCAATTTTGAAGCAGAATTCAAAAATAAAAATCAAACATGGATACAATCAAAGATAGTAACCATAATAGACATCTTGGACAAAAAGAAGAAAATTTTATTTTTCGGTGAATAGTGCCGTATTCGAGAATAGTATCGTATACGTGAATAGTGCCGTATACGTGAATAGTAATCCCGACATAAAAAGTTCTAAATTTGATAAAAAGTTCAGATCAATATTTCGGAATAATGATATTGAAAAAAATAATATCATTTAAGAAGAAAACAACATCCCTTACCTCGAAAGAATAGTACTTCTAGCTGAAATACTGAATATAGTGCTGAAGGAAACTTACACCGTATAGCAACACTCAAAGTATCAAAATACTCACAAGAATACGCTCAATATTTCGAGAGAGAAAGAGAGAGAAAACTTTAGTTTCTGATGTGATTTTCAATTCTAACCTAAGCACCCTATTTATAGAAAATTGCTTAGAACATCAAAGTAAAAAATTTAATAAAATATAATAATTATTAAAATTTGTCTACGCCAACCTTTGAATTCAGATTTCAGCATGCTTAACAAAACATGAGCCCACTAACCAACCACAAAAATGTTTTTCTTTTAAAACAAATTTAAAACTTTTAAAAAATAATTATTTCAGAATTTCAGAACTTCAATAATTCATAATAAATAGCCCTTTTATCAGAAAAATTCGTACCTTATGTCCTTTCCATAGGAAATTTTATTCTCTACAACTTTGCAGAAGAAAGTTTTTCCAAATTCCAAACAGAAATTGATCGAAATCCACAAACGAACGATTTTACAGGCTATAATCAAATTTCAGTCAAGAAATGGGGTCCACCAACATGAAAAATATGTTTTAAATATTTATTGCAACAAAAATACTCTTCCTACTCATATACTCATATATCTCACATTAATTATAAAAATATCACCATTATTATATTATTAAAATATAATAATATATTTAAATGAATTATTTTATCAAAAAAAGATAAAATATTAATTTTTAACAATTGTCACATTAAAAATTTCTCTATCTATATCCACATAAAATTAATATTTTTCTCATCATATAAATTAATAATTAATTATTCACAAATAATATTACAGAATCACAATACTGACAATCAGGCCGTTCCCATGAAAGAGGGGGCTTTCCAATAAGGATTTCTCCTTACTGGCGCGCGATTAGGTGACCAAACCTCTCCTTAGACAGAATTTTCTAAACATTGCCAATAATGTTATCTAATAATATTATTCAGATAATATGAATTATTGCTTCAATAATGAAAAATATTGTGTAGTGACAATTATTGAAACAGAAGTAATATAAAATATCAACGTAGCAATTATTGAATCAATAAAAAAAATATTGAACAGTAATTACTGTAATAATTATTGAGTAGTGTCTTCTTACGTAAGAATCAATAATTGGTGCAATACCGTGTGCTACTGTATTTTAACCACCGAGTATTTAACAGTATTAACGGTAATAACAACGCCGTTATTTATAAACAACTTATTTTTGTCGTTTACTTCATTCAATCGCTTTTCTTTATGGGGCCCACACAAGGCTGCGTCGTCGTACGAATATTCCTCGATAGTAAGAATATTCCACGTCCAAACGAATATTCTCCGATAAAAATGAATATTTTATAACCACTTGCTTATTTAAAATATTTGTACATTTTATTCACAATTAATCACATTAATCAAATCAACCCTTACTATTTCAAAATAATAAATAAAAGAATTAAATTTTATTTATTAATAATTTGGGCTCTTATACTTGCATTTTCTGTCGGACACTACTGAATTCTCGTTTACTTCACTAGTAGAACATGATAATTTAATATTTAAAATTTTAAAAATAGTGCATTACGAAATTAAAACTTGATTTTAACTTTTATCATAAGATGAAAGCATTATTAGTGCAATTAAGTTACCTAACTCTTACAAGTCACAGATTCAAATTATCAATTTTACAAAAGAATTAAATTGTAATAAAATAAGTTTTCAAAATAAAAAAATAGAAAAATAGTACATATCTGTAAATACAGACTTTATAGTTATTTTGAGAGAGATTCTAATTTTATATGAATTAAATTTTGATTATTATATTTTTACTTTTATCTTGCAAGTAAAATTATAAGGCCAATTCAAATAATAGTTTGTTTCAACAATTCACTTTCTTGCATAAATCCTTCAAGAGTGGAATGTGAAGATGATTTCTAAGTTCTATTTGACAACTCAATTAAACTTTAAATTTGAGCATGAAATTTACCTAAATACCAATTCTATGAAATCAAAAATGTGATCATCCTACCCCCAATTACCTTGGCCAATGTTCTCAGACTATAACCGTTTATCGAACCGAAAAAGTTATTAAACGGATGAGTCACTAGCTCAACCAGTAATTAAACCGTTATAGAACTAGTAACGTCATAAATATTTAAAAATATAAATTATTAATAATTAATAAAATTTTAAAAAATTTCGTTTCTTATAAACTAAAATATAATAAAATTAAGTTACAATATTAATAATGTGTTTAATTTTAATATATATAAAAAATGGTACAAAAATAATAATAAAAAATTGGTTCACCGAGTCAACTTAACCGGTTTTACTTGTTGAACCATCGGTTAGATCGGTGATCAAGCGGTTCGATCCGAATTTTGACCAAACTAATTTAACCTGGTCAAATCGGACAGGACATAAAATTGATTTTCGGTTGAACCGATCGATCCGGGCCGAGTCTGAAAACAGTGCCCTTTGTCACACTCTTATTAAATTTAATTAATTTTAAAGCTAGAGAACCAAATATGGCTCTACTAAAAAAAAAGTAAGTTTTCTCTCTTTTATTCTTCTGTTTTCTCTCCAGTCAAGAACTCTAATAGCCATCTTTGATATTGGGGAGGGCTTTCTTTTTGAAAATACTCTCTAGATATCTTCGTTTGGAGATACCCTCCCTTAGATATCTCTCATCTTGATCTAATAAATTATTCTCCCTTTTTGAGGAGTTTGTTTTCTACTTTTATAAAACTTGTTTTCTCCATGATATGACTAATTTATTTCTCTTTTGTGAGGAGATTTCATTATCATATCTTCCGAGAGATTTTGTTTTGTTTGTGAGATTTTTTCTGCTATATAATTTGTTGAAGATAGATTATTCAAATTTGGATGTAAGGCTTTTATGGAGGCTTGTTCTTCCGTCACCTGTGTTGAAAAAGGGTCCGAATCTGCATATTTTATTATTATTTTGAATATATGACTGTATTTCATTAATTTATTTGGTTTTCACTAGCGTTGTTGCTGCGATTGACCCTTTTTTCTTGATTATCTATTATTTTATTTTAAAAAATTACTATTTGAGTTTCTTTATTATAATCATTTCATTTTTTGTAACATATTTCAGTTTTTTGGACTGTTTGATAAAAAAAAATGGCTATACTAATTTACACTTCCAAATTCCAATCATATCAATATTTCTTTTGGGATTAATTTGAAAGTTCAAACACACTTGAAGGTGCTAAATATATCATTTTCAATGCACAGGGCTTCAACTGCAAAAGAAAACAACCTCTACCAACCCATCTATTTTATTTTTCTTGATGGGAGGGATGATAACTACATTTCACCCAAAATACTATCTTATGCACTTCTTTTGATAAATACTTAATTTTTTTTAAAAATGGGATTAGGAATTATTAATGTCTGATGTCTCTCATTAGTTATAGGATAGATTTGGTTAGGGAGACCTCTTAATATACCTATTAATTAGTGTATTACTTTGTTTTACAATTATTATTGTTATTAATTAATCTTAAGTCCACTATAGAAAATATTGAATTAGGGTTTAATAAGAAAAGGGTGATTCTTCTTTAACAAAATACTATAATAATGAGTGAGTTATTTTATGAGTAACTTATAATATTTATTGGAGTATTATATTGGCTAAAATTAATAGAATACATATAAATTTTGACTTTAAAATATCTTGAGTTGATTTCTGATCTTATATTTTTGAAATAGATGAATTATTTCGTTATTATTTTTCCTTTAAAAAAATATTTTTGCAACAAAAATGTGAAAGTAAGAAAAATATGTTTATTAAAAAGAAGCAATCACTTCTCGACCAAACCTAGTTATAAATTCTTTTTAATTTGTCCCAACAAAACCTCCTCCCTTATCTTTTTCTCTCAGGCTATGTTAAGAATTATACTCGGGATAAAATTATTAATCTCAAGTATTTTGTTTATTTTCAAATTTAGATTTGAAACCATTAGTCTCAGAATTATAAAATGGCTTAATAATCTTGACAGTATAATTATAATCCCGTTATTATAATCCTAGAATTAATAGTCTTGAAATTATAATCTCATAAATTATAATTTTTGCAAACAAACAGTCTCAAAGTTTTCACAGATGAATACTAAATAATGTTTAAATATATTATTTTATGAATGAAAGCATAAGCATATACTCCCTCTGTCCCGTATATACATTTTAGATGATTTCGTTTTTAAAAAAAATTATTTTATGTTTTATATAAGTATGATAAAATGTATTATAGACAATTGTTACTATATTTAATACTATACAATTATTTTTTTTAATTTTTGTGCACAACTCTAAAACTTCATATACGGAGGTAAGAACAAAATATAAGGATCCTAAATAGTTCCATTCTCCAGAATACTTTGGGCCCAATTATTATCTGTTCCAGCCCATAGGCTTTTGCTGTAAGATTTGTATTTTTGTTCTATCTAAAATCAAATGTGATTAACCAGTTCTTTTATGATATGAAATGGACACGTAGCCCAAAAACATAATTAATCATGTGACATTGTCATTTAGGGGGTGTTTGATAAAATCGAATGAATCTGAATGAGTTGAATATGCATCTGAATGAAAAAGTTGTTTGATAATTGACATTCATGAAACATGTGAATAACAAATTTTTATTATTTTACCCCTCTAAAAAAATTTAAAATTGTTGTAAATTTATTTAATGTTTGATAAAAACTGAATGAATCTAAATCTGAATGAGCTGAATGAAAAAAGTTGCTTGATAATTAACATGTTTGAAATATATGAATAACATATTTTTATTATTTTACCTCTCTAAAAATATTTTAAATTGTTATAAATGACTTTAATATTACTTAATATAATAGTTAATATTATATAATAAAAAACTTAATTCAGTCCATTCAGCCAAAAAAATGACACAATCATTCAGCCCAAATCGTCTGAATGACTGACCGATTCAGCCATTCAGACAATTTTTTCCTCCAAAACAAACACACTTACACTCTGTTTCTGAGTTTTGAATAGAAAAGAAAAGAAAAGAATAGAAAATTTAAAATTGAGGACATAAGTTGTAATTTAAAATTTATTATATTAAAAGTTGAGGATAATATGAAAATTATAGAAATATTACTTATTACAATTTTTTTTCTTTTCCGTTTATTAAAAAACTCAGAAACATAAGAATTAGAAAGAAAACTTAAAATTTTCGTCATTTTCTTTTCTGTCCATTTTAACATTGTTTCTGAGTTTTGAACAGAAAAGAATAGAAAACTTAAATTAGAACAGAAAAAATATAAAATATAAAATTGAGGACATGAGTTGTAATTTAAAATTTATTATATTAAAAATTGAGGATAATATGAAAATTATAAAAATATTACTTATTCCAATTTCTTTTTCGTCCAAATTAGGTCAATTTTGGACAAAAAACTTTGGCAGCAAAAGTGACTAAATTTTCTATTCATTTCTTTTTCTTTTCCGTTTATTAAAAAATTCAGAAACAATAATTGAAAAGAAAACTTAAATTTTCCTTCCATCTTTTTTTTTTCTATCCATTTTAAAATTCTGAAATAGAGCATTAATGGTTGACCGATTCAACCATTCAGCCACTCAAACCTAAACAAACAGCTCCTTAGTCATTTAGCTCAAATCGTCTGGATAGCTGATCAATTCAACTATTCAGACGATTTTTTTTCCGAAACAAACGCAATGAAAGACTTAATCGATCAGTCATTCAGTGCTAATCAAACACCCTCTTAATTTATAATTTAATATATTAGATGTACCGTTTTTGACACATGACCTCTTATTTAACACCAATTAACTCTAATGCTCTATTTCTGAGTTTTAAAATATACAGAAAAAAAAAATGGACGAAAATTTAAATTTTCTTTCTAATTCTTATGTTTCTGAGTTTTTTATAAACGAAAAAAAAAAGAAAAAAAATAGATAGAAAACTTGATCACTTTTCCTGCCAAAATTTTCTGTTCAAAATTGGTCTGATTTGGACGAAAAAAAAAAATGGAATAAGTAATATTTTTATAATTTCCATATTATCCTCAACTTTTAACTTAATAAATTTTAAATTACAACTCATGTCCTCATTTTTAAATTTTCGATTCTTTTCTATTAAAAACTCAAAAACAAGACAAAGAAAAACTTCAAGTTTCTGTTCTAAGTTAAGTTTTTTATTCCTTTTTTTTTGTTCAAAACTCAGAAATCAGGTGTCAAAAATTAAAGTACTACATAAGGACTTGTAAAATGGAGACAGAGAATTTGTTCTCGTTCAACGTGACATTGATCATTAATTCTTTGTTAACAAAAAAAAGAATTAAAAAAGAATTCTTTTTTATAAAATAATAAATAAATAAAGACAATAGGACCCCATAGAGTACCACTCTACCGTGTCTCAATTTGGTTAAACCGTCAAAGCCCTAGCTTAGATCAACGGCACCGATTTAATAAAAGTTGTAAAATTCTACAATGCTTGAAATATACTGTGTTATAGACTTTGCTTTATATAAGTTCTAATCATGCCACATAATTTTTTAGTTAATAAAATACATTAATAAGAATAATGAAATATAAAAATTATCATTAATAAAAACTCTTGGGATACACAGAGCTTGTGTATATAGACACACACATCCTTTTATCCAATGAAAAATAAAAAAAAGAAAGAAAATAATACCACCAAGGTGGTAGGCTCCACTTTTTAGAGCACTGCCAGGGATGATAAAGCTTTTCCAATAATTTCTCCTTTTGTTATAAAACTTTAACGAAGTGTATAAATATACTATTTTAATTGCTGCATAAATTTAAAAAAAATGAGAAAAAAGTGAGAAAAACCTTCAGAGGAATTCATATATTTTCTTCACTATCACTGCCTTTATATAAGCAAGAAAGCAAAAGGAAGAGAAGAGAAGAAAAGGAGATCACGGGTGGGGAAAGATTCCCTTCATAGGGAATCACATGCATGCATTCTAACTCTTCCCCTGATTCCTTATGATAGAAGATTATGTCTTATTAAAAATCTTTTTAAGAAAACCCAGTGGAAAAAACGTAACGAAGAAAAAAAGAGTACATATCTTTTACATAAATATCTTAATTGACTGTTTCGTTAAAACCTTGTCAGAAAAAATTCATTGGGATAAAAATCGTGACTAAAGAAAAAGAGTACAGTCTTCCCCTCAAAAGAATTTCATTACTCCTTGATAAAATGTTGTCATAAGTCTTTCAGTCGACACATTCCGATCCTTTTTCGATGTTTTGCAAACGTTGCATATGGTAACGACTTTGTGAATAAGTCAGCTAGATTATCACATGATCGAATTTGATGCACATCTATATCACCCTTATTTTGTAGCTCATATGTAAAGAAGAATTTGGATGAAATGTGCTTTGTTCTATCTCCATTGATGTACCCTCCTCTAAGTTGAGCAATGCATGTAGCGTTATCTTCATACAGAATTGTAGGAATGTCTTTGATTGATGGTGATTCACATGACTTTTGAATATGTTGAATAATTGATCTCAACCAAACACACTCTCTGCTTGTTTCATGTATAGCGAGAATCTCGGAGTAATTTGAAGATGCAGCTGTCATGGTTTTCTTTGTGAATTTTCAGGATATAGCCGTGTCACAATATGTAAATACATAACCTGTTTGTGATCTTCTAATGCGTGGATCTGATAAATATCCTGCATCGGCATATCCAACCAATTGCGACGTTGAATTTCTTGGATAAAATAACCCAAGATCTATACTTCCACGGAGGTATCTCAAAATGTGTTTTATCATATCCCAATGTCTCTTAGTAGGAGAAGAACTGTATCTTGCTAACAAGTTAACAGCAAAAGTAATATCAGGTCGTGTACAGTTTGCAAGATACATAAGAGCACCTATTGCACTTAGGAAAAGAACTTCAGGTCCAAGAACTTCTTTCCCACTTTCTAGAGGCCGAAATGAATCTTTATCAACTTCTAAAGATCGAACAATCATCGGGGTAGTCAAAGGATGAGCTTTATCCATATGAAAACGACTGAGAATCTTTTCAGCATATGTGGATTGATGAATAAATCCAGATGCTAAATGCTCCACTTGTATTCCCAAACAGAATTTGTTTTTCTAAGATTTTTCATTTCAAATTCATCTTTTAAATAAGTAGCAGTTCTTGTGAGTTCTTCAGGAGTATCTACAAGATTCAAATCATCCACATATACAGCAATGATGGAAAATTTACTTTGTGATTTCTTAATAAAAACACATGGACATACTTGATCATTTATATATCCATCTTTTATTAAATAATCACTAAGTAGATTATACCATATACGACCAGACTTTTTCAACCCATACAATGAGCGTTGTAACTTGATTGAATATATGTGACGGGTTCTTTGTGATTCAGCCATTTTCAATCCTTCAGGGATTCTCATGTAAATATCACTGTCAAGTGAGACATATAGGTATGCTGTTACCACATCCATTAGACGTGTTTTCAAACCTTTCATGGTTGTCATACCTATCAGAAAGCGAAAAGTGACTCCATCCATTACTGGAGAATATGTATCCTGATAATCAATACCAAATTTTTGTGAAAACCCTTGAGCTACAAGTCGGGCTTTGTATCTCACAATTTCATTTTTCTCTTTTCGCTTTCGTACAAAAATTTATTTGTTTTCAACCGGGATTACACCCAGCGGTGTTTGGACTACTGGTCTAAATACTTCTCTTTTCAATAGAGATTGTAGCTCAATTTGAATAGCATCTTTCTATTTTGGTCAATCTTTTCTTTTCCGATATTCTTCCACGTGGTTCAGGATCCGTGTCAGGAATCAAAGTAATATATGATGCTATAGAGAAAGCAAATATATCGTTAATCATGACTTTGCTTCGATCTCATATTTTCTCATCATGTAAATAATTTATTGAGATCTCTTGGTATTCATCTCTTATCCCTTCACTGAGATTTTGAACCTCTTCTGGGGATATTTCCACTCTTGGAATAAGTGCTACTTCTGGAGCGGTTTGTACCTCTTCTGAGGCTATTTCCACTCTTGAAATAAGTGCTACTTCTGGAGTAGGTATTCCTTCTGGGATTCCCTTATTTGATTTTGATTTTCGTGGTACAGTGTCTTTTGCACCAATCGGTCTTCCACGCTTCTGGAGTGGTTTAGATTCTTCTATTACCTTATTCGTCAAATCTCTAGGAATTAATTTTTTCAATAGGTATTTATATCCTTGCTAGAGTATTCACTGTAGGTGTATGTGACTATCATTTTTCTAGCATCTGACATTTGATTTGCAATATTCTGTAAATGAATAATTCTTTGAACTTCAATTTCACATTGTCCTGTACGAGGATCAAGTGAATTTAAATCCGATGCATTCCATAATATTTCAGAGGGTTTTTTATTTAAAACTTTCCCTCATCCTAATGTTGGAAATACAGATTCATCAAAATGACAATCTACATAACGTGCAGTAAAAACATATACAGTTAAAGGTTCAAGATATCTGATAATAGAAGGAGAATCAAAACCAACATAAATACATATTCTTCGTTGGGCTCCCATTTTAGTTCTTTGTGGAGGTGCAATTGGAACATATACCGCACTTCCAAAAACTCGAAAATGTGATATGTTGAGTGTCTGTCCAAGAACTAACTGTAGAGAAGAAAATTTATGAAGAGCCGTTGGTCTTACTCGAATGATGGCTGCAGCATGAAGAATTGCATGACCACAAACTGAGGTAGACAAGTTAGCCCTTAACATTAATGGTCGTGCAATTAGAACTGAGCCCGTAACTTGATTATTTGAGCAAGAAATTTTGAGAAGGCAAAATTTCTAGAAGAGAAAAGACAAACATGAGACAATCTAGTTGAAGCATTTATTAAAACCATGAAATATCGAAATGGACCAGACAATGGTTGAATAAGTCCACAAATGTCTCTTTGAATTCTCTCTAAAAATTTTGGGGCTTCTTTATAAACTTTTACAGGTAATGGTCGAATAATTAATTTTTCTCGAGAACACGCAGCACAAGAAAATTCACTAGTAGAAAAAATCTTATCTTTGAGAGGATGACCAGTAGAATTTTCAATAATACGACGCATCATAGAAGTACCTGGATGACCGAGTCTTTCATGCCAAAGCATAAAGGATTTGGGATCTATAATTTTTAAAATCATAACATTATGAGACTCAATTGCTCTAATTTTCATAGTATATAATCCATAAGAAATTGAATGAAATTTTTCTAAGATATTCTTTTTTTCCAGAAATAGTAGAAGTAATGAGAAGATATTTATTATCATTCTCATTGGTTGTTTCAATGTGAAAACCATTTAGTCGAATATATTTAAAACTAAGCAAATTTCTTCTTGATTTACTAGAATATAGAGCATTTTTGATAAAGACTTGTGTCATTTGGTAGCATGAAACTAGCTTTTTCAAATCCCTCAATTAAATTTGATATGCTAGAGATAGTTCCTACATTTTTCTTAGCTTAGCCTTAAATTAAGCCACTAAAATTTGGCATTAGGGAGAATAACCAATTTTTGGTGGTCAAATCTTTCCTTCAGTTGTGTCCATAAAGACAAAAGATCTTTGACCATTAAATACTCAGTCTTTAATCCTTCATTAATATGGTGACGAAAAAAAATTATGACTTTTGCATTTTGTGCCAAAGTTGCTGTATTTCCTAATTCAATGGTCTTTTCTAACTCGTTTGCACTAAGGTGCAATTCTGCATCAAGTGCCCAAGCCAAATAGTTGTCTCCAGAGATTTTCAAAATAGAAAAGTCTATTTTTGCCAAGTTTTCCATCTATTCAGGGTTAAAACACAATTATTATTTATTAAAACAATAAATAATTGCATGTATAAAATAGGAGAAATAAGCTAGACCACAACCTCAAGTGGTGATAAAATATAAATATAAATATTCTTATATTTACGTTATTAGCATATTATTTTAGTAAAAAGAATATACAATCGTTAATGTATATATACAATTACAATATATATACAAAACTGCAAATGAATCTTCACCCGCTATGCGGTAATTCACGTAGACAGATCATTTCCACAATTTAATAAAGAATGAATACGAAGGATCATTCACCATGCATGCGATAAACCGCACAAACAAATTATTCCAACAGAATAATAAATAATAGAACCAGGTCATGCGTAATACGCACAGACAGGATATTCCAACAGAATAATAAAGAATGAAATAACAGAAGAATTTCACCATGTATAGGGTAGTCCGCGTATACAGGTTATTCCAACAATTTAATAAGAAATGAATACAAATGATTATTCACCAGGTATACGATATTTCACATATACAGGTTATTCCCATAATTTAATAAGCGGTAAAAATGTTACCACCAAGTCTTGTAAGATCAATAAGGATATATGGTACTACTGTAAATAACAGAATTTAAAAATGGACAATAAAACATAAATATAACTTGACAGTTAATATAATAGACGTCAAAGCCAGGCTAATTATAAGAATAACATTATACTATTGGTGGTATAGCCAAACCGGTAATATAATAATAAATTGCAAGATTTTAATTTTACCGTCTCAGTTGGTTAGAGCTTCGTGCTGATAACGTGTTATAAAACTTTAGCGAAGTGTATAAATATACTCTTATAATTGCTGCATAAGTTTAGAGAAAATGAGCAAGAGAGAAAGAGAGAAAAACCTTAAGAGGAATTCATATATTTTCTTCACTATCACTGCCTTTATATAGGCAAGGAAGCAGAAGGAAGAGAAGAGAAGAGGAGAGTCACGGGAAAAAGGAGAGAAGAAAATGAGATCACGGGTGGGGAAAGATTCCCTCCATAAGGAATCACATGCATGCATTCTAACAATGATCACTACTCCATTAAATATTTAATAATTTAATAAAACTATAGTGATGGAACACTGTTTAAAATAATATTCTTTAATTATAAATTTTATGAATTGGACTCAAAAGTGTATTACTGTTCGTTTGTCTACTGAGCGTCTGGATGTTCTAAATACACAAAACGCAGTTGAGAATCTTGTTCGTTTACAAGTAAGTCCAAATGTAATGTTTTGAAAGTGTGTTTAGACATCTAAACATATTAAATGAGGCCAGTCAATGAAATGATGGGGGATAAGCTTCATCGACGAGAGGTAAATAGTCCGGATCACTAGTTAAGGCTCATAAATGACCGTTCAATGATAAAGGAGGTAGGGGTGCAGAGACAGTCAGGAGGTTTGTCTAGAAGCAGTCACCCTTGAAAGAGTGTGTAATAGCTCACTGATTGAGCGTTCTTGTACCGAAAATGAACGGTTCTAAGCGATCTGCCGAAATTGTGGGATATAAAAATATAACTGGTACAAAGTTTTAAACTTGAGATAACCTAACATATCCCAAGTGGAGAGGGGAAGTTGATAAAGAAAAAAGAACCAAATAAGACCAAAAGTGTTAGAATGCATGCATGTGATTCCCTATGGAGGGAATCTTTCCTCACCCGTGATCTCCTTTTCTTCTCTCCTTTTTCCCGTGACTCTCCTCTTCTCTTCCTTCTAATTCCTTGCCTATATAAAGGCAGTGACAATGAAGAAAATATATGAATTCCTCTGAAGGTTTTTCTCTTTTTCTCTCTTGCTCATTCTCTCTAAATTTATGCAACAATTATAAGTATATTTATACAATTCACTATTATTTTATAACACGTTATCAACACGAAACTCTAACCAACTGAGACGGTAAAATTAAATTCTTGCAATTTATTATTATACTACCGGTTTGGCTATATCACCAATAGTATAATGTTATTCTTACAATTGGCTTGGCTTTGCCACCTATTATATTAACTGTCAAGTTATATTTATGTTTTATTTTCCATTTTTAAATTCTGTTATTTACAGTGGTACCATATATCCTTGTTGATCTTACAAGACTTGGTGGGAACCTTTTAATTTACCCCTTATTAAATTATGAGAATAACCTGTATATGTGAAATACCGTATACCTGGTGAATATTCTTTTGTATTCATTTCTTATTAAATTGTTGTAATAACCTGTATACGCGGACTACCCTATACATGATAAAATTCTTCTGTTATTCCATTCTTTATTATTCTATTGGAATATCTTGTCAGTGCGTATTACGCATGACCTAGTTCCATTATTTATTATTCTGTTGAAATAATTTGTCTGTGCGGTCTATCGCATGCATGGTGAATGATCATTCGTATTCATTCTTTATTAAATTGTGAAAATAATCTGTCTAAGTGGATTACTGCCTAGCGGGTGAAAATCCATTTACAGTTTTATAAATATATATATATATATAAATATATATATATATATATATATATATACGGTAACGATCAAGAACATTCTCCTTAAATAGCATTCCGCCTTAAATAGCATTCTTTTATTAAAATTACGTCGTTTTGGAGGGACGCGGTGGCATTTTGTAAATATAATGTCATCGCGTATTTACAAAAATGTCTCCGCGTCCCTCCAAAACGATGTAATTTTAATAAAAGAATGCTATTTAAGGTGGAATGCTATTTAAGGAGAATACTCTTGATCTTGATCGTATATATATATATATATATATATATATATATATATATATATATATATATATATATATATATATATTGTAATTGTATATATACATTAACGATTGCATATTCTTTTTACTAAAATAATATGCTAATAACGTAAATATAAGAATATTTATATTTACATTTTATCACCACTTGAGGTTGTGGTATAGTATATTTCTCCTATTTTATACATGCAATTATTTATTATTTTAATAAATAATAATTGTGTTTTAACCCAGAATAGATGGCAAACTTGACAAAAATAGACTTTTCTATTTTGAAAATCTTTATAGACAACTATTTGGTTTGGGCACTTGATGCAGAATTGCACCTTAGTGCAAACGAGTTAGAAAAGACCATTGAATCAGGAAATACAGCAACTTCGGCACAAAATACAAAAGTCATAATTTTTCTTCGTCACCATATTGATGAAGAATTAAAGACTGAGTATTTAACAGTCAAAGATCCTTTGTCTTTATGGACACAACTGAAGGAAAGATTTGACCACAAAAAATTGGTGGCTCTCCCTAATGTCAAATTTGAGTGACTTAATTTAAGGCTACAAGATTACAAATCAATTACGAAATATAGTTCCAATGTTTAGAGAATAACTTCTACTTTGGCTTTGTGCGGAGATACAGTTTTTGAAACCCAAATGTTAGAGAAAACGCTCTCAACTTTTCATCCCACCAACATGATTCTGTCGCAACAATATAGACAGAGTAAGTTCACAAAATTCAGTGACTTATTGTCTATCCTCCTAGTTGCAAAAAAGAACAATGAATTGTTGTTGAAAAATCATCAAGTACGGCCAACGGATGCTACCCCATTGCCAGATATTAACAGCACGTCATTTCAGAAGAATAAACGTTACAATAGATGGTCATATAATAAGAAGCCTTGGGGACGAAAGAATAAACGAGGCAATCATAATAACAAATTCCAGAACCGCGACAATTCAGGCCACCAGAAGTGACAAGTGTCTGGGTCGGGTAAAAATAAAGAAAATACAGCACCGATAAAGAACAAACCAGATGTTTGTTTTAGGTGTGGGATGAAAGGGCATTGGTCGCGTACCTGTCGTACGCCGAGGCATCTGACTAATTTATTCCAGGAGTCTCAAAAGAATAAAGTAACTGAGGCAGAAACAAACTTTGTTAATCATCAATTGAATATTGTTGATGATCCACCAATGACCGACAATGATGAAAAAGTTGTTGATATTACTTCTGAAAGTTTCTTTTGGGATATCGTTTAATTTCTTGTTTTAATTAAATATCTTGCATGTATAATATTATTAATTTTCGTTCTATATGTGGAATGTGTTTATCATTATATATGAAATGTAATTTTTCTTATTTATGTTTTTATATGTGTCAGACCATCTTTAATGGATATGGAGGATATATGTTTAGCAGACAGTGCAACAACTCATACAATCCTTCAAAGTGAGAAATATTTTTCACAACTAATCAAAACTAAGGAAAATGTAGGAACTATCTCTAGCACATCAAATTTAATTGAGGGATTTAGAAAAGCTAGTTTCATGCTACCAAATGAGACAAGTCTTTATCAAAAATGCTCTATATTCTAGTAAATCAAGAAGAAATTTGCTTAGTTTTAAATATATTCGACTAAATAATTTTCACATTGAAACAACCAATGAGAATGATAATGAATATCTTCTCATTGCTTCTACTATTTCTGGAAAAAAGAATATCTTAGAAAAACTTCATTCAATTTCTTCTGGATTATATGAGCAATTGAGTCTCATAATGTTATGATTCCAAAAATCATAGATCCCAAATCCTTTATACTTTGGCATGAAAGACTCGGTCATCCAGGTACTTCTATGATGCGTCGTATTATTGAAAATTCTACTGGTCATCCTCTCAAAGATAAGAAGATTTTTCCTAGTAGTGAATTTCCTTGTGCTGCGTGTTCTCGATAAAAATTAATTGTTCGACCATCACCAGTAAAAATTTATAAAGAAGCCCCAAAATTCCTAGAGAGAATTCAAAGACATTTGTGGACCTATTCAACCATTATCTGGCCCATTTCGATATTTCATGATTTTAATAAATGCTTCAACTAGATTGTCTCATGTTTGTCCTTTTTCTTCTAGAAATTTTGCATTCTCAAAACTTCTTGCTCAAATAATCAAGTTACGGGCTCAGATCTCGGATCATCCAATCAAGTCAATTCGACTTGATAACGCAGCTGAATTTTCATCAATAACTTTTAATGATTTTTATATGACTATTGAAATCTCCATTGAGCATTCTGTTCCTCATATTCATACACAAAATGGTTTAGCTGAATCTTTAATAAAAAGACTTCAACTAATTGCACTACCATTAATGTTAAGGGCTAAATTTTCTACCTTAGTTTGGGGTCATGCAATTCTTTATGCTGCAGCCATCATTCGAGTAAGACCAACGACTCTTCATAAATTTTTTCCTCTACAGTTAGTTCTTGGACAGACACCCAACATATCACACTTTTGAGTTTTTGGAAGTGCGGTATATGTTCCAATTGCACCTCCACAAAGAACTAAAATGGGAGCCCAACGAAGAACATGTATTTATGTTGATTTTGATTCTCCTTCTATTATCAGATATCTTGAACCTTTAACTGGAGATGTTTTTACTGCACGTTATGTAAATTGTCATTTTGATGAATCTGTATTTCCAACATTAGGATGAGGAAAAGTTTTAAATAAAAAATCCTTTGAAATATTATGAAATACACCAGATTTAAATTCACTTGATCCTCGTACAGGACAATGTAAAATTGAAGTTCAAAGAATTATTCATTTACAGAATATTGCAAATCAAATGCCAGATGCATTTAATGATGCTAGAAAAGTGATAAAGTCACATACACCTGCAGTGAATACTCTAGCAAGGATATAAATACCTATTGAAAAATTTAATTCCTAGAGATTTGACGAATAAGGTAATAGAAGAATCTAAACCACGCCAGAAGTGTGGAAGACTGATTGGTGCACACTGTACCACGAAAATCAAAATCAAATAAGAAAATCTCAGAAAGAATATCTACTCCAGAAGTAGCACTTATTCCAAGAGTGGGAATAGCCCCAGAAGAGGTACAAACCGCTCCAGAAGTAGCACTTATTTCAAGAGTGAGAATATCCCCAGAAGAGGTTCAAAATCTCAGTGAAGGGATAAGAGATGAATACCAAGAGATCTCAATAAATTATGTACATGATGAGAAAATATGGGATCGAACCAAAGTCATGATTAACGATATATTTGGTTTCTCTATAGCATCAGATATTACTTTGATTCCTGACACGGATCTTGAACCACAAAACGTGGAAGAATGTCGAAAAAGAAAAGATTGACCAAAATAGAAAGATGCTATTCAAATTGAGCTACAATCTCTATTGAAAAGAGAAGTATTTGGACCAGTAGTCCAAACACCGCTGGGTGTAATCCCGGTTGAAAACAAATGAATTTTTGTACGAAAGCGAAATGAGAAAAATAAAATTGTGAGATACAAAGCCCGACTTGTAGCTCAAGGATTTTCACAAAAATTTGGTATTGATTATCAGGATACATATTCTCCAGTAATGGATGGAGTCACTTTTTATTTTCTGATAGACATGGCAACCATAGAAGGTTTGGAAACACGTCTAATGGATGTGGTAACAGCAGACCTATATGACTCACTTAACAGTGATATTAACATGAGAATCCCCGAAGGATTGAAAATGGCTGAATCACAAAGACCCCGTCACATATATTCAATCAAGTTACAACGCTCATTGTATGGGTTGAAAAAGTCTGGTCGTATGTGGTATAATCGACTTAGTGATTATTTAATAAAAGATGGATATATAAATGATCAAGTATGTCCATTTATTTTTATTAAAAAATCACAAAGTGAATTTTCCATCATTGCTGTATATGTGGATGATTTGAATCTTGTAGATACTCCTGAAGAACTCACAAGAACTGCTACTTATTTAAAAGATGAATTTGAAATGAAAAATCTTAGAAAAACAAATTCTGTTTGGAAATACAAGTGGAGCATTTAGCATCTGGATTTATTCATCAATCCACATATGCTGAAAAAATTCTCAGTCGTTTTCATATGGATAAAGCTCATCCTTTGACTACCACGATGGTTGTTCGATCTTTAGAAGTTGATAAAGATCCATTTCGGCCTCTAGAAAGTGGGAAAGAAGTTCTTGGACCTGAAGTTCCATACCTAAGTGCAATAGGTGCTCTTATGTATCTTGCAAACTGTACACGACCTGATATTACTTTTGCTGTCAACTTGTTAGCAAGATACAGTTCTTTTCCTACTAAGAGACATTGGGATAGGATAAAACACATTTTGAGATACCTCCGTGAAAGTATAGATCTTGGGTTTTTTTATCCAAGAAATTCAACATCGCAATTGGTTGGATATGACGATGCAGGATATTTATCAGATCCGCACAATGAAAGATCACAAACAGGTTATGTATTTACATATTGTGACACGGCTATATCCTGAAAATCCACAAAGAAAATCATGATAGTTGCATCTTCAAATTACTCCGAGATTCTCGCTATACATGAAGCAAGCAGAGAGTGTGTTTGGTTGAGATCAATTATTCAACATATTCAAAAGTCATGTGAATCACCATCAATCAAAGACATTCATACAATTCTGTAAAAAGATAACGCTACATGCATTGCTCAACTTAGAGGAAGGTACATCAAGGGAGATAGAACAAAGTACATTTCACCCAAATTCTTTTTCACACATGAGCTACAAAAGAAGGGTGATATAGATGTGCATCAAATTCGATCATGTGATAATCAAGCCGACTTATTCAAAAAGTCGTTACCATATGCAACGTTTGCAAAACTTCAAAAAAAGATCGGAATGTGTCGACTGAAAGACTTGTGACAATATTTCATCAAGGAGTAATGAAATCCTTTTGAAGAGAAGACTGTATTTTTTTTTAGTCACGATTTTTATCCCAATGAATTTTTCCTGACAAAGTTTTAACGAAGCAGTCAATTAAGATATTTATGTAAAAGATATGTACTCTTTTTCCCCTCGTTAAGTTTTTACCACTGAATTTTGTTAACAAAATTTTTAATGAGACATAATCTTCTATCATAAGAAATCAGGGAAAGGGTTAGAATGCATGCATGTGATTCCCTATGAAGGGAATCATTCCCCACCCGTGATCTCCTTTTCTTCTCTTCTCTTCCTTCTACTTCCTTGCCTATATAAAGGCAGTGATAGTGAAGAAAATATATGAATTTCTCTGAAGATTTTTCTCTCTTTCTCTCTTGCTCATTTTCTCTAAATTTATGCAGCAATTATAAGAGTATATTTATACACTTTGCTAAAGTTTATAACAATCATAATATTGTACTTGTAACTTCAGTACATTATTTAAACCATAATCAAAGGAGAAAAATATATTTTTTTCACTAAAAGAAAAAAAAAACTGGGACTCTAGTTTATGAAACAGTAGCTAAATGTTATGCCAACACTGCATTGAAGCTTGTCAAGACTAATTCTTCAGCCTTCTGAGCAGCATGTCAATTTTATGGCTCAATACCCTACATTTCCATACTATGGAAAAGTATCAAAAATATCAAGACTGATTGGGATAGTAGATCCATCCATTCTACTTTAGTCAGCAATTGAAACCTGCTTCCAAATCCAGTCCTAATGATCAAATTGCTACTTCACATATGCTATGAGCAAATCAAAAACACATCATGGAAAATAAGAAGATGCCTGGGATTGATAGCATCTTATAATACAGGGGGGGAATAAAATGTCGAGAAAGAGCCTAATGAACTCGATATTCACATTTACATTTTCTTTTCGAGTTCATGGGCAGCTCAAGGACGAGCAACTAAAGTTAACTGCATTAAAATTCTCGAATGTCATTTCACCTTTTGATTTAAATACAAACATAAGAGTGAGCGTGATATACACAAGAAAAAAGAAAAGAGGCTTGCCTATTAGCCATTGGCGGTAAGCCTGCGTCAATTGGGAATGTTGGAGTTGATCAGGCACCAAAAGCTTTTTTATCCCTGGGAAAAATAACAAATGCAAGGGATTTTTTTGTTTGATGAGTAAAAATGCAAGGCAAATTACAATACACAAATCATTCTTGATAGGATTGAAGGTGCAAGTGTTAAAAAAATTAAAATAAAACAAAATGGAAAAAAACCAAGCAGTGTAACATGAGCTTGAAAAAACCTTCAAAAGTAATCCTTTATCGGAGGTACACTATTTAATTAATTATCGGTCCCATTAACAAAAGAAATTATTAACATTAGACCAATCACAGAAGGAAGAAGAAAATTATAGCAAAAATTCAGTAGCTTTCTTTTCTTTCAGTCAAAAACTGAAGAAAGGCCTCCATTCATTCTGTAGCCTTGTGTCAGTTTAATCGTCCCCTCTTTCTCTTAGATTTCCTAGAATGAGCTTCCCTTTCCAAAAATTAAGCTATCAAATCATATGGCAATTCAAATTTTACGATTAAGTTAGGTCAATTAAGACTTTTAAACTTTTAAAGTTTGGTTGTACTCAATCAAGCATTTAAAGAGTATAAAAGTTTACTAATATTCAATTACAACTTTTGTAATGTCTTTAAAAGTTAGATGGTATTGAATTGAGACTTTTATAAAGTCTATAAAAGTATCTTGGTATTCAAAAAGTCATAAATTTTTTCATATTTCTATCAAATGGTAGAGTTTGAGAGTTTGACAGACTTTAAAATAAGATATACTCATCCAAATTTTGATCTCATCTCTAAAGATTTCCAAAGATTTGAAAAAAAGGAGAAGATGAACACAGAAAGAGAATGAGATAGAGGATATCAAACAAAAATAGAGCAAAGGCCTATTTATAGCAGGTGTGGTGAGAGAAAAAGGAGGGGTTAAAATAGGGAGTAGCGTTAAAGGTTCCAAATAGAACCAAGGGTATAAATGGAAATAACAAATATTGTAATATCATTTTATATTTCTTCTCCCATAAAAAAGCTCATTTATTATATTTGTAAGTATTAAAGATGTATTTTGTTTTATGTTTATTTTTTAAAATAATAAATTAATTTTGTTATTTGTTGAAAATTATAAATTGTTAGTTTAGTAATAATGACTTGATAGCAAAACGACAATGAACAATTTTAAAATCGAGATTGTTATTTTATATTACTGTTAGTAAAAAATAACTTTTTTTATGAAATATAAAAATTATGAAATAGGACATTTTCTTGTAATAGACTGGGTATGATCTAATAATTCAAGTTCAACAATGCCTTTTATTTCAAATTAGATTGTGACATGGTCAAAATATTTTAATATTATTTAATATCGTACTCATTTTATCTATCTAAAATATAATATATTTGTTGACTTTTTAACAATTAAATAAGTTACAAGATATATTAGAAGTATACAAATATTTACCAAAGTCTGTCAATTATTTTATGGAGTCTTTTAAAAGTCTTTAAAAGTAATTAAAATCCACAAACTCTACAAAAGTCTGTAACTTAAAAAAAAGTCTTTAAAAGTCTTTTATCGAATACACCCTCCTACATATATCTTTCTCCTATCATAAATAACTCTTTAATCAAAACAACTACAGTCAGACCACATAAGCTCTTCGACCTTTTCTTTTTGTTCACCGTAAAACATATAATAGTATTTGGTAGTATAATGTGTTTGGAACTTGCAAGTTTAACTTTGAACTCCTCCTAACATCACTTCAAATTCTAATCCAGTTAATGAGAGGGTGATATGTTGTGTTACTCGGACTCGTGTGTGAGTGTCGGGTGCGGGTACGAATTTAGGTGTAGGACACGTGAATTCAAAAAATAGAGGATACGTGGATATGGATCCAAATTTGGACACGGATGCAGGGATACGGTATGTTATGATTTTTTAATAAGAATGTTTCAAATTATATCACCAAAGTTTTTTTGCTCTAGGGACTAAAGTGTAAAAATATAAAGAAATAGGGGCAGAAATGAAAAAAACAAAACTATAGGGACTGATATGTAATTTTTCAGGGGCTAATATGAACTTTCAAAAAACCTTAGGGACTAAATTAAAATATTTTAAAAACTATAAAGTATCTAATTGTAATTGTCCATGGATATTTTATATATCAGATCTATTTCTCTCTCTCTTCTTCACGACTTCTTCTTCTTCACGGCTCTTTTCCCAAAACAGCCGTATCCAGATTTATGTGGCCGAATCCCGTACGAATCCCGCACCCGTACCCAAGTCGTGTCGACATGGGTACTCCACCAAAAAGTGGCGAGTCCGAGTAACACATGTGATATGAAGTATAAAACTAAAAGTTACATTTGTCAGTCACTGTGTTCTTGGTCAGGACTACTAAAACTGAATTGGATTAATTTCAAAAACTATTCTTTTTGTGCTACTAAACTTAAACAATAGGCCATACGAGTGAAAAGAACAAAATAATAAGTTAATTCTATTTTATAATTGATATCATTATTGTTGGTCTAGACGACTCTTGGAAGGTGCCTACTTGGTAAATGAAGTGTGAAAAAAATAGAATGAAATAATATAAAAAGACCTGGATAATACAGTGATAGAGAGAAGGTATATTTGACTAACCTGCCTTCTCCTTCGGCTCTGAACAATGTACCATGACCGGGCCATTGCATAGCACGGCAGAAGAAAACCAGCCAGCTGAAGAAGGGAAACCTGGAACTGAAATACACCAGGTTATACTTATAATTGCAATTTTTAGATAGTCAATGATGCTTAACAATTCATAACAAGCTCATGCAAAGATTATGTTAATTATAGTTGCTTGCAGAACATGCTTATGCATAATGTAATCATTGGTACATGGTGCATATTCGCCAACTTGGATAGCTTCACTTAAAAGCAATAATTGTAAAAGATATCCATCTCACTTTTATTAACGATTATAACCAATAAAGGGATTCCAGACAAGAAACAAAAACTCAGAAGGATAGTTATGCACCATTCTCAACACTGTAGAATTCCCACTACCCCCTCAATCCCCCCCCCCAACGCACCCACCCACCCACCCCCCCAAACTACTGCCATCCATATGCAAGAGTATGATCACACGTGTGTGCGTTTGTGTGAGAGTATTTATGAGCATAATATTTGTGCAAATAATGTCAAGGCATCAATTTGACCTACATTGAAGAATGTTGACGATTCCTGCACCATCCCAAAGTCTCTTGTTAACATCAGACCTTGGCGTAAAAGCAAGATTAGCATCAACTGCAATCATTAGCAAACCCACATTTTCATTGTAAAAGAGGCAAAACCAATAGTAATTCATGAAAAACAATAAATAAAATGGGGTTTTTTGGGAGGGCATGAAAGTTCAAAGTACAGTTGGTATGCTTACAATGATAGCCACGGAACGGAAACACGCAATACTTCCACTACTTGCAACAGCATAATCTTCGTATTCAGACTGAAGAAACTGATGCTCAGCAGCAGCAAAAGCCAGAAAATGAGGATCCCGAAGATCAATGTGTGGGCCCCATGCTTGCCTGAGGAAAACAAGGGAAAAATAGAGAGGAAGTATTATAAAACGTGGCATGTCTTCATTGTTATAGGAATATAGTAGAAGCTCATTAAAACAGGATTTTACTTTTACTCGGAAATAGAAAGTTAAAACCACATGATTGTAATCTCCGCTAAAAACAAATCTATTTCGGATGTTAACATACACTGTACTTGGAACAGAAAATTTTGACCGTTAAAAATGACAATATATCAACGTCTTGGCATCATGTTTCATGGTCAATGTAAAAAATTGACCTCAATCGCAGGGTCACAAGGGTTGCTAGACCCTTCTATTGAGCAGGTATGAGTAGAAAAAGAAAACGCATACGCATATGCATGACAAAAGGCTCAGCCTGTACTCTATTCATAAATTTCTTCTTGACCGACTTAAATGCTTTATTTTGAGGGTGACCAAGACATTGGCTTTCAGTTAGGTAAACTGCTTCTTATAACTTATCACATGTAAAGATGGAAATATGTAGCAAAGACCTTTGACCGAATAATTTTGAATGAAAAATCAAGCCCTGAGGTTGAAAACAGAATTATAAAAAAAGGAAACCAGAATAACATGATAAAAGCTCAGTACAATCCGGACCGACACAAGTAGTAAAGCATACACAATAAAATAATCAAACAAACAACTTGGTGTCAAACATTACCAAAATTTAAAAAAGAAAACAGAATCACATTTCAAACTATAGAAGGATTTAATCAAAAGATGAGCAAGCTGCCAATCAGCCTCCAATACAAAAACTCAAAGCCAATTTGAAAAACTTGACCTCACTTATCCAGCCCTTATACAAGACCAACTGCAGAGTTTATAAACTATCTTTATGAGATTTATTTTTAAGCACATATAAACATGAAATTATAGTTATATATACACCCAGGAATCAGTTAAGTGGCCTATTTTCACCAGCACGGCCCTAGTGGCGTTACTGATGATTCTTACCAGAAACCATGCTGTTCTGTACACCCACAAGTGATAACTCCAGAGGTGCATATACCCCTTAACATATAGGAGAATTGACCCAAAAATTTTACTGATTAGGTGAGATCTTTAAAGGCCTTACAGCACCAGCATCGCTCATGTGGTATCAGGGGACAATAATTCCCTAGCCTAAGCCCACAAACCAAGGGCACTAAAGAAATATTCTAACTAAACCAAAATTTCTCCAATAACTCAGAACTAGACAAGTCTCATTGTCAAGTTTGAAAGAAAACAAAGTAAATGTTAGAGTTTCATCAACTTATGATACTTTAAATCTTAGCTGGAGATTGCAAGAAGAAAATACACATATAATAATTTTTGGGGTCATTAAAATATATGGAGTTGGAAACTTTGAGATAGAGTATCTTCTTCAATCAAAATAAATATAAACTAATCTTCTAAGGGGAAGTACAAAATGTTAAAGGCCGAGTTTGTCCTACGTTATGTCTAGGGCAGAAAAAATAAAGTATCTATTTGCAAATCAGAAACGAGAAAGTTATATAGGTCGTCAAGCCTCATTTTAGTTACCTGATATCAATTGCCATAACGTCAGGATTGCTTTTTGCTGGAGGGAGAGTATAATTTGGTGAAAAAACCTATCCAAAAAGGACCACAGATTATTATTGTCAGAAACATACTATACAATTCTTTATATAAAAGTAGGCAAGTGAAAGATTACAAACCTGATTGCAAATTTCGCAAGTGATATCACCTTTTTTGTTGCACCATCTCTGAATGCACTTCCTATGAGCAAACTGCATGCCAACACCATATCAAACAGAAACAAAAATAAAACTCGGTACTAAATCACAATTTACAACGTCCAGAAATAAATCTAAGGAATCAATAAAACAAGAAACCAGATAATTAATCATCAATGATAAAGCAAAACAGATATGAATGAATAATGGGAGTAATCAGAAATGAAAACATAACAGGCTAAGCAAAATCAGATTGTAAACAGGAATACAACGAGACAAGAAAAACTATGCATACAGTAGGCAAATAGTGATCCTTGGCTTTTGACAAATAGGAAGATACATTTCCAAGCAACGCATGCATTTCAAAAGATCAATTTTACTAAAAAGTAGCATAAAAAAGAATTCAATCACTAACTTTAAGCTATCCATAGTGTAATGCTTTCACTTTATTAGAATATTAGATTGTATATTAGAAAAATAATTAAGGAGGGCGAGATGAATCTTATAAGAGCATGGCAAGGTGAATTATGATTACATACTCCCAAGTTATGGTACCACGAAAATCAATGTGTATGAAGATCCAAGACTCTACATAACAGTACTACAAGGCCATAAAACCACAAAAGCCACTACACCTGTCTCAATCTGCACTCTGAAATCAATAACTACTGCAGCTCAAGTACAACTAATCAGGTAGCTCAGAAAACAAGTGTACTAGGACCCCATTGCATACAAATAAATTACAGAGTGCATATTAAAAGTGTAAGCACGTCAGACCATCACGCAACACTACTTACAAACACAACAATTACCAATTGCTTGAAACTGAAGACAGCAAAAGCATCTACAAATTCAAATGCTCGTACAACAAGAAAGAAAGAAAAAGAAAGTTTTCCACATCATGAGGAAGAATCTATTGGAAATGACAAATACTTGAAAAGGAAAAACTTCAAAAGCGACAAACGAGAAACTGACATATACCATTGGTCCATTACGAAGAATCAATTGGACAAAGAATCGACAAATGATTAAAACAGAAAAACTCCAAATGCGAAAAATTGAGAAACTGACATCTACCATTACGGAGAATCAATTGAAAAATCCACCAATGCATAAAAAAGAAAAACTTCAAAAGCTACAAAAATGGGAAATTGACATCTACCATTAATAGGAATGCCAAGAATAGAACATTGCGAGTTGCGACAAGTCTAAGGGACTAGGTAACCAGTTAATATACTGCATATGCTGGTAAGTAGTAAAAGCAATTACATATAATGTAATCAATTAAAGACAAAACCAATTCTTAAGACCATGAATTATTGAGGCATTTAAATACTGTAGAACAAGTTATCAAGGGGACCCAATTCTAAAAAGGGTTCAAAGAGATTGAACTTCTTATATTAGAAGGCTAAAAGATCTGTCAAACAAATAGAAAACAAAAAGGTCGATAGGCATTCCAGAAAGTAAGATTTTTGAAGCAATTTTCTAGAGCCAATGTAAGCATTATAACCCAAATAAAGAAGTAAGCAATCGTTGAATGGGATATAAAACAAGTTGGAAAGAAAAACTAATACCTTGAAAATATAAAAAAAAATTAACAAATAAATAAACAAAAACTGGATGGAGGCAAGGCACCAACTATACGCTATACAGTATTTCCCACAAAAAACAGAAGAAAGTCATATACAAAGGGGGGAAGACACAAATTGATGAGAGATAGAGTACCACAAAAGACACAAAATTAGTCAATAAATGCAGAAACCCAAAAATCCACACATTTTCAAAAGCCATAAAACCAACCACAAAGAGAAATAGAGAAAATCCCCACAAAATGAAAAGGAAAAATTGAAAAAGGAAAAACACTATAACTAGTATGAATAACATCACAAACTCACAATAACTAGTATGAATAACATCACAAACCCACAAGTACCCAAAAATTAAAAACACCCTTTAACAAAAAATCTAAACATATTTCCCAAGAAAACCCATGAGGGTCAAACATCCAAAGAGAGAAAATGAAGAAAATTAGTAAAAACCTTGAGAGTGCCATTACAGGAACAAGGAGCCTCCATCTCATGTTCTTCATCTTCTTCCTGACAAATCCTACACTCCCTCACTATCTTTGAACAACCCACATCTCCATTTTTATCACAGTTCTTCAAAAAACCCACTTCACTATTCTTCAAATTAGCAGACCCATTTTTGTTACTCTCTTTTTCAACTAAAATTTCACCATCAGCATCAACATCTCTCAAAAGCCTCTCCCTTTCATTAACTGGGCTAAAGCAAGCTGATGCTATTATCCGATCAACACAAACCATGAAATCATCCACCATTTTCACTCTCTAACTTTCTCTCTAGAAAATAGTAAGAACAAGAAAAGAAGAGAGAGAAAGGAGAGAGAGGTTGGCTCAGTTTTTAAAAGGTGGAGGAGCACTGTTGACTGGCGGAATTTACGAAACGGACCTGCTTTTATTGGACGACATTACCCCTGAGATTGAGTTTCGTTTGCAAATTAGTCCTTTGAAATATCTTCAAAGATTGGAGGAGTCAAACCATGTGAGCGCCAAGGGATTATCAGCATTCAGCAGTAATAATGCTGACATGGTTCCACGTAATTAGCAGTTACAATACCAAAATACCCCTAAGAAATAAATGAAACTACAAGAATCACATGGATATAATTTAATGTTGTTTTTTAAGAATGTATCTATTAAATATACTAAATTGCAATACATAACATTCCCAAATTACAGCATATATCCTATCTAATTAATATTGTAACGATCGAAAAAATCGGATTATTTGTAAAATAATTTTATTTAATTAAATAATGAATAAAATTATAATATATATTATTATGTTGAGTAAGCAAGATAAAGGTTGTTCTATAACCTAAAAGTGTCGTAATATCATAGTATTCTAGCTACGTGGTAGAATTAAGGTGTTTGAATTTCAGAAAAAACACTATTTATCAATTTTTGTTCGGAAATTATTTTTGAACTTCCGAGAAATACGTAACGTTAGAATAATAAGGAAGGATGAATTATGTAATAATAATTCAGTTATGACAAACGCAGTTTTTCGTCTGCGTACTAAGTTCGAGAATGTTAAGGAAAGTAAAGATTGAATAAATGATGATCGTATAATGAGAAAGTATTATACGAAACAATGAATACGAGTATGATACGAAGTATTGTACAAGTATATACGAAGAATAACATGACGTATATGATGAATGATTATACGAACTAGTATATGTAAAGAATACGAGGATTATACGTTATAAGCCTTAAACCAATTGTAATGGACTTGTAGGATTTGTGTAGGAATTGGGCAAGTCCAAGTGCAATCTTGTTAAGGCCCAAAGATTAATAATGCAAGCTCAATGTTAGGCCCAAAGTAATTAAACCTACGCAAACCAAGAACCGGACTCGTGGATCGAACCGATGGGTAACCAGATGAGAAAAACCCATGGGGCAACCCATGTGAGCCCCCCCCCCCCCCCCCGTGAGTGAGGCATGGATGGCCACTTGGTGGCCAATCAAAGTGTAATACCCCGAATTTTATGAAATGAAAGTATTCAATTTTTTTATAATAATTATTTTATTTAGTAAATGGTTAAATTGATAAATGTTAAAGTTAAGGGTGACATTTGAAAATTTTGTAAAGTAAGCAAGTTGATATAAAATATTCGTTGTGTCGGGGAATATTCGATTGGTCGGGGAATATTCATTTTAACAGAGAATATTCGTACGACGGCACAGTCATTGGTGAACCCCACAACGGAGGTACTGTCGTAGTTAGAAAACGAGTGAAATATTTTTAAAAATAACAACGAAAGTTTTATCGTTAAACTATTGAACTACCCGGTAGTAAAAGTATAATAATACGCGTGGTTACATAGTAGCACACGTTATTGATTATTAATGCTTACGTGAGAAGTCACTCAGTTATATTCAATTATTGCTACAGTAATTGCTGCATAATAACTCTCATATTATTGATTCAATTATTGTCACAGTATCATCTGCATAATATTTTATATTATTAAATAAATAATTGAGACGACAAAGTTATTCATATTATTATTTGCAATATTGACGATGTCTAGAAAGTTCTATCGAAGAAATGGGTTTGGTCACCTAATTGCGCGCTAATAGGGAGAAATCCTTATCGAAAAGTCCCATATTTCCTGGGAAAGATCTGGTTGTTAAATATTATGAGTTATAATATTAATGATGAATAAGTTCGTATTGATTAAAGATGAAATTGATATTTTCATTGTGTTGGGATTATTAGTGTTAGTGGAAATCGGCATCTATTCCGATAATAATTGATGTCTAGAGGTTATATTGACCAATTGGGTAATTAATCGGATAAATGAGTAATTAATTGTTACTAATTCACATGCTTATAACTATTTGATCATATGTGTGTACTATTAATTCATATGCATGTACTATTAGAGGAGGTGGTGCAAGATTGATAATACTTGCATGACTAAATTAAAAATAGGGGTATAGATGAATGTACTATACTGTAATTATTTTTTCACATGTATAGAACTATTGATTCACATGAATGTACTATTGATTCACATGATGTATTATTATGGGAGGTGGTGCAAGTTTGATAATACTTGCAGGACTAAATTAAAAATAAAAGAAAAGATGAAGGTATTATACTACAATATTTCGAGCCCCAAAACGTACAATTATCGAAACTATATTTTCCTATAAATAGAAGCTCATTCTTCTTTCATTCTCATCAATTCACTAAGACTCACAAGAACAATTATAGAGAGAGAAGCTATAGAGAGAAAGAAGAAGAGTAGTCTGCTACTTCACTATTACAGTATCTAGTCTTCTTCCAAGGTAAGGGTATTATTTATTTCATATTTTTAAGAGATATTATTTTTTGTATTCGTATAAATATTATTTTCGTTCAATATTCGTAAGGAATATCATCTTCGTTCAATATTCGTAGGAATATAATTTTCGTTCAACAGTCGTAAAAGGTATTATTTATTTCATATTCTGAAGAGATATTATTTTTCGTATTCGTATGAATATTATTTTCGTTTAATATTCGTAAGGAATATTATCTTCGTTCAATATTCGTAGGAATATTATTTTCGTTCAGCAGTCGTAATGGGTATTATTTATTTCATATTATGAAGAGATGTTATTTTTCGTATTCGTATGAATATTATTTTCGTTCAATATTTGTAAGGAATATCATCTTCGTTCAATATTCGTAGGAATATTATTTTTCATTCAACAGTCGTAAGGGGTATTATTTATTTCATATTTTGAAGATATATTATTTTCCGTATTCGTATGAATATTATTTTCGTTTAATATTCGTAAGGAATATCATTTTTGTGACGCCCCCAAAATAGGTCCATTCCATCCAACCCATTTTGAATCGTCAATAATATGGTACAGAAATAACTACAACTTTATTAATACAACCATAAAACTGTGAGTTTAAATACAAATATTATCTTCTAGACAATATCTATACCCAAATAAATCCTCATCACATTTATTGATATATTATTTTACAAAAATGGTGAGGACTACTAAACAACTCTCTCTAGAACCTTCATTCCATACCCCGACTCGTACTCGCTACATTCTCGCCTCCTGAGAAGAAAAATGGAACAAAAAGGAAAAGGGTGAGCTCAACTAGCCCAGTAAAGAATATTATGACTAAGATAATATACAACAAATTATCGTTAGTCTTCAACAGGGAAAAATTTGAGAGAATACACTAAACAACAAGTTTTAGATCAATATTCGCAGCGAAAATAATAATTCATAGAAGAGTTACGTAGATGATAAAATCTACTAATATCTATGAATTTAACAGTCCATCGTCATTATTTTATCCCTATAACATCAATCAATACACATCTTGATTCAAATGTTCATCTTTGCACTACAGGCCAAAGATATTCATCAGTTGGTCATGTTCATCTCAACACCTATACATCTTTGCACCACGGCCAAAGATATTCATAATAGAATCAACCATCTTTGCACTACAGGCCAAAGATATTCAAGTATATCATCATTTAGGACTGACGATGATGAAAAATATTTTAAAAGAATCGAATCCAGTGAAACAAAAGAATAAACATTAAGGATTCGTATTTCAGCTATTTCATGTCCAAAAATACCTCATAAATAATCATAGTGGTGTAAAATTAAAGAATGATCAAAACATGGATACAATCAAAGCTAGTATCCATAATAGATATTTTGGACGAAAAAGAAAATTTTTATTTTTCGATGAATAGTGTCGTATTCGTGAATAGTGTCGTATACATGAATAGTGCCGTATACGTGAATAGTAACCCCGACACTAAAAGTTCCAAATTTGATTAAAAAGTTCAAACCAATATTTCGGCATAATGATATTGGAATAAATAATATCATTTTAAAAAAAAAATCCCTTACCTCGAAAGACAATACTTCTAGTTGAAACACTGGATATAGGCTATGACTTGAACTTGCACCGTATAGCAATACTTAAAGTATACTCAAAATACTCACAAGAATACGCTCGATATTTTAGAGAGAGAAAACTTCAGTTTCTGGTGTGATTTTTAATTCTAACCTAAGCACCCTATTTATAGGAAAATACTTAGAACACCAAAGTAAAAAATTTAATAAATTAATATTATTTATTTTTTCTACATCTTCCTACGCATCAAGCATCTGAATTCAGCAACTTGACATGTGTTAAAGATGCCCACCAAACACAAAAAATATTTTTCTTAATTAAATTATTTTAAACTTCCAAAAATCAATTATTTCGGAGCTTCGGAACTTTAATAATTTATAATAAATAGCCCTTTTATCAGAAAAATTTGAAACTCACGACTTTCTATAGGAAATTCCATTATCTACAACTTTGCAGAAGGAAGTTTTTCCAAATTCCAAAGAGAAATTGACCGAAATCCATAAACGGGTGATTTTACAGGCTATAATCAAATTTCAGTCAAGAAATGGGGTCCACCGACACACAAAACATGTGTTAAACAACTTTTGGAACAAAAAATACTCTTCCTCCTCATATACTCATATATTACACATTCATTGTAAAAAATATCATCATTATTATATTATAATAATATAATAAAATATTATTTTATCAGAAAAGATAAAATATCAATTTTTAACAATTGTCACTTTAAAATTTTTCTCCATCTATATCCACATAAAATTAATATTTCCTTCATCATATAAATTAATAATTAATTATTCACAAATAATATTACAGAATCACAGTACTGGCAACCAAACCGTTCCCAGGGAAGAGGGGGCTTTCCAATAAGAATTTCTCCTTACTGGCGTGTAATTAGATGACCAAACATCTTCTTAGACAGAATTTTCTAGACATTGTCAATAATTTTTTCTAATAATATTATTCAGATAATATGAATTATTGCTTCGATAATGGAAAATATTGTGTAGTGACAATTATTGAAACAACAGTAATATAAAAAAAATCAACGCAACAATTATTGAATCAATAAAATAAAATACTGAACAGTAATTACTGTAACAATTATTGAGTAGTGTCTTCTTACGTAAGAATCAATAATTGGTGCAATACCGTGTGCTACTGTGCAACAACGTGTATTACTGTGTTTTAACCACCGGGTATTCTAACAGTATTAACGGTAACAACTACGCCGTTATTTATAAACAACTCATACTTGTCTTTTTCTTCATCCAATCGCTTTTCGTTATGGGCCCACACAAGGCTGCGTCGTCGTACGAATATTCCCCAACAGTAAGAATATTTCACGACCAAACGAATATTCTCCGACAACAATGAGTATTTTATTACCACTTGCTTATTTAAAATATTTACGCATTTTACCCATAACTAACCATATTAATCAAATCAACCCCTTACTATTTCAAAATAATAATTAGAGAAATTAAATCTTTATTTATAAAAAGTTGGGGTCTTACAATTTTTGTTTAATATTCATTGTCTTTGTTTAATATTCGTAAGGAATATTATTTTCGTTCAATATTTGTAAGAGATATTATTTTGTTTAGTATTCATAAGGAATAATATTTTCTTCCATACTCTTTAGTATGCGAGTAATATTATTTCGTCTCGTATTCCTGATTATACCCTTATTTTGATAAATTATTGCTTCTATACTCTGTGAAATTAGTAGAATATCCTTGAAATTTTTGCTTCATCTAATAACGTTTCACAAAGATATTTTCTGCACATTCTTGTTAAATTTTAAGTTTTTCATGTCAGAGTATTGTCCATGAGTACTATTAATTTATACGGTACTATTCACAAAAGTACTATTCACAAAAGTACTATTCACGGGGTACTATTCTTGAAGTACTATTCATAGGGTATTATTCACCCGGGTACTACCGGAGTACTATTCATGAAAAAAATTGATTTCTTTTCGGTCCAAATCATTTTTAATACAATATCATTCTTGAATTTTATTCCCTAACGTAGTATAATGTTGTCAATTTGAACATTATTGAATTCTGGATAAACTAAATTATAAATATTTAAAAATTTATCCTTTGTTTCTTTTAATTGAATTCTTATATTATTGTCATCATCCTCATACTTATATTGTGATGAAAGTCATCTTTGGCTTACGTGCATAGATGGACTGTTGATTGGTATGATTATGACTAGGGATCATTCGGTATAATCATGACCGTAATGTTACAAATGATATGGTAAAAATCCTCATTGGCCTGTAGTGCATTGATGAACAGTTGTTGGTATGATTATGACCATGGATTATTCGGTATATTCATGACTATTGATGATTACATGAATATCCTTGGCCCGTAGTGCAGAGATGATTCGATGATGTGGTTTATTTATTAAGCTGAGTCTCAGCGATAAAATTAATGATAAACTTTTTAAATCATAGAAGATAGTAGATATCATGCTCTACTTGACTCTTCTAATGGATTGCTTGTTCCGCTGCAGTTAAACTTGATGTTTATTGTATTTTATCAGTTTAACACTGTTGAAGGCTAACGATAATTTATTCTGCATTATCTTAGTCATAATATTTCTTACTGGGCTAGTTGAGCTCACCCTTTTGCTTTGATTGTTCTCTTCAGGAAATGAGAACTTAGCTGGACTAGTCGGGGAACAGAGTGACGGTCCGGGATGGTGGCTATAGTATTCCTCACTTATTTATGAAATAGGGTGATAATAAATATAATGAGGACTTTATTTGAGTTTGAATACTGTTTATGAGACAGTATTCGTGTAAAAACTCTAAGTTATGCTCTTGTCGTATTGTATAAAAGAAGTTTGTATTTGATTTAGTACCATGTATTTGGCGACTCAGAGTGAGTGATGTATACCTATTTTGGTGGCGTCACACAAAGGATAAGTGTTGTGGTGGGCAAGTAATGAATAGTAAGGAAGTGGAAAGTGTGGAGGTGGAATGGCTTAATGACTCGTATGCCCTCACCTTGGAAATCCTATAAATAGAGAGCTAGGATTATTCATTTGTGCTTTGTTCATTTCACCAACATCTTAGAGCTTATATTATTGAGAGAAAAATGAGAAGAGTCTTGCTATATCAAGAAGAAAAGAAGAAGAAACAAGGTAAAAACATAAAGGTAAGGAATCCTAGACCATTAATCTTCATCTCTTCATTGTTATTTGATAGAGAAGTGATTATTGGTGGAGCATGTATCATAAGGAGGAATAAGGATGGCTATTATAGGACTTAAACCTTAATAAACCATGTTGTAAGTGGAATCATAATCATAGAATTATGAACTAATGAAGAACATATGAAGAATTGTCATTTTGTTGTTGATGGATAAGTTTAAAATCATCGTGTATAGGATTAGATGAAATATGTCTGGTTAGGATGATAGAACGAAGGAATGAATCCATTTTGAACGGTGTAAAAATCTCAAGTAACGAAGTTATGGCGAAATTTATGAGATTAAACGATAATCGTCGAAATCGTGAAATTCTCGGAATGAAAGTCAAAAGTCACTGTTTAACTCGTAAACATTAGTTTTCAATGTAGAATAGTTTAACTTTGCATTTTGGAGTTGCGGACTAGAAAATGGTTGAATTCCGACTTAAAATGAAGAAACGAGCTTTGAACGCTCACAGACATTTAACGAACGCTCAATAAAGAACTTAAATGATAAATTCCGTGTTAATGGATTCGAAAACGTAAGGTTTTCTAATGAAATCGTATTACACGTGATATATGAGCTAACGACTTTTGAGCGAGCCAATTTCGACTTATAACGATAAAGTTATGAGGCCGAAAAGAATTGCAATGGAAACAAACTGATAAATTTCTGAGGCTCGGGGTCGGCGCCGCAGTGCCGCCCAAGGTACTAACATTGGCGCCACAGCGCCAAGACCAACCCTTAACCTCTGTAAAGTGGCACCGCAACGCGGCCATGGTATAGGACTTTGGCGCCGCAGCGCCGAGGTCGAGACATAGAGACTGCTGACTCACGCCGCAGCGCGAGACTTATAAGAGAAGCTGGCGCCGCAGCGCCAGCACTAGATGTAAGACCCCAATTTTTTATGAATAAAATTGAATTTCCTATATTTATTATTTTGATATAGTAAGGAGTTGATTTGATTAATGTGGTTAGTTATTGGTAAAATGCGCAAATATTTTAAATAAACAAGTGGTTATAAAATACTAATTGTTATCGGGGAATATTCGTTTGGTCGTGGAATATTCTTGTTGTCTGGGAATATTCGTACGACGGTGCAGCCATTTGTGGACCCCATAACGAAAAATTATCGGATGAAGAAAACTACAAGTATGAGTTTTTTTTATAAATAACGGCGTAATTGTTACCGTTAACACTGTTGGAATACCTGGTGGTTAAACTACAGTAATACGCGTGGTTGCACAGTAGCACACGGTATTATACAGTATTTTTTGGATTATTGATTCTTACGTAAGAATGCACTACTCAAATATAATTGTTACAGTAATTACTGTTTAATATTTTATTTTATTGATTCAATAATTGTTACGTTGATATTTTATAGTATTGTTGTTTCAATAATTGTCACTGCACAATATTTCCCATTATCAGATCAATAATTCATATTATTTGAATAATATTATTAGATATCATTATTGGCAATATCTAAGGAAGTTTTGTCTAGAAAAGGGGATTGGTCACCTAATTGCGCGCCAGTAAGGAGAAGTCCTTATCGGAATGCCCCCTCTTTCCTGGAAACGACCTGGTTGTCATTATTATTTTTCTGTAATATTATTTATGAATAATTAATTTTTGATTTATATGATAAGGAAATATTTATTTTATGTGGATATAAATAAAGGAATTAATGTTGAGGTATTTTATCAATATTTTGTCAGAATGGATGTATTAAAAATAACATGTATGTGAATTTCGATTATTTTCTGTTTGCAATTTGGAAAAACTTACTTCTATAAAGTTGTAGAGAATTAAATTTTATATGGGATGGACATAAGTAATTTTCTGATAAAAGGACTATTTATTATGAATTATTAAAATTTTAGAAATAAATGTTTTATTAAAAACATGGGTGGGCCCCACTTTTATTTTTTTGTGGTGTGTGTGAATAGCAAAGGGTGGAAGCCACCGGTAGCAGGTTAGTCTACATTGGTGTTCTGGCATTTTCCAATAAATAGCGTGCTTAGTTAGAAATAAAATCACACCAGAATCAGAAGTTTCTTTCTCTATAATATCGAGCGTATTTTTTGTGAGTATTTAGATATTTTGAGAATTTATAAGCAGTACAAGTTTTCTTCAACATTATATCCGATATTTCAGTCAGAAGTACTTGCCTTTTGAGGTAAGGGATGTTATTTTTCTTCGTAAATGATGTTATTTTTTTCAATATCATTATACCGAAATATTGGCATAAATTTTATTATGAAATTTTTCCTTTTCATGTCGATGATACTATTCACGTATACGACACTATTCATGAATATGGTACTATTCACGAAGTACGATTTTTCTTATGAAAATTTTACCTTTTTGTGTCATGGTTACTATCCACGTATACGACACTATTCACGAATACGAAACTATTCATAAAAAATTTAAAAAAATCTTGGTCCAAGTTGTCTATTATGGTTACTATCTTTGATTGTATCCATGTTTTGATATTAATTTTTGAATTTTGCTCCACAATTGATTATTATGGAGTATTTTTGAACTTGGATAAACTGAAGTACGAATCCCTAATCTTTGTCCTTTTATCTCGCTAGATTCGTTTTCTTTAAAATATTTTTCATCTTCCTCAATCCTAAATGGTGATATAACTGAATATCTTTGGCCTGTAGTACAAAGATGAATGATTACTTGATGAATATCTTTGGCCCGTAGCGCAAAGATGGACATGTGTTGAGATGAACATGGCCAACTGGTAATACAAATAAATATCTTTGGCCCGTTGTGCAAAGATGAATATTTAATTCAAAATGTATATTGATTGATGTCACAGGGATAAAATATTGATGATGAACTTTTTAAATTATAGAAGATAGTAGATTTCATGTTCTACTTTACTCTTCTAATGGATTGTTGTTTCCGTTGCAGTTGTTGATCTAAAACTTGTTGTCTAATATATTCTATCAGATTTTTCCCTGTTAAGGAATAAGGATAATTTTTTCAACATTATCTTAGTCATAATATTCTTTACTGGGCTATTTGAGCTCACCATTTTCCTTTTTGTTCTATTTTTCTTTTCAGGATGCGAGAATATAGCGGGAACTAGTCGGGATGTGGAGTGATGTTTCAAGGCAGTTGTTTTAGCAATCCTCACTATTTTATAAAATAGTGTATCAATAATTGCAATGAAGACTTATTTGAGTTTGAACATTGTCTAGAAGACAATATTTGTATTTAAACTCACAACATATATGGTTTCGTATTTTGTACGACAATTGTAAGACCCCAACTTTTTATAAATAAAATTAAATTTCCTCTATTTATTATTGTGAATAATAAGGTGTTAATTTGATATAATATCTTGGTTATGTGTGAAATGTGCAAATTTTGGAGAATAAGCAAGTGGTTATAAAATATTCATTATTGTCGGAGAATATTCGTTTGATCGTGAAATATTCCTTTTGTTGGTGAATATTCGTACGACGGCGCAACCATTTGTGGGCCCCATAGCGGATAACTGTCGGATGAAAAAAATGAAAAAGTTTGAGTTTTTATAAATAACGGCGTAATGGTTACCGTTAACATTGTTGGAATACCATGTGATTAAAATACAGTAATACGTGTGGATGCACAATAGCACATTGTATTGCACAGTATTATTGAATTATTGATTCTTACGTAAGAAGGCACTACTCAATAATTGTTACAGTAATTACTGTCCAATATTTTATTTTATTGTTTCAATAATTGTCACTGCACATTATCTCCATTATCAGATCAATAATTCATATTATTTGAATAATATTGTTAGATAGTATTATTAGCAATGTCTAAGGAAGTTCTGTCTAGGAAAGGAGTTTGGTCGCCTAATTGTGCGCCAATAAGGAGAAATCTTTATCGAAAAGCCCCCTCTTTCCTAGGAACGACCTGGTTGTCATAATTGTGATTCTGTAATATTATTTGTGAATAATTAATTATTGATTTATATGATGAGGAAATATTTATTTTATGTAGACATAAATGAAGGAATTAATGCTAAGGTGTTTTATCAGTATTTTGTAGGAATGGATGTTTTGAAAATCTTTCGTATGTGGATTTCGGTCATTTTTCGTTTGGAATTTGGGAAAACTTAAACTTACAAAATTGTAGAGAATTTAATTTCCTATGGAATAGACATGAGATTCAAAATTTTCTGATAAAATAGCTATTTATTATGAATAATTGAAGTTTCGGAAATAAATATTTTTATTAAAAATATGCTGGGCCCCACTTTTGGTTGGTGAGAAATGAAATGTGCTGGAATTTATTTTCAAAAGTGATGGGCTTGAATAGTAGCAGGTAAAGCCATCAGGTAGCAGGTTAGTCTGCTATGGCGTTCTAAGCATTTTCCTATAAATATGGTGCTTAGTTAGAATTGAAAATCACACTAGAAACAAGTTTTCTCTCTTTCTCTCTTTCTCTCTCTATATTATTGAGCTTATTTTGTGAGTATTTAGATACTTTGTGAGTTGCTATTCATCAGTGCAAGTTTTCTTCAGCCTTATACCTGATATTTTAGCCGGAAGTACTGTTCTTTTGAGGTAAGGGATGTTATTTTCTTCATAATGATGTTATTCTTTCAATATCATTATATCGAAATATTTGTATGGATTTTATTGTAAAATTTCTACCTTTTTGTGTTGAGATTACTATTCACGTATACGACACTATTCACGAATACGACACTATTCACCAAAAAATGAAATTTTCTCCTTTTTGTCCAAGATGTCTATTTTGATTACTATCTTTGATTGTATCCATATTTTGATCTTTATTTTTGAATTCTGCTTCACAATTGGTTATTATGGAGTATTATTGAACTTGGATAAACTGTAATACGAATCCTTAATATTTGATCTTTTATCTCACTGTATTCATTTTCTTTAAGATATTTTTCATCATCCTCAGTCCTAAATGATGATATTACTGAATATCTTTGGCCTGTAGTTCAAAGATGAATGATTACCTAATGAATATCTTTGGCCTGTAGTGCAAAGATGAACAGGTGTTGAGATGAATATGACCAACTGGTGATACAAATGAATATCTTTGGCCTGTAGTGCAAAGATGAATATTTGATTCAAGATGTATATTGATTGATGTTACAGGGATAAAAATATTGATGATGAACTTTTAAATCTTAGAAGATAGTAGAATTCTTTGTCTACTTGACTCTTCTAATGGATTGCTGTTTCCGCTGCAGTTGTTGATCTAAAATTTGTTGTCTATTATATTTTATCATATTTTTTCCTGTTGAAGACTAATGATAAATTTTTGTATATTATCTTAGTCATAATATTCTTTACTGGGCTAGTTGAGCTCACCCTTTTCTTTTTTGTTCCATTTTTCTTCTCAGGAGGTGAGAACATAGCAGGAACTAGCAGGGGTTTGGAGTGATGGTTCAGGATAGTTATTTTAGTAGTCCTCACTGTTTTGTAAAATAGTGTATCAATAATTGTAATGAGGACTCCTTTTGAGTTTGTATACTGTCTATTAGACAATATTTGTATTCAAACTCACAGTATATGTGTTATCGTATTTTGCACGTCAATTGTATTGCTGAAGTTGTTTTTGTTTCTATACATCTTAAGATCAACCTAACAAGTTTGATCTTCTTTTCTATACATTCATTTACAGAATGATATACATTGAGAGTTTAGATCAACCTAACAAATTTGATCTATCACTAAGTCCTTATACACATATTCCTTGAAGGACTTTACAAATAATCATGAGCATTTATATTTAAACATCAAATCAAAATATGCACTCTCCCAACAATCTCCCCCTATTTGATGTTGACATAACCAAAGAGATTTGTTGTCATGATTATTAGTTTCTAGATGCAATTGCAGGATAGTAAACATGACTTAGTATTTCAGTGAGCAACTGAAATTTCTAGAGAATAAGCATGAATTTATTGATGTTGAGGAATAGATATCACAGTTAATCTTTACATCAATAAGACTTAAAGTTCCAACTTATATCTATTTCTTTGGTCTTTTGCATAGAAGATTGGCATATTCCTCAGCCCTTCTTTTCCTGATTGCTTCAACCCACCTGGCTATATCTTCCAGCTCACTTGGACTTAGCCTAGGATTTTGATCATGTCTGTTCATGAATGTAGGATCTTCAATTGGCATTCTAAGGCCTGTGGTGGTCACATTGTGTGAGCTTGGTAGCTGTCCCATGACTCTTTATTGGCTGAGCCATTAAGACTTCCTGTTGATCAGATCGTTGAGTCTGAATGCTTGATCGTGGAGTCTGTTGGTGGAATTGCCTTGTAGGAGGGCTTCTCGAAGTTTTAGTGTGGAATTATCCTCTGCCTCTTCCCTGGCCTCCTTGAACTCCTCTGTCTCTGCCCTGACCTCCTTCTTCTCATTTCTCTTTATTCTCCACCTTTATGTCAGCATCAAGGGTTCTAATGTCTTCAGATAGTTGAGTCACTCCTTGGACGAGCTCGTTGAGTTGGCTTTGAGTTTGAGCAATGTCCTCTCGATTTTCCTTGATCAGAGCTTCAGATCGAGCTTTTCTGTTTCGGAGGACGGCTAGAACAGTGTTAATTTGTTGTTCTTGGTTTACGTAGGCTTTTTAAAATTCTTTGACTGCAGTTTTCAAACCGATGATGTTCTCCATCATAAGGTTATTCTGGGCTTCTTGAGATCGTTGTAATGCAAGAACAACCTCTCTTTGTTTATTGGCTGCCAGGAAATGAATATCATCTTTGTCCTTTATGCTTTTAATCATTTCCTTGATGATCTCCGTTAGCTTCTTTGTAAACTCAGCATTTAGGGTGCCTGGGAGATTGTTTGCAGCAGTAATCATTTTTGTCAACCTGAGATGAATGAATTTTGAGTGAGCTTCCAGACTTTTATTGATGTCCTTGATTAATTTGTTTGATACTTCCTTCAGCTCAGCTTTGGTGGGCAGATCTGAAAGTAGTTCGCTGAGTTGAGGAATGTGTGGAGGAGGGGATGGTTTCTTATATTGATCTTGTAAGGAGTAGAGGGAAAGATCAAGGTTGAAGTATTCATTTGTGGATAAAGAGGGAATATCTGATGGAGGGGCCTGTGTTTGGGTGTCTGGAGTAAGCGACTCTACGATTTCACCTTGGGACTCTACGATGGGGCTAGAGTCAATGATCGAAGAGATGATAGGAGTTGGGATCAATATGAAGTTTGGCACGTTTGGTTCATCAGTTACAGAATTTTGGGATTCTGTAACTGGGGATTGACTTGGTGGATTTAGAACCACTTCCAACCAGCTTGGAAATTCATAAAATTGGCTGGAAAAAGACAGTTGATAATGATTCACTCGAAAAAGAATTGGGATAGTTAATACCTCATGCACCATTCTTGAGGAGGGACCATTTGTGATCAGCCTTTTGGCAAAGTTGTAGTTGCCTGGAAATCTATGAGCTAGCACAGAGATGACTGGATATTCTCTGAAGCTCCAAAACATGTGGTTCCAGGAGTTTAGGATTTGAGCCTGATGATATGGCATCATGGGTAGATAGGAGAACAACTTATTGTAGAGATAACTTCTATACCCGTCACGGCTTACACCAGTGATCTCAAGTTCATCATCATCTTTGTCTTCCTCTTTTTCTCTATCTCCTTTTGAGGATTACACTAGGTCAATGACTTCCTTTTGTTTTTCTTGCTCAGGCTCTCCCTCATTTTCTATAGGAGTAGCTTCTTCTGTTAAGGGGATATCACGAGGCTCCCCCTCAACATGATCATCCATTTACAGGACTAATAGCTCCCCCTCAGCTCGAGCATTTTCTATCATTAGGACTTCTGGTATTTCCCCATCAGCTTGAGTATTTTCTAAGGTGAGAACTTCAGGTATCTCCCCCTCAGCTGGAGCACTGTCTTCTTGGCTTTCTTTGGACAGTTCCTTTTTGTCAGTTTTTTTTCTTCCTCCTTGAGCACTCCTTCATTGACAATGATATATTTCTTAACCTCAGAACTTTCTTCAGCTCTGTCCTGATGATCAGCCAGACCATCTAGTGTAGCAGCTTCCTTGCTCGAGGTGTTTGGTCTGGTTTATTCGATAGGTAGATACTCTACGATCGAAGAGACAGGTGGCCTCTTGGTTTTGTGACTGATTTTGTTCTTCTTCAGTATTTGTGCTATGGTGGCTCTATATTCATCTGCCTCAGCCTGCTGTTGTTTTCTTCTTAGCAACCTCAGAGCCTCAATATCAGAGGACTCTATAGGGATGTCAGTGGTAGACCCTTGAGGTTCTTCTACCATTCTAGTCTTTAGCTTCCTCTTGCCCTTGCTTTTTCTGATAAGGGCAGTGGGTTCTCCCTTGTTGATTTCTTCTTCTGCAGTCTCTTTGACGACTGAAATATTTCCTGGAATCCCTGATTCTTTTAGATCACCAGTTCTTCCACTGGACTTAGTCATCATGCGTACATACTCAGCTGGATTCCTTTTTCAATTCTCAAACAGTTGTTGGGTCATTCGTCTATTTGGGTTGATGGAATCTCCTTCATCGTCCCCAATTTTATCACCTAGAGCAGATTGTAAGACGATGCTAATGAATAGGCCGTAGAGCATCTTTTGAGATCCCTTTGTCTTCTTCAAGTTGAGAATCCTTTTTCCTATCCATTCCAGCAGTAGAGCTCCATAATTAAGCTGTATCCCACAGCTTATGGTAGTCATGAGCTTTAGCTGCACCTCATTTATAGAATCATGCCTAGTACTCTTGCAACATATACACTTCCCAATAATGTCAGCTAGAAATTCGTACCTCTGAGGAAACTTCTTCTTCTTGTATCCTCTGACAGTGGGGGATTTCTTGTGATGCATCTTCTTAAGCACTACATGGAAATCGATGCCATATAAGAACCAAAATCTTTCGGATTTGAAGCCTAGGGTTAGGTTGATGTCCTCAGTCTTTAGCTTGATTTCCACGTCCTTGACCCTCGTTGTGTGGACTTCATTTTCGTAGACTCCATTT
Source organism: Panax japonicus (assembly GCA_020205505.1). Classification (NCBI taxonomy): domain Eukaryota; kingdom Viridiplantae; phylum Streptophyta; class Magnoliopsida; order Apiales; family Araliaceae; genus Panax; species Panax japonicus. Next base: position 43,906,810 of record CM035104.1, on the reverse strand, counting down.
CTGTAAAACTCCTTTATTAACTTTAGGTATATCAATGTGCTAGTACCTAGAGCGTCTTCGAGACCAGCCCTCTTTAACAATGTCAGAATCTTGTAAAATTTGGGTTCAGTAGTTTTAAATTCATCGAATCATAGACTGTATCCAGAGATGACGTTGGAGGCTGCCATTTCTGTTGTTGAAGGGGGTATGGTTGTTTGAGCTTTCTTCTGGGTTTAGGGTTTCTGCTTATAGAGAGGAAGAGATGAGAGAGATAAGCTTTTTGAACTTCTGATCTCAAAAAGGAGTTTTCAAACTTTTCTTGTAACTTCCCTATCTTTATATTGTTTAGTGGGACAGGTGTCAAAATCTTCTTGGCTCTGCGATTTTGACCTAGGAGGATTGTACTAAATTGCCCTTAGCTCCTTTTGAGCTACTGTTCCCTTAGGGAGGACTACGATCGTTGAGGTAACCTTTGTGATCGTTGAGTCTGAACTTTATTAGTCGTGTCTTAACTACGATCGTCGAGTCTGTCCAGCAATCGTCGAGTCTGAACTACGATCGTCTAGTCTGTCCAGATCCTTGTGATGAATTTTTGACTTAGCATTCTTTTATGGAAACTCAGGAAGGGCTAACCTCATAGAGTGAATCAAGGGTTAGGTTTGTTCCTGAGGTGCTTATCAGAGGAATTGCTTTGTTTTGAACTTTCTCATCACAAGATGCTCCTTTGTTTTGTTGATGAGGGCTTCTGCCATCGTTGAGTCTGCACTACGATCGTTGTCTTTTGTCACTTCAGCTTTATGATCGTGGTCTTCCTTTGATCATGTCTATGATTTTGAACATAGCCTTTATATCTGTATGGTTAACACAAACTAGAGCTTATTTTTTATGGTTGTAAGTTAAGCATGCCTAGCTCACTTATTAACTTTTTAAACCTAGATTCATCTAGAGGTTTTGTAAAGACATCAGCAAGTAGATTTTCAGTAGGGATATATTGTAAAGATATAGTTCCATTTTGCACATGATCCCTAATGAAGTGATACCTTATTTCTATATGCTTAGTCCTAAAATGCATGACATGATTATGAGTTATTGCTATGGCACTTGTGTTATCACAATGAATAGGTATGGATTTGAATTTAAACCCATAACCTGCTAGCTGATTTTTCATCCATAGGATTTGAGCACAACAACTGCCAACATCAATGTATTCAGCTTCTGCAGTTGAAGTAGATACTGAGTTTTGCTTCTTCCTAAACCAGGACACAAGTCTGTTCCTAGCAATTGACAGGTGTCACCGGTACTCTTTCTATCTATTTTGCAGCCTGCAAAATCTGCATATATGTATCATGTCAGTTCAAATGAGGACTCCTTGGGATACCAAAGTCCCAAGTGAGGTGTACCCTTGAGATACCTAAAGATCCTCTTTACAGTAGTTAAATGTGATTCTTTAGGATTAGCCTGAAATCTAGCACATATACATGTTGTAAACATTATGTCTGGTCTACTAGCTGTTAGATATAGAAGAGAGCCTATCATACCTCTGTATTGAGTTACATCAATACTTTTACCTTTTTCATCTTTGTTAAGCTTGGTTGTAGGAGCAATTGGGGTTTTTATGGGAGAGGCTGATTCAATGTCGTACTTCTTAAGTAAATCTTTGATGTACTTGGCTTGGTTTATGAAGAGTCATTCATCAGTCTGCTTTACTTGTAGTCCAAGGAAGAAGTTCAACTCACCCATCATACTCATTTCAAACTTGCTCTGCATAAGCTTGGAGAATCTCTTACATAGCTTTTCATCAGTAGATCCAAAAATAATATCATCAACATATATTTGAACTAATAGGATTTTGTCTTTATGTTTTCTAAGGAATAATGTGGTATCTACTTTACCACTAGTGAACCTATTTTCAATAAGAAAGTTAGTTAGTGTTTCATACCATGCTCTAGGTGTTTTCTTGAGACCATATAAGGGTTTGTCTAATCTATAAACATAATTAGAAAGAGATGGATTGATGAAACCTGGAGGTTTATCTACACAGACTTCTTCTTGAAGTTCACCATTCAGGAATGCACTTTTGACATGCATCTGAAAGACCTTGAATTTCATGTGAGCAGCAAAGACAAGAAATATTCTTATGGCTTCTAGTCTGACAACAGGTGCAAATGTCTCATCGTAGTCAATGCCTTCTTCCTGAGAGTAACCCTTGGCCACTACTCTTGCCTTATTCCTGGTTATTACTCCATCTTTATCCATCTTGTTTCTGAAGACCCATTTGGTTCCAATGACAGGGTGACTTTTTGGTCTTGGTACCAATCTCCATACTTTGCTTCTTTCAAACTAATTAAGTTCTTCCTGCATGGCTTCTATCCAGCTAGAGTCTTCCATAGCATCCTCTATCTTCTTTGGTTCCATTTGTGACAAGAAGCTTAGACAAAAACATTCATTTTGGGTGGCAGCTCTTGTTTTGACTCTTGCACTTAGATCTCTAATGATTAAATCTTTAGTGTGGTCTCTTGCCCATCTGTTTCTTGTTGGGATATCTGTCCTGATGCCTTCTTGTCTTAGGTCTTCAAGATCTATTTCTTCTACTTGGTGTGGAGGTTCATTGTCTGGCATAGACCTCTCTACAATTTCATTTCCTTGCTCAGCGATTTCACTATCTGGTACTACGATCGTAGTGTTGAGCTTGATGACCTCGTTCGTAGTGTCTGAACTGTCGGTCGTAGTGTTTTAAGGCACTATTTTGTCTAAGTTTGTCTCATCAAAGATGATGTGAATCGAGACTTCAACACTCAGTGTCTTCTTGTTGAACACTCTGTAGGCCTTACTGTCTATGGCATATCCAAGAAAGATTCCTTCGTCTGACTTGGGTTGAAACTTTGTCAAGTATTACTTTCCATTGTTGAGAATATAGCATGCACAACTGAATGCATAAAAGTAGCTGACACTTGGCTTTCTTCCTTTCCACAGTTCATAGGGAGTCTTCTTAATCGTAGAGTGTATGAGTGATCTGTTTCTGAGTGTAGCATGCAGTGTTGATAGCTTATTCCCAGAAGTATTCAGACAGATGGGTTGCTGCTAGTAGAGTTCTCCCAGCCTCTATCAAAGTCATGTTCTTTCTCTCAGCTACTCCATTTTGTTGAGGAGTTGAGAAGTTATGACTGATGCCATTGTATGTGCAAAACTGGTCCATTTCTGAGAAGTCAAATTCTCTGCCATGATCACTCCTTATAGCCTTGATTTTCTCTCATTTCTCGTTCATCACCAGCCTGAACATCTTGATCAGTTGGGAGCTTGTTTCATCCTTTGAGGTTAGAAAGAACACCCATGTGAACCTGGTGTAGTCGTCGACTATGACTAGTGAGTATCTCTTCCCTGCAAGACTTGTTGTTGGAATTGGCCCGAATAGATCCATGTGGAGCAACTGCAGGGACTTATCAATTGAGTTGGCAGTTTTTATCTTGAATGAGCTTCTGGTCTGCTTTCCAAGCTGACAGGCATTGCATGGCCTTTCTTTGACGAAGCTAAACTTGGGTAAGCCTGCAACAAGATCTTTTGAGGCCAGTTTGGACATGCTTTTGAAGTTGAGATGAGACAATCTTCTATGCCATAACCAGCTCATCTCTTCAGATGCTTTATCCAGAAAGAATATTGTCTCGTCAGAGCTTAGTTGTCCAAGATTTACTGTGTAGACATTTTCTTCTCTTGTTTCAGTTAGCTTTACAGCAGATGTTTTTAAATCTCTGACTTGACACTGATTGTTGAGGAATGTTACTTGATGATCCTTGTTGCAGAGTTGGCTAATGCTCAGAAGATTGTGTTGTAGTCCTTCCACATATGCCACTTTACTGAAGGATATCGTCCCATTTCTAACTGAGCCATATCCTCTTATCTTGCCAGAGTCATTGTCTCCAAAGATGACTGAGGGCCCTTCCTTCTCTATGTAGTTAGATAAAAGGGCTTTATTCCCAGTCATGTGCCTTGAGCATCCACTGTCCAGATACCAGGTTGTGATCGTGGATGTAAGACCCCGAATTTTATGAAATAAAATTATTCAATTTTTCTATTTAGTAAATGATTAAATTGATAAAAGGTTAAAGTTAAGGGTGATATATGTAAATATTTTAAATAAGCAAATGATTATAAAATACTTATTGATGAATATCTTTGGCTCGTAGTGCAAAGATGAATTTATTAGTATGATTATGAACATGAACTGTGATTTGGTATAACCATGATCTTTGATGTTTCAGGTAAAGACAGGTGATGAAAATTATCTTCGTCTTGAATGCGAAAAGGAATTTAGAACTACAATTATGATTATGAGTTATTCACATGATTGTGAATAGGAACTGTTGATTGATGTTACAGGGTTAAAACATTATTGGTGGAATTTTAATGTGTAGAAGACAATAGACTTTATGGTCTATTTGACTCTTCTAATGGATTGCTCGTTCCGCTGCAACTATGGTTGAAAAGTTTTATGATCTATCATATGTTCTAAATCTCTGATTTATTACTGTTGAAGGCTGTTGATAATTTATTTATCTTTAGTCATGATATTCTTTACTGAGCTAGTTGTGCTCACCCTTTTGCTTCACAATTCCTTTCAGGTAATAAAAGTGTAGCTGGGACAAGCGGGGAATAATAGGGGAATAGAACGGTGGTCTTTAGATGTTGAGGGTGAGGTGAATTTAACTTGGAAGGGTGTTTTGCCACTATCATACAAGATGTCTCATGACATACAACCTCGAGTCATCATAAGACAAGGTTGTGTTCATCCACTTGCTGAGTATATATACGAGCACTGCCTATATAATCTTAGAGTTTGGTTGAAGTATAATTCTCAATTAGAGACAGTTGAGAAGGCACACCATTAGAAAGAATATGATAGTAATCTTCTCGTTTTTCTTTGGGGTCTATTGGGTTAACCAAGGATAATTTTGTGGGCATATGATATCTATAATAACCTAGACGCATGGCCTCCCATGTATGAAGGTTTCCTTGAGCACTTCGCAAAGATTTTAATTTCTAAAACAGTTTTCGACTATACCTTTATGTAAGGTGTCATTATGAGGTGTTGTCCACGGTTGGGACGTGAGTCACAGTTGGTATATATTTGTATTTAAACTCACAGTTTAAGTGTTGTTGTATTTTGCATGACAATTATTGTAATAAAGTTGTAGTTATTTTTTGTACCATGTATTTGGCGACTCAGAATGGGTTGGATGGAATGGACCTATTTTGGGGTCGTCACAGTTGGTATCAGAGCTTAGGGATATGATCTCTAGCGGAGATTAGGATTATAACTAGGAGGGGAGAGATGAGTAAATCCTTCGCTAGTGTGTCCTACCTAAGCTTATTTGTTGGTCAGTCATAATATCGGGATATTATGTGATATGTTAATTTGTTCAATTAACCCTTGTTTTGAAGTTGTATTCTAGAATGATATCTGAAATACAGGAGATTAGCAATGGAGAAATCATGATAACAGGAAAGATGGAATCTGAAATGAAAGCAAGATATTCTCAACTCTTTGAAATAATAGGTATGTAAATTTCAAGGACGAAATTTCATAAGGAGGGGAGATTGTAAGAACCCGAATTTTATGAAATAAAATTATTCAATTTTTTTATTTAGTAAATGGTTAAATTGATAAAAATTTAAAGTTAAGGGTGATATATGTAAATATGTTAAATAAGCAAGTGATTATAAAATACTCATTGTTGTCGGGGAATATTCATTTGGTCGTGGAATATTCTTCCTGTCGGGGAATATTCGTACGACGGCGCAGCCTTTTGTGGGTCCCATAACGGAAAGCGATTGGATGAAAAAAACGACAAGTATAAGTTATTTATAAATAATGGCGTAGTTGTTACCGTTAATACTGTTGGAATACCCGGTGGTTAAAACACAGTAATACGCGTTGTTGCACAGTAGCACACGGTATTGCACCAATTATTGATTCTTACATAAGAAGGCACTACTCAATAATTGTTACAGTAATTACTGTTCAGTATTTTATTTTATTGATTCAATAATTGCTGCGTTGATATTTTATATTACTGTTGTTTCAATAATTGTCACTACACAGTATTTTCCATTAACGAAACAATAATTCATATTATCTGAATAATATTATTAGAAAACATTATTAGCAATGTCTAAAAAGTTCTGTCTAAGGAGAGGTTTGGTCACCTAATTGCGCGCCAGTAAGGAGAAATTCTTATTGGAAAGCCCCCTCTTTCCTGAAAACGGCCTGGTTGCCAGTACTGTGATTCTATAATATTATTTATGAATAATTAATTATTAATTTATATGATGAGGAAAATATTTATTTTATGTGGATATACATGGAGAAAATTTTTAAAGTGACAATTGTTGAAAATTGATATTTTATATTTTCTGATAAAATAATATTTTAATATATTATTATAATATAATAATGATGATATTTTTACAATGAATGTTTGGTATATGAGTATATGAGGAGGAAGAGTATTTTTGTTGCATTAAATGATTAACACATGTTTTGTGTGTCGGTGGACCCTATTTCTTGACTAAAATTTGATTATAGCCTGTAAAATCATCTGTATGTGGATTTCGGTCAATTTCTGTTTGGAATTTGGAAAAAATTTCTTCTGCAAAGTTGTAGAGAATGGAATTTCCTATAAAAAATCGTGAGATTCGAATTTTCTGATAAAAGGGCTATTTATTATGAATTATTGAAGTTCTGTAGTTCCAAAATAATTGGTTTTTGAAAGTTTTAATTATTTTTAATTAGAAAACGTGTTTTGCAATCTCACATGTGTGGTAAATGAGCTGAATTCAGATTCTTGGGTGGTGTGCTAAAATGTGAATAAATAAAAATATTTTATTAAATTTTCTGCTTTGGTGTTTTAAGCAATTTTCTATAAATAGGTGCTTAGGTTAGAATTGAAAATCACACCAGAAACTGAAGTTTTCTCTCTATTTCTCTCTCTATATTATCGAGTATATTCTTGTGAGTATTTTGATATCTTGAGTGTTGCTATACGATGCAAGTTTGTTCAGCGTTATTCCTGTCAGAAGTACTACTATTTTGAGGTAAGGGATTGTAAGGGATAGTAAGGGGTGTTATATTCTTCTTAAAATGATATTTTCTTCAAAATCATTATGCCAAAATATTGGTTGGAAATTTTTATCAAATTTAGAACTTTTTCATGTCGGGGTTACTATTCATGAGTTACTATTCACGAGTTACTATTCATGAGTTACTATTCACGAGTTACTATTCACTACAAAATTGGTTTCTTTTTCTAACCAAATTATAATTGATTTATGAATATTACTCTGGAGATTAAAACTATATATTGATTATATTGATTTTATTATCATATATAACATTTTTATAACCCTGATATTGAAATTCTCTTTCACTGGAGTGTAAAGATGGGTAGATTATTGGTATGATCATGACTAGGGTTCTCTTTGGCCAGTAGTAAAAAGTTGAATTATGATTGGTATGATCATGACCATTGAATTTATAATTGAATATCTTTAGCTTAAGTGCAAAGGTGAATTGATCAGAATGGTTATAATTATTATTTATATAAATTCTGAAATGATTATATATTTCTTTGAGATATGAATATCTTTGGCCCATAGTACAAAGATGACTTATTGATGAATATCTTTGGCCCGTAATGCAAAGATGAATTATTGATGAGTATCTTTGGCATGTAGTGCAAAGATGGTATGTTGATGAATATCTTTGGCCCGTAGTGCAAATATGATTTTATTAGTATGATTATGAACAGGAACTGTGATTTGGTATAACCATGATTTTTGATGTTTCAGGTAAAGACATGTGATGAAAATTATCTTTGTCTTGAATGCGAAAAGGAATTTAGAACTATAATTATGATTATGAGTTATTCACATGATTGTGAATAGGAACTGTTGATTGATGTTACAGGGTTAAAACATTGTTGGTGGACTTTTAATGTGGTGAAAACAATAGACTTTATGGTCTATTTGACTCTTCTAATGGATTGCTCGTTCCGCTGCAACTATGGTTGAAAAGTTTTATGATCTACCATATTTTCTAAATCTCTGATTTATTACTGTTGAAGGCTGTTGATAATTTATTTATCTTTAGTCATAATATTCTTTACTGAGCTAGTTGTGCTCACCCTTTCGCTTCACAATTCCTTTCAGGTAATAAAAGTGTAGCTGGGACAAGCGGGGAATAACAGGGGAATAGAACGGTGGTCTATAGATGTTGAGGGTAAGGTAAATTTAACTTAGAAGAGTGTTTTGCCACTATCATACAAGATGTATCATGACATACAACCTCGACTCATCATAAGACAAGGCTGTGCTCATCCAATTGCTGAGTATATATACGAGCACTGCCTATATAATCTTGGAGTTTGGTTGAAGTATAATTCTCAATTAGAGACGGTAGAGAAGACACACCATTGGAAAGAATATGATAGTAATCTTCTCGTTTTTCTTTGGGGTCTACTGGGTCAACCAAGGATAATTTTGTGGGCATATGATATCTATAATAACCTAGACGCATGGCCTCCCATGTACGAATGTTTCCTTGAGCACTTCGCAAAAATTTTAATTTCTAAAACAGTTTTCGACTATACCTTTATGTAAGGTGTCATTATGAGGTGCTGTCCACGATTGGGACATGAGTCACAGTTGGTATATATTTGTATTTAAACTCACAGTTTAAGTATTGTTGTATTTTGCACGACAATTGTTGTAATAAATTTGTAGTTGTTTTCTGTATCATGTATTTGGCGACTCAGAATGGGTTGGATGGAATGGACCTATTTTGGGGTCGTCACAGTGATGCTCTTTTCCTGTGATAATAATAAACCTTCATTTTGGTACCCATACTTGCGTGGGTCCTACTTTGTTAGTACCCTTGAGAACCCAAATCTGCTTTATTTTGGGTCTCACATGCATAGAATTATAATAACATTTTGTCGCCTTGTGGCCAACTTTATTGCACACAAAACATCTAGCATGATGCATGCATGTGTGTGTGAGAGAATTCATCGTCCATTTGGACTTATGTGGTTCTTTAGTCATCCTTCTGTTAAACTGTTTTTCCTTCTTCCACGTGTCCTTGGGTTTCATGAATTATGAGGAGTGTATCTTACCTCTATTGTACCTTCCCAGTTGATTCGTAGAGTTGGTCTTACTCGACTCTACGATCCTTTGTGTTTGGTGAGTAGTGGATGGGTTACTCTTCTCTTTTCTGAAGCCCAGGCAAGCATGAGATGTAAGACAACTTTTATGAATAAAGATGAATTTTCTATAAATAACATTTTTGAATATTATGGAATGAATTTGATATAATGTTATAGTTGTGAGTAATATTTATAAATTTTGCAAAGTACGCAAGTTGTTATATAATATTCGATTAATTGGGGAATATTCGTTTTAATAGGGAATATTTGTACAACGACACAATCATTGGTGGACCTCACAACAGAATTATTGTCGAATTGAGAAAACGATAAAAATACTTTATGAAAATAACGGCGGAAGTTTTACCGTTAACTGTTGAAACACCCGGTGCTAAAAGTACAGTAATACGCGTAGTTGCACAGTAGCACACGGTATTGATTATTGATGCTTATGTGATAAGTCACTCAGTTTTGTTTTATTGGTATTATTAATATAATAAAACAGAAACACTTTTTATATAAAACAGAATACTTTTATAAAGTTATTCGTTTTATTAGGCTAATAGTAAAATCTTTTTATATAAAACAGAATACTTTTATAAAGTTATCTATTTTAGTAGACAATAATTAGAATATATTATATTTTATTATGCATAGTATTTGTATAGTGCCTGTATAGTGTTTGCATAGTAAAATCTTTTATAAAGTTATTCGGTTTATTAGATTATAAATAGAATATATTATATTTTATTTAAAAGATTTTGCTTTAAATATGGACCGTCAGATTAAAGTAAATCAATCTGGACCGTTCACGAGTTAGTTACTATGCAGTCCATTTTTCTATAAATAGAAGCTCATTCATTCATTATTTCTTACGAATTCACTGAAACTCTAGAAAGAGAAATTATAGAGAAGCTATAGAAAAGTATTCTGCTCTTTCGGTACTCTTATATTCAGTTTCTTTTACGGTAAGGGATATTATTTGTTGTACTCGTTAGGGGTATTTCTTCTTTCTTATTGGTGAAATTCTTTTGTTATTCCATTCTTTATTATTCTGTTGGAATAACCTGTATACGCGGGATACCCTATACTTGGTGAAATTCTTCTATTATTCCATTATTTATTATTCTGTTGGAACATCCTGTCTGTGTGTTTTACGCCGGACCTGGTTTCATTCTTTACTATTCTGTTGGAATATCCTGTCTGTGCGTTTTACGTCGGACCTGGTTCCAGTCTTTATTATTCTATTGGAATATCCTGTCTGTGCGTTTGACGCCGGACCTAGTTCCATTCCTTATTATTCTATTGGAATAGCTTGTCTGTGCGTTTTATGCCGGACCTGGTTCCGTTATTTATTATTCTGTTAGAATAACCTGCCTGTGCAGTCTATCGCATGCCTGATGATTTCTTTTGTTATTCCATTCTTTATTATACTAAGTTGGTTAAAACTTTGACTTCTATACTCCATGAAATTAGTGGAACATCCTTTATATTTGCTATTCATCCAGTATCTTTTTATGGAAATATTCTTCTGAGTATTCTTGAATTTTACTCTACAAAGAAGTATCATGTTTACAATTTGGACGTTATTAGTTCCTGGATAAATTAATTCTTGAACTTGTTTTATTGAATTCTTATATCATTGTCATCATCCTCATGTTTATATTATGTCGAAAGTCATCTGTGGCCTGTATTGCATAGATAGACTTGTTATGATTATGACCAGCGATTATTCGGTGTAATCATGACCGTAATGTTACAAATGATGTGGAAAAAGTCCTCATTAACCCGTAGTGCATTGATGGACAGTTGTTGGCATAATCATGACCATTGATGAATACACGAATATCCTTGACTGTGGTGCATCGATAATTTGTGGTTGTGATACTAATGAATATCCTTGGCCGTAGTGCATGGATGATGTGGATTATTTATTATGTTGAGTCTCAGCGATAAAAGTCATGAAAAAACTTTTAAATCATAGATGATAGTAGATTTTATTCTCTACTTAACTCTTCTAATGGATTGCTTGTTCCGCTGCAGTTAAGCTTGATGTTGGTTATATTTTATTAGTTTAACACTGTTGAAGGTTAATGATAATTTATTCTGCATTATCTTAGTCATAATATTTCTTACTGGGCTAGTTGAGCTCACCCTTTCTTTCACTGTTCTCTTCAGGAAATGAGAATATAGTTGGGACGAGTCGGGGAACGGAGTGATGGAACAGATGATAGTATTAGTAGTCCTCACTATTCTGTTAAATAGTGTAACAATAAATGTAATAAGGATTTATTCTGAGAGTGGATATTTTCTAGAAGACAATAATTGTATTAAAACTCACAGCTTTTTTGTTGTATATTAAAGATTGTATTTGTATTCTGTACCATGTATTTGGCGACTCAGAATAGGTGATGTATATCTATTTTGGGGGAGTCACAGTTGGTATCAAAGCTTAGGGATATGATCCCTGGCTAAGATGTGAGACTAGAACTAGGAGGGGAGAGACGGGAAATTCCTTCGCTAGTATGACCTACCTAAGTTTTTTTTTTGTATTTAATTGGTCGGTCAGAATATAGGGATAATATGTTACATGTCAATTAACACTTTGTGTTGTGGCAGTATTTGAAAATGACATCCGAGAATGTTGAGAATAGCCCGGAGCACAGGCCACCGTTGATTCACCACATATAAATAATCAGGATAATGTGCATCAGGAAGGCGACAATCCTCATGCAAACAACAACACTGACCAAATGATGAATGATGGAATGTTCCGAGGCTTTATGCAATTCATGCAACAGCAGGCGAGAGCGGCTTCTATCCAAAATGTAGGTGGAAACACTAGAAACTCTCGGACGATCATCGCTAAACAGTTCAAGGAACTGGGACCATCGGAGTTTATTAGAGAGCCAAAACCACTTAAGGCGGAAGCATGGATAAAGCAGATCACCAAGATATTTGATGTCTTGGGATGCTCCAAGGAGCAAAAGGTTCCCTTTGCCGCCTTTATGTTGCGAGGAGAGGCAGATTACTAGTGGGAATCAGTAAAGCGTACTCAACCTGCCGCACTGAAAATGTCTTGGGAGAAGTTCCAAGAACTATTCAACGACAAGTACTTTCCCGAAAGTATTCGTCACATGAAGGATGTGGAGTTCAGCAAGTTGGATCAGAATAATATAACCGTGTCGCAGTATGAAGTTAAGTTTACCGAATTATCCCGGTTTGCGTCCCACTTGGTGGATAATGAAGAGAGAATGACGCTTATGTTTTTAAGTGGTTTGAAGCCGGAGATACGTCAACATCTTATTTCTCATAAACTGTGTTTGTATTCAGATGTTGTAAATAGGGCTCAGTTAGTGGAGCGCGATAATGAGTCAACGCAACCAAAAGAGAGCAGCCGGAAAAATGATAATACCAGTGAGAGCAGTCATTGAAGCGGTGACAACAAGCGTGGAGGGAATCAACAGGCCACAAATGGTAACCACTTCGGTGGTAATCAGGGCCAAAGCAATAAGAATGGATATTTCAAGAAGAGGAGATTCAATAATGATGGAAAGACGTCAGCACCAACACCCGTTGTTAAGGAAGGAGAACGACCACCTATCATATGCTTCAAATGCGGAGGGGAGGGACACATCAGTCCAAAATGCATGATGCCGTCCAAAGCATGTTATAATTGTGGAAGAGAAGGTCACTTAGCCCAATTTTATCGTTCACCGAAGACAAGTTCAGCTAGGAGGAAGGCACCAAAGGCCGTCCCAAAAAAGTCAAAGCCGGTAGTGCAAGGGAGAGCGTTTGTTGTGACCTCCCAGAAAGCAAGGAACCCGAATGAGGTCATCACGGGTAAGCTTATCATAAACTCTAGCGAAGTCTATACTTTATTTGATACAGGTTCTATCCATTCTTTTATTTCTCCTACTTGCGCTCAACGATTAAATTTGACTCCGGAGAAATTAGACTTTGACTTATCTGTGAAAACTCCATTGGGAGAAACCTTCATTACATCCACTGTTTATAAGTCTTGTTTGGTTCAAATCGGTACCCTCACATTACCTGTCGATCTTATTTCATTGAAAATACTTGCATTTGACGTGATTCTAGGGATTGATTGGTTAACTACTCATCATGCTAAAATTGATTGTTTTTGTAAGGTTGTTAGCTTTCATATTCCTAATCAAACTATTATGCGAATTCAAGAGACCAAACCATTAAAATCAATCACGGTCATCTCAAGCCATAAAGCTATTCATTTATTGAAAAATGGATGTCAAGCTTTCTTAGCCCACGTCACAGATCAAAACAAAAATACGTTAGTTTTGAATGATATTTCTATTGTTAATACATTTCCTGACATATTCACTGAAGAACTTCCTGGCCTACCCCCAGAGCATGAAAATGAATTTTGTATCGACCTTGAACCCGGTACAAAACCCATTTCCAAAGCCCCATATCAAATGACTCCTATTGAACTTCAGGAGTTAAAGACCCAACTGCAGGAATTGTTAGACATTGGCTTTATTCGTCCTAGTACTTCTCCTTGGGGTGCTCCTGTTCTATTCGTGAAAAAGAAAGATGGGAGTATGCGACTTTGTATTATTATCGGGAGTTGAATCATGTCACCATCAAAAATAGGTACCCATTGTCACGTATTGATGACCTGTTTGACCATTTGCAAGGAGCCAAATTCTTTTCAAATATTGATCTTCGTTCCGGATATCACCAATTGAAGATTAGAACCGATGACATTCCAAAGACGACTTTCAGAACTCGGTATTGGGCATTATGAATTCCTAGTCATGTCCTTTGGATTGACTAATGCTCTTGCTGCCTTCATGGATATGATGAACCGAGTATTCAATGAATATTTGGATCAATTTGTGGTCGTCTTTATTGATGACATCTTTATTTATTCCAATAGCCGTAAAGATCATGAGCAACACTTGAGGCTGACATTCCAAAAGCTTCGTGAATACAAGCTTTATGCCAAGTTGAAGAAATATGAGTTCTGGCTTGAGGAAGTAGCATTCCTTGGGCACGTAGTATCAAGTCATGGAATATCAGTTGACCCGGCAAAGATTGAAGCAATTCAAAGTTGGGAGCAACCTGAATCAGTGACCGAAGTACGTAGGTTTCTCGGCTTAGTTGATTATTATCGGAGATTCGTGGAAGGATTTTCTCGAATAGCTACTCCATTAACTCAGCTGACTCAGAAAGATACAAAGTTTGGTTGGAGCGAAGAATGTGAGAAGAGTTTTCAAGAACTCAAGAAGAGACTCATTTTAGCACCTGTTCTGACAATACCATCTGGCTCGGAGAGATTTGTCATCTACAGTGATGCTTCGGGTAAAGGGTTGGGATTTGTTCTCATGCAACATGGGAAAGTCATAGCTTATGCCTCAAGACAACTCAAAGAATATGAGAGGAATTATCCTACTCATGACCTAGAGTTAACAGCTGTTGTCTTCGCACTTAAAATTTGGAGGCATTACTTGTATGGGGGGAAGGTGGAGATCTTTACGGATCATAAAATTCTCAAATATTTCTTCACTAAAAAGGAACTCAACATGCGACAACGACGTTGGCTTGAACTATTGAAAGATTATGATCATACCATCCAATACCATCCTGGAAAAGAGAACGTGGTAGCTGATGCATTGAGTAGAAGATCATATGCAAGTACGAGTGCGATATTGTCAACACAAAGGCCCATTTTGTGTGACTTGCAAAGGATGGAGATAGAGTTAAAGACTCTAGGGACCCATGTGATGATGGTGAATATACGAGTAGAACTAACTTTAATTAATAAAGTTAAAGCTGCTCAAGCTACAGACTTGGAGCTGATGCGTATGAAGAAGAAAGTGCAAGAAGGTGCTATGCAGGAAGCAATAATCGATGAAGAAGGAATACTTCGAGTCAACTCCAGACTTTGTGTTCCTAAAGACCCTGATTTAAAGTATAAAATCATGATGGAGGCGCATAACACACCGTTTGCAATCCATCCTGGGAGTACCAAAATGTATCATGATATTCGTCATACATTTTGGTGGAGCAAAATGAAGAGAGAGATAGTGTTGTTTATCTCAAGGTGTATAATTTGTCAACGAGTTAAAGCGGAGCATTAAGTACCAAAAGGTCAATTGCAACCACTTGAAATTCAAGAATGGAAGTGGGAGCAAATTACCATGGATTTCGTTATCGGTCTTCCTAAGGTTTCTCAAGGTATAGATGTGATTTGGGTCATTGTTGATAGATTGACCAAGTCTGCTCATTTTTTACCGATACGAGAAAATTATACACTTGAACGTCTTGCTCGTATGTACATCAACGAGATTGTAAGACTGCATGGTATGCCACTATCCATAGTTTCTGATCGAGACCCAAGATTCACTTCACGATTTTGGGTTTGTTTGCAGAAAGCTATTGGCACAGATTTACAATTTAGCTCGGCATATCATCCTCAGACGGACGGACAGTCGGAGTGGACTATTCAAACTCTTGAAGATCTATTAAGACTCTGTGTCCTTGATTTCAAGGGAAGTTGGGACAACTTCTTACTATTGGTGGAGTTTTTCTACAACAACAGTTATCAAGCAAGTATTGACATGGCTCCATTCGAAGCGTTGTATAAAAGAAAGTGTCGTTCTCCAGTATGCTGGGATGAGGTGGGTGAAGCAACGTTATTGGGACCGGAGTTGGTACGTATGACTACGGAAAAGATTCAAACGATCCGGTAACGTATAAAAACCTCACAAGATCGACAAAAGAGTTATGTTGATCTTCATCAAAAGGATGTGGAATTCGATATAGGAGATCATGTGTTGTTACGTGTTTCTCCATGGAAAGGAGTTACGAGATTTGGAAAGAGAGGAAAGCTCAATCCTCGATTCATCGGCCCATTTTTAATCCTCAATCGAGTAGGAACTGTGGCCTATAGACTCGCTTTACCGCCAAGTATATCTCGTGTTCATAACGTTTTTCACATATCCATGTTACGTAAATATGTGGAAGACCCGAACCACATTATTGAGTTAGAACCGGACGAAATAGTGGAAGATTTGACGTATGAAGAGGTTCCTGTTCAAATCTAGGATAAGAAGGAACATATTCTACGCTCCAAGGTTATACCTCAAGTCAAAGTTTTGTGGAGAAACCATGATGTTGAGGAAATAACTTGGGAGTTAGAATTTGAAATGAAATCAAGGTATCCTTACCTCTTCGACATACCAGGTACGTACCCTAATTTCGAGGGCAAAATTTTATAAGAATGGGAGGTTGTAAGACCCCAACTTTTATGAATAAAGATGAATTTTCTATAAATATCATTTTTGAATATTATGGAATGAATTTGATATAATGTTATAGTTGTGGGTAATATTTATAAATTTTACAAAGTACGTAAGTTGTTATATAATATTCGATTGGTCGGGGAATATTCATTTTAGCAGGGAATATTCGTACAATGGCACAATCATTGGTGGACCCCACAACGGAATTATTGTCGGATTGAGAAAACGACAAAAATACTTTATGAAAATAACTGCGGAAGTTTTACCGTTAACTGTTGAAACACCAGGTGTTAAAAGTACAGTAATACGCGTAGTTGCACAGTAGCACACGGTATTGATTATTGATGCTTATGTGATAAGTCACTCTGTTTTGTTTTATTGGTATTATTAATGTAATAAAACAAAAAAGTTTTTTATATAAAACAGAATACTTTTATAAAGTTATTCGTTTTATTAGGCTAATAGTAAAACCTTTTTATATAAAATAGAATACTTTTATAAAGTTATCTGTTTTATTAGACAATAATTAGAATATATTATATTTTATTATGCATAGTGTTTGCATAGTAAAATTTTTTATAAAGTTATTCGATTTATTAGATTATAAATATAATATATTATATTTTATTTAAAAGATTTTACTTTAAATATGGACCGTCAGATTAAAGTAAATCAATCTGGACCGTTCATGAGTTAGTTACTATGCAGTCCATTTTTCTATAAATGAAGCTCATTCCTTCATTATTTCTTACGAATTCACTGAAACTCTAGATAGAGAAATTATAGAGAAGTTATAGAAAAGTATTCTGCTCCTTCGCTACTTTTATATTCAGTTTTTTTTACGGTAAGGGATTTTATTTGTTGTACTCGTTAGGGGTATTTCTTCTTTCTTATTGGTGAAATTCTTTTGTTATTCCATTTTTTATTATTCTGTTGGAATAACCTGTATACGCGGGATACCCTATACTTGATAAAATTCTTCTATTATTCCATTATTTATTATTTTGTTGGAACATCTTGTCTGTGTATTTTACACCGGACCTGGTTTCATTCTTTACTATTCTGTTGGAATATCATGTCTGTGCGTTTTACGCCGGACCTGGTTCCAGTCTTTATTATTCTATTGGAATATCCTGTCTGTGCGTTTGACGCCGGACCTAGTTTCATTCATTATTATTCTATTGGAATAGCTTGTCTGTGCGTTTTACGCCGGACCTGGTTCCGTTATTTATTATTCTGTTGGAATAACCTGCATGTGCGGTCTATCGCATGCCTGGTGATTTCATTTGTTATTCCATTCTTTATTATACTCACCTGGTTAAAACTTTAACTTCTGTACTCCATGAAATTAGTGGAATATCCTTGATATTTGCGCTTTATCCAGTATCTTTTCATGGAAATATTCTTCTGAGCATTATTGAATTTTACTCTACAAAGAAGTAAAATGTTAACAATTTGGATGTTATTAGTTCCTGGATAAATTAATTCTTGAACTTATTTCATTGAATTATTATATCATTGTCATCATCCTCATGTTTATATTATATTGAAAGTCATCTGTGGCCTGTAGTGCATAGATGGACTTGGTATGATTATGACCAGGGATTATTCGGTTTAATCATGACCGTAATGTTACAAATGATATGAAAAAAATTCTCATTGGCCCGTAGTGCATTGATGGACAGTTGTTGGCATGATCATGACCATTGATGATTACACGAATATCCTTGACTGTGGTGCATGGATAATTTGTGGTTGTGATACTAATGAATATCCTTGGTCGTAGTGCAGGGATGATGTGGATTATTTATTAAGCTGAATCTCAGCGATAAAAGTCATGAAAAACCTTTTAAATCTTAGAAGATAGTAGATTTTATTCTCTACTTGACTCTTCTAATGGATTGTTTGTTTCGCTGCATTTAAACTTGATGTTTGTTATATTTTATCAGTTTAACACTGTTGAAGGCTAATGATAATTTATTCTGCATTATCTTAGTCATAATATTTCTTACTGGGCTAGTTGAGCTCACCCTTTCTTTCACTGTTCTCTTCAGGAAATGAGAATATAGCTGAGACGAGTCGGGGAACGGAGTGATGGACTAGATGATAGTATTAGTAGTCCTCACTATTTTTTTAAATAGTGTGATAATAAATGTAATGATGATTTATTCTGAGAGTGGATATTATCTAGAAGATAATATTTGTATTAAAACTCACAGCTCTCTTGTTGTATATTAAAGATTCTATTTATATTCTGTACCATGTATTTGGCGACTCAGAATAGGTGATGTATACCTATTTTGGGGGCGTCACATGAGATCCTTTACTCCTTGGAGTATGGATTGAATTAGTATAACAGGGTTGGGCTGGTTCTTCTTTTTGTTTGGATTTCACAAATGTAATGCCTCTTCTAAAACTTGAAGCATTACTACTGCTAGTTTCCTTTATCTTTTCCACACATTGCTCTGAGGTGGATCCCCCAAAGCCTAAGTCTATTCTGTCAGATGCACTTCTCTGACTAGAAAGCAGGGAGTCCATGGATGATGAGGATTAATTCTATGTAGATATAGTCTTTTCTAGTTCCTCAATTTTAGATGTTAAACTTGACTCTCTTTGTGCATTGAGTTCATTGGTCTGTTTTAAGAGCCCATTCTCAGCCTCAAGCTTGGAGAGAGAGTTAGTACTTAGAAGGGATGTTTCCAGTTTTTCTTGAACTTTCTTTTTCTCCTCTTAAAGAAGTGAATAATCCTTCGACAGAACTCTGAACCATTTCATGTATTGATGCAGATCAGATGTTATGCCATGTAGTGCAGTTCTTAAATCATCAATGTCTACATCAGGAGAGTTAAAGTCAAATACCTCATCGATACTTACTTCATGTATGTTGGAGTTCTATTTGTCCTTTGCATGTTTGGCCATCAGGTACAGATTTTTCATTTGAGGATCTTCATCATCTCCAGATTCATGAGTTGAGTCATTGTATGAATCACTCCATGATCCTCCAGCTACAAGGCATTTGTCTTTCTTCTAAGGCCTTTTGTTGCCCTTGTATTCCTTCTTTGGATGTGATTTCTTCTTTAGTTCTTCTCTGAGAGGTTTGTTGCAGTTGGCAATGAAATGGTCAGGCTTCTTACAGTTGTAGCATAGATCATTCATTTTCTCCTGGCTGTTATAGTTGCTAACCTTCTTTGGCTTGCTAGTTTTGCCTTGACACATGAACCTTCTTAGTCTTTTTACTAGCATTGCGAAGTCCTCATCATCGTCTTCATCATAGTTAGAGTCAATTTTAGTATTTACCTTTGAGTTACTTTCAGTTGCTTTAAGAGCAACACCCTTATCCTTCTTTCTTCCTTTTGATAAGGTTTCAGCTCGTTGAGTCAGCTCCAGTTCATATGTCAGAAGGTTGCCATATAGCTGTTGAACTGTCATCTCATGGAGATTCTTTGACTCTCTAATATCAGTGGTTTTGGCATCCCACCTGCTTAGTAGGGCTCTCATGAATTTTATGATTAGATCTTTGTTTGGATATATCTTCCCATAGGATCGTAGAGAGTTGGGCAGAACGTTGAATCACTCATAAGTGGCAGTGACGTTTTCTCCTTGAACATGAGCGAACATTTCATAATGCTGTGTGAGGAGAGATTATTTGTTTTCTCTTACTTCTTCCGTTCCTTCGTGCATGATAAGTATTGCTTCCCAAACCTCCTTCGCAATTTTTCTGTTGACAATATTTTTGAACAGATCATTTTCTAAGAATTGAAACAAAATGTTCTTGGCCTTCTTGTCGAGTTGGAAAACTCTTTTCTCGTTGTTAGTCCATTCTTCTTTGACTTTGATTTATATTTGGTTTGGATCGTCTAAAGTTGGTGCAAGCTTTGTTGTAATATAGGGCCCATTTTGAACAGTCTCAAATAGATCTTCATCTATTGAGTCCATGTATGCTTGCATCTGAACCTTCCAGTTTACAAATTTATCTTTGTTGCACATTGGTGGCTTGCTGCCTCCTCATGTCCTTGATTCGCTTGGTAAGTGTTCCATTGGATCTACTCAAGCATTGTAGGCTATATAATAGAACCTACTCTGATACTAATTGTTAGTTCCCGGAGGCACAATAGTTATCTAGAATGGGGAGGGGTTCAATAGATACTTAAAAATCTTTTCGTTTTAACTAGTTAGTTGATAATGATTAAAACTTAGCGGAATTAATATTTGTTTTAATCTCCCTTAAGATAGTGAGTTTATGAGAGTGAGGCAGTTATAACAGTTATGGCAGATATGGCAGTTATAGCAAGAATGTAATAGACACAGTCGTTTTAAGTGGTTCAGAGCACTTAAAGCTCCTAGTCCACTCTTCTACTCCCCGAGTAGGAAATCCACTAAGGATGTCTTATACACTTTTCTGAATCACTCAGATTCCTTCTAGACCAACATTCTAAGAACTTCTTAGTTCACTCTTGAACTCTTCAAGTCCAGCAGACTTGGCTCTTCACAGTTCACTTAGAACTCTTCAAGTCCACCTGACTTGGAACTCTTACTTCAATTGATTGGTAGTTGTTGAGTTCTTGATGATTGCTACTCAGTTACTGTTAAGCACTTGTTCGAGGGAGCTGAGTAGCTGAGCAAACTTTTCTTTCGAAGATCGTAGAGTCGAGTGTTAAGAGTTCTTGTACGTTTTTGTTCAATGCTTGCTTACTTCTCTCATTTTCTTGATTTGCATATATGTGATCTTGAAATCTATTCGTTGGATCCATCCGTTGAAGCATTAAATGCGTTTGACATTTTCTGTTCTTTGATGAAGACTTTTCTGCACATCTTCTGAATTGCATTCTGGCCCACTGACGCAGCAGACTGCTTTTTCACCTAACACCTGAAAAGGTGTTTTTCCTCTTACCAATGGTACTTTCCTTAGCTTCTTCAATACACTTCTTTGTTGCATATTAAGGATATCTTATATGCCTTTGGGATTGATGAGTACTGCAACGTTTAGAACTCATTCCATATTTGTTGGAGTTTGTCTCCACATAAAACGTGAGGCTTGATACTTCTAACACAAGGCAGATGATACTCTACGATTCAGGTCGTGGTGTCTTGTCGCCTTGGTGCTTGGTCTGATGCTATCAGAAGAGAGCATTACGATTTCTCTTAAACACTTGCACACTACGATTTTCGCTTGCTTGAGTTGTAAACTCTACGTTTCTGAGAGCACACTGCGATCTCTGAGTTGGCTCGGCAAACGTTGGGACCTCTCTACGATTTTTGAAGAGGCCCTTCAAGGCAGGCACACTACGATTCTCGATGCTCTACGTTCCTGCCTTGTCTTCTGCAATCCTGATCAGCTTGATACACTGCGATTTCTTCGAAGCCTATCTATTACATCTTAAGATCAACCTAACAAGTTTGATCTTCTTTTCTATACATTCATTTACAGAATGATATACATTGAGAGTTTAGATCAACCTAACAAATTTGATCTATCACTAAGTCCTTATACACATATTCCTTGAAGGACTTTACAAATAATCATGAGCATTTATATTTAAACATCAAATCAAAATATGCACTCTCCCAACATATACGATTCATATGATTCAAGCCTATTGCTTAAATGAAATTGTCGTACTTGTTGAGCTAGTTATGCTCACTCTTGCCTGAACCATATAAATGCAGCTATGACCGAACGGATTGAATGATCTAGTAAAGATAAAGGGAAGGCTAAGGCGGACCAATAGTCGTCTTTGTAATAGTAAAGGTTTTTTGTAATTGTTACAAAAAACCTGGGAAGGGAAATATTGTTTTGGAATATATAAAAGACATATTCACTCTTTTGAGGTATTTCAATTGAATGTATGTATGAACTGTAGCACCGTGTAGCACCATCTGTCGGGTTAGAAGATACACGAATTTGGGGGCGTCACAAATATGCTCATCTATTACTCTAATTTTTATATTATCGCTACTTAATTATTATCTCCTAAAATCACTACTTTTTAATCCCATATTAATATTTTGATTTTACATAAATCACTAAAAATCTAAATTGTCCTGATAATGTTAACTGTTCTAATATTATCATTACCAATTTAACCTAAAATTACTACTTTATGTTATTAGCTATTATCATTACTCTCTGTTATTTAATCTAATTTTCTCCCTATAAATACAACATAATAGTATACCATTTATAATTATATTATAACAAAATATTATACAGTTTAAAACATTTAAAATAAAATTCAAATAACAAATAATATAAATCATAACTTACTATTGATTTTATAATCCCCAAAATCCACTACTTTTCTAAACATAATTATTGTATCCTAAAAGAATTATTTTTCTAATATTATATCATTCATAATTATACCATACATTATATCATACATTTATTAAATAATATTATAATACACATATATAACAAAATAACAAAATCACTACCTATCTAAACTATGCAGATATTATCATTACTAAGTAAATTATATTGCAACGTAATATTATACAATTTATAATTATATTACAACATAATATTATATAATTTAAAACATTAAAAAAAAAATTAAAATAACAAATAATATCATTCATAACTCACTATGTTGATTTTATAATCCCCTAAATAACTACTTTTTCAATCTAAACGGGTTTTATATTATTGTTACTTAATTATTATCTCATAAAATCACTACTTTTTAATTCCATATTAATATTTTGATTTTATAATCTCATAAATCACTATAAATCTAAATTATTCTAATAATTTTAACTGTTCTAATATTATCATTACTAATTTAATTATTATTTCTTAAAATTACTACTGTTTTAATCCCAAATTAATATTTTGAATTTATACTCCTCTAAATCACTACAATTCTAAACTATTTTTGTAATGTCAACTGTTCTGATATTATCTTTTCTACTTTAATTATTATCTCCTAAAATCACTACTTTGTGTTATTATCATTACTGAGTTATTGTCATTACTCTATTAACCTAATTTTCTCTCTATAAATACAACATAATATTATACCATTTATAATAATATTACAACATAATATTATACAGTTTAAAACATTTAAAATAATAAATAATATCAATCATGACTTACTATGTTAATTTTATAATCCCCAAAATCTACTACTTTTCTAAACATAATTATTATATTCTAAAATCAATATTTTTCTAATATTATACCTTTCATAATTATACTATACATTATATCATATATGTATGGTATAATATTATAATATACGTATATAATAAAATAACAAAATCACCACCTATCTAAACTGTGCGAATATTATCATTACTAAATAAATTATATTACAACATAATATTATTTGTTTTAAACAATATTAATATAAAAAATAATATCAATCATAACTTACTATGTTGATTTTATAATCTCCTAAATCATTACTTTTGCAATCTAAACAATTTTTATATTATCGTTACTTAATTATTATCTCCTAAAATCATTACTTTTTAATCCCACGTTAATATTTTAATTTTATAATCTCACTATAAATCTAAATTGTTCTGATAAGAGTAAAATACAGTGACACCCCCTCTAGATAATCATAATAACACTCACCTCCTCTCTAGTTTCTTAAGTAACAGTTAGTACCCCTGCAAGTTTTTAGGGTTGACTATATAGATAAAGTTACATATTTACCCTTGTATTTTATCAAATTTTAATTACTAAATAATATATATATGTGTGTGTGTGTGTGTGTGTGTGTGTTTAATTATCCTTTTTTTAATACAATACATTTTAATTATAGTTTTATTTATAATTAAAATTATCTCATTTAAATTGTTGGTAACTTATAAAAAATTAATTTAGTTTAAGTAACACATATTTTTGGATAAGTGATACAAATATTAAAAAAAATTAAATTAAAATATTAATGAAGTTATTCTAATTAGAGTGATTGAGTATATTGATAGTTTAGTTTTTGGTGCTTAACAACAAAAAATATTATTTAAATTTTTAGTTTCATATTATAATTTTTATATGTTAACTTTTATTGAGTATATATAAAAAATTGGGATGCTTATTATTTTGATTATATTTTTTTAGTATACAGTTGAGGTTGTTTTTATGCAATGTTAAATAAAAAAAATATAATTATATTTATTACTACCTCTATCTTTTAAAAAAAATTCTTTTAATATATTTTTTCTTTTTTTTTTAGTAACAACATTTGTCATTTTTACCGTAAATAATTATGTTTAAGTGTGACTTATGTTTAGTTTAATATATAAGAAAATTAATGAATATAATTTTTAATACTTTTTTATATGAGTACTAATATTCGTTTAAATTGTAATAATAAGTTTATTTTACGTAAATTTTAATATTTGAAAAAAATTATTATTATTTTATTGTGTTAATTTGTAATTTTTATGGATATTAACATTATACTTTTTAATTACAAAAAAATATATTTGAATATATATCACGTAAATTTTTATATTTGTGAAATTTAATTAGTAAAAATTTTATGACTTTATTTTCCTGATAAAATGAATATTTATTATTTTTTGACTTTTATGTTATTTATTGCACAATTTCATAATTTAATTAATTAGATCAAGTAAAGTAAAAATTATGATATACAAATTTATATTTAGTGGAGAAATTAAACATTATAACTTGAAGGGTGTATTGGACATTATATTAAAAATATTTTTAAATATTAGTTGGCCAACCACACTAGGGGTAGTGAATGTTATATATTGTAGACTAGAGGGGTACTGACTGTTACTTGAAAAACTAGAAGTGTGGTGAGTGTTATTATGATTATCTACAGGGGATGTCAGTGTATTTTACTCTTCTAATAATGTTAACCATTCTAGTATTATCATTATTAATTTAATTATTATCTCCTAAAATCACTACATTTTTAATCCCAAATTAATATTTTGAATTTATAATCCTTTAAATCACTACAAATCTAAACTGTTTTGGTAATGTCAACAGTTTTGATAATATCCTTTTTAATTTAATTATTATCTCCTAAAATCAATACTTTATGATATTATCAGTACGACTGAATGACACTTATGTCCCTCCAAGTTTCCACCTATTTTTAAAGTCGTCCCTAAAGTTCAACTATTGTCAGTTAGGTCCTTAAAGTGACATATTGTTGGCGTTTCCCTTCCTTTAGCCTAATTTAACCTCAACTTGACCCATTTTGACCCAACCCGACCCAATTTGACCCAACCCAAAATTTTAATATTTTAAAATATAATATTATTTTTAAAATAAGTTTAAAACAATAATTATATTTAATTTTCTTATGTAATTTTTTTTAATTTATTTTATGAATTTTTACACATTTTTGAAAAAAATAAAAGTTTTTAATATTTTTCCTTATAATAATAATAATAATAATTATCTTTATAACTTTTTTAAAATAATATTTTGTTTTAAATATAAAAAATAATTATTATTTTAAAATATTAAATATAATAATTATTATTTTCAAATTATTTTAAAAAAAATATTTTATTTTAAAATATTAAATATATATTTTTAAATTTTAAAATTGGGTCAAAATGGGTTGGGTTGAGGTCAAATTGGGCTGAAGGAACGAAAACGCCAACAAAATGCCACTTTAAAGACCTAATTGACGAAAATTGAACTTTAGGGACGACTTTGAAAGTGAGTGGCAACTTTAAGGGACATAAGTGTCATTCAGCCGAAATTGAGCTATTATCATTACTCTCTGTTATTTAACCTAATTTCTCCCTATAAATTCATACCAACTATTACGCAACTCATGCTACAAACAATTCTAAATACTATTTAAAATGCTAAGGAGTTATATGGAGACCTTCATATTATGGTGACAATGCATTCAATGGGAGGGGCTCTGGCTTCATTTTGTGAATTATATGTCACTGTGTTTATATTTATGACTTCTTCATCTATTGTATTCTATTATCTGGATTGTGGTTTTACATGATTTGTTAAGTACTAGCATCCGGTATATCATTTTGATCATCATTAATAGTTTTTTTTTGGCATTATGGTAATATTGTGAGTGCCTTTACAATTGTCAAAAATGGATAAAAAACTATTGAGGTAATTTATTCGTTTTTTAACTATAACATTGTGTCATGTATGACACGGTGTTATACTGCTATGTTTTTGGACATGATGTTTGTTTGACATGAAGATCCAACATAATTATTAATGCTCGTGCTTTTCAGTTTTCGCATGTAATTTACTTTAAGGTATGAGGACCGAAACTAAGACATTCTTTGTGAGACCCCAGATTTTATGAATAAATATTTAATTTTTCAAAATAATTTTTTTGAATAATATGGTGTGGATTTGATATAATGTTATAGTTGTGGGTAATATTTATAAATTTTGAAAAGTACGCAAGTTATTATATAATATTCGATTGGTGGGGGAATATTCGTTTTAACAGAGAATATTTGTACAACGACACAATAATTGGTGGACCCCCACAACAGAATTATTGTCGAATTGAGAAAACAACAAAAATATTTTATGAAAATAACGGCGAAAGTTTTACCGTTAACTGTTGAAACACTTGGTGTTAAAAGTATAGTAATACGCGTGGTTGCATAGTAGCACACGGTATTGATTATTGATGCTTACGTGAGAAGTCACTCAGTTATACCGAATTATTGCTACAGTAATTGCTCCATCATATCTCTCATATTATTGATTCAATTATTGTCACAGTATCATTTGCATAATATTTTATATTATTAAATCAATAATTGAGACGATAAAGTTATTCATATTATTATTTGTAATATTGACAATGTCTAGAAGTTCTGTCAAGGAGAGGTTTGGTCACCTAATTGCGCGCCAATAAGGAGAAATCATTATCGGAAAGCCCCCTCTTTCTTGGGAATGACCTGATTGTTAAATATTGTGAGTTATGATATTAATAATGAATGTTATTAAAATTGAAGTTGTGTTAGGAGTTGAATTTGGAGACGCGAACTTGATATTTGAGTCCAGAACGATGAAATTAGTAAAAATAGTCTATAAACACAAAATTTTCCGGGATTCACTATTTGGTCAAAAAGTCAACAGTTGAGTTTTTTGGGGAAAAGTCAAACTTCAAAATTTCAAAATTTATATTATTGATAAAAATAATTTCATTATGTTGGAATTGTTTGTGTTAGTGAAAATCGACATTTATTCCGATGATAATTGATGTCTGGGGGTTATATTGATAAATCGGGTAATTTATCGGATAAATGAGCAATTAATTGTTACTAATTCACATGCTTATATAACTATTTATTCACATGTGTGTACTATTAAATTACATTCTTGTTATTATTCCATTTTTTATTATTCTGTTGGAACATCCTATCTGTGCTTTACGCATTACCTGGTTCCGTTAATTATTATTCTGGTTGAATAACCTGTCTATGTGAAGTACCGCATGCATGGTGATTTTTTTTGTTATTTCATTCTTTATTATACTCAGTTGATTAAAACTTTGACTTCCATAATCCATGAAATTAGTGGAATATCCTTGATATTTGCGCTTCATCCAGTATCTTTTTATGGAAATATTCTTCTGAGCATACTTGAATTTTACTCTACAAAGCAGTATCATGTTGACAATTTGGACGTTATTAGTTCATGGATAAATTAATTCTTGAACTTGTTTTATTGAATTCATATATCATTGTCATCATCCTCATGCTTATATTTTGTTGAAAGTCATCTGTGGCCTGTAGTGCATAGATGGACTTGGTATGATTATGACCAAGGATTATTCGGTGTAATCATGACCGTAATGTTACAAATGATGTGGAAAAAGTCCTCATTGGCTCGTAGTGCATTGATGGACAGTTTTGGGTATGATTATGGCTATGGATTCTCTTCGGCCAAGGGTGAAAAGATGAATTGTTTTATGGCATGACCAGGACCGTTGATGAAAACATGATTATCTTTAGTCGTAGCGCATTAATAATTAGTGGTCGTGTAATATCCGGTAAAAATAATAATACTAAATAAATAAAATAAATAAATATTCATATCTTTTAATTGGGCTTTTCTTATGTTTGGGTCAAATTATATTTAATTTGTGTGAACTATAATAAGTATGTGATTACATTAAGTTGGGCTTGTATACTAATTGGGTCAATTTTGTATTTGGGTAATATTAAAATCCTATTAAAATTAGGAGAGTTAATAAGATAAGTTAATAAATATTTAAACCCTAATCTATCTCACATACCTCTCATAACTGACTGAAAAAAAAAAGAAAAAAAAAGGCGGACCTCTACTACGAAGAGAGAGAAAAGAAGGGAGAGCAATGGCGGCACAAAAAAAAGAGAAAGAAATTCATCAACCTTTAAATTTTGCAATATCCAATTAGTAAGTTATTTTTTTTAAGCTATTAGATCTATTATGTTGGAAGTTCACTAATTCATAAGAAAGTTTAAAAATATATTTTATATGCATAGTACTTTTGCAAAGTGATTACCGAAATTAATTAAGGTGGCTGTAGGAAGTGGGTATATATATAATGAACATGTCAGGTGGCCTATTACTACTATCATTATATATATATATATATGTAGATATATTGTTTTTGTTTATTAGAATATAATATGTAAGCTTAGATATTTTATTTCTTAGCAATCTAATTTCGGATGACAGTGGGGTGATAAGATTAGTATACTAGCTTAATAAATAACTAATTATTATGTTATATTTAGAAATTGTACCGAAAGTTTTGTATATTAATTCAAATCGAATTCGTTTATTTGTTAATATTATAAAAAAAAATTATTTAATAAAATTAGTTAATATTATGTTAGTAATGGTTAGATTTGTAATAAAATTTTATTTTATTATTAGTTCGAACAGAAGGAATTTAACGAGTCATTTTTAGAATATAAATTTTGGAGTATTAATAATTGATAAAAGGCGATGTTTAAAGGCATATTAAATAGATTATGAATTATTTTGGAATTATTAGTTTGGATTGTTTTAAATTTGAGGTGAATATGTTTAGGTTGCGAATAACGTTTCGTATTTGATATCGTTGGCATTTGAGGGAGTCTAACGGGTGATATTTGGCTTCAGTGAATTATTTTGGTACTATATTAAGGTACGGATTCCGTACTCTTTCAGCGATACTTTTGTTACATTTGATTTATTCGTTTTGTTTCTCGTTTCAAATTCTGTTATTATTTCACATAATTATTTCTTGTGAAATTCATCTAATTGTTTCATTTTGGAGTTGACTCATTGTACTCGTAATTGTACTCTTTGAATTAGGATATCATGTTTAGTATTTATTTTTGATAATTATAGAGCGGTACATGTTGTTACCTTCTTTTGAGACCTTGCGACCATAATTTGATTTGGTTCAACATGTACATATAGAACCCTTTTGTTTGTATTATGTTGCATGTGTTGTGACATGGTATCCTTGTTAGAATATACCGTAGGGTATACTTGAGCTATAACCACCTGTGGGGGTACCACAGGCACGTCATCTTGGCACGAGAGACGTGACACTTTCCGTGGCGGTGTGATTAGTCCACGGCGTCTCCACTTTGGGCTCCGGAGGAAGTGGGCCGTTTGGTGTTTTGTTGTGGGAGGCGTATGGGTTAACCCTAGTTTTCTGTTCTGCGGATTGGTGATGTTGTGCCAAACACACCTATCCGATTTGCATACATTTGGATTCGCGGTCCAATGTGTGATTTGCCTGTGTGGCATTATTTTGACTTGCCTGTGTGGCATGGTTTTGACTTGTCTATGTGGCATCATTTGACTTGCCTGTGTGGCATGGTTTTGACTTGCCTGTGTGGCATTGTTTTGACTTGCCAATGTGGCAAGGTATATTTCTGAGCTCAATCGGCATGAAATAACCTCAACCATTTGTTTCAGCCTATTATTTTATTGTATTAGTTGTTGGCTTCTGTTTAGTTCAATTCATCGGATTAGTTACTTCAGTTCGTTATTTCTTTAATATTTTGTCTGTTTCATTAATTCTGTTGGTTCAAATATATTCTATTCAAATCTTCAGAGATTTTATTTTGTTAGAGGCAATATTTTGTTTAAGTTGATTTTGTATTTTAGTTGTATATCTTTTGTATCTTTATATCCGTACTGGGCAATTGGCTCATGCTGTGTTTTTCTTCCGGCAGGTTTGCAGGAGTGATTCAGGGCTAGCTAGTGTGATGAGAGAGTTGCCTTTGACCATCTAGGTTGTTTTGAATTTTAAGTTTTGATTATTTTGACTCTATTTGGAGAATTGTATTTAGTACGCTATTAATGGATCACCACTATTAATGTTTTGAGGTTATTAGTGCTCTGTTTTCTTATTTTGAGGTTTGTTGTGCTTTGCACGTGACCTCCCTTTTCTTTTCGGGAAGGGGGTGTTACAGGTCGTGATACTAAAGAATATCCTTAGCCGTAGTGCAGGGGTGATTCGATGATGTGGATTATTTATTAAGCTGAGTCCTAGCGATAAAAGTGATGAAAAACCTTTTAAATCATAAAAGATAGTAGATTTTATTCTCTACTTGACTCTTTTAATGGATTGCTTGTTCCACTGCAGTTAAACTTGATGTTTGTTATATTGTATCAGTTTAACACTGTTTAAGGCTAATGATAATTTATTCTGCATTATCTTAGTCATAATATTTCTTACTGGGCTAGTTGAGCTCACCCTTTATTTCACTGTTCTCTTCAGGAAATGAGAATATAGCTGGGACGAGTCGGGGAACGGAGAGATGGTCCTAGATGGTGCATTAATAGTCCTCACTATTCTGTGAAATAGTGTGCTAATAATAGTAATGAGGACTCCTTTTGAGTTTGTATACTCTCTAGTAGACAATATTTGTATTCAAACTCACAGTTTATGTTTTGTCGTATTGTACACGACAGTTGTATTATTAAATTGTATTTGAATTCTGTACCATGTATCTGGCGACTCAAGATGGGTGATGTATACCTAATTTTGGGGGCGTCACAGTTGGTATCAAAGCTTAGGGATATGATCCCTGGCTAAGATGTGAGACTAGAACTAGGAGGGGAGAGACGGGAAATTCCTTCGCTAGTATGACCTACCTAAGTTTCTTTGATATTTAATTGGTCGATCAGAGTATATGGATATTATGTGATGTTAATTAACCCTTGTTTTGTGGCAGTATTTGAAAATGACATCCGAGAATGTTGAGAATAGGAATGGAGCACAGGAGACCGTTGAGTCTCCACAGATAAATAATCAGGACAATGTGCAACAGGATGGCGATAATCCTTTTATAAACACCAACACTGATCAATTGACGAACGACGGTACGTTTAACAGCTTTTTAGAATTCATGCAATATCAGGCGAAGGCCACTCCTTTTCATAATGTAGGAGGAAACAATGGCAACCCACGGTTGGTCACCGCTAAGCAATTCAAGGAGCTGGGACCACCGGAGTATTTGGGAAATCTAGAACCACTTAAGGCAGAGACGTGGTTAAAGCAGATCACCAAGATATTTGATGTCTTGGGATGCTCCGAGGAGAAAAGGTTCCCTTTGCCACCTTTATGTTGCATGAAGAGGCAGATTACTGGTGGAAATCTGTAAAACGTACTCAGCCTAACGCACTCAAGATGTCTTGGGAGAAGTTCCAAGAGCTGTTCAACGACAAGTATTTTTCCGAAAGTATTCTTCACATGAAGGAGGTGAAGTTTATCAAGTTGGAACAAAATAATAAAACCGTGTCGCAATACAAGGCTAAATTTATGGAGTTATCCCGGTTTGCATCCCATTTGGTCGATAATGAGGAGCGAATGACGCGAATATTTTTAAGAGATTTGAAACCGGAGATACGTTAATATCTTATTTCTCATAAACTGTGTTTGTATTGAGATGTTGTAAATAGGGCTCAGTTAGTGGAGCGCGATAACGAGTCAACCCAACCAAAAGAGAGCAGCCGGCAAAATGATAATACCGGTGATAACAGTCATCAAAGCGGTGACAATAAGCATGGAGGGAATCAATATGCCAGAAATGGTAACCACTTCGGTGGTAATCATGGTCAAAACAATAAGAATGGACATTTCAAGAAGAGGAGATTCAACAATGATGGAAAGACGTCAGCACCAGCACCCGTTGTTAAGGAAGGAGAACGACCACCTATCATATGTTTCAAATGTGGACGGGAGGGACACATCAGTCCAAACTGCGCGATGCCGTCCAAAGCATGTTATAATTGTGGAAGAGAAGATCACTTAGCCCGATTTTGTCGTTCACCGAAGATAAGTTCAGCTAGGATGGAGGCACCAAAGGCCGTCCCAGTAAAGTCAAAGCTGGTAGTTTAAGAGAGAACGTTTTTTTTGTGACAAAGAACCTGAATAAAATTATCGTGGGTATATTAGTCATAAACTCTTGTGAAGTCTATATCGTGTTAGATACCGGTTCTACTCACTCTTTTATTTCACCTAGTTGTGTTCAATATTTGAAGTTAACTCCGGAGAAGTTAGACTTTGATATATCTGTTTAAACTCAGTTGGGAGAAACCTTCGTTACCTCCACTATTTATAAATCTTGTTCAAATCAGCACTTTCACGTTACGTGTCGATCTTGTCTCTTTGAAAATACTTGCCTTTGATGCGATTTTAGGAATCGATTTGTTAACTACTAATCATGCTTTTCGTAAGGTTGTTAGCTTTCATACTCCTAAC
Organism: Panax japonicus; assembly: GCA_020205505.1. Taxonomy (NCBI): domain Eukaryota; kingdom Viridiplantae; phylum Streptophyta; class Magnoliopsida; order Apiales; family Araliaceae; genus Panax; species Panax japonicus. Next base: position 43,873,654 of record CM035104.1, on the reverse strand, counting down.
AAACCTGTTATGCGAATTCAAAGTAACCAAACCACTAAAGTCAATCATTGTCATATTAAGCCATAAATAAGGAGCCCTGATCCTTTCGTTATTGACTTTCTTGTATGAAATGCACTAAAGCCAGACTTTCTGTAGGCAACGTCGTGAATGACTATGGCAAGTTGATAGGTATCAATTTGACGTGTTATCCAAGTCTTGGATGAGAGTCACAGTTTTGAATGACATTTCTATTGTTAATAGATTTCCTGACGTATTCTTGAAGACTTCTTAGCCTACCCTAGAGCGTGAAATCGAATTTTGTATTGACCCCAGTACAAAACTCATTTCTAAAACCCTCAAATATTTCTTTACTTAAAACGAACGTAATATGCGCCAAAGACGTTGGCACGAGCTGTTGAAGATTACGATCGTACCATTCAATACCATTGTGGGAAAGCGAACGTGGTAGCTGACGCGTTGAATAGAAGATCGTATGCGTTTACAAGTGCGATGTTGTTAACACAAAGACCCATTTCGTACGACTTACAAATGATGAAGATAGCGTTAAAGAATCTAGGAACCCACGTGATGATAACGAATATACGATTAGAATTGACTTTAATCGATAAAGTTAAAGCTGCTCAAACTACATACTCAGAGCTGATGAATGAAGAAGGTTCAAGAAGGCGTTATTCTAGAAGCAAGAATCGATGAAGAGAGAAAATCTCAACCCTCGATTTAATTGACCCATTTGAAATCCTCGATCGAGTAGGAACTATGGCTTATAGACTCGTTTTACCGCCAAGTATGTCGCGTGTTCATAACGTTTTTTTTACGTATCGACGTTACGTAAATATGTGGACGACCCGAACCACATTATTAATTTAGAACCGGACGAGATAACGGCTGATTTAACGTTTGAGGAGATACGTGTTAAAATCTTGGATAAAAAGAATCGTATTCAACACTCAAAGGTTATACCTCAAGAGTTAGAATTTGAAATGAAGTCGAGGTATCCTCACCTGTTCAGCATACCAAGTATGTGACGCCCCCAAAATAGGTATACAACACCCATTCTGAGTCGTCAAAATACATGGTACAGAAATAACTACATCTTTATTAATACAACATAAAAAATTTGATTTTAAATACAAATATTGTCATCTAGACAATATCCATACTCAAATAAGTCCTCAGTACAATTATTGATACATTATTTACAAAAAAGGTGAGGACTACTAAAACGACTTTCTAAAACCTTCATTCCATACCCCGAATAGTACTCGCTACATTCTCGCAAGAAAAATGAAACAAAAAGGAAAAGGGTGAGCTCAACTAACTCAGTAAAAAATATTATGACCAAGATAATATAGAACAAATTATCGTTAGTCTTCAACAGGGAATAATCTAATAGAATACAATAGACAACAAGTTTTAAATCAATATTCGCAGCGAAAATAATAATTCATTAGAAGAGTTAAGTAGAGAATAAAATCTACTATCTTCTATATATGAATTTAAAAGTTCATCGTCAATATTTTATCCATGTAACATCAATCAATATATATCTGGAATCAAATATTCATCTTTGCACTACAGGCCAAAGATATTCACCAGTTGGTCATATTTATCTGAACACCTGTTCATCTTTGCACTACGGGCCAAAGATATTCATCAGAAATCATTAATCTTTGCACTACAGGCCAAAGATATTCAATTATATCTTCATTTAGGACGGAGGATGATGAAAAATATTTAAAGAAAATGAATCCAGTGAAACAAAAGAATAAATATTAAGGATTCGTATTCAGCTATTCCATGTCCAAAAATACCTCATAAATAATCATAGTGGAGTAAAATTTAAGAATGATCAAAACATGGATACAATCAAAGTTAGTATCCATAATAGATATTTTGGACGAAAAACTAAAATTTAATTTTTCTATGAATAGTGTCGTATTCGTGAATAGTGACGTATACGTGAATATACGTATAGAAATTTCACAAAAAAAATCATCATGCTTCGTGAATAGTATCTCATAAATAGTAACTCATGAATAGTAACTCATGAATAGTAACCCCGACATGAAAAAGTTCCACATTTGATAAAAAGTTCCAACCAATATTTCGGCATAATGATATTGAAGAAATAATATCATTTTTAAAAAAATAATACCCCTTACCTCAAAAGGATAGTTCTTCTGACTGTAATACTGGATATAGTGCTGAAAGAACTTGCACCGTATAACAATACTCAAACTACTAAAATACTCACAAAATACGCTCGATATTATAGAGAGAAAAAGATAGAGAAATCTTTAGTTTCTGGTGTGATTTTTAATTCTAATCTAAGCACCTTATTTATAGGAAATTGCTTAGAATACCAAAGCAAAAAATTTAATATAATAATAATATATTATAAAAATTTTCAAGCCCATCGTAGAAAATCTGAAATCAGCCCATTCAACACACATGTGGAACTTCGGAACTTCAATAATTCATAATAAATAGCCCTTTTATTAGAAAATTCGAATCTTGTGGCTTTTATAGGAATTTCAATTCTCTACAACTTTGCAGAAGAAAGGTTTTCCAAATTCCAAACAGAAATTGATCGAAATCCATAAACGGAAGATTTTACAGGCTATAATCAAATTTCAGTCAAGAAATGGGCCCACTGACATGTTTAACATGTTTTAAACAACTTTTGCAACAAAATACTCTTCCTCCTCATATACTCATATATCCCACATTCATTGTAAAAATATCATCATTATTATATTATAATAATATAATAAAATATTGTTTTATCAGAAAAGATAAAATATCGATTTTCAATAATTGTCACTTTAAAAATTTTCTCCATCTATATCCACATAAAATGAATATTTTTCTCATCATATAAATCAATAATTAATTATTCACAAATAATATTACAGAATCACAATACTGACAACCAGGCAGTTCCCAGGTAAGAGGGGGCTTTCCAATAAAGATTTCTCCTTACTGGCTAGGTGACCAAACCTATCCTTAGACAGAACTTTCTAGACATTGCCAATAATGTTTTTTAATAATATTATTCAGATAATATGAATTATTATTTCGATAATAGAAAATACTGTGTAGTGACAATTATTGAAACAACAGTAATATAAAATATCAACGCAGCAATTATTGAATCAATAAAATAAAATACTAAATAGTAACTACTGTAACAATTATTGAATAGTGCCTTCTTATGCGTATTACTGTGTTTTAACCATCGGGTATTCCAACAGTGTTAACGGTAACAACTACGCCGTTATTTATAAATAACTTATACTTGTCGTTTTTTTCATCCAATCGCTTTCCGTTATGGGGCCCACAAAAGACTGCACCGTCATAAGAATATTCCCCGATAGCAAGAATATTCCACGATCAAACGAATATTCCCCAACAACAATGAATATTTTATAACCACCTGCTTATTTTAAAATATTTGCATATTTTACCCATAACTAACCACATTAATCAATTCCACCCTTACTATTTCAAAATAATAAATAGAAGAAATTAAACTTCATTTATAAAAAGTTGGGGTCTTACAAAGTACGTACGTAAATTTCGAGGGCGAAATTCCATAAGGAGGGGAGATTGTGAGACCCCAGATTTTATGAATAAATATTTAATTTTCTCAAAATAATTTTTTTGAATATTTTGGTGTGGATTTGATATAATGTTATATTTGTGGATAATATTTACAAATTTTGCAAAGTACGCAAGTTGTTATATAATATTCGATTGGTCGGGGAATATTCGTTTTAACAGGGAATATTCGTACAACGGCACAATCATTGGTGGACCCCTCAAAACGGAATTATTGTCGGATTGAGAAAATGACAAAAATACTTTATGAAAATAACGGCGGAAGTTTTACCGTTAACTGTTGAAACACCCGGTGTTAAAAGTACAGTAATACGCATGGTTGCATAGTAGCACACGGTATTGATTATTGATGCTTACGTGAGAAGTCAATCAGTTATACTCAATTATTGCTACAGTAATTGCTGCATCATATCTCTCATATTATTGATTCAATTATTGTCACAGTATCATTTGTATAATATTTTATATTATTAAATCAATAATTGAGACGACAAAGTTATTCATATTATTATTTGTAATATTGACAATGTCTACAAGTTCTGTCAAGGAGAGGTTTGGTCACCTAAATGCATGCCAATAAGGAGAAATCCTTATCGGAAAACCCCCTCTTTCCTAGGAACGACCTGATTGTTAAATATTATGAGTTATGATATTAATGATGAATGTTATTAAAATTGACGTTGTGTTAGGAGTTGAATTTGGAGACGCGAACTTGATATTTTAGTCCGGAACGATGAAATTAGTAAAAATAGTCTATAAACACAAAATTTTTCGGGATTCACTATTTAGTCAAAAAGTCAACAGTTGACTTTTACGGGAAAAGTCAAACTTCAAAATTTCAAAATTTATATTATTGATAAAAATAGTTTCATTATGTTGGAATTGTTTGTGTTAGTGAAAATTGACATCTATTCCGATGATAATTGATGTCTGGGGGTTATATTGATAAATCGGGTAATTTATCGGATAAATGAGCAATTAATTGCTACTAATTCACATGCTTATATAACTATTTGTTTGCATGTGTGTACTATTGAATCACATTCTTGTACTATTAGGGGAGTTGGTGCAAAATTAATAATACTTGCATGACTAAGTTAAAAATGGAGGTATATATGGAGGTACTATACTGTAATTGTTTTTATCACATGATTAGAACTATTGAGTCACATGATTTACTATTGATTCACATTATTTACTATTAGGGGAGTTGGTGCAAGTTTGATAATACTTGAAGGACTAAATTAAAAATGAAGAAAAAGAGGAAGGTATTATACTGTAATATTTCGAGCCCCAAAACGTGCAATTATCAAAACAATATTTTCCAATAAATAGAAGCTCATTCTTCCTTCATTTCTCACTAATTCACAAAAGCTTTAGAGCAATTATTATAGAGAGAAATTATAGAAAGAAAGAATAAGAGAAGTCTGCTACCTTACTATTCCAGTATCCAGTTTTTTTAAGGTATGGAATATTATTTGTTGTACTCGTAGGGAGTATTATTTCTTTTGCATTCATGAAGAGAAATCCTTTTATTTCATTCTTTATTATTCTGTTGGAATAACCTGTATACGCGTGCTACCCTATACTTGGTGATATTCTTCTATTATTCCGTCTTTATTATTCTGTTGGAATATCCAGTCTGTGCGTTTTACGCCGGACCTGATTCCGTTTTTATTATTATGTTGGAATATCATGTCTGTGCATTTTACGTCGGACCTGGTTCCATCTTTATTATTATTCTGTTGGAATATCATGTCTGTGTTTTATGCTGGACCTGGTTCCGTGTTTATTGGTATTCTATTGGAACAACCTGTCTATGCGAAGTACCGCATGCATGGTGATATCTGTTATTATTCCGTTCTTTATTATTCTGTTGGAACATCCTATCTGTGCTTTACGCATTACCTGGTTCCGTTAATTATTATTCTGTTGGAATAACTTGTCTATGTGAAGTACCGCATGCATGGTGATTTCTTTTGTTATTCCATTCTTCATTATACTCAGTTGGTTAAAACTTTGACTTCCATAATCCATGAAATTAGTAGAATATCCTTGATATTTGCGCTTCATCCAGTATCTTTTTATGAAAATATTCTTGTGAGCATTCTTGAATTTTACTCTACAAAGCAGTATCATGTTGACAATTTGGACGTTATTAGTTCATGGATAAATTAATTCTTGAACTTGTTTTATTGAATTCCTATATCATTGTCATCTGATTCCTCATGCTTATATTTTGTTGAAAGTCATCTGTGTCCTGTAGTGCGTAGATGGACTTGTTATGATTATGATCAGGGATTATTCGGTGTAATCATGACCGTAATGTTACAAATGATGTGAAAAAAGTCCTCATTGGCCCGTAGTGCATTGATGGACAGTTTTTGATATACATATGGTTATAGATTCTCTTCGGCCAAGGGTGCAAAGATGAATTGTTTTATGGCATGATCAGGACCGTTGATGAAAACATGATTATCTTTAGCCATAGTGCATGGATAATTAGTGGTTGTGATACTAAAGAATATCCTTAGCTGTAGTGCAGGGGTGATTCGATGATATGAATTATTTATTAAGCTGAGTCCCAGCGATAAAAGTGATGAAAAACCTTTTAAATCATAAAAGATAGTAGATTTTATTCTCTACTTGACTATTTTAATGGATTGCTTGTTCCGATGCAGTTAAACTTGATGTTTGTTATATTGTATCAGTTTAACACTGTTTAAGGCTAATGATAATTTATTCTGCATTATCTTAGTCATAATATTTCTTACTGGGCTAGTTGAACTTGCCCTTTCTTTCACTGTTCTCTTCAGGAAATGAGAATATAGCTGGGACGAGTCGGGGAACGGAGTGATGGTCCTAGATGGTGCATTAGTAGTCCTCACTATTCTGTAAAATAGTGTGATAATAATTGTAATGAGGACTCCTTTTGAGTTTGTATACTCTATAGTAGACAATATTTGTATTCAAACTCACAGTTTATGTTTTGTCGTATTGTACACGACAGTTGTATTATTAAGTTGTATTTGAATTCTGTACCGTGTATCTGGCGACTCAAGATGGGTGATGTATACCTAATTTTGGGGGCGTCACAGTTGGTATCAAAGCTTAGGGATGTGATCCCTGGCTAAGATGTGAGACTAGAACTAGGAGGGGAGAGACGGGAAATTCCTTCGCTAGTATGACCTACCTAAGTTTATTTGATATTTAATTGGTCGGTCAGAGTATAGGGATAATATGTGATGTTAATTAACCCTTATTTTGTGGCAGTATTTGAAAATGACATCCGAGAGTGCTGAGAATAAGAATGGAACACAGGAAACCGTTGAGTCTCCACAGATAAATAATCCGGACAATGTGCAACAGGATGGCGATAATCCTCTTATAAACACCAACACTGATCAATTGACGAACGACGGTACGTTTAAGAGCTTTTTAGAATTCATGCAACATCAGGCGAAGGCCACTCCTGTTCATAATGTAGGAGGAAATAATGGCAACCCACGGTTGGTCACCGCTAAACAATTCAAGGAGCTGGGACCACCGGAGTATTTGGGAAATCCAGAACCACTTAAGGCAGAGACGTGGTTAAAGCAGATCACCAAGATATTTGATGTCTTGGGATGCTCCGAGGAGCAAAAGGTTCCCTTTGCCACCTTTATGTTGCGTGAAAATGTAGATTACTGGTGGAAATCTGTAAAACGTACCCAGCCTGACGCACTCAAGATGTCTTGGGAGAAGTTCCAAGAGCTGTTCAACGATAAGTAATTTCCCGAAAGTATTCGTCACATGAAGGAGGTGGAGTTTATCAAGTTGGAACAAAACAATATGACCGTGTCGCAATACGAGGCTAAATTTATGGAGTTATCCTGGTTTGCATCCCATTTGGTCGATAATGAGGAGCGAATGACGCGAATGTTTTTAAGAGGTTTGAAACCGGAGATACGTCAATATCTTATTTCTCATAAACTGTGTTTGTATTGAGATGTTGTAAATAGGGCTCAGTTAGTGGAGCGCGATAACGAGTCAACCCAACCAAAAGAGAGCAGCCGACAAAATGATAATACTGGTGATAACAGTCATCAAAGCGGTGACAATAAGCATGGAGGGAATCAATATGCCAGAAATGGTAACCACTTCGGTGGTAATCATGGTCAAAACAATAAGAATGGACATTTCAAGAAGAGGAGATTCAACAATGATGGAAAGACGTCAGCACCAGCACCCGTTGTTAAGGAAGGAGAACGACCACCTATCATATGTTTCAAATGTGGACGGGAGGGACACATCAGTCCAAACTGCGCGATGCCGTCCAAAGCATGTTATAATTGTGGAAGAGAAGATCACTTAGCCCAATTTTGTCGTTCACCGAAGATAAGTTCAGCTAGGATGGAGGCACCAAAGGCCGTCCCAGTAAAGTCAAAGCTGGTAGTTTAAGAGAGAACGTTTTTTTTGTGACAAAGAACCTGAATAAAATTATCGTGGGTATATTAGTCATAAACTCTTGTGAAGTCTATACCGTGTTAGATACCGGTTCTACTCACTCTTTTATTTCACCTAGTTGTGTTCAATATTTGAACTTAACTCCGGAGAAGTTAGACTTTGATATATCTGTTTAAACTCAGTTGGGAGAAACCTTCGTTACCTCCACTATTTATAAATTTTGTTCAAATCAACACTTTCACGTTACGTGTCGATCTTGTCTCTTTGAAAATACTTGCCTTTGATGCGATTTTAGGAATCGATTGGTTAAGTACTCATCATGCTTTTTGTAAGGTTGTTAGCTTTCATACTCCTAACCAACCTGTTATGCGAATTCAAAGTAACCAAACCACTAAAGTCAATCATTGTCATATCAAACCATAAAAGAAACTGAATATAAGAGTAGGGAAGTAGCAGAATACTTTTCTATAGTTTATCTATAATTTCTCTCTCTAGAGTTTCAGTGAATTCGTAAGAAATAATAAAGGAATGAGCTTCTATTTATAGGAAAATGAACTGAATAGTAACTAATTCATGAATGGTCCAGATTGATTTATTTTTAAACGAAAGGTCCATATTGGTTTACTATTAAAACTTAAAGCAACGGTCCATTGACTTGTCTGGGGCAGCATTTGGCGTCATCACTACCGTTGGAGTATACTTTTCTATAGGACATATTCCTCCCTCAACTGCCTCGTCGTACTCCTGATTCATGATCTGAATCATCAATCTTCGATCCATATTGAATTCAGGTTGACCGCTCTGTACAGGGTAATTCAAAACTCGATGTTGGGTTCTCCCAATTGCTTTCCAAAAAGAGAAATTCATATCATCTATTTTAGCCTTCTTAGATCGGACATCTCTTTCTACAATATCCACGTGTCGTGCGGCTTTTGCCCATGCATCACTTATGCTCACTCGTTTAGTTTTTTTTCTTTCAGCTCAGATTCCATCTTTATCATCTTATACTCTGCCAAAGAATGTTTCTGTTCAAGCATCACATATCGGGTAACACAAGCTTGAATTGTTGCATCCTTTTGTTCCACGATCGCCTGCCATTCTTCAGCATGCTCTTCTAACTCATGAACACGATTTTGTAATTCTACATTTTGATCATATAATACCTCTAATAAATTCTCCTCAGGTACCCCTTCTTCCTCACTTTCAGCTGTTACCTCTGCGACTATCTCGGGTGCAACTATCAGTTCTTCACTCACCACAAGAATATCTCTAATTCCTTCTTCATCTGACATCACATTTTCATGGTTAATGATTAGAGGTATCCCCGCAGTCTCATTCACTCCATTGTTAGCATTCTCAGCTGCCATTCTCAAATAGTGCCATAAAACAAGGGTTAATTAAGCAAATTAACGTATCACATAATATCCATATATTATGACCAACAATTAAGCTTAGGTAGGACATATTAGCGAATGATTTACTCATCTCTCCCCTCCTAGTTATATTCCCCGATCTCCACCAGAGACCATATCCCTAAGCTCTGATACCAAATGTGACAACCCCAAAATAGGTCCATTCCATCCAACCTATTCTGAGTCGCCAAATACATGGTACAGAAAACAACTACAATTTTATTACAACAATTGTCGTGCAAAATACAACAACACATATGCTGTGAGTTTGGATACAAATATATACCAACTGTGACTCTCATCCCAACCTTGGATAGCACGTCACAATGACACCTTACATAAAGGTATAGTCAAAAACTGTTTTAGAAATTAGAATCTTTGGGAAGTGCTCAAGGAAACCTTCGTACATGGGAGGTCATGCTTCTAGGTTATGATAGATATCATATGGCCACAGAATTATTCTTGGTTGACCCAATAGACCCCAAAGAAAAACAAGAAGATTACTATCATATTCTTCCCAATGGTGAGTCTTCTCTTGACATATCATTATCTCCACTGTCTCTAATTGAGAATTATACTTCAAACAAACATCAGGATTATATAGGTAGTGCTCGTAAATATACTCAGCAAGTGGATGAGCACAACCCTATCTTATGATGACACGAGATTGTATGTCATTAAACATCTTGTATGATAGTGGCAAAACACCCTTCCAACGTTGGGTTCGCCTCACCCTATAAAATTCACCAAATATAACTACTAAAAGATGTATACAACAGACTTGTCTATACTATTTAGGGAGAACTCCACAGCTAGCGACCACCGTTCTATTCCCTTGTCACCCCCGCTCGACCCAGCTACACTCTTATTACCTGAAAAGAATTGTGAAGCAAAAGAGTGAGCACAACTAGCTCAGTAAAGAATATCATGACTAAAGATAATTAAATTATCAATAGCCTTCATCAATAATAAATCAAAGATTTAGAATATATGGTAGATGATAAAAAATTTCAACCATAGTTGCAGCGGAATGAGCAATCCATTAGAAGAGTCAAATAGACTATAAAGTCTATGATCTTCTCCATGTTAAAAATCCACCAACAATGTTTTATCCCTGTAACATCAATCAACAATTCTGGTTCACAATCATATGAATAACTCATAATCATAATTGTAGTTCTAAATTCATCTTCTCATCTAGGACGAAGATAATTTTCATCACCTATCTTTACCTGAAACATCAAAGATCATGGTTACACCAAAACACATTTCCTGTTCATAATCATACTAATAACTTCATCTTTGCACTACGGCTAAAGATATTTGTTAACAGTTCATCTTTGCACTACTGGCCAAAGATATTCAACAACATGTCATCTTTGCACTACGGGCCAAAGATATTTATCAACAATACATCTTTGCACTACAGGCCAAAGATATTCTCAACAGTTCATATTTGCACTATAGGCCAAATATATTCATCAACAGTTCATATTTGCACTACAGGCCAAATATATTATTATCTCAAAGAAATATATAATTATTTCAGAATTTATATAAACAATAATTATAACCATGTTGATCAATTCACCTTTGCACTTAAGCTAAAGATATTCAATTATAAATTTAATGGTCATGACCATACCAGTCAACAATTCAACTTTGCACTACTGGTCAAAGAGAACACATAGTCATGATCATACCAAAAATCTACCCATCTTTACACTCAAGTTAAAGAGAAATATTATCATTAGGGTTATAAAAATATTATATATGATAATAAAAATGATATGATCAACATATAATTTTAATCTCAAGAGTAATATTCATAAATCAACTATAATTTGGTTAGAAAAAGAAACTAATTTTGTCATAAATAGTAACTCGTGAATAGTAACCCATGAATAGTAACTTCGTAAATAGTAACTCATGAATAGTAACTCGACATAAAAAGGTAAAAATTCTACAATAAAATTCATACCAATATTTCGGTATAATAATATTGAAATAACATTTCTTAAACTTGTAAACAATTTATTTTAATTGTTTACAATTTACTAAATAATGCATTTAATCATTCTAAAATGCCAAATTCATAAGATTTCATCACCAATAACCAAAACCCTCATCAAAAATCTGCATATAACTCATGTATGATTCTCAAGCCATAAAATCATATTTTTCAATTTTCTTACTTCACATAACATATTTAATTCTTTTACTCATAACTAGACTATTTTTATGAAAAATACCAAATCAGTTCCAAAAATATTTCTTTTCTGGGATTTAGCAGAATATAGTCCCGTATTGAATATATATTTTTCTCAGAATTTTTAAAATTCATTTACTATTTTTCATATGGCCAAAACCGTTGAATATTTAGATATTTATCATAAATTGTACTTTTATCCAAAAATTCCGAAATTTACAGAGTACACTGATATTATATAGATGTACTCCTAATAAAAGTTTCATCAATTTTGGAGTTAACCACAAGGAGTTATAAGCGGTTACTTTTTAAAATAGTCTTTTTCCGTAAAATTCATAACTCTTAATCTATACATCCAAAAATCACCATTTTTGGACACAATCAATAAAACTCATCAAAATATCATTTTAAATTTTTCCAGAATTTTTTGAAGGTCGAAAGAAGTACGAACTGAAAAACATAATAACCCTTAAAATCTCTTAACTCAAAAGAGCAGTACTTCTGACTGGAATATCGGATAAAAAATCGAAGGAAACTTTTACTAAATAGCAACTCTCAAAGTATCTAAACACTCTCAAAAATATGCTTGATAATATAGAGAGAAAGAAAACTTGTTTCTGGTGTGATTTTTAATTCTAACATAAGCACCTATTTATAGGAAAATGTTAGAACACCAAATGAGACTAAATAATAAATTAATATTATTTTATTTCCTTATTCCTACGCATGCTCTTGACCAAGCTCAGCCACCAGCCATCTTTGAACAAAATTTGGCAGCCCACATGTGTTAAAATAAAAGTGGGTCCCACCCATAAATTAATAAAAATTATTTTATTTTCTAAAATTTCAACAATTCATAGAAAATAGACCGTTTATCAGAAAAATACGAATTTTATGTCCATTTTGTCTGAAATTGAATTCTCTACAACTTTGTAGCTTTGAGTTTTTCCAAACTCCAAACCAAAAATATCTGAAATTCATAAAACGGATGATTTTTAATACCTCCACATCGACAAAATACTGATAAAATACATCAACATTAATTCTTTCATTTTTATCCACATAAAAATAAATATATCCATCATTTATATCCACATAAAATAAATATTTTCTTATCATATAAATCAATAATTAATTATTCACAAATAATATTAAAGAATCACAATAATGACAACCAGACAGTTCTCAGGAAAGAGGGGGCTTTCCGATAAGGATTTCTCCTTTCTGGCACGTAATTAGGTGACCAAATCTCTACTTGACAGAACGTTCAAAACATTGTCAATAATGCTATCTAATAATATTATTCAAATAATATGAATTATTGATCTGATAATGGAGATACTGTGCAGTGACAATTATTGAAATAATAATAATATAAAATATCAACGCAGCAATTATTGAATAAATAAAATAAAATATTGAACAGTAATTACTGTAACAATTATTGAGTAGTGTCTTCTTACGTAAGAATCAATAATTCAAAAATAATGTGCAATACCGTGTGCTACTGTGCAATAACGTGTATTACTGTATTTTAACCACCGGGTATTCCAACAGTGTTAATGGTAACAACTACGCCGTTATTTATAAAAACTCAATTTTTGTCTTTTTTCATCTGACAGTTATTCGTTATGGGGCCCACAAATGGTTGCGTCGTCGTACGAATATTCTCCGACAGAAAGAATATTCCACGACCAAACGAATATTCCCCGACAATTGAATATTTTATAACCACTTGCATATTTTGAAAAAAAAATTCATATCTCACCCTTAACTTTAAACTTTTATCAATTTAATCATTTACTGAATTATAATTATAAGAAAAATTGAATACTTTTATTTCATAAAATTCGGGGTCTTACAGTTAGTGCTTTAGAACGAAAGAGGTACCCATTTTAAACCCTATTGGTTACATTATAAATATTTTTATCAAGAAATTAATATATATATATATATATATATATATATATATATATATATACACACACACACACAACTGTTATATAATATTCTGGGTTTAATGATCAAATTAATTCTATACTTGGATATGTATATGTATATATGTTATAATTAGATCACACATGCACACGACAGTAAATAATTAACACAAAAATTTACTTGTTTCCATAATATGGGTAGTCCACAGGAGCGGCGATGTTCCTTTTTATTATTCACTGAGTTACATAGGGTTTTACAATAGAGAGTATATATATGCATATAGCCGTTACTCCTATTCCAACTCTAATTCAACTTTAGTTCGCGCCCGACGCTCCTGCCGCGCCAGTGCTACATATCTTGTCCGATCCTAGCGTGCCTCGCGCTACTCATGACTTTGTATTTGCGCGACCTGTGCTACCCCTCCAGAAACTCTGTACCGTACCGCCGCACCCCGGCCCAACCCCCCCAATCTTCGGTTCACAACCTGATGGGCTAGTGCTTCGCTTCGCTCCGCTCCGCTCACTCTCTTCGCTCCACACTTGGTCTTTTTCAGAAATTTCTCAGTTATGAGTCACAAGTCCCAACAATATATATAGGAATTGATTAGCATAAAATTAATTTTTGTCAATTGACCAATACAATGTCGATACGCAGGCCAAGAGGTGATCTCTCTCTGTGCGTTAGCACTATATTTGTCAATTGACTAACTTATCATGAAGTTAAGTTAATAATAACCGGATATATATATATATATATATATATAATATTTTGAACTGCAAAATATAAATATAATAAAAGTTTTGTTAGATGATGATTTTCAAGTTTTAGAAAATGGAAAAGCCTTTTGCTTTAGAAATTAAAGCAATATATTTTTGATTAATTAGTACGGAAAAGCATTACAAGTGTGGGAAGCGGCATAGTTTTGTTTGATGAGACGGTGAGATGACGAAAGTCACATAAATAAATTAGAGTGATCCTACATACATAAATTACTCTATAAATATTTTATAAATTGTTGATGTGGCTTATTCTATCTCAGCATATTGATTAACAAATTGCTTCAATGTAGTCTTCGGCCTCGCACAATATACTGAGGTGGAGTATGTCACATCAACAATTTATAAAATGTTTATAGAATAGTTTGTGTCTCTATCATTATTCAATAAATTAAGTGAACCAATAAAATTACATTTTGTTTAAAGTTTTGTCACAATATTGTTAGTGGTGAAAATATAAATTTATTAGCCAACAACTTAATATATATACTCGTATATTTATAAAATCATAATTTAGATAATTAGAATTACTATTGTTTAGAGAGCATATAACTAATTTTGGGTATCGAATTCGTTACCGTACATTAAAATAAATTTAAACTAATATAACATAATATAGATTTTACTTGATATAAAATTAATATTCCCCTACACTTCCCCTTGTTCTCGTCGAGCTCTAAGTCATCAAAAACGGTATCCCCGTTTCTGCCTCTGTCTCTTTCGTCGTGGGTCGCCAAAACTCCGTTCATGTTCATCTCCAATCTGCTACCATCAATTTCAATTGATAGTTATAGCTAATTTTTTTCCCCATTCTTTATCACTTCTTCCAATCTAATTTTCATCATTCTTATTTTTTTGATATGATTCTCTCATCATATATCATGACACTAAAGATCATTGCGTGTATATATACATATATACATATATATATATATGGAAAAAATGTGTGTACACAGTAGGTTATAGCTACGATTTTTTGGGCTATAGTGACGGTTTCACCCGTCGTCATAACTATTCTAGGCTATGACGACAGTTTACCGTGGTTATAACCCAAAAAGTCTGTCATCCTAGGCCTATTGTGTAATACACAGCTGTGTATATACATATAGCCATATATATATATATATATAATTATCTAATAAAATACAAATAATTTTGAATTTTTCACTCACTCAATAAATCATCTGGGCCGTCTAAAGTTTGGGATAAATCCCACCGTCGATACAGAGCCGGAGGCACGGGACACATCTAGTATATATATATATATATATATATATGAGTCTCCATCCACAGCAACCGGTTGTTGGGGAGTAACCCATTTTGGCCAGCCGCTACAAGCTCTATCGGCTTATAAAAAAAATAAATTGTCTAAGGCCGGTAGAGCTTGTAGCGGCTGGCCAAAATGAGTTGCTCCCCAACAACCGGTTGCTGTGGATGGAGACCCTATATATATATATATATATATATATATATATATATATATATATATATATAGTCTGGTTCCAGTCCGGACTTTCGGACGGTACTAAAATACGGACTTTTTTTTTTTATTTTTTTGTTTAAAACAATTAAAAAAAAGTTTAATATTTTATGGAACTTTAATTTTTTTATAATACAGTATTTTAGGCGTTATTTGATGCATATAACAAAACAGTCTGTTTTGTTATATCTATCTAATAAAATATAAATAATTTTGAATTTCCCGCTCACTCAATAAATCATCTGGGCCGTCTAAAGTTTGGGATAAATACCACCGTCCATACAGTGCCGTAGGCACGTGACACATCTAGTATATATATATAGTCTGGTTCCAGTTCGGATTCCCGGACGGTACTAAAATACGGACTTTTTTTTTTGCTTTTTTGTTTAAAACAACTAAAAAAAATTTAATATTTTATGAAATTTGAATTTTTTTTCATAATACAGTGTTTTAGGCGTTATTTATATACATATAACAAAATAGTATGTACAGATTGTACAGTCTGTTTTGTTATATGTATCCAAATCACACCCAAAACACCGTATTATAGAAAAATTCTAGTTCCATAAAATATTAAATTTTTTTTAGTTGTTTTTAAAAAAAACAAAAAAAAGGAGTCCGAATTTTATCAAAGTCCGGAAGTCTGAACTTGATCCTCTCTCTCTCTCTCTCTCTATATATATATATATATATATATATATATATGCAGGTTAATTAGAGATAAGAATAAAAGTTTTGGAAGAAGAAGATTATGAAACTCTTCCATTTTGCAATCCAAATCAGAGAGTATGATTTGTTATGAAGGATCAACTTTTCGATTTCTCAATTTAAATTTGACAGTATGACTCGTACGAATGAAAAATGACTAAATCGTATTTTTATATAATCGAACTTATGGCTAAAACCAAATTTATTTATTTTTATTGTTAACTCGACAACAATTTGATAGAACTCAGTTAAATTAAAAAAAAATACCCATTTAACTCATTTGAGGGATTAACTTATGACTTGATATATAGATACAAGTATTGATTATATTTTTGTACCCAACCCAATGACTAAATATAAGTCTACATCTTCTTTTTTTTTTTTTTTAAATGAGTGATTTCTTGAACAAATTCTCAGTCAATCTTTGCAATTGAATTAAAAATACTACCAATCTATATCTTAATTGGTAGAAATTTACTTTTTTATTTCTTTAATTGTTTTCTGCAAAGACCACAACCCTAGTGTAGGAATTGAAATAAGAAGGTTGGGATTTGGGGATGTGTATATTGGCCCACTTTAACCCACTTCATAATGCCAATAATACTTACCTAATTCAAAGGGTAATGAGCAAGTTTTGGGTTCTTATTTTAAAATTTTAATTTTTGTTCCCTTTTTTAAGCAGAGAGTGAATTTCAATTTTTTTTAATTCCCTTATTGAGTCTAGATAAACAGAACTTGGTAATGTCTAGAAAAAGCAAAGAATGGGTTGTTTTGTCAAAATCTTAAATTCAAATTATTTTAAAAAATGAATAAATATTTAATGCATTTGTGTCTCCAAAAATGATCGCCCTTTCTATAATAAATAATAATATTTTTGACTAAAAGACAATTTGCACCCCAAATTTTACACTGGTGTTGACTTTTGCACCTCAAACCAAAAAAGGTGTCTAAATACACCCCAAACTTCATTATACGTAACAAAACGCACACTTTCTTCACTTAACCGGTCAAAAGTGACAGGCTAAGGCGGTAACAAAAGTTTGGGGTGCAAATTGTAACAGTTTAAAAAAATTTAAACATTTTTTAACAATTTTTTTTTAAAACAAACTAAAATTTATAACAGTTTAATTTTTTTTTTATAACAGTCTAAAAACAAATTTGTTAAAAACAGTTTAAATTTTTTTTGCTAAAAGCAGTTAAAAAAATTTGTTTTGTTTTTAAACAAAATTTATAACAGTTAAAAAAAAAGTTTATAACAGTTTAAAAAAAAATTTGTTAAAAACAGTTTAAATTTTTTTTGGTTAAAAACAGTTTAAAAAAAAATTTGTTAAAAACAGTTTAAATTTTTTTTTGTTAAAAACAGTTAATTTTTTTTGCTAAAAACAGTTAAAAAATTTATTTTGTTTCAAAAAAAAAATTATAACAGTTAAAAAAAAATAATTATAACAGTCCAAAAAAAAAATTGTTAAAAACAGTTTTAAAAAAAATTGCTAAAAACAGTTAAAACAATTTATTTTGTTTTAAAAATTTTTTTATAACAGTTAAATTTTTTTTATAACAGTTTAAAAAAATTTTGTTAAAAACAGTTTAAAAAAATTTTATAACAGTTTAAAAAAAATTTGTTAAAAACAGTTTAAATTTTTTTTGTTAAAAACAGTTTAAAATTTTTTTTGTTAAAAAAGTTATTTTGTTTTAAAAAAAATTATAACAGTTTAAAAAAAAATTATAACAGTCTAAATTTTTTTTTGTTAAAAACAGTTTAAAATTTTTTGTTAAAAACAGTTAAAAAAATTTATTTTGTTTTTTAAAAAAAAGGTTTAACAGTTTAAAATTTTTTTTGTTAAAAACAGTTAAAAAAATTATTTTGTTTTAAAAAAAAATTTATAACAGTTTAAAAAAAATTTATAACAGTTTAAATTTTTTTTTGTTAAAAAAAGTTATTTTGTTTTAAATTTTTTTTGTTAAAAACAGTTTAAATTTTTTTTGTTAAAAACAGTTAAAAATTTTTATTTTGTTTTAAAAAAAATTATTATAACAGTTTAAAAAAAATTATTTTTTAATTGTATGCTAACTATTTTAAAATTCTGTTTTTAAAAATTCTTATATTTAAAATCATTTTATTTTATTTAAAATTAATTATTTTTGCCAATTTTTAAGATATTGTTACAATTTGCACCCCAAACTTTTGTTACCGCCTTAGCCGGTCACTTTTGACCGGTTAAGTGAAGAAAGTGTGCGTTTTGTTATGTATAATGAAATTTGGGGTGTACTTAGACACTTTTTTCGGTTTGGGGTGCAAAAGTCAACACCGATATAAAATTTGGGGTGCAAATTGTCTTTTAGTCAAATTTTTTTTATCTTTTTTAATTATTAATATAATCTCCCATTTATAATTCATTACTAGTATTATTTATTTAACACTAATTATCCTCGCTCAAATAATTTGTATATAAAATTCTTCTTGTATAACAAATTAAACTTATATTACTTATTTTTTTACTAAAACATTCAACTAATCCATATTACAATAACCCCACACCTGACAAATCTAGACTGTCTCATATTTCTTTCTTTTTTGTCCTTTGGTACATGCCAATAAATTGATATCGATAAAAAATGTTGATTGTATGTGGAAGGATACATTAAATCTGTAAAAATTAAAAGGGACTTAAATAATATTTTTTCTGTCCCAAGATAAAAGTCATAGTGTACTTTTTACGCATATTAAAAATATGAATAAAATGACAAAATTACCCATAATAATGTCATTAAATATGGAGAGAGAATTAGAATAAGAAAAATATGAAATATTTAATGCTACGGATATAATAGGAAAATATGTGTAAAAGTTTGGTTATTAAAGGAAAATGGACATTTAACATGAGACTACCCAAAATAGTAATAAAGACTTTTATCATGGGACGGAGGGAGTATTATTTTATTTTATATTTTAGAGTTTCACGTAAGTTACAATCTAATTTGATCATAAGATTTGTCGACATGTATATTATTTTTTATTAATAATTGTTAACGCTTGCACGCCCAATCACCAAAATGTCGTGTTAAATCCTGTACAGAAACGAAATCAAATAGCGGGCCACTTGAGAATAGTACAAATTATATGATAAGTTAACAATAGAAACTTAATGTTTTAATGTTCAAAAAATAGTTATGTATGATGATACCTCTAAGCCTTGTATTTATAGATGATCATCACTACCCTTATCGCTTTGTTTCTAAATTGAAATAAAATTCTTTATCATAATAACTACTATACTCGGGTAGAAATCAATCTCCTAAGCGAAGAAAATCGAATCTAATCTTGACCCTTTGTTTAAGAATTAAAATATAAATAAAATCAAGACTTATGAATTCTTTAAATCACATGGGCCCCAACAATAATATACAAATCTAGAGTTTAAAATAAGTAAGGGGTGCTTCTACACACTCCTTCATAATGAAAGTTGGCATAATCAACTATTTGTTTGATGTTTTTATTCAACAAACACACAAATTTATATGGAACCCAAAAAATAAAGTTTCATATTCAAATTAAGCGACTTAGCCCACATTTATAATAAGGTGATGTTGAAGGAAAATATATTTTAGATGATTAAGAAATGTATTTGCCAGTTATGAATCATCATCAACAATTACAAGAATTGTACAGGCTCTACAATCTTATTTTTTACATGTATTTAAATGACACCTAAGTCACTGTATTTTATAAAAATTTTAATTTCAATAAATTACATTAATTATTTAATAATTAAAAACAACAAAAAAATAATAATTTCCGTCCGGTCAGTACCCCGATCGAAAACTCCCGGTCGCCCTAGGACTCGCAAACAAAACTATATTCACACGTTTTTGACAAGGACGTCAGCGGATGAGAAACAAAACCATACTTTATTTTAATAATTAGACCAAAATCTCATATATAAATATTGAAGTTATTTGTAAACATGTACTTCTATTTGACAATAATTTTGTCATATTAATATTGTATAAATATTCTTAATTAAAAGCCATGTTTATGTCGCATTTAAGTATAAAATATCGCTGCTTAAATTAAATTGGAGAGAAAAAAATCTTAGAAAAAGTTTTAGGTTTATTTTCGGTTATGGACATTTAAAGCGTTTGCGGCAGTAACGTTTTTGAAGGTCCAAATGCACCGCGCCATGTTTAGAGTGTTATGTTTGGATCTCAAACATAACGTTTGTAAGTTAAATGAGTTAAGTTTAAAATAAACTACTTGTAAACAATCAAAATTCTCAATTACGTTTGGAATGCACCAACGCTCCAAACGTAGGCAAACGAACATGCAGTTAGTGTTTTACTAGTGAAATAATTAAAGCCTCAGTTAATATCTACTGTTGTAATTAGAGCTGAGCAAGAAATTAAATTGTCTTTGAAACCACACTAATTAAAACCGCTCCAACGGTTTTGGTGTATGTGGTGATTTTAGGTGAGTTGTAAAACCGAATTTACGGTTTGAGTTTAGTTACTGACCAAAATTGCATGCATAAAACTGAAACTGCACCATACGCCAACAAGATAAAGAAATCAAGTTGTTCAGAGTGATTTATAAATTTTAATAGGTATATGATTGAACTTACCATCATCATCATTATAATAACAATAATAATTACAAGAACATGTCCATCAACAAGCTTTATTCCACTATGTTTATATAGATACATACTAGCTCATATACATATATATTTTCCATTTTTCTAATATTATTATCCTAAACTTAAAAGGTTAAACTTATGTATTATTTATTTTTCTTTATATAAGTAGTGTTATATATGATAACAAATTTTATCGATGTTAAATAAATACGAATAGATACGTGAGATATGATAATAAGCATGATAATATTAATATCGTGTGATGCTAAATTGTTAATTTAAATTGCATAAAATTTTGTTGTTTCAATTGATTTTAGAACCGAAACCGCACGGTTCAAAATCGCACCGCACCAATCGCAAGCGGTTTCATGTGCGATTTTAAATTTGTCAAACCGCATTTAAACAGTTTCGTGTGTGATTTGAATTTCAAACCGCGCACCATGCTCAGCTCAACCCTAGTTATAACTTTATTGATGATATCAAATAGTTAAACAACTGGTAAAAGATTCTTAAACTAGAACACACATTTTTTTTCTACAAAAAGTACTGTTGTTTAAAAGTGGATTGCATTTTTTACATTGTTTTAATTTCTACAAATTAATGATATTTTGAAAGAAGAAAAATCAGAAACCAAGAGAGGCAAGGACACAAATATTTAGGTTTCATTAACCACAATTAGTTCATTGATCACCATGGGGCCCATTATTTAGGTTTATTATTGCAATTATTACAGTTTAGGTACAAAATTGAAACTCCAAATATTCACTGGTTAGTGATGGAGGCCCCTAGGGCAGGTGAGATTCAATATACCACCAACTCTTTTCTTTTTCTTTTTCTTTTTCTTTTTCTGTTTTTCAAGAATAGGGTGTTTGCAGCTTGCTGTCCAACGAAAGGATATGGTAACTAATACTAATGGTAGAATATTCAAATTTTAAAATAAGGGTATTTAAGAAATGTCTATTACTATTAGAGGGGAAAAAATTAAAAATTAGATAGTACTTGTGGTTAAAGTTAAAACTTATTTATTCTCTTTCTCGTACTTTGAATTTTGTTTTGTAATTTGCATAAAAAGGGTATCAAGTCATTTTTATGGCATAAACGAGTGTTTCTTAACGGGATTCGGTTATCATGAAGTTTTGCGTGTCAGCACTCTATTGACCAATTGACTAACTTACCCAAAAATAAACTTCATGCTAACCACCTCCTTCTTAACGATTATGAATTACTGTAGTCAATTAAGTAAAATTTAATAAAAAGTGGTCTATAATTTCTTTTTATATAAAAATTACGTTTATAGGTATTTAAATTCGTATAATAAGGAAAGCATTTTTTGACAATAAATTTTAGAAAATGATATTTCCACATGTGTTTTCGATATTTTCACGTAGTCCTCTTTCACATGAACTTGAAATTTTTTTAAATATTTTAGAATCATGTGATTTTTGAGTAAATTTGAACTTGAAAAAATAATATTTTTTCGACATACAATGTGTCGGAGATCTTCTAGGTAGACATAAAAATTAGACACGAGTATATTTAAATTTTACTTAATTATATTTTTAACCCTATTAAAGGAAATACAAATAAATAAAATTTAAATACATTCATGTCTAATTTGAATTTTTTATTTGTGTCCAGCATAAACATCAACAATATGCCTTGGGTTAGGGATTTGAGGGTTATCAGTGTACACCTAATATTAACTCTCGATAAAGGAATATTTCACCAAATATTATTTGACTTTTATGGTAACAACACTTGTTTTTATATTTATAAAAGTACTATTTTATCCCCTTGTATTTTCAGAAGACTGGGTTTTGGGTAATTTTCGGCCTATATATTATGGGATTTATGGGTTACCTGCCAGCAAAGAATTTGGAAAAATGTTGCAAAAAGTATAATATGGTGTCCATACATACATACATACTTACATATATATATATATATATGAGATTCCATCCACAACAACTAATTGTTGGGAGCAACTCATTTTTGGCCAGCCGCTACAGCCTGTACCGGCCTTTATGCAATTTTTTTTATAAGCCGCTACAACGTGTAGCGGCTGACCAAAAATGAGTTGCTCCCAACAATCGGTTGCTGTGGATAAAATCTATATATATATATATATATATAGTCAACTGTATTAGGAAAGAGAGGGGGAAAGGGATAAGATATAAAAGATGATTTCTTGGGTTTGTTTGGATTTGTTTTTGTATAGTTGGAGGGAGGCTTTAATGATGCCTTGATGGCAATGCAAAATGTGGGAATGCTTTGCGGGGTTGGACTTTGAAGGGGCAAGATAATAATTGCACAAGAATATTATGTTAGGGACAATTTGGATAGGGAAGGAGAACATGTCTACTCTATTATTATTATTATTAAAATTATTAATAATTTGTTGTTATAATATTAGTAATGTTGCTTGTGATATGCTTCTAAAAGATTATCCATGCGTATACATGTTCTAATAAATGTTGGCTTTCTACAATCTTATATCTAAGATCCATATTGGTTGTATGGTTGGTATTCTAGTTGATAAATAAATTTTTCTGTCTGGCCCAATCATTACATATTGTAATGATACAATCCTTCTATTTCTATTTTATAAGGACTTAATTGTGACAATAACATGGATACAAAATGATGAGATTTGTTACGGTTGTGTTATAAAACTTTAGCGAAATATATAAATATACTCTTATAATTGTTGCATAAATTTAGAGAGAATAAACAAGAGAAAAGAGAGAAATTCTTCAAGGGAATTCTATATATTCATTCAGCAGCATGCACTGCCTTTTATAGGCAAAGCTGGGAGAAGAGAACAAATGAAAAAGAAGAGTCACGGGTGAGGAAAGGAGTTCACGGGAGGAGGAAGGAAAAACAGAGAGGGCGAACAGGTTCCCTCATCATGAGGGAATCACCTTTTAACACTTCCCCTGATTCCCCATGATAGAAGATTATGTCTCATTAGAAATCTTGTTAAGAAAACTAAGTGGGAAAAACTTAACGAAGGAAAAAAGAGTACATATCTTTTACATAAATATCTTAATTAACTGTCTCGTTAAAACCTTGTCAGGAAAAACCCATTGGGATAAAAACCGTGACTAAAGAAAAAGAGTACAGTCTTTCCCTCAAAAGTAATTCATTACTTCTTGATGAAATGTTGTCATAAGTCTTTCAGTCGACACATTCCGATTCTTTTCCGAAGTTTTTCAAATGTTGTATTTGGTAGCGACTTTGTGAATAAGTCAGCTAGATTATCATATGATAGAATTTGATGCACATCTATATCACCCTTCTTTTGTAGCTCATGTGTGAAGAAGAATTTAGGTGCAATGTGTTTTGTTCTATCTCCCTTGATGTACCCTCCTCTAAGTTGAACAATGCATGCAGCGTTATTCTCATACAGAATTGTAGGAATGTCTTTGATTGATGGTAATCCACATGACTTTTGAATATGTTGAATAATTGATCTCAACCAAACACACTCTCTGCTTGCCTCATGTATAACGAGAATCTCTGAGTGATTTGAAGTTGTAGCTGTCATAGTTTACTTTATGGATTTCCAGGATATAACAATGTCACAATATGGAAATAAATAACCTGTTTGTGATCTTCCATTGTGTGGATATGATAAATATCCTGCATCGGCATATCCAGCCAATTGCGACGTTGAATATCTTGGATAAAATAACCCAAGATCTATACTTCCACGGAGGTATCTCAAAATGTGTTTGATCCCATCCCAATGTCTCTTAGTCGAAGAAGAACTGTATCTTACTAACACGTTGACAGCAAAAGTAATATCCGGTCGTGTACTGTTTGCTACATAAGAGCACCTATTGCACTTAGGTATGGAACTTCAGGTCCAAGAACTTCTTCACCACTTTCTAGAGGCCGAAATAGATCTTTATCAACTTCTAAAGATCGAACAACCATCAGGGTAGTCAAAGGATGAGCTTTATCCATATGAAAACGACTGAAAATCTTTTCAATTTTAAAAGATCGAACAACCATCGGGGTAATTTTTGTAATGGTAAAATAAGAAGATTTATAATTATTAATTTGTTCTAAATTAGATATCTTAAAATAAATTATACTAATTAGTAATCACTTTTAGAAAAAAAAATAGAAAGGAAAATATGAAACAAGTATATGTAAGTGATATTTAATTTTTGACAAGTTGGAATTTTTTTCCTTAAACCCCATACATTTTTTCGAACTTACTACATTTTTTTTGATAATTTTATATTAGTAATTCTACAGTTTTTTTTAATTTTATATTAATAATTTTTTTAAACTCACACACCCTTTCTTATAAATATTTTTTTTTAATAATTCTACAGTTTTGCTATCTTCAATCTAGCTCTACGAAATATTATAATCGAAATAATTTGATATATTTATTTTACAAAATTAAAAGCAACATTTTAAAAATTCATGGACCTTATCCTATAAATTTGTTTTATGACACACTTATATCAAAAAGTTACAACATGAGAAAAAAATAATTCACATTATTACATCATCAAGTTCAAAGCGACTAATAAATTAACTAACAATATGTGACTCAATAAGATAAAGAAATATTCTTAATATTATATTTTTTTTAGTAAAATGTTCTTATTTATTTATTTTAAAACAAAGTGAGTATGTAAATATATACTTCCTCATTTTTAAACATAAAAGAGTACAATGATGTGCAAATTACTTTAAAAAACTAGTAGAAACTTTATTTTTCGACTGATAAATTATATCATAAATAAATACACATAAATTTATTTTTACATGATTCTCTTTCGCATGAAAATGAAAATGAAAATGAGACATGAGATTATGTGAAAATATCAAAAATTCATATAAAAATATAAATTTTCATAAACATATATAAATTCAACATTTTCACCCTTATTATTTAATTTATTTAAATAAATAAATAAATAAAAAAGAGTCGGCAAATGGTACATATAAACAAGCCCAAAAGAAGCAGCTCTGTTTGTTCACTTCTCTTCTTCACTGAACTGAACCCATTGATATCAATCCATCACCTAGTAAGTTTGATTTATTCTTGAAGTTTGTCTTAATTTTTTTCTCCTCTAAATTATGAGTCTAAGGATAACCTTCATTTTCTCTAAATTTAACTAGTATTCACATAAATATTTGGATATTACAGTTATTTAAGTATTATGAATTGCATTATATTTGAATTTTAATGCCTGATTTTCATCAGTGTGCAAACCCTAATAAGCGTTAGCCTTATGTTTAATTGCTTTGCGATTGTGAAAGCTTTAATTGGAGGCTCTGTTTATAACCCATTTGGTAATTGATTTCAGAAATTTTTGTGTATCCTATTATTATGTCAACTGTGGATTCTTCACCCCCATTGGAGATTGCAGGTGAATTTTATTTTTAAGGCATTTATTTGATTCAAGATTCTTTAGCTTGTTAGTGATCTTGGTTTTTGTTGTTTTGCATACTTCTAGTTAGGGAACCTGGGGGTTTAGCCCTATGGACTGGACCACCTTTCAGCAATGGTGAACCCAGTATCAAGCTTGATAGAATCCCTTGCACGAGTGTGAATTTCAGTGAAAATGGAGCTAAACTTATGGTGATAAAGTCCGGCTCTACGGTTAGTATATATGACAGCAAAAGTGCCAAAGAAATTAGAACTTTTGAAGTTCCCAACACTCTTGCAGCCACATTATCTCCATGCGGGACTTATCTTCAGACCTTTCAGAAGCCCTCATCACCGCAGCAAAAAAATAGCACCTTGTGGAAGACAGAGACTGGGGAATCAGTGTATCAAGTGTTTCAGAAGAATATGACAAAAGCCACATGGTATGTTTAATGCTCCCTCCGTTCCGCAAAATGAGTCTCATTCGTTCTCTTTTTCCTAGTCAATTTGCAAAATCCTAAGATTCAACACTGATGGTAACTTATTTGATTTTGATTATGATTAATGCAATAACTAATATGTAAGTTATATAAAAAGTATTACTAAGTACAGAATTGTATCTTTGAAAGAAAAAAAATTCACATCACTATTTGAGTTTTAGAATTTAACAAATTAGCTAAGATCAAAGTTAAATGATACTCTTTTGTGGAACAGGGAGAGTAGTAACTTGGCTGTGTATATGTATATTTTGATATGTTCTATTTAAAAGTACATTGCATCCTTTATATGTCTTCATTTTGTTTGATTTGTGCATACTTGAAATATGGATGTATTGCATCCTCGATAGTTTTAATACTTAGTTGTCTAAATTTTTAACTTCTAGATTTCTCTGTATGTTTCAACTTGTTTGGTTTGTTCATTGTTCAGGCCCTCTATTCGATTTAGCTCTGATGAAGATTTGGCGTGCCGTTTGGCAACAAATGAGGTGCAACTTTTTGATGCCGGGGATTTCTCAAAAGGAATCACACATAGGTTTAGGGTTCCTGGTATTGCAGGAGTAGAGATTTCTAAGACACCCGGGTCCCATGTGGCAGCATTCGTTCCAGAATCTAAGGTTTGTAGCTACTGCTTTGGGTTTGAAAGGAAAATGGAAAGAAAGAAGAAAAGGGATAAATGTGTATTTATGTTGATCACTTGTTAGAGTTTCCTGCTATTAGTTTGATGATCACAAGTTGTCCCTTTTCAGTGTCAGGACACTTACTCGTTGTTTGTTAAACAAATTGGGTCAGCAATGTTTGAATTTAATTCATGTATCAAATTCTGGTCTCTTAAAAGATATATTGAGAACTTGGGAATTTGAAGCACTTAAAAAATTGTGAAGAAGTCTGAAAATAATGGTTTAAAATTTACTTTTATTTCTTTTCTCTTTCTGTAGGGAATGCCTGCTAGTGTTCAGATATTTGCCTGCGGAAAGGATACACAGAGTGAACCTGTCGCTCGTCGTAGTTTCTTCCGGTGTTCGACGGTGCAATTGAGTTGGAACTATGGTTCTACAGGGCTTCTAGTTTTGGTGCAGTCAGATGTTGATAAAACCAACCAGAGTTATTATGGAGAAACAAAGTTAAACTACTTAACAACAGATGGAACTCATGATGGGCTTGTGCCTCTTCGTATGTTTTTCTTCTTTTTATTTTTACTTTTTCGTATGTATGTATTCTGTTACAAAGCAAAATAGGGTTCCATTTCAAAACTGTTGATTATTGGAGATGATTCCAGGAAAAGAAGGGCCTGTACATGATGTTCGATGGTCATATTCGGGTAAAGAATTTGCTGTTGTTTATGGATGTATCCTATGTTTTTTTTAATTTTAATTTATTTTTAAAAGAAATATTTTTAGCATAGTAGTGATTTTAATATATCCAAAGCAAATAATCTAAAGAGAACATCCTGCTGGTTCAGTTAGCCTATTAAAGAAAAAGAAAAATTATTTTTCCAGTGCAGTTTAAAATATAAGATTGCTTCCCGGTGCAGTTTCAAATAGAAGATTGAGGTCCATCTTTAGCAGGTCCTTCCGGCAATAATTATTGATTTTTCATTGTTTAATATTTTTCATTAACATATCCATGTTGTGTTATAACCGTGCCCATGCTTCATAAGCCAAGTGCTTCTCTTAATAAATACCTGTTTGGATTTATGAAGAGAGTTATCAGAACTTTTAAAAACTTCGTTATACCTTCTCCACGTAGTCTGAATCTGTTATATACTTGTTCTAGTGCATGTTTTTCCTTTCCTTGACACACTATAGTTATGCCCGCAATGGCAACTATATTTGACAAGAAGTGCAATCCACTTCTAGAGCTTGGAACTGGCCCATACAACACCATACGGTGGAATCCAAAAGGGAAGTGTATCCTTTTGTAATTAACTTTTTGAGGCGTGAATGTTTTACTAAGACTGATTTAATCTTCCATTTCACAATAAGTATTTTGTGGCCTTAATTCTCTTTTCCGCAGTTCTATGTTTGGCAGGTTTTGGGAATTTACCTGGTGATATGGTATGTTTCCCCCCCAAATAGTTTACTTCAATTTATCTTTTTTATTAATGAGTTATAAATAGATTTCATAAGTCTTCACATACATAAAACTTTCTTGAAGATGATTACCAAGCGTCATTCGCCACACACCGTTTAAGAGTAATTCTTGAAAGCTCATTATAAATATCATTTACAACAAATTCTTGCGTTATCTAAGTGATCATAAATTATCTAAAATTTTCTTCTTTTATCTAAAAGAAATCATTGAGAATAAAGTATCGTGCAAGTTTTTACAAGTACTAAAACGTATCTCGAATCAAAACTAGAAAGAAAGTATGTCAAGAGTTACCTGATTCCTCTTAAGCTATAAATTATAATTTGGAGAAGTAGAATGGAACTTTTTTCCTTCCTCCTTAATTTGAATGGTAGAGAAGCTGGGTTTTTATCATCCTAGTACTGCTTCTCCTTGGCTCTCTTATTTCTTCTCTTCTTCTTTGGGCACTTTGGGTTCTAAATGGAATTTCTCTTGTAAGCCCTTTATTACTTTTCCGTCATTGGTACTCAGTACTCACTCTCTTAATCATGTTTCTTTAGCTTTTATATTAGGAATGCAAGGGTCCCTTCTAAGATTAGGGTGTTCATTTTATTCTTCAGTTCTTAGTAGACTCAACGCCAGTGATATGCTTCACATATGCCTCATAAATAATCATCTCCAAAACTTCTGTCTATCGTTTACCTCGTGGTAGCTTGGCCCCAAACTTTCTCATTTCATTTGGGACTATAACAGGGGGACGGGCAGTTTCCCCTTTTACTAGCCCCATTGCCTCCTCTGACAGAAAGATACCAGGTTTGCGATATCGGCGTCGTGAGGGAGGAAATTACATGATGTGGAGGAAAGTTGTCTCCATGTTTTACCAGAGTATATTTGTGTCGCATCATATTTACCCCTGTAGGATGTAAGATGTCCTTTTGTGTCAGGTTTAAGTTAGAAGAGAATAGTATTTCAAGGGTAGGCGTTCTTTAGGACTGTAACTTGCAATGTTACACTGTTAAAGTTTAACTTAACATTCAAAAAGAGTCTAACAAAGGAACATGGAAAGAGTGGTTTAAAGCTAGGGAAAGAAGGTAGAGGGATAGAGTGGAAGGTAGTGCACCACTCTTTGTCTTTGTATCCTCTGGAATGATACTGCGAAGAGTCCTCTGTAACCTCACTCTCTCTTCAATATCATTAATTCTTATATGTAAACGACCTTTACAGTCTGCCTAAAGGTCTCTTCTCTACATTATTAAAGCCAAAATAGCACCACCAAGATGTACTTTTTACTCTCTTATGATTAAGCTCCTTTTTGTCTATTGGTTAGGCATTCTGGGACTATGTGGAAAAAAAGAAGCTTGGTACCACAAAGGCTGAATGGTCAGTAACAAGTGAATGGTCTCCAGATGGACGCTATTTTATGACTGCCACAACAGCTCCAAGGCTCCAAGTTGACAATGGGTATGTTTAGTTATCTCTTATGGTTGGAGAAGTGTGGGGCTGTGGTTATATGTCAATTGTCAGACTATGCAAGAACCACATATTTTACCATGTTTATAGCCCAAATTTGATTTGTTCATCAAATGTTCTACAGGACTTGCTGCTTGCAGCATGTTCTTCAAATGATATAGAACATATGCTTGCTTGACATGAGAGAAGCATGTTTTGTTACATTGGCAAACATATTTTGTTCTTGATGTGATGAATATATCATATTGGATAATTATGTTTTATTTTTCTTATTAGTTGGTGGAAACCTTAGTAAGTTAGTGATTAATTTTTTTGAATCAGTATTTAGTGTAGCTAATTGAATTTTATGTGCTCAGCCTTTGTCAACCTTCTACTTCCAAATTTCAATACAGAATCGTGTAAACAGTTCTCTACCAAAGATTAATGGTCATAAGCTACAAATACAGAGTGCAACTCAGTAAATCACTAATAGAGCAGTTGACTCTGGTGCTTTCAGCTCTGTATAAGAAACATTTATTGTAGTCAAATTTATGAAAAGTTTATTTTAGTTCTGTAAATTAAAATATTTTCATATCATGGCATTCTAAGTTTTCTTTAATCTTTTCCCATATTGTGATAGTGGTCTATGCAGGTTAACAAAGGTGCTTCCTCTGGGTTGGAGGAGAATTGTTCTGGTCTTAAGTAATTATATTTGCTAATACTTAATGCTTCTGTTCTTTTTGAAGGATTAAAATTTTCCTCCACAATGGATCGCTGTATTTCAAGAAGATGTTTGACAAATTGTATCAGGTCAGTGTTTTCATGATATTTTCTCTGTTTTGGTCTTTGATTTGATTTGCTTTTGTCATCTTTTAATATGTTGTGCCAAATATTCTCACAGGCCGACTGGAAACCTGAATCACCTGATAAGTTTGGAGAAATTGCAGATCTTGTGAAGTCTATTGAATCATTAAAAGTTGAAGAAACCAAACCGCAAGGTTCTTTCTGTTGGTTAGACATTCAAAACATTCTATAATTTGAATTTTTTTTATGTTTATAGACTGAAAGAGCCTTTTTCCAGCCAAAGGACCAAAATCTTCCCAAACCTCCACAAAATCTCCATCCACCAACCCTTCTACACAAAAACCTGCAGCATATCGCCCACCTCATGCTAAGAATGCAGCTTCCGTTCAGGCAGAGGTATAGATTACTTTTGAATTCTTTATTAAATGCTTTTCATTTTTGATCATCATGAGTTTTCGATGTTTTGATCTTCATGTTGCATGTTCATTGGGTGTAAAAAGTATTAAATTTAGAATGAAACAAGAGAAATTGGATAAACTGTTTTTAGGCACAAGGGCATGCATAGTACTTCTAAACAGACATTAAATACTAGTTTCATACATCTGAGGTTTTTGAATTTAAATTTTTTTATATATTATTTTACATTATTGTTCAATAAATAAGTGAATAATGTTTATTTATTCATTTAAAATTTTTAATTTGTATGCTAAGCGGGTTAATCAAGTCGACGTGTTTAACATGATTAATAAACACGTTTGTGTTGAGGATCTTGACACAAATAATTAAACGGGTAGTGGTACTGTTGACCTATTTAGTGTAATAGCTATGACCTGACACGATATGACATAAATTTGCCCAACACGACACGATTGTCACCCCTGTAAATGATAGAGAAGGACTAATTTACTTTGAGCGCATAGTACTTTCCATCAGTTTTTTTTTTGTCAATGCAATTACTAACGTGTATATTTCTTTACTGACAGCTATTTGGAGTAGGCCCTTCAGCGTAAGTACACTTTATTTACATGTTTTTTGTCTTCAATTTTCCCAAGTATATTATCTGCGCAATCTCTTGAAATCATTCTTATTTTTGACATCCTAGTAAGAGTTGATTTTCAAACCTTTATCTAGCAAAATTCATGACATCCAAATTACCCTTTATCAAATTGAGGTGAGAAAGTCGAAAGAATTGTTCATTTAAGTGAAGGGTAAGCTTGGAAATCAGAACATTCTATAGTAGTTGGCTTAAACTTTATCTACCAAAAGTTGTGAGATCCAAATCACCGTTTATCAAATTGAGGTGGAAAAGTCGAAACAATTGCTCATTTTAGTGAAAGGTAAACTTGGAAGTCAAAACTTTCTATAATAGTTAGACCTATGGATGGCACTCTAAATTCAGAACAAAGGGGTTTACTGGTTTTGATTGTCTGACGCTAATTATGTTACTGACATGGTATCACATTTATTTATTGATTCAGAGAAATGAGCAAAAACGCATTGAAAAACAAGAAAAAAAGAGAGAAACAGAGGGAGAAAAAAGCTGCCGAGGGTGGTTCTTGAGCCAATGGTACATGATCGAAGATAAAATTGCTAACTGGTGGCTTCTTTACATGTAATACACATCGAGCCTGAAATCCTAGCCTTATTTTGTTATCTCAAGGCATCAGGGGATTCAAATTCAACAGTGACGGTCTCTTTGAAACAACAGATTACATACGACGACCCCTTCTAGATATATGGTATCAATGTATTATTTATGTGGCAGAGTTTCTTATTCTTCGTTTCTTTCCTTTTTAACATAATATTTATGCATGAGATAAATACAGAGATACGGTTATAAGTAATTGTTTGGTAGGAGAAGTTTGTTGCAAGCATTTGTTTATTTGAACTGAAATACAAACATAATCTTTTGTTGCTTTTGATTACGAATTAAATGCGAAACAAGTAGGTAGTTTTATCTACTGGAATATACTGGTATTGAGGTACAAAAAGAAACAAGAGATACCAAGTACTTCCTTGATTTCCAAAGCATAATGTGAGAATGGTACATGCTATGGTAGTCTTTCATGGTGTTCTCCTGCTGTCTTGAAATTAGTCCTATTTTATTTTTATTTATTTTTATTTCTGGTTTTTTCTCGAATATTGCTTGGACATAATTTGTTTGGATGTTGATGTCAAGTTTTACTTGGAACTTCTACCTTGGGAAGTAGATTCTCATATTGAGAATTAGAAAACTAAAAATAGGACCTGCTTAGTTATATCATGTTTATTGTCTAAAAATTTCTGTTTGGAACTCAATTTTTAGTAGTTTGCAATTGGTTTCTGGGGGCCTTGGGAATTTGGAACAACAGTTCCTTCCTGACCTTTTAAAGTTAAAAGAAGCACCCCACTGAAAAATGAGTCCTGTATTACGAAATATTTCGGCCGAATTATGATTGCGATGGGATTATAAAATTGGCTTACTATATCGTAAAATTGTTAGATTTATTTATTTATTTTGAGGGGAAGGGGAAAAAATAATTAAAATTCCTTCAAATCCCATTTTTGAGATTTGGAGGTAAAATTGATTCTATTTTTTGCTCAAAAATTTTCTCAAATAAATGGAAGGATTTGGAGGGATGGAAAAGGACAGGAAAATGAGATATTTTATATTAAAACAATTAACCTTTTAAAATAAATAATAGGACAATTTTGTCTCTCAATAGTACAACTCTCAATTACGTATTTTTTAGGTTTTGAAAATATTATTTTTCTCCTTTACGCTCTGCCGAGTTCCTCCATGCTTGCACCAACCCCTAACAAAAAACCAAAATAAACGAGAAAATCAAATATAAATATTGTATGCAGAAACAGTAATTTCATTCAATCAACAAAATCATTCAAATTCAGATTTTTCTCAAGAGAATTTGATGTATCTCAATTCTAATAAACCCAAAAACGAAATGTAGCAGAATAGGAGAGTGAAAGAAGAATAATTTCCCGGATTAACCAGAAATGAAGCCAATCACATAAACAATTTGAAAAAAAAATTAGGGTACATGATTTGAGATCTTATCAAAGATTTCAACAGAAAGAAGCAAATCCGAAAAATTGATGGTGGACAAGAGAACCACAACGGTGGAGCAAGCACAGATGAACTTGGCAAGTAAGAAGATACTATTGAGCCAGTGGTTTAAGACTATTTGAATGAATTTGATTCGATTCAAAAATTTAAATAGGGAAGTTTGTAACACCCCAATCCCTATATAAGAGTGATTAAGATACTATTGACAATAGTACCTTCATGACCCGAGATTTGTTACGGACTCAAGTGGGAGAGTTTGTAACACCCCAGTTCCTATATAAGAAATTAAGGTATTATTGACAATAGTACCTTCATGACCCGAGATTTGTTTCGGATTTGGAATTTGACCCGAGTTATTTCATGTTAGCTAGGAGTGAATTATTTTGAAAAAAAGATAGTAATAAAGTAGATGTAAGCAGCCTCTTAATTCTCAAGTAAATATATTGAAGAGTAATGTGCTTACCACATCTAGTCATCTTTATTCTTCGAGAGCTTCAAAATAGACATCGAGTTTGCCAATTATGTCATATTTGGCGTAATAGTAGGGCTAATTATCTGACAAAAGATAATATTAATGGAGCTGAAATCAAATTTCTTGACCCTCCTTCAAAAAATCTCAGTCCTTATCTCTATAAGGACTACGTTGGAGTTCCAAATGTTTGTTTTTCTGAGCTCTAATCTTGATCTTTAACGGCCTGGTCTCCACTGTACCAAAAAATTTATGAATAAAAGCATTAATCTTTGGACATACAC
This sequence comes from Panax japonicus, assembly GCA_020205505.1. NCBI lineage: Eukaryota > Viridiplantae > Streptophyta > Magnoliopsida > Apiales > Araliaceae > Panax > Panax japonicus. The sequence continues at coordinate 43,838,398 of CM035104.1, read as the reverse complement.
ATAAATATATTAATATTAAAACTCATGATCTACATATCTATATACATAAAGAGTGGATAGAAAATTGTAATATCAAATTTTTGAAAAACTGTTCACATGTAGATCATTATTTGATGCTACATATGCTGGATCAGCATAATATTTGAAGCATTTAAGAATCCAAATGTAATTCAATAACTTATTCGTCCAGTAACAGTTTATTTCGAACGCAACTTATCCGAAAATAATTAGAACTCGAATGACATAAATCTACTATGTCTAGTGGACTAAAAAGTCTATGGGGGCCTTCTATCATCAAGGCAAGTGCATCAAGTTCGAATATATTACACTAAGCACTGTACTGCTCTGAAATTGCACCTAATTTTGGACATGGACAGAAACTACATGTAATGCATTCTGGTATATGTGCAACTAAAAGGGTGAATTCTGCCTGTAACGAGCTATGAGTACTGCTTAAATTATTCATACATGCTTTCATTTCAGAAATATAAGTAAATCAGCTGCAACAATCTAATAATGTCTCGTTGCTGATCTGTTTGAATCAGTTGTGTTCTTGAAAAAATTTCATCTTATCATTTGCAATGGAAAATGAGGAAAAAGAACAATAGTTTGACAGTTTTAAGCACATTGTGTATAAAGCTTGAAGCGTGGGAAATAAAACTAAATGAAATAACTCGGGTAAAACCTAATCCTTACATGGCTAGGATCTTTCTACCTATGAATAGAGAGCATCAAATGCAGACATCATCAAGACAGATTTACACCATGCAAACAAACTATGCCAATCATCCACCACCAGCTCTCCTCTTCGGATCTTTAAACACTTCCTCACTATATCTGGCAGACAGAATAAATAATGGTCAAGAAAAACGTTAAAGGAGGATTAAATATCACTAATTCACTCTTGAAGAAAATTACAGTTTTTTTTGTTCGACATTTTAATAGCCATATAGTTAACCTATATACTTCGCATATAAACAATGATATTATGAGTAACACAAACTGTCTAAAACTAGTTTAGGTAAAACAGAGAGCAAATACAAACAGGGTACCATGGTTTAGCTTACATCTTGAGCTCAATGAGGGTGAAACACAAAATATGAAATAAATTATTACCACCTCTGTTCCACACACAGTCCCATTTGTAATACATTTTTACCATGTTTACCCCTAAAAAATATTGACTGCTTAGTTTGGTAAGGCTGACATTGCGTCATTTTATACTACCATCAAAAGAAACGGGACTCTTTTTTCAGAACTAAAACTGGCAAATGGGACTCTTTTTGTGGAAGGAAGCAGTTTTATTTTTAGATAAAAAGAAAACCGTGAAATAAAATAGAGAAATCATAAATAACAATGGCTTTAACACAGTTTCCTTGCAACACATACATCATGTGTTGGCATGCCACTCGTGTGTCCTTTTTAACTCTCTTTTTGGTTCAGTTTTTGATTCAAGATCTACCTTTGACTTAACTGCAATATTCTAAAAGGCGCTAGGCAGGCGGCCGGGGCCTAAGCGAAATTTTTTATTTTAATGCAATTTTAATATTTTATCTTACATTTATCCAAACAAAACAATAATATAAAGCAAAATAATCTATAATAAAGATAATAAACGCCTTTGCTTAAAGTTCAAACACATATCCATACTGCCAATGTCAAAGTTCAAACACAAACAAATTAATATTAATTTCTTAAAAATTAATTCGAGATATTTTTAAATTTAAATAAATGTTATTTTTAAATATTAGTGCGAAGTTTATTGAATGGGACATTTGATATTATTAATTATGAATTTTTTTTTATTTACGTAATCTTCAAAATTGAGAACTTAAAGAAAATGACAAATACCATATGCTAAGTCCGGTTAACATATCTTTAACGTATTAGTTTTATTCATAAACAATATTTCTATTAAATAATAAAATTTAAATTGCCCGCCTAGCCAGCCTAATTTTTTGGAGGGATTTTTTTGCCGCCTAGGCCGTTTTTTAGAACACTGCTCAACTGTGATGAAAAATATAGGACTGGCGTGGAAAGACATGCCTTCAAATGGACTGTGGTGAGTGAGGACATAACCACACATAAGAACCAAAAAAGAAGAATATAATCTGAAACACCAACAACTAATTAGTCTTGTTGGTTTAACTTACAATTCTGCCGCTCTCTTTCTTTGATGAGTGCCAATAAATGTTCTCAACTCTTCTATACTCATAATTCCAGAATCGCCATCAAGATTTTGTTTCAATAAATTAGATCCATCTAAAGAAGCACAAACGTCTGCCAAACCTGGAATATCTGACAAATCCTTAATTTTCCCTTCAAAATGCTCCATTAAAATGAAGCCTGCAGAAGGGCATATGAGTAAAGATGATGCCATCAAACAAATCATAAACTGCACATGCAATCTGAGTAATCAGATAAGCTAGTTAGATGAACAATGGATTGGCTTACAAGCTAACAATCAAGGATTCGGGTTCGTTATACGGGGATTCTGCAGTTCGACAAATATCATAAAACGGGGATTCGGCACTCATTTAGTACTAAATAAATTTAATTATATACATAGAAATAAATATATATGAAAGCACATTCATTACTATTTTCAATACTGATACATAATATATGATAAATTGTAAAAATATTCTAGAAAAACAAAGTTTATTACCTAGAAATTTAGGAAATATATGGTGATAGTATATAAAACAATATAGAAATTACTACTCCACTGAGCACTCAAAATCCCTAACATTCCATCAAACCTGTGAACAAGCAAATCAAGTAACCTAATAATCTCAAGCACTGTATTATATTATTCGGATGGGTGTCTATCCATCTCATCATGCTGTTTAATTTCTATGAAGTTCAGCAAAAGGAACATCTATTTATCTCACCAAGCTCCTTTACTTCTATGAAGCCCAGCAAAGGAACAGCTCAGATTTACTTAGAATAGCGTGGGAAAAATGGTAATTATAAAATCTTACAAAAATTGATGTATTTAATAGGTACTATAACTAAGTGCAAAATATAGACCAGTTGACTATACAAATTTTAAAGTATACAGTCAGAGTTTACTAAGTGTTCAGAATTGGTCTTCTACTTGTGTCATGTCAACATGTTCCTAACAACAACCTCATTGATTGGCAAATACACCCACTTATAATCCCAGATAGATTGCTTGGATAGTTTTTAATTCCGGTACACCAAAATTATCTATCAAATTCACAAAATGTTTTACCCAACTGTTACAGGCTCACAGACCTGAGCCAACATGGCAACATGAAAGTTCAAGGAGGTGGAATGAACCACTACAAAAATACAACTTTTTTAGAATTAGAAATCATAAACAATAAAATTCCAGGAGTTAATTGAAACCCAAATTCCAAATATAGATGGCATGAAGTTCAAACCCAATAAAATTGGTAAATTAAACAATCTCGACAAAATTATCACGTGTTCATGAAAATGGGACGGACAACATACCAAGGGCTCGAACGATCTTCAAGTCAAACTTCTTGGCCAGAGATTCATGATTAACTAATTTTGCACGTTGAAGGACCATCATCTTCAAACTAATCAACAAATCCTATAAACAGTGTATTCGGGGATATACTATAAGAACTTCCACCATAAAAAGGATTACTATTATATTTTTTAACACTTACAAGCTCAGATTCGGTAAGGCAGCAAAGCCAACTGACATCTTCAATCTGATTACTCCCTAAGATATCTTCTTTAGCCATGCAATAGTAATTTTTCAGCTTTAATTCAGACACCCAGTTTTGTGGGAATGAAATTTTCTAGAAGAATAAGACAATTAATTCAGTTCACAAACTAAATAGTATAGCACAAACACAAATAACAGTTGAATTCAACAAATAGACACAGCTGCAGTCAATATACAATATAAGAAAACTGCAATTTGTTTAGCCAATTTGGGTATCGCTTACCTTTTAGATTCTGAAGGTGAAATGACAACACATCAATTATTACATGACCCTCTTAAAACCTTCTAACTCCATAAATCTAAATGACAACTCGTCAATTAATATCATCATCTCCACATCCTTCATTATCTTCTCAGCGTCATGAGCAAATTGCCTTCAAATTACCACTATGTTCTCAAGACAAAGTTTTTTGTTTCTTATTTGGAACATCTTGAGGATATTTCTAAAATTTACTTCCAAATGAGCCTTTACGGTATTTGTTCCATTCAACTTGGTGTGTGCAGCATATATCTATATACACCATCTACATTATCCATTCTTTTAAAATGAGCCCATACAAGACTTTCAACTGGATTCTCATTAGAACCTAACACTTTTTACTTTTTCGAGATCTCATCTTCATTTGTAATTATATTATGAGTTGGCTTCTTATTATTCCCATTAGATTCTAATACTTTTTGCTCATGTGATCCTCATTTTCATCATACGAATCTTCATCACCTCTTCTTCAGTAGTCATATATTATTTAAAATGAACAAATAACAAGTAGGTAAGAATATGCATATATACACCACAAGAAATTTGCAAATCTTTTGATTGCCTTGAAAAGATTACATATAAATCTAGAGAATATGTATAGTTCCCTGGGATGTCTGTATTGTGGCCTAAAATAAAACTAGTAAAATCAACCCCTCTACCCCCAACAACCACCAAAAAAACAACAACACAACATTTCAAGTATACAAATAAGTCACCCACCCACCTCATGCTGAACAACAAAACAGGCTAGTTAACAAATAAGTCAAAGAGAGGATGCACAATTCCAATACAAATTCAATGGGCTGGTGTGTTACTTTCATGAGCCCAGTAGAAAGAAACAGAGGAACTTCAATGTCTCTGTTGCACTCACTTGCACATATTCAGACAAAATAATTCAAAGGGTCTAAGCTTGGAATGAAAGCTTAACTCTATCTACAGACAGGGAACTATACATATTCGGGAAATCCAGCCAACAAGTTTCATAGATTCTAACCAAAAAAACAAACCAAATTTGAAGAGACTTTTCACAAATAATGTGATATCATGGGTTATGCCTTGCATAAAAAGTACCGCAAAATGACTGCACCGCACAAGTGCAGACAAATTTCAGTAAAAGGCAACCCAAGAAACATCTCAACTGCTTTACATGTTCATATTTATACAGTATACACTTTAATTCTAAATATTATGGGCCACACAATCTAAGCCAATTACACCTTTCCAAGACAAAGCTGACCACTAGAAAACACATTTCCCAAAAAAATTAAACTAAATCTATAGGGAATCCAACTATTATTATACAGTCAATGTAACAATGTCCACCTACATCTAAAGGAAAGTCATAGATATATGGATGAAGAAGTACAAACTGGGACACGTTTTTTTTTCAAATTTACTAAAATTTGCAACTGGGAAAAAATATGTGCAATCGTGTCCTAAGCACCCAGATAACTGATAAGAGTCTATACAGTTATCCTTATTACTACTCTGGGCAGATGGCTTAGATCACAGGAGGCTATACAATTACACGAATAAGAGATAAGGTGCCAATATTCAATAATAATCTTCCAATTGCATCTAACATAAGTTAGATACCAAACAAAAAAACAAAATAAACGAGAAAATCAAATATAAATATTGTATGCAGAAACAGTAATTTCATTCAAGTAACAAAATCATTCAAATTCAGATTTTTCAGAAGACACTTTGATGTATCTCAATTCTAATAAACCCAAAAACGAAAAAGTAGTAGATTAGGAGAGTGAAAGAGGAAGAAGAAAAATTACCCGGATTCACCAGCAACGAAGCAAATTTGAAAAAAATTAGTACCAGAGATTTCAACAGAAAGAAGCAAATCCGAAAAATTGACAGCGGCAAGAGAACCACAGCGGAACTCGGCAGAGCGAAGAGAAAAATGATATTTTGGTAAAGGTAAAATATCCCACTTTCCAATCCCTACAAATAAAAACTTACAAACACAGTAGCAAAGTCACAAAATATATCATTTTCCCTGAAAAATTGGCAAACAAAACTCAACTGACCTTTCTTATAACTAAATGTCCGTTTGGCGAAAATTTTTGGACATAAATAATTTAAAGGGAAAGTTAATTTAGTGTTTGGCTATAAAATTTCAAAAGTTGGTTTTTAAAAACAATTAGGAACAACCGTATGGGTGTCCGGCCTTGGCTTTCAATTTTTTGTTCAAAAACTTTTGAAATGGTGATATAGATATTAACAATATTTTTTGGGGCAATCCTCATTTTAGATGATTTCCCCATGGAGATGGATCCATGTCATCAGAACACATGGAATGTTGGAGTTGCAGTGTTATTATAGCTTGGAAAATGCAACTTTGACAAGGCTTAAAAACTTCAATAGATAGTATGCATGCATGTATGCAAACATTAACAAGTAGCTCAGTATAGGAAAATAAAATATTACTAGGAGAAGCAGTAGTATGATTTCATTGTAAATATTATATTCAAAGCCAATACACTTGAGAAAAAAAACTGCAGGCTTAACATAGTCCAACTGGTGACACATTAAACCATGGAACAGCCAAACTAAGCCTAATGAAATGCCCAGAAGGGAACAACCTGGTGATGGCAAAACCACCAGCCACAACAGTGATTTTCGGTTCAAATTTTCCACCTTGAATGGTTCTTCAGTTTACCAGAAAGAAAAAAAATAGCATGCCTTGCACGCTGGGGTGCTTAGTAAGGATCATTATTGTGCTTCTAGAACTTTAAATCCGTAGTCCATGTACCTTGCACGCTGGGGTGCTTGGTAACATGCCTTGTCTTCAGCTTCACCACCTTTCTTCCCAGGGAATTCCTTAGCCTGGTTGCACATTGAAGTACTTCTTCTGGGGTCATATTCTTGACACATACCACCCTCTCATTCTTGTTCTCTGCGTGTTGAGTAAAGAACAAAATAAGATAAATTTTATTCACTCAAGCAAGCATTGACAGCATCAAGTAAAATTTAAAATATCAAACAGGAATACATATGAACAAGGACTGGAAAATTTTGGAATAAATAAGTCATGCTTGCACAGATATAATATACAAAGCATTAATTCATTTATCTGCATCTAGATTTGATCCTTATCCTAGTCATTGTAATAGAGCAGAAACTAAAACATTCTGAAGCTATAGATGCAGATACTAAAGTTAGCATTGCATAAGATCAGTCCTCGATAGTAGTTGTTACAAACAATTTCGGTTTATTCATTCACTTTATGAGAGAGAAATAGTGTTGATTATAGTAAATTAAGAAGACTTAAATATGAATTCAATTTTTTCAATTAGGTGATTTAACTATCATTTTTTTTAATTGCAACAAATTGAGCCGCCACGTCAAAAATTACTGACGTGGCCCTCAAAGTGAAGCCATCACCAGCTGATGTGTAAATAAAAAAAATTATTTTAATATCTATTTACACATTTATTATACATTAAGGGCAAATTCGTCAAATCACTTATATTAATCATTTAAACTAAATAAAAACAACAAAACTATCTAAAATTTATACCATATCAGATCTAAAACAACAAAAAATCTAAAACAACAAAAACTCTTCAACACAGACCTAGATCATACAACCCAAACTGACCATTTCAAAGCACCTATGAACGCGACTAAGTTAATTGAACATAGGAAGAAAAATCATAGAGAACAGAATCTATGACTAAGACCAAGAATTCCAAAATTGAACGTTAACAAAGATAGCCATTAAAGCAACATGAAGCTCAGATCCGGACAAACACAGATCAAAAGGTGCCCCATCCGTCAGCCAAAAGGAACCGACACCATAGAGCCCAAAACCAGCAAACCCAAATCAAAACAAGATCTGGTTGATGACGAAGATGACCAAAAAACACATACAACCCGATTCGAACAGATCCATCTTTCAAACCCACGAACACCAACAACAATCAATATCCGAAATCCCAACCATAGACTGTAAGCATAGCTTCCACATCCGACATTTTGGGGTTGTATCGAACACAGATGAGACCAATCTGACTCGGGATGGTTCGGATTCGAGGAAACTGAGGCGAGCCGACGCGGATGAGACGGATTCGAATAATGTTGAAGGATTGACTCGTGAAAACGTTGCGAGTCATTTGCAGAAGTATAGGATTTATTTGAAGAGGATGCAGGGTTTATGGAATGAAGGGCCATCGGCGTCAGATGATTTGTTTGCCTCCACAAAGCTTACATGAGTCCTCCGGTGTGAATGGATCCAGGAACGGGAATAGCGACGGGATCTGATAAGAGGATATATTTTATGTATTTGTTTGTTTTGTATTAATTTGTTATGTTAATTATATTTGTTGTTTGACGAATTTACCCCATATTAAATCAAATTTGTTTACTTTATGATTAAAAAATTATTATTTTTGCCACACCAGCTTCCTAAGGCCTCACACAAGTTGCCACGTTAGCAATTTTTGACATGACATGTTCAATTTGTTGCAATTGAAAAAAATTAATAGTTTAATCATCTAATTGACAAAATTGAAAGGTAGATCACTGAAGTGGAATATGGCCTATAGTTTAGGGTATTAATTCATATTTAAGCCAATTAAGAAACTATTGTTTTGTAGATATTATTTTTTAGCAAATTTCTCAACGCTGATCAAAAGTTACTCCATCAGAACAAGACATTACTAAACTTACTAAAGTGAAGAGTACAACCACTGTATATCATTTTTATCAAAAGTTTCATTTTTATTTTCAGAAGAGGAATCAAGCTAAAAATAAGGATACATTTTAGGTAAAATTAAAGACAAGCATATGAAAGGTAACCATACTTTGGATAATGGTAAGCTGATTAGTTTAATCTATAATCAATTTGATTTACGTCGTAACAGTTCAGGGCATCAAAATGTTTTTCAAATCCTTTAGACAGAAACTCAATTTCAAGTTTAGTCTCAACGTGCTTACACATAAGAGACAGTGAAGTCTAACATCAAGACACAAAGGAAACAAACAAATATGAGGGTTTTGACTCTCATAACATTACGAAGTTTGGTCACAGAAGAAACGTGGAAATGGAGACCCAAAGAATACTCCCTCCGTTCCTTTTTATCTATCCTTTTAGAGAGGAAATGTAACAATCTGGTTTTCTAAAATAGTAATAATCAAATGGAAGGCTAGGATCAAACATCTAAAATTACCCTCTAAAATATCTAGCATATTTACAAAGAATATAATATTTACATGAGTAAATCTAGCACACTCGATAGAACCCTAATATATAAAAGAAGATTCTAGGAATGCCAGTTAATGTAGCCAAATGGGTGTCTTGTAAGTGTCAACTATTAAGTAAGCAATAGCAATAGCAATAGCAATAGCAATAACATGGTGCAATCTCGTTGAAAATGCTCTTGTTGTGACATACGCTTAGAAACAACTCAACTGGTTTTAACTATATCTCAACTAGTTTTAACTATTTCTTTTTAAAAACCTATTACTAGTGTGCTACGTTGCAAATAAACATATTTCATACCAGATATGCGATTCAATGAAACCTGCCCATACCGTACTCCTTTAAAGTGACGTTTTTCATTCCCGGTTTCATTTCACGTACCGTATCAAACTACGATCAAGGTAACATTGGTTTGGCTTATAAATTGTTCTTGTACTGGAAATCTTCAAGGCCTCATCAGCCTTGACAACAACTAGGCTTTTGTTTAGTGGAAGTTGCAGATCATCCATAAACTTTGCTTCTAACCCATAGCAACTCCCTCAAATGGTAGTGACCATAAAATAGGTGAAACAGAAAAGCCTTCATAACAACTAATAATGATGTTCAATATGATCAAAGTAAGTTGAATTCATCTAAACAATTTTTCTAAAAATTAGCTCGGAGTTGGTAAATCATGTTATGAGTTGCTTAAAAAGGAACTTATACACAAAGTCTCAAATGATTTTTTCACCAACTCTCATTTGAAGTAAGGTACCTCTCATGTAAGCCAGTACAGTTGGATGATATTAATTCTAAAAGATCCAGTACTACTCACAAACAAGACCACATATAATATGATTTATTGACGGCTATACATACCAGTATTAAATATGATGCTTATTTACGTCAACAGAACTCAAATCTACATTACATAGGGAGTGAGTGTATGTGACAGAGAGTTATTCTTACTGTATATTCCCTCCAAATGAGGATGCTGACCACCAATAAGCTTGGTTTCAACCTCTAGCTGAGGATTGCTCTCTTTAAATGCTGGCAACTTAGATTCCATGAATTCCCTACGAAAATAATACCAACTCAATTAGCTAATTGGTGTTCATTATTATCACATAAGAAATTAAAGTGTTACCGATACTGGTTTTGACAAGCTGGCTGATCCAGAGGCATGGATATAACTAACATGTTTATCATGGTTATTGCAATATGTATCAAACTATAATGTGCTAGAGGGGCTACAAAAAAACAAAAGACAAGGAAGCCCGTGATATTTTTATTTTATATTTTGATAGGTAATCTGTTCCCAATTTTGGGATATAAACCAGCAAGCAGCAACGTTGAGGTTATTCTCAAGGTCTCTACCATTTTTCCCACCCCTTGGGATAAGTCCAAGATGAAATTTTTTACAAACATAAGTTGATTAAAAAGGTTATTTCCATAAGAAAAAACAAACAAACTCTGTTAACTGGAAAATAGCTGGATAAATTATAATTTCACGACTGAATCTAACCATCAAGTCCACTAAATTCTTTATCAGTGTTTTATTGAATAAGAGTTGAGAAGATTAGAGGCAGTTTTCTTAGGTTGTACTCCCTCTATTCCAAAACATAAGATCAGTTTTGACTTTTTAAGTCAATTGGAGATGAATTTAAATTCAAAGTTGATATGATTTCAAATTTTCAATTGACTTTAGACAATACATTTATTGCAAACTATCTAAAAATTACTATTAGCAACAAGATTTATTGTCATTGAAAGTTAAATGAATCACATCAAAATTAACTTTGAAAAGTCAAAACAAAGGAAGAATATAGTTCCATTATTGGTGAGGTTGTTAGAGGTTTAAAAATTAAAATGCTAGGTCAAATGCTTAGTATTTTCGTTCCTCCTTTCAACTTTTATGTTGATCACCATTAAAAACAAATCACAACTTTACAACCTCTGATATATTAACAGGGTATGGTACTTGTACACAATTTTGTGGTGAACTTTTTCTAGCTACCCATCCTACATTTAGACCATAAAAGACGCAGCAAAGCAATCTTCCCTCATATACACAACAACCTGCAATTTACTTGCTCCAATCAAGTAACTTTAGAAAATGAAATTACGGACTACATCATACGAAAAGGTAGAATCTTCACTTATTAACATGAGTATTACTGGAGTTTATAGTATTTAACAGTACAAAAACCGTGAACTACTAAACAAAACTTGTAGAAACAGCTATCTGAAAAGAGAAAAAGAAAACATACATACTTGATACCCCTACTACTGCCTCCCCAGTTACAGTAGCTCACAACCAGCTTTTTAAGTTGCCAAACTCCTCTTTGAGACATCTGGGTATCAAACAATATGAGCCTGTTCGGGAATGACTTATTTTAAAATGACTTATAAGTTAAAATATAAGTTGTGACTTATAAGTAAAGGCATTCGGCTAATAATGACTTAAGTAAAAAATTAAGTTAAAACAACTTATGAACGTGTTCGGCCGATAATGACTTATAAGTTAAAATTAAATGTAAAAATTACTAAAAAGAACATTATGAAATGATACATTAATTCAATATCATATCATAACAATCATCCAATATTGCACTAAATAAAATCCTAATTAAACAAATTCTCTAAACATATCAACTACAATCTTATTCCGAGTTAGAGATTCTTAATGCAATATTATCTCTCATTGCTTGGATATAATATTTAAGAAAAAGAAACTAAAATTTAGAAATAAATAAAACACAAAAAGTATAACTTGTGCATAAAATAATTTGGTTAGACATTATTATAATTTGACTATAGTTCTGAACTTTAACTCATTGTAATAAGTATTGTGTATCTAGTCGTCAATAAGCTTTACTAAAGAACATGGCTCATGAAGAAAAGAACATCGAATAACCTATATTACGATTTCTGAATTTTTGATGCATATAAATTGCTACTGTTTCCATATCATTCAATTAGGTTATTTAGAGAAGAAGGCTCGAGAAGATGAGAGAATAAATATAAGAAGCTTGTGCAACCAATGTTCTATCATGCAAGTGAAGGAGCAGATTTCAGTCCCCACATTACTGAATTTCTGGAATTCTGTATTTGATTTTAAACAATCCTCTGTCCAAAATCAAGATTTAGTTTGTTCAAAGAGTGATGAATCCTTAAACCAACTAACGAATGAACTTGACCAATTATATTTTCCATTTCAGGTATTTAATCAAGCAGCAGCAGCAGCAGCAAGGTTTTGCAGCCCAGAACCCCCAATTAGGAGGAAAGCAAGTTGCAAATATTTTGAGAAAGAAATTGCATAATGTTCAATTCCTAATTAAGCACATATAGAGTTACTGAAAATTACTAAAAATTAAACTGCTCACATATTCCTAATTAAGCACAACCCAGTATACAACAATTCAATCAATCAATCAAACATTTGAACCACATAAATTAACAACAAATGGAATTGAATCGAAACCCACATGCAGAGGTAAAGGAGAAGAAAAACCACATGCCAAAGATTCAAACATCACATAATACACATATATTTACATATCAAATATTTGGTCTAGAAGGAGTAGCAGCAATTCAAGGAGTAGAATGAGTAGCAGGAGTAACAGCCACGGAGCGAAGTAGGGAGAAGCCAAGAAATTGACGGATCGAGCGCAGAAGTGAGCAGAGCAGATCGGATCTTCGATTTTAGCCGTTGTAAAAAAATGTTTATGTTAGAAGAGAAAGAGAAAGGCTTTTTAGGAATAATAATGTGGAAGAAAATAAATTGATAAACGAGGGAAAGAGAAAGCCAACGGAGACACAAAGAAATGATTTCAGTGCATGAATCCCAATTCCAAAACTCCATTTTTACAGTATACTTTAACTGAGGACTGTATACACGTTCAACCATACATAAATTACAAATTTATATATCCGTATATATATATATATATACATATATTCACATATATACATATTGTTAGGTTCACTTACTTTCAGAAATCGCAGCTTCAAAAAATCACTCACAGTTCGTTCTTTGCAGTTTGCAGTTTGTAGTTTGCAGTTAGCAGGGTTTCAACTTTCAAGAGAAGAAGATGGATTAAATTGAAGTGAGCTACAATTACTAAAATTGCTATCCGAACCCGGCCCAAGAGAATTACGGCCCATATAGCCTATCTACATTCTACAATAGAGTTTTGTTAGGCTTGTGATATTATTAGCCTTTTAGGTTCAATTATTTTTTTTGTTGAAACTAATATTTTTTCATTTGTAATTTTTTCTTTTTATAAAGTGGGTGTTTGTTATAGGTCAAGATAGATAAGTATTTGATTACTAGTAATAAACAATGGTCATATCGTGTCATTTCTATTTGGTGGAAGTTATGTGATCCCGGGTAATTACTATTATGGGTAAGGGTGTAAACGAACCGAATCGATCCGAGTATTTAGTTGTCTAGATTTGGTTCACAAAATTTATCGAGTATAAAATAAGGTTTGATTGATACTCATTTAGCTACCGAGTCGAGCACGATTCCGAATCGAGCCCGAGCAGTTTGGACTTTTCCAACGAATATGATCCGAGTATCAATAGAAAATTATAATTTGAGAATGTTCGAGTAATTTATCGAACTTTAAAATGTGCTCATATTTGACTCATTTATATTTCGAATCGAGCTCAAATCAAATTTTTAGTCGAGCAAGTACGAATCGAGCCTGAACTGTGTGCTCATTTTACAGCCTTATTTGTGGATGTTTGGTATGAATTCAATATTACTTGGTATATTTTTTACTAAAATATCATTGTACTAATTTTAGTTGAATGATTCACCCATATGATTTACAAATGTAATCAACAATCATCAAAGTACTATCAAACTATTAACTTTGCATTACTCAGTAAATTGTATTAAATTATTTTAATTATTTATAAAATAGCATTTCATGATTTATTCAATTAGTAAGCACTAAATTTTAATTATGCCGCTAATAATAACTTAAACTTATTATAATAAATAGCAAACAACCAACATACTCTCTCCATCCCCAAAAGAATAAGATAAAATACATAAAGTGAAGGGTAAATTTTTCATTTAGTAGGGTCTATTAGTATAAAAAAATAAAAGTACTCATCACTTTATATAATTTTGTGGGACTAATAAAAATAAATTTGAAACTTTTTTACTCTATTTCTTATACTTATACTTTTCTTAATATTTTTGCAAATTGTACTTTACTCATCCTTTTAGGGATAGATGTAGTATTTTATACGGAGAATGAACTATTTTAGTTAAACTAAACATGTGGACAAACAAAAAAACTAAAATATAAAAAACAAATGTAAATTGTGTTACTAATAAGGATATTTATGTTCCAATTATTATATAAAGGATATTTTGTCAAAATAAAATTTTCAAGATGACCACTACGTGGTAATCTCAGATTACCACATGATCTGGTTAACAAAAATCATGAAACTTTATTGGATATCTGATTATTAGAAATGTAAGATTACAATGTAACAAATACGATCTATAAAGATGACCAATATTTTTATTTCTAAATAAGAAAGGGAAAATATAATATATAGTAGATATTTGTGACTGAATTTTTTGCTTATTGTGATCATAAACTTTGTGAAAAGGGGGGAAAATTAAGTTATTCTTTAAAATAAACTCTGTTCTAATTGATATTCATGAATAATTATTGTGAATTTATGACAAAAGCATAAACTTGGGATTTCTCCTAAAATAACCTAATTATAGATCATATAGTCCAATTGCTGTTTTTGTTTCCGTATTCTTGATTTATCCACTATTTTTTTGTAAAGACGAAGAAGGTCAACTTACAATTGAGTCACTCAACTTTTTTTTCGTACAGTTAACTCATTATATTTTACTTTGCTAACAATACGTTCAAAAATCCGTCAACTCGCTTGCCTTTAGACTGAAATAAACAAATAAGCTGCTGACGTAGAAAAACTTTCTGATGTGGTAGAACTCATTCCACGTGGCCTTTATTACGTGGATATGGAGGAAAAATCTCCCACCCAAATACCAGATGATGGACCCACGTCTATTAGTAGCCGAGAAGTAATTGAATCGTCATTTTGTTCAAACTTTGATCGATGAAGCAAATTGAGCCATAAGCCAGTCCTTCCAAAGTAATCGATCAATTGAAAAGCTAAACAACAATCGACGACTTGTTCGATTGAACTCTATTTCTAAACAAAATCGATTATTAAGTGTGATTCACGTTGGTTAAAAGTCGTTTGATGCTCGATGTCAAGTAACGGTCGACAGGTATGTCCCATATGATGGTACCTTTTTGTCCCCTTATTTGACTTTGATGATTTTATTTGGGTTTCTTCTTTAATAAATTTTGGTCCCCCTTTTGTCCCCACATGAATGCTCTGTATTTATTTTCATTCCTTTAACTTATGCTATGTTTTGCATGTGTTTTATTTATTAATTTGTTACAGATGAATGCTGTTACGTAATTTAATGTACACTATGGTAGGGAGTTCATCTATGCTCCTTTATGTGACTATGTGGGAGGTAATGTTTATCATATGCCACGTTTGGATGTTGATTATATTTGTATGTGTGCTATTAATAAGTTAACTACTGAATTTAGTTGTCATCCTCAATCAAGTGTTTATTTTTAAATTGATGGAGTAAATATTAAAAATGGGGTTAGACTTGTTCATGATGATGCTTGTATAAGATATATGATTAATATTTGTTTGTCACATAGTGTAATTGATGTCTATATAAACCATGTATTACCATATAATATTGATCAAACCTCTATATTGGATGTGCATAATAGTATTAATGTGATTGATAATGTGCTTCAAAATGTTGATGAAATTGTGGCTGATAATGTTGCTGGTAATATGGATGAAAATATGGCTGAAAATGTGACTGGTGAGGGTGATAATGTGGACAGTGTGGCTGGGGAGAATTTGAGAGATAGAAGGAGTAGAAAATGTCAAAATGTCAAAAAGAATGCTAAAAGGAAGTCCAAAAGGGGTAAACAAAGGGCAGTTGAGGAGGAATGTTCTTAGATAGATACCTTTGATAGTGATTTTGATGAAGAATTAGTAAAAACTACGAGGATGGTTTAAGGAGTATAAGAGGGAGATGAAAAAGAACACAGAGTTGGAAGATGAGGGACACAAGACAGGAAATTAGGGAGAGGAAGGATAAATCAAGGAGATGAGGGAGATTAACAGAATGATGAAGATGAAGAGGGTGAGGGCGAGGATGGGCCTGAAAATGAGGAAGAAAATGTTGTAGAACATGGCCTAAAAATGAATAAAATAGAGGGAGAAAAATTTGGGAATGATGGCGAGGGCAGTGAATATGAGAAGAGTGATTTAGATTATGCATCATGCCAAAGTGAATATGAGAACAGTGATTTGTTGAGGTCTTTTTCTGAGAGCAGTGAAGAAGATAAGGATATTTGCTATAGGGCCTCCCCCTAGTAAAGAAAAAAGAAAGGCAGTTAAGGTTTACAACAAGAAGATAAAAAGAAGTTGATAAAATCTAAGGAATACATGATATTTTCCAGCATTAGGGAGTTTAAAGATGCCATTAGAGACTACTCCATTACAAATGAGAGGAAATTATGGTATCCAGACAATGATTCCAAAATATGCCAAGTTAAGTGTGAGAAAGGATGACCATGCATGGAAATTATGGGCTAGTTACATATAATGGACTGATACATGGAAGGTTAAGTCTATCTTAGACATTCACAATTGCACTAGAATCTTCAAAAATAAGCTGGCTACTGTTAGGTACTTGGCTGAGTACTATGGGAATAAGATTAGGAAGAATCCTAGCTGGAAATTAAAGGAGATGCAAGAAGAGATAAACTTGAAATTGAAGTTGGATGTTATAGAGGTGAAATGCATAAGGGTTAGACAGTTAGCACTGCAGGGGATTCAACAGGTCATAAAGGATCATTATGCAAGGGTGTGGGACTTTGGGGCTGAGATAGTTAAGAGTAATAAGAATAACATTGTGAGACCCCAAAATTTATGAAATAAAAGTATTTAAATTTTTTTAGGTATTGATTATTGATGCTTATGTGATAAGTCACTCATTTTTGTTTTATTGGTATTATTAATGTAATAAAATAGAAAAACTTTTTATATAAAACAGAATACTTTTATAAAGTTATTCTATAAATAGAATATATTATATTCTATTATGCATAGTGTTGCATAGTGTCTGCATAGTGTTTTGCATAGTAATTTTTTTATATATAAAACAGAATACTTTTATAAAGTTATCTATTTTATTAGACAATAATTAGAATATATTATATTTTATAATTCATAGTGTTTGCATAGTGTCTGCATAGTGTTTGCATAATAAAATCTTTTATAAAGTTATTCGTTTTATTAGATTATAAATAGAATATATTATATTTTATTTAAAAGATTTTGCTTTAAATATGGACCGTCAAATTAAAGTAAATCAATCTGGACCGTTCATGAGTTAGTTACTATACAGTCCATTTTTCTACAAATAGAAGCTCATTCCTTCATTATTTCTTACGAATTCACTGAAACTCTATAGAGAGAAACTATAGAGAGAGTTCTTCTTCTATAATCTTAAGCGTATTTCTTTAGAGTTTAAGAAAGCTTTGAGCGTAGTGCAAATTTTCTTCAAGTATATTCCCGACCTACCAGTCGAAATACTTTTCTTTTTAAGGTAGGGAATATTATTTGTTGTACTCATAAGGGGTATTCTTTCTTTCTTATTCATGAAGAGAACTTCTGTTATTCCATTCTTTATTATTCTGTTGGAATAACCTGTATACGCGGGATACCCTATACTTGGTGAAATTCTTCTGTTATTTCATTCTTATTATTCTGTTGGAATAACCTGTTTATGCGAAGTACCGCATAAATGGTGAAATTCTTTTAATATTCCGTTCTTTATTATTCTGTCGGAATATCCTGTCTGTGCGTTTACGCCGGACCTGGTTCCATTATTTATTATTCTGTTGGGAATAACCTGTCGGTGTAGTCTATCGCACGCATGGTGAATCCTTCTGTTATTCCATTCTTTATTATTCTGTTAGAATAACCTGTCTATGTGGATTACCACATGCATGGTGAATGATCTTTCGTATTCATACGAATAGTATTTTCATTAAAAAGGGGTTTCTGCCAGGGGCAGATTCATAATTTTTCTGACCCTCAAAAATTCTGAAAAAATTTGAAATGATAAATTAATGAGTTTTCTAAATTGTGTCCAAAAATGTCGATTTTTGGATGTATAGATTAAGAGTTATGGATTTTATGGGAAAAGACTATTTTAAAAGTAAACTCTTATAACTCATTGTGGTTAACTCCAAAATTGGTGAAATTTTTATTGGGCGTACATGTATATAACAGGAGTATACCCTGTAAATTTCAGAATTTTCGGACAAAAGTATAATTTATGATAAATGTCTAAATATTCGACAGTTTTATCCATATGAAAAATAGTAAATGAATTTTAAAAATTCTGAAAAAAATATATGTTCAAGATGAGATTATATTCTGCTAAATTCCAGAAAATAAATATTTTGGGACTGATTTGGTATTTTTCATAAAAATGAACTAGTTATGAGTAAATGAATTAAATATGTTATGTGAAGTAATAAAATTGAAAAATATGATTTTATGGCTTGAGAATCTTATATAGGGTATATGCAGATTTTGATGAGGGATTTGATCATAGATTATGAAATCTTATGAGTATGACATTTTTGAATGATTAAATGCATTATTTGATAAAGTGTAAACAATTGAAATAAATTGTTTATAAGTTTAAGAAATAATTAAAATATTGTTATAATATTAATGATATTAAATTATGAGATTATTAAGTGATTGATAACATTTGGTTATTATTGAACGATGGATAAATTGTATTATAAATGTTTAATATTTATCCTTTATCTCATTTGATTGATTCTTATATCATTGTCATCATCCTCATGCTTATATTGTGTTGAAAGTCATCTGTGGCCTGTAGTGCATAGATGGACTTGGTATGATTATGACCAGAGATTATTCGGTATAATCATGATCGTAATGTTACAAATGATGTGGAAGAAGTCCTCATTGGCCTGTAGTGCATTGATGGACAATTTTGGGTATGATTATGGCTATGGATTCTCTTCGGCCAAGGGTGCAAAGATGAAATATTTTATGTCATGATCAGGACCTTTGATGAAAACACGATTTTTTTTGCCCGTAGTGCATGGATAATTTATGGTCGTGATACTAATGAATATCCTTGGCCTGTAGTGCAGGGATGATTCGATGATGTGGATTAATTATTGAGCTGAGTCTCAGCGATGAAATATTAATTCATGGATGTGATAATAATGAATATCTTTGGCCGTAGTGCATGGATAATTCAGTGATATGGATTGATTATTGAGCTGAGTCTCATCGATGAAATATAAATTCATGGATGTGATATTAACGAATATCCTTTGCCGTAATGCAGGGGTGATTCGATGATGTGGATTATTTATTAAGCCGAGTCTCAGCGATAAAATATTTATTATACACTTTTAAATGCATAGAAGATAGTAGATATCATGTTCTACTTGACTCTTCTAAAATACAGTTGTATGTCTTTGGCATGTAGTATAAAGATGAATTGTTAATGAATATCTTTGGCCGTGGTGCAAAGATGAATTTATTAGTATGATTATGAGCAAGAATTCTAATTTGGTATAACCATGATTTTTGATGTTTCAAGTGAAGATAGGTGATGAGAATTATCTTCGTCTTAGTTGCGAAGAGGAATTTAGAACCACAATTATGATTATGAGTTATTCATATGATCGTGGACATGAACTGTTGATTTATTTTACATGGATAAAATATTATTGGTGGACTTTTAACATAGAGAAAATAATAGACCTTATGGTCTATTTGACTCTTCTAATGGATTGCTCGTTCTGCTGCAACTATGGTTGAAAAGTTTTATCATCTACCATATGTTCTAAATCTCTAATTTATTATTGATGAAAGCTATTGATAATTTAATTATCTCTAGTCATGATATTCCTTACTGGGCTAGTTGTGCTCACCCTTTCTGCTTCACAATTTCTTTCAGGTAATAAGAGTGTTGCCGAGTCGAGCGGGGATAACAGGGGAATAGAATAGTGGTCTCTAGCTGTGGCGGTTCTCCTTAAACAGTATAGAAAAGTGTGTTGTATTCTATACAATATTTAGTAGTTATATTTGGTGAATCAAATAGGGTGAGGTGAACCCAACTTTTGAAGGGTGTTTTGCCACTATCATATAAGATGTCTAATGAAATAAAACCTCGTGTTATCATAAGACAGGGTTGTGCGCATCCACTTGATGAGTATATCTATGGGCACTACCTATATGATCTTGAAGTTGATTTAAAATATAATATTCACTTAGAGACAGTGAAGATAGTTATATGTCAAGAGAAGAGTCACCATTGGAAAGAAGATGATAGTAATCTTCTCATTTTTCTTTGGGGTATATTGGGTCAACCAAGGATAATTCGGTGGCCATATGATATCTATTATAACCTAGACGCATGGCCTCCCATGTATGAAGGTTTCCTTGAGCACTTTCCAAAGATTTTAGTTTCTAAAACAGTTTTTGACTATACTTTTATGTAAAGTACCATTGTAAGGTTGTGGTCGAGGCACCATGAGAGTTGCATACATTTGTATTAAAACTCACAGTTAACTGTGGTCGTATTCTATACGACAGCTCAACAGTTGTATAAATGAAGTTGTATTTAAATTTTGTATCATGTATCTGGCGACTCAGAATGGGTGATGTATACCTAATTTTGGGGGCGTCATATACATAGTTGACATAAAAATAACAAGATTGAATCTTGAGGATGTGTCAAGATTTAAGATATTTTATGTTTGTTATCATACTTTAAAAAAGCTTGGAAAGGTGGATGTATGCTTATTATTTGCTTAGATGGCTGTTTTCTGAAAACAGTGTGTGATGGACAGCTTCTATCTGTAGTGGGTAGGGATGAAAACAATCAAATGTTTCCTATAGATATGAGGGTGGTGGAGAGTGAGAATTATGACAGTTGGACTTGGTTTATACAGTTTTTGGTGTCTGATGTTACTTCAAGAGATGACTATGGGTTGACTTTAATATCTGACCAACAAAAGGTTAACATCTTTGTTAATATTTGTTAATAACTACAATCCACATCATTATTTATTTTTGAAACTGTTTCTATGTACATTTATCTAATATATACTTGATTTTTTCAGGAATTGAAAGGAGCTGTCTTCTTCATCATATAGAGCATAGAAATTGTGCAAGGCACATGTATGCAAATTAGAGGAAGAAGTATCCTTCCCAAGCTCTTAAAGTAGCTTCTTGGGAGGTATCCATGGCAACTCATATTGTTGCACACAAAAGGGCAATGAGAAGTTAAAAGGTTATCATCTCATGTACATGACAAGCTGACAAAGTAAGATCCCAAGGTTTAGTTCATGCAAGGCATTCTTTGAGACTCACTCAAAGACTGACAATGTGGAGGATAACATGTCTAAGTTATTCAATGCATGGATCATAAAGGCAAGATATGTGCTAGTGCTAAACATGCTAGTTGAGATATATGATAAAATTATGGTCAGGTTGCACAAAAAAAGAGATGCAATATTAAAGAATGAAGACTTAATATGCCCAAGGATTAAGAAGAAATTGGATACAACCATCTTAGACTCTGAAAATTATGAAGCTTTATGAGATGGATAGTTAAAGTTTCAAGTGAAGGAGATAGGGAGAAAATGATACACAATTAAACTTATGGTGAAAAGTTGTGCATGTAGGGTGTAAGATTTGACAGGAATCCCTTGTTCTCATGTTATCAGGGCAATTCATTCTATCTAATGAAACCCAATAAATTATGTGGCTCATTAGTACACTAGGGACACTTGCATTAAAACTTATTCTCATACCTTAGAAGTACTGAATGGGGAAGATTTTTGGGACTTTACTTAATGTGATATTTTGTTGCCTCCACATATGAAAAAGAAGTTGAAGGGAAGACCACAAAGATTAAGAAGAAAAGAGTTGTGGGAAGATGGAGCAATAGTAGTGGGAAGGTGGGTAGGGTGTCAAGGAAAGGGAAGAAGATGCATTGCAGCGTATGCAAGGGGGAGAGTCACAATCGAGTCAGGTGTCCAAAACACCAAATTTTGCCTGGACCTTACTTGCATATGCATAACCTCAAGTCCCCAAGGCGAAAAAGAAAAGCAGAAAAGCCATCTAATCCACCTACTGAAGATGTTGTATGATAATTTTAAATATATATGCTCATTTTCATATCCCTTATTTTTTATTGATTGTTTCTATTTTATTCCATAGGGTACTGAAATAGTTAAAAGGACTGACAACGCAAGTGAGACTAGAAAAGGGAAAGACAAATTTACCTTTGTAAGTATAAGTTGATTATTTAGTCTAACTTACATTAACTGTTGGGTTGTTCTAAACAGATGCTAACTCCAACCCTTATGAGGAAGAATAAGACTTCAACAACAATTGGAGAAGGCTGCACTCCACCAAACCAAGGAAATATAAGGAATAGACAAGCAAACACTCAACCAACTTCTACACCACCAAACCAGAAAAATACAAGGAAAAGAAAACCAAACACTCGAGGATCACAATCTTCAACATGCAGATCATTTAAAAACCAAGGAAGAAGGATGAAATTAACACAAAATAGTAACATAACATTTTGGTATACTTTGATAGCTCTTTTCCATTGTGTTTTGATATAGTTGGTCATACTATTTTGGTATAGGGGGTTATATATGTATGGGATATCTGATCATACTCTTTTGGTATAACTTCTAAATTGGTATGGGATAGGTGATTAGAATACTATGGGATAACTGGTGATACTCATTTGGTTTAATTTTTGAATTGGTATGGGATAACTAATTATATATATGGTATAACTTCTTAGTTGGTACAATTTGTTAATTATTTTTGGGTAAATTTAATCAATTGATGCAAGGAAGCCAACTCAATTTACTGTAATGCTACATATTGATCAATGTTATATAATTGATGGTTATCAATGTTATTGACTGATTATCAATGTATTTCTGTTTGATTCTTTACATTTATTGTTGTGGTTTGGTTCTTTTTAGCTTTATGAATGCTCAAATTTTCTTCTCTTACTCAAACTTATTCTCTTATTGTTGTTTGGTTCTTTTCTGTTAATAATAGAACTTAACAATGCCATACCATTTGGTAAAATGTTGTCATACCAATGTTATAGCAAAAGAGCAACATACCGTGTTTAACTTTGGAGCAGTTAAGGAGATTATTTTGCAATTCTGTTTGTAACAGAACTTAACAATGTCATACCATTTGGTAAAATGTTGTCACACCAATGCCATACCAAAAGAGCAAAATGTTGTTAACAATACCATACCAAATACACCAAAAGAGCAAACTGCTTTATTTTTCCATTTCATTCATTAAAATAAGGGGTTCAAAATCCAGACTTCCCCATTTACAATCATAACCTTCTAACACCAAAATTTCACAATATCAATAAAAAAACATAAACCATCCCAAAAAATTATAATCATTTTGCCCAATATTGTTTTACCCCACTATTACTATAAAAAATTAAAAATATCAACCATGAACAAATTAGAAAAAACCACATCTTTCTGAGTTTTTTTGGGCATTTTCAATTTTCAATTCTTTGACCACACTTGATTCACTTCCATTCTCAAATAATTTCTTTCGCTGAGCATAGTTCCTCCTTCAATTTTTTTTATCACTTCTCTTGATCTTTCAGTGAATGGAGGGTCAGACCACTTGAAAAACCGAAAATACATCTTTGGCTCCTGCTTAAAAGATATAATAGAGTAAGATTTATGACTAAAAAATCCCCCTTTTTTATTTCATCCCAAAATTTTTAAATAAGATTGCAAGATTCACGTGCCTTATACCTGCTACAACCAATAAATCTTCTATCTGAATTTATGGTTCTATCTTTCCATGCTTCCCATATGGGTGCAACGATCCCACAGTCGCAGACGATGGGATTGAATGAGGCGGAGTCGCGTTGCGAATCTGCAGATGATATGCTCACCATTTTCTTTCTATAAGAGCTCTATACCCCACTTGAGATACTCATCTTCTCTACATACAACTTAGTATAACTCTCTTACTTTTAATTACTTCAATGATTCGCTAAATTGACCTGAACTCTCTACTCCTAACGAAGAACCCTAAGTTAAGCCCCTTTTTATGTTTGATTTCTATTTAACATGGATGAAATTCATTGGGTCGGACTGGGTCAGGTCGGGTGGGCATGGGTATACTCATTTTTTATGGGTGGGATATAGCTTATGTGTGTAATGACTAGGATTCAGTACATATTTATTTTTTCCACGTCACTATTTCGTTCAAAAACTTAACCGTGTAGATGAAAATTCAAATTTTTGTTAGCAAAGTAAAGTATAATGAGTTAACTGTAAGAAAAAAAGTTGAGCGACTCAATTATAAGTTGACCTAAAGTAGAGTGACCAAAAAACATTTATCCCTTCTTAGTTACAAAAAGCATCTACTTACCTAAAATAAAGTAAAATATTTTATGCATTATAATTCAGTAACTATTTTTCTGGTTCTTTCTTTCCTTTAAAACTAATAAACTTATGTTAGTTTTTTTTATGGGAGAAGGTAACAATTGATTAGAATGTTCTCGAATTAGTGACATATTTTCTTATTAAGTTCGTTCTAAAATTAATGATACATTTATGTTTTTAGACTTTTTAGTTGCATGAATTGTTAACATGTTATTACTTATATACTAGGTAGATTGAGTGCTAGCATGCCACCATTTACTATGTTTCTAGAAAATGTTAGGAATATGCTTGGGAAAGTATATTTTCCTTAAAATCTCCATTTTAGAAACGTATCTATAAGAGAATTTATATTTTCACATGTAAATTTAATAGTTCTATAAGTTCTTCCTCACATGAATTGTAAGTGAGATCTCATATAAATTTATGTTATACTTTTAATGCAGTTCCTCTGCTTAAAATTTAGAGTCGGCCTTGGGCTAGGGCTAGGGCTAGGAGTGAGCAAAAAATGGATAAAACTGAATTACAGAACCAAACCGAAATTTTTTAATCGAATTATTTCGATTTTTTAGTTTTTTTAAAAATTTTGGTTATATCCGAATTATTATTCAATATTCGGTTTCGATTTTCAAAATACAGATTTTTTGGTTACCCGAATACCGAACCTTAATACTTAAAAAAATTAATTTATAATATTATATCTATTAATATTCAAACTCAGTAGTCAGTTCTCTCGCTTCTCTACTTCTCCCATTTTGCCCTAGCCCTAGCCGCCCGCTCCCAGACTAGACTCCCAGGTCTCATCATCTCATCATCTAGACTCCCACTCTCCCAGATCTCATCATCTCAGTGCTTTCACCTCTCGACTCTCGAGTCTCAATCTCC
The DNA here is from genome assembly GCA_020205505.1 of Panax japonicus. NCBI lineage: Eukaryota > Viridiplantae > Streptophyta > Magnoliopsida > Apiales > Araliaceae > Panax > Panax japonicus. The sequence goes on along the minus strand of CM035104.1, from coordinate 43,812,683 downwards.
AGCTCTCTCCGTCTCTCTCCATCTCAAACTCTCAATCTCCATTATCCAGCCTCCGCCTCTCGGCAGTCGGCTCTCATTGTCTTGGTATGTTTGCACACAAACCCAAAATTTGGGGTTTTTTTAGGCTTAAAGTTTCTTGTACTTTTCTTTTTATTTTATGTTTTTGTCAGAATTGATGTTGGTCCATTTTCAGCTATATTGATTAAAAAAATAGATCTTTTTTCTATATTACCATTTTCATTCTTCTGTAATTTAGTTCTGAAATAGTGAAATTTATGGGAAAAGTCCCCAAACCCAAAATATGGGGTTTTGGAATCAGATTAATTGAAGAAAGTTTCTTGTTTCTTTTACTTAATGTATATGTCAAAAATTGGTATTGGTCCATTTTCAGCTAAATTGATTGAAAAGATATTGGCACAATTACAAAATCTGGGTTTGAGTGCCAGATTAATTGAAGAATCTCAAAATGCTAAGCAAGTAAGACTGATGTTACATAAATAATTGAGTGAATTTATCCAACTGTCACAGTCTCGCTGCATGTTTTCTAATAAGTGATAATATATGATAAATGTCTCTTTTAAGAACTTGCATTGATTCCTTGATAGTTGGTAGCACTTAAATTGACTTTACTAGTTATTTTTTATTGCAATGATCTTGCTATGCACGATCTTATGGGAATTCTATGTAATTTTGTCTCTGAGGCATGTAAATGAGTATTTAACTTATCATGGATTTGTCTATATTCACTTAGCATGCTTGATCTACTTGCATTCCAAATTCCTACCAGTTAATACATCTCAATGTATTAATCATTTTGATTGTCTATGTTGCATTGGCATGGACACTTTAAATATGATTAACATATTCAGTTTTTGACAGTGTTGGGTGCTGGCCTATATTTTGGTGGTGTTTTATTGGTGGTTATATTACAAGTTTGATTGTAATTTCAGATACATGTCACATGTTGTTTGATTGTGCTTCACTTGCAATTGGATTGTTGGATCTTATTATATACTTCTTCCCTAATTCCCTTTTCCTGTTTGGGCATTGATGTACAGGATCTTGTGTTGCATGTTGCTGTTTGCCTGTTTCTGTTGGCTGTGGCTGTTGCTGTTGCTGACTTCTTGTTGCATGTTGTTGTACTGTTGGTTGTTGGATGTTGGCTCTTGAGTCTTGGCTGTTGCACAAGCAAAACTAATGAGTAGCTGTTGTAAGACCCCGAATTTTATGAAATAAAAGTATTCAATTTTTCTATTTAGTAAATAGTTAAATTGATAAAAAGTTAAAGTTAAGGGTGATATGTGAATTTTTTTCAAAATAAGCAAGTGGCTATAAAATACTTATTATTGTCGGGGAATACTCGTTTGGTCGTGGAATATTGTTGTTGTCGGGGAATATTCGTACGACGGCGCAACCATTTGTGCGGCCCGTAACAGAATAACTGTCGGATTAAGAAAACGATAAATTTGAGTTTTTATAAATAACGGCGTAATTGTTACCGTTAACACTGTTGGAATACCCGGTGGGTAAAGTAAAGTAATACGCGTTGTTGCACAGTAGAACACGGTATTGCACAATATTTTTGAATTATTGATTCTTACGTAAAAAGGCACTACTCAATAATTGTTATAGTAATTACTATTCAATATTTTATTTTATTGATTCAATAATTGATGCGTTGATATTTTATATTATTGTTGTTTCAATAATTGTCACTACACTATATTTCCTATTATCATATCAATAATTCATAATATTATTAGATAACATTATTGGCAATGTCTAGAAAGTTCTGTCAAGGAGAGGTTTGGTCACCTAATTGCGCGCCAGTAAGGAGAAATCCTTATTGGAAATCCCCCTCTTTCCTAGGAACTGTCTGGTTGTCATAATTATGATTCTGTAATATTATTTGTGAATAATTAATTATTGATTTATATGATAAGAAAATATTTATTTGATGCGGATAAAAATGATGGATTTATTTATGTGGTTATAAATGAAAGAATTAATGTTGAGGTGTTTTATTAGTATTTTGTCGGATTTGAGGTATTAGAAGATCAAATCGGTGTTCTTAAAGCTCAATTGCGTGAGTTATAATTTTAATCCGACCGTTGGATCGTTGTAATTTTTAGATATGTTATACATATATAATTTGAGTATATGTCCACAAATTTTGAACCGTTAAAAATTAATGTATGATTTGTTATGAATTTTAAAAGGTGTTGAAAATCATCCGTTTGTGGATTTTGAATATTTTCTGTCTGGAATTTAGAAAAACTCAAAGCTACAAAGTTGTAGAGAATTCGATTTCGTGTGGAATGGACATAAAATTCGTATTTTTCTGATAAACGGGCTATTTTCTATGAATTACTGAAGTTTCAGAAAATAAAATAATATTTATTAAATTATGGGTGTGACTCACTTTTTGGTTGGTGTTGAATGAACATGGGCTGCTATATTTTTTCAGAATTGAGGTGCTGATTTTGGTCAAGAAGCATGCGTAGGAAGAAAAGAAATAATAATAATATTTTATTATTTTAGTCTCCTTTGGCGTTCTAGTATTTTCCTATAAATAGGCGCTTACGTTAGAATTGAAAATCACATCAGAAACATAAGTTTTCTTTCTCTCTATATTATCGAGCGTATTTTTGTGGGTATTTAGATACTTTGAGAATTGCTATTCAGCGCAAGGTTCCTTCGGCTTTACATTCTGGTCAGAAATACTGCTCTTTTGAGGTAAGGGATTGTAAGGGTTATTATGTTTTTTTGTTTCGTAATTTTTCTGACTTTCAAAAATTCTGAAAAAATTTGAAATGATAATTTGATGAGTTTTCTAGATTGTGTCCAAAAATGACGATTTTTGGATGTATAGATTAAGAGTTATGAATTTTATGGGAAAAAACTATTTTAAAAGTAAACCCTTATAACTCCTTGTGGTTAACTCCAAAATTGGTAAAATTTTTATTGGGAGTACATGTATATAATAGAAAGATACTCTGTATATTTCAAAATTTTTGGACAAAGGTACAATTTATGATAAATGTCTAAATATTCAGCTGTTTTGGCCATATAAAAAATAGTAAATAAATTTTAAAAATTCTGAGAAAAATATATGTTCAATATGGAACTATATTCTGCTAAATCCCAGAAAAGAAAATTTGTTTGTATTGATTTGGTATTTTTCATGAAAATGGACTAGTTATGAATAAATAAACTAAATAGGTTATGTGAAGTAAGAAAATTAGAAAATAGGATTTGATGACTTGAGAATCCTATATGAGGTATATGCAGATTTTTGATGAGGATTTTGGTTATTGGTGATGAAATCATATGAGTTTGACATTTTAGGATGATTAAATGCATTATTTAGTAAAGTGTAAACAATTAAAATAAATTGTTTATATGTTTAAGAAATGTTATTCTTTCAATATCATTATATTAAAATATTGGTATGGATTTTATTGTGGAATTTCTACCCTTTTCATGTCGGGGTTACTATTCATGAGTTACTATTTACAAGTACTATTCACGATAAAATTGGTTTCTTTTTCTGACCAAATTATCGTTGATTTATGAATCTTACTCTTGAAATTAATTGCAGTTGTTGATCATATTATTTTTATTATCATATATAATATTTTTATAACCTTAGTGATGGAATTTCTCTTTGACTTGAGTGTAAAGATGGGTAGATTATTGGTATGATCGTGAATATGGGTTCTCTTTGGCCAGTAGTGCAAAGATGAATTGTTGATTGGTATGATCATGACCATTGAATTTATAATTGAATATCTTTAGCTTAATTGCAAAGGTGAATTGATCAACATGGTTATAATTATTATTTATATAAATTCTGAAATGATTATATATTTCTTTGAGATATTATTATCTTTGGCCTGTAGTGCAAATATGATCTGTTGTTGAATATCTTTGGCCTGTAGTGCAAAGATGATCTGTGGTTGAATATCTTTGGCCAGTAGTGCAAATATGAACTGTTGACGAATATCTTTGGTTCATAGTGCAAAGATAAATTTATTAGTATGATTATGAAAATGAATTGTTATTTGGTATAACCATGATCTTCGATGTTTAAGGTAAAGATAGGTGATGAAAATTATCTTCGTCTTGGATGAGAAGAGAAATTTAGAACCACGATTATGATTATGAGTTATTCATATGATTGTGGACCAGAACTGTTGATTGATGTTACAGGGATAAAACATTGTTGGTTGATTTTTAACATGGAGAAGATAATAGACTTTATGGTCTATTTGAATCTTCTAATGGATTACTCGTTCCGCTGCAACTATGGTTGAAAAGTTTTATCATCTACCATATGTTCTAAATCTCTGATTTATTACTGATGAAGGCTATTGATAATTTAATTATCTTTAGTCATGATATTTTTTACTGGGCTAGTTGAGCTCACCATTTTGCTTCACAATTCCTTTCAGGTAATAAGAGTATAGCTGGGTCGAGCGGGGGTAACAGGAGAATAGAACGGTGGTCTCTAGCGGTGGAAGTTCTCCCTAAACAGTATAGAAAAGTGTGTTGTATTTTATACATCATTTAGTAGTTATATCTGGTGAATCAAATAGGGTGAGGCGAACCCAATGTTGGAAGGGTGTTTTGCCACTATCATACAAGATGTCTAATGACATACAATCTCGTGTTATCATAAGACAGGGTTGTGCACATCCACTTGCTGAGTATATCTACGAGCACTACCTATATGATCTTGGAGTTTATTTGAAATATAATTTTCAACTGGAGACAGTGAAGATAGTTATATGTCAAGAGAAGATTTAGCATTGGAAAGAATATGATAGTAATCTTCTCGTTTTTCTTTGGGGTCTATTGGGTCAACCAATGATAATTCTGTGGACATATGATATCTATCATAACCTAGACGCGTGGCCTCCCATGTACAAAGGTTTCCTTGAGCACTTCCCAAAGATTTTAATTTTTAAAATAATTTTTGACTGTACCTTTATGTAATATATCAATGTGAGGTATTGTCCATAGTTGGGACATGAGTCACAGTTGGTATTAAAACTCACAGTATATGTATTGTTGTATTTGCACGACAATTATAATAATAAAGTTGTAGTTATTTTCTGTACCATGTATTTGGCGACTCAGAATAGGTTGGATGGATTGGACCTATTTTGGGGGTGTTACAGCTGTTGCCTGCTAGTAGAATAAATTCTTGTAGATGTAGGGTGCTAGACTGCTTGACTGCTAGCTGCTTTGTTTAAGTCATAAACTTTGTTAAGGTTGTAAGGATAGTTACTTTGTTGGCTTGTTTTAATTTATTTTGCTGCTGGATAGTTACTTTGTTGGACAGTTAAGTTAACAGTTAATTTGTTGGACAATTATGACTTGTGAGTTAACAGTTAATTTATGTTGGATGTTGGTTCGATTTTTACCCGAATACCCGAAATTACAATTCGGTAATTTGGTAATTCGGTTATTTTCAAATTTCGATTAATAGTTCGGATAGTAAAAATATCATTAATTCGGTTTTCGGTTATAACCAAATAGCTTATTCGGTTCGGTTATAACTGAATGCTCACCCTTAGCCAGGGTTACTAGGGCTAAAGCCCAGGGCCCACAGCTGAGGGGGGGTCCAAACTTTTTTATAAGCTTATGTATATACAGTCCATTTCAAGGGCATACCACTTTATTTTACATATCATGCTCACCACCTTTAGTGATGGAACGATTTAGTGACGAACCGGGCGACGGTTCGGTCTGTCGCTATAGAACAAATAAACGGTTTATATGTTATGGTGACGGTTTGATGCATCGCTAAAAGTTAAGGCGACGGTTCTCTGATATACGCGATGGACCGAACCAACGCCCATTCCGTCGCTAAAGGTGGTTAACAAGGTATGTAAAATCAAGGGGTATGCCCTTGACGATCCTTTCCCTATGTATATATGTGTATAAAAAAAATAAAAATAAAACAAAAGAAGTTGCCGCATGTACCTGTTAATGAAAAGAGAAGTCAATCAATCCAATCAGTCTTTATATACTCAATCTCAAGAAGAAACGTACTGAGTAAGGAAGTCCTATATTAATTATAAATTATAATATAAAAAATCAATAAATATGGGGAATCAAAACATACTCTTAGCCATAAAAAGAAAGAAAAACCCTTCGACCCTCTCAGTTCATAACGCAACACAAACATTTTTTTTTCCGGTGATTCTCCTCTTCTCCAACAGTTGGAAAATAAATCATCCACTAGCTAGACCAGTGCCATTTTTGAAGGTAATTTTTTTTAAAGATAAATATAGAATCTAGATGTATAAATTTTGTAAATTGTAATACATATCTTTGTTAACTTTTTCTTATTTATTATTTGATTTTATAGAAAACTCGGCTGAGATTCTTGTTCTTTATAATTGAAAGTTTCAAGTGGAAGAAAATATGCTCAAAATCCAGGTTTTATTGTTATTTGTTAATTAGTTTTATTTTTTTATTGTGTTGTGTTTATTATATAAATTAAAAAATGTTTTTTAAGAAACAACTTTTCGTAAATCTCAAGAGACAAAGAAAGAAAAAAGAAAAAGAAATTGCTCAAAGTTGAAGAGGATATTTGAATAAATATTTTGTTAATACAATGTTTACAGTTCGGGGTACTCTTTTTCCTTCATTTGGGGTTTTATCCTATTGGGTTTTTCCCAAACAAGGTTTTAATGAGGCCCCAAAGTGTTCTTCCTTATCTTTTTGTAAATTCTTAAAATTTTAATAAAATTAATTAGTTGATAATTTATTTATTTTTTTGTTTAACTTGTATAGAGGGGTGATAAACACGTAATTCATACATTTTACTATCCCTAATTTTGTCTTTTTAATTATATTAGTTTATTAAATTAATATGTTTTATTTTATTTTGTAGGATTTAATATTTGTTGCAACAAAGTCAAAATCTTGGTGATCAAGGGATATTTAATACTTTTATTCATATAAGAAATATCCAAGAAGAATCCTACAAGGAGTAGGAAAGAGGTTGAACAACCTTGGTGTGCAAGTCAAACAAGAGAAGGGAAAGTATATCTAGAAGATCTTTTTGAGAAGTTGATTGGAAACAAAACTGTCCAAGTCCAATGAATGTAAATTAGGGTTCAAAGTTATTTTCCCTATAAATAGACCTCTTATTTTAGAGAGAAAGAGACCCCTTGTTATTTTATTTTTCTTAGTTTTTCACTAGTGTAGAAGGGAGTAAGATATTTAGAGTTTGTCTTTTCTCTTATTCCAATTACGTGTGGTACTACTGTCAGGGAGTATTTGTATCTTTCTTTTATTTATATAATATCAATTCTCTTTTTAATTATTGTTCTTATTTCATGCAAATTGTAGTACTAATATTATTTGTTTTTGTTTTTAATTCCATGGCTAGCTAAATTTCTAATACATAGGATTATGATGAAATTAAGTATTTCATAATAATATTTTCTTTTCGTTCCAAAATTAATGCCTAATTATTTTTGCTTTCATATTTTCCTCCGCATAAATTGCATATGCTTTTTATATTGATTGCGAAGTTTTGATAAGTTATAGTTAATTTGTGAATTTTTTATAACTTATGCTTGCCCATATTAATTATATGAATAATTATTTTTAAAGGGAAGAGAGAATAATTTAGGAATTAATTTAGGAAATACGAAATTATTTATTATTTTAATATTTGGTGGATTCTGATTCCTTGGTATCATTTCTCATTAATAGTTTTCGTTATTAATTAGTAGTTTGAATAATTTAGTTAATAAATTTTCTCTACCATATTTATTTCTAATTCGCCTAAAATAGATATTAAGGAAATATTAAAATTAATCTAGTCTCTGTGGGTTCGACCTGTACTTGTCAGTTCTTCAAATAGACATTGTGCACTTGCAGTTACATATTTTTATCACATCAAGGGGCACACTTGAGAAAATTTTCCCCGAGCCTTAAAAAACTCAAGACTAACTCTGTTAAAATTAATCAGGTATTATCACCATGATACACATCCTTGCATGTCCCAACTCCCAGCTCTGTTAAAATTAATCAGGTATTATCACCATGATACACATTCTTGCATGTCCATGAATTAGTTCTTGTTTATTCTTCCCATTCCATGTTGGTTGTGTGTTCTTCCTTATGCTTGCTTCAAGTGGGAGTCGAACTTAAGAACTCCGAGTTTACGGTTAGACCTAAACAATCGGTAGGGTTGAATTAATTATTTTCATTTTTTTGTTCAGTTATTTGCTTACAATATAGGTGTAGTTTTAACATGTTTGGTTTGTTTTACTAATATTTGAGTATTTTTGACATGAAAATGATTGCCATAAATACATGACTAACATGCTACCTAATGGTTACTAAAATAACCGAGGTCAAATTTTGAGTCAGAATCGAATCAAATCCATCCAAATAAAATCTCAAACCATTGACCCAATAGTATCTTCTTGGGTCATCGTAGCCCACCACAGGCTCACCCAAAAACTCATGACTTGAATTTACTATTTGTAGTAACTTATTTCCTTATATGCAGATAAATTTTCTCCTATCTTTCGACGTGGGACTGGGGTGTTACAGTTACAGTACCAAAAATACTTGCCAAGGGCTCAGTTGTAGATGCAGTTCGGAAAAAGGTCAATCATACAAGGTGTAAACAAGATTCGTCTGCGATATGCTAGAAGTACTTTTGCTGGAAAAATTGGTATTCATGGAATTGGTGGTATTGGCAAGACGAGTGAAGTAATTAAAAACATTGATCGAGTATCCCGAAATAAAGAGCACATTCGATGTTTGTGACTATTTCACGACATTGGAGCAGAAGACATTTCCAAGCTGAGATTGCAGGACAACTATCACTTAGTCTGGGAAAGTATGAAACTGATGAACAAATCACAGATAAGTTACAGTTAGCTTTAAGTAGGATAAAGTTTCTACTGATATTGGATGATGTTTGGAAGTGTATGCAAGTGGTATTCCCCATAAGAATCAAAAATCGTAGTAAGAAATAACAAGGTGTCGAAGTACAGAAATAATGTGAGACCCCAGATTTTATGAATAAAGATTTAATTTTCTCAAAATATTTTTTTAATATTATGGTGTGGATTTGAGATAATGTTATAGTTGTGGGTAGTATTTATAAATTTTGCAAAGTACGCAAGTTGTTATATAATATTCGATTGGTCGGAGAATATTCGTTTTAACAGGAAATATTTGTACAACGGCACAATCATTTGTGGACCCACAACGGAATTATTGTCGGATTGAGAAAACGAAAAAAATACTTTATAAAAATAACGGCGAATGTTTTACCGTTAACTGTTGAAACACCCGGGGTTAAAAGTACAGTAATACGCGTGGTTGCATAGTAGCACACGGTCTTAATTATTGATGCTTACGTGATAAGTCACTCAGTTTTGTTGGTATTATTAATATAATAATACAAAAAATCTTTTTATATAAAATATAATACTTTTATAAAGTTATTCTATAAATAGAATATATTCTATTCTATTATGCATAGTGTTGCATAGTGTCTGTATAGTGTTTTGCATAGTAAAATCTTTTTATATAAAACAGAATACTTTTATAAAGTTATCTGTTTTATTAGAATATATTATATTTTATTATGCATAGTGCCTGCATAGTGTTTTCATAGTAAAATCTTTTAAAAAGTTATTCATTTTATTAGATTATAAATAGAATATATTATATTTTATTTAAAAGATTTTGCTTTAAATATGGACCGTCAGATTAAAGTAAATCAATCTGGACCGTTCATGAGTTAGTTACTATGCAGTCCATTTTTCTATAAATAGAAGTTCATTCCTTCATTATTTTCTTACGAATTCACTGAAAATCTAGAGAGATAAACTATAGAGAGAAAGAAGAAAGTATTCTGCTACTTCACTACTTATATATCCAGTACTCTTCTTCTTAAGGTAAGGAATATTATTTGTTATACTCGTAAGGGGTGTTATTCTTTTGTATTCATAAAGAGAACTTATGTTATTCCGTTCTTTATAATTCTGTTGGAATAACCTGTATACATGGGCTACCCTATACTTGGTGACATTCTTCTATTATTCCGTCTTTATTATTCTGTTGGAATATCATGTCTGTGCGTTTTACGTTGGACCTGATTCTGTCTTTATTATTCTGTTTGAATATTATGTCTGTGCGTTTTACGTCGGACCTGGTTCCGTCTTTATTATTATTCTGTTAGAATATCCTGTCTGTGCATTTTACGCCGGACCTGATTTCGTCCTTATTAGTATTCCGTTGGAATAACCTGTCTATGCGAAGTACTGCATGCATGGTGATTTCTGTTGTTAATCCATTCTTTATTATTCTGTTAGAACATCCTGTCGGTGCGAATTTCGCCTGACCTGGTTCTGTTATTTAGTATTCTATTGGAATAACCTGTCTATGCGAAGTACCGCATGCATAGTAATTTCTTTTGTTATTCTATTCTTTATTATACTCAGTTGGTTAAAGTTTTGACTTCTATACTCCATGAAATTAGTGGAATATTCTTGATATTTGCGCTTCATCCAGTATCTTTTTATGGAAATATTCTCCTGAGCATTCTTGAATTTTACTCTACAAAGAAGTATCATGTTGACAATTTGGATGTTATTGGTTCCTGGATAAATTAATTCTTGAACTTGTTTTATTGAATTATTATGTTATTGTCATCATCCTCATGTTTATATTATGTTGAAAGTCATCTGTGGCCTGTAGTGCATAGATGGACTTGGTATGATTATGACTAGGGATTATTCGGTTTAATCATGACCGTAATGTTACAAATGATATGGTAAAAGTCATCTTTGGCCGTAGTGCATAGATGGACTTGGTGTGATTATGACCATGGATTATTCGGTATAATCATAACCGTGATGTGATGAATGATGTAGTAAAAATCCTCATTGACCGTAGTGTATTGATGGACAGTTTTTGGTATGATTATGACTATGTGGATTATTTATTAAGTTGAGTCTCAGCGATAAAAGTGATGAAAAACCTTTTAAATCATAGAAGATAGTAGATTTTATTCTCTACTTGACTCTTCTAATGGATTGCTTGTTCTGCTGCAGTTAAACTTAATAGTTATTATATTTTATCAGTTTAACACTGTTGAAGGCTAACGATAAATCATTCTGCATTATCTTAGTCATAATATTTCTTACTGGGCTAGTTGATCTCACCCTTTCTTTCGCTATTCTCTTCAGGAAATGAGAACGTAGCTGGAACTAGTCGGGGAACAGAGTGATGGTCCTAGATGGTGCCTTAGTAGTCCTCACTATTCCGTGAATTAGTGTGATAATAATTATAATGAGAACTCCTTTTGAGTTTGTATACTCTCTAGTAGACAATATTTGTATTCAAACTCACAGTTTATGTTTTGTCGCATTGTACACGACACTTGTATTATTAAGTTATATTTGAATTCTGTACCATGTATCTGGCGACTCAAGATGGGTGATGTATACCTAATTTTTGGGGCGTCACAAATAACATTATAAACACCTGATGCAGTACTGAGGATGCTCAACCGTGGCACTAGTTTTTATTTGGATCATCACTTAACCAGCAACAACATGTTTATTTGGGATATATAATATCAAGGGCCTGAAATTTTGTATAGTGATTGAATGCCCCTGTTATTCCAAAAGTAATCATATATAAATAGAAGTAGAAGAGAAATAATTTTATAATAATGACTTACTAGATGAAATTGATAAACTTTTAAAACCAAGTCAACTGTTGGACAGTCTCTTCTTAAAGCAAATTTCGTCCCCGCTATTGGTGCTTACAGATGGAACATTGAACGTCTACTTCCCAGGATAAAATGGTCTTTAACTCTCACAAGAAGCACTTTGTAAGGTGATTAAGTTGGTTAGCTAATGTCATCTATGTCTTTTGTTGTTTTTATGAGTGGACAAGTCAGTCTTTTTCTTTCCATTATATTTCTTCAGCATGTTTCTCTGTTAGTAGGTTGTTAGGAATCACATGGCTGAGCGAGTATCCAATCTAGGCTCACGTGAAGGAGTATATATAATGTGCTTATTGCAGCAAGAGGATAAGGAATGAAATATGAAAATTTTCCTTTCTAAACTCTCTGTTTTCGTCTGATCCTTCCTCCATTTTTACTCCCTCCTTTTGATTCTATCTAACTCTTTCCTTATTTCTTGTGAATTATTGTTGTTGCTTGCTTGAGTAACAACTGAACTTATCAGCTTATTACAAATTGGTATCAGAGCCAAGCTTCAATTCGACCATGGCTAATAACACTCAGAGAATTTCCAACTTGGAAGGCTATATTGGTGAACAGTCCAACTCCATTCAGCAGCCTCAGACCCGGTTGGATGACTCTATCAGTAGTTTGAAGTGGGATTTTGAGGAGAGGTTAAATCATAAGATGGAGCAGATGATGAGGGGTTTTGAAGCTATGCTCTCATTAAGGTTGCCTCCTTCAAACAACACAGGTAATCCGGACTCTCATGCTGGTTCAGTTCTAGGGACTTTTTAAAATCTAAATCAGGATGACAAGGGTATCCCTAGCATATTCAAATCAATAAAGTTTGAATTTCCCAGATTTGATGGTAGTAACCCAAGGCCTTGGATTCGAAAGTGAAATAAATTATTCTCACATCACTCAGTGGCTGATAACCACAAACTCTACCTAGCTACTATGAATCTGGAAGGTGGGACTGAGGAATGGTATTCAGGGTTTGTGCAAGGAGGTCCAGAGTTAACTTGGGATGGATTTGTGGATGAAATTATGGCTAGGTTTAGTCCAGAGAATCGGATGAACCCTATAGGGGAACTAAAGAATTTGCATCAACTTGGGACAGTGGATGAGTACAGGAAGAGATTTGAGGAACTTAAGGGGTGGTCTTTGATCAGGAATCCTTCCTTGAATGAAGCCTTCTTTATGGATTGTTTCTTGGGAGGGTTGAAGGAGGAAATAAGGTTGGGTATTCAAGAGCTGAAATTACAAACCCTTAAAGAGCTTATTAGAATGGCTAGGGTCGAAGAAGCAGGCTAGAAGCATGGGTTAAAAGGAGTAGGATGGGGTTTAAAATAGGGGGCCTTGGTAGTCAACTGAGAACCAGTCCAATGCTTGGAAACAAACCAACAAGAGTGGTTTCATCAGGAGTTAGTAACACTGTTATACTTAATATGGAGTTTAGGAAAGATTTGCCTATTAGAGGATTAACCAAGGAGCAACTAGCAGAAACGAGGAGGAAGAAATTGTGTTATTCGTGTGATGAGCCCTATACTATAGGATATCAATGCAAGAAACCTTACCTATTTTTCGATGTTACATTCTCAAGAAGGCTATGACAATGAAGAAGAAGTGGGGGACTACTGTGAAGAGGAAAAACCTCCAGATGAAAATGAATGTAAAGTACATGAGGCTCATATTACCCTACATGCTTTGTCAGGACACAGGGTTAATAATACTATCAGAATTTTGGGAATGGGAAATGATAAAAAAAGCTAAGGCTATTGATTGACAGTGGAAAGTACAAACAACTTCCTAGATCCTCAAGCTGCCAAAAGGATTAGAGCTTCCACTCAAAATACTAAACCTATGATAATCTATGTAGCTGATGGATTCAAGGTAGAAAGTTTGAAGAATTGTACATAGTTGTCTTGGTTAATTCAAGGGGAGTCTTTTGTTAATGACTTTAGAGTCCTACCCTTGGGGGGAATAGATGATGTTATGGGTGTGCAATGGCTAAGACACTTCAACCCAGTTACTTTTAACTTTGATCAATTCTAGTTATCATTTGTGAAGGACAATAAGATAATAATACTCAAGGGTGAATCAGATGCGGTTACTCCTACTGTTCAACTCATATCTCCTGGGGAGTTTTAGTAGGACTTGAATGCAGCAACACATGGGTATTTTGGTTACCCCTTTGGGATGAATTCTAATGCCCCTGACAACACAGAACAACCCATTGGAAACTTGGAGACTGACGTAATTAATGAAAGAATTAAGGGCTGCTATCAGTTGGAAAAAGTGCTGCATAATTTTTCTAAGGTGTTTAAGGAACCATAAGGGCTGCCACCAGATAGAGCACACAATCACCACATCAATTTAAAAGAAGGAAGTCAACCAGTTATCTTGAGGCCATATAGATACCCCTATATGCAAAAAGAGGAGATTGAGAAGATTGTAAATGAAATGATGACTTCAGGGATCATTTAGCCAAGCACAAGCCCCTATGCTTTTCCACTTCTGCTGGTAAAGAAACAAGATGGAACCTGGAGGATGTGTGTAGATTATAGATCCTTGAATAAGATGGCAGTCAAGGATAAGTTCCCCATTCCGGCTATTGATGAGCTCCTGGATGAACTACATGGTTCTAGATGGTACTCCAAGTTAGACCTCGGATCAGATTATCACCAAATCAAGTTACACCCAACAGATAACCCTAAAACTTCCTTTAGGACACATAGTGGACATTTTGAGTTTTTAGTTATGCCATTTGGGTTCACTAATGCTCCAGCCACCTTTCAATCCTTAATGAACCATATCTTTAAGCCTTATTTAATGAAGTTTATCCTAGTCTTCTTTGATGATATATTAGTATATAGTCCTAGTTATGAGGAACACCTTAAACATCTGCAATTAACCCTATAGTTGCTCAAAGATAACACTTTATATATATACTAAAAAGAGTAAGTGCCTCTTTGGTACAGAACAAGTTCAGTATCTGGGACACATCATTACCCCAAATGGAGTATCAACTGACCTGGAGAAAATTTGTTGCATTAAAGAATGGCCAATTCCTCAGAACATTAGAAGTCTAAGAGGATTTTCGGGCCTTACTGGCTATTACAGAAGGTTCATCATAAATTATGGCCTTATTAGTAAACCTTTGACTGATTTATTGAATAAGAATAATTTCCAATGGAATGATAGTGCTACTACTGCTTTCTTCTCTTTGAAAAAGGCTATGATGAGAGCACCAGTCCTAGCTATGCCCAATTTTACTCTACCATTCACTTTAGAAACTGATGCTTCCTATTTTGGCTTGGGAGCAGTTTTGATGCAACAAGGGAAGCCTATAGGTTATCTAAGCAAGACCATATCTTATAAACACTTAGACTGGTCCACTTATGAGAAGGAATTAATGGTTGTGGTCTATGCTGTTAATAAATGGGAATAAGGTGTTAATTAAGGCTGATCATCATAGTCTTAAGTACCTGCTTGATCAAAGAATCACTACCACTAACAAACAAAAGTGGATCACCAAATTGATGGGTTTGGATTATGAGATCGTGTACAAAAAAAGCCAAAGAAAATCTGGCAGCAGCCTGCCTATCTAGACAAATACCAGACCATTATTCTGAGCTAAGCTGCTTAGCCCTATCTGCTTGTATTCCTCACTGGATAATGGAAATTGTACAATCCTGGGAGTCTGATCAAAGGCTTAAGGATTTAATATTGCAGCTCCAGTTAGACCCTCAGTCACTGCCTTGTTATTCTTTTCAAAATGGAATATTGAAGTTCCAATGAAGGCTAGTAGTTGGCCCAAATGATGCATTAAAGGCTAAACTCCTATCTGAATTCCATGAATCTCCTATTGGAGGTCACTCGGGCATCATAGGTACATATGAAAGGATAAATAAATACTTTTTCTGGTCCAATATGAGGAGTGATGTTACTCAGTTTGTAAAAAGCTGTGATGTGTGCCAACAAAACAAGCATGAAATTTTGGCCCTTCCAGGACTATTACAGTCCTTTCTTATTCCAGATAAGCCATGGGAGGATATATCCATGGATTTTATTGAAGGATTACCAAAGTCTAGAGGGCAGACAGTCATATGGGTGGTAGTTGATAGGCTAACCAAGTATGGTCATTTCATTCCTCTTCATCATCCTTTTTCTGCTGCAGATTTGGCTCAGTTATACATTGAACAAATTTATAAACTACCTTGTTTTCCCTCCTCTATTGTGACTGATAGGGATAAAATCTTCATCAGTCTGTTTTGGCAATCATTGTTCAAACTGGTGGGGACAAAACTTCACTTAAGCACTTTATACCACCCCCAAAATGATGGCTAGATAGAAAGGCTCAACCAAGTGCTTGAATGTTATCTCAGATGCATGACTGCAAATAGACCTAATAACTGGACCATTTGGTTGCCTCTAGCAGAATTCTGGTATAATTCTCATTACCACAGTGGGCTTAAAGGTGTCTCCTTTTGAAGCCTTATATGCTTATAAGCCTCTTCATCTCAACTTCCATCAATATGGCCAAATTAAGGACCCTACTACCAAGTCATTTTACAAGGACAGAACTCAACAATTGCAGTTATTAAAGCAGAACTTGACAGCAGCTCAGTTTAGGATGAAAAGTTATGCAGATAAAGAAAGGAGTGATAGGACCTTCTTGGTAGGAGATTGGATATACATGAGGATTAAACCGTACAAACAATCTACTATTACTCAAACTAAATTTGGAAAGCTTCTTCCCAAATATTTTGGCCCCTATCAGGTTATAGAAAAAGTGGGAAAAGTAGCCTATCGATTCAGTTTACCAACTCAAGCTAAGGTCCATTATATGTTCCATGTGTCTCTTTTGAAGAAGATGATTGGTTCCAAGCACACTAGTTCTGCAATCCTACCTCATTTAGATGAACATGGACAGTTCTTGGTGGAGCCTATTGCTATTGTAAACAGGAAGATGATTAAGAAAAACAATGCAGCTTCAGTTGAGGTATTGGTGCAATGGTCCAACACTTTACCTGATGAAGCAACTTGGGAGGACTGGGATGAGTTCTATAAGAAATTCCCTCATTTCCAACCTTGAGGACAAGGTTGTTTTCATAGGTGGGGGGTAGATTGTAAGGTGATTAATTTGGTTAGCTAAGGTCGTCTATGTCTTTTGTTATTTTTATGAGTGTGCAAGTTAGTTTTTTTCTTTCCATTGCATTTCTTCAGCATGTTGCTCTGTTAGTAGGTTGTTAGGAATCACATGGCTGAGCGGGTATCCAATCCAGGCTCACATGAAGGAGTATATGTAATGTGCTCATTGCAGCAGGAGGATAAGGAATGAAATATGAAATTATTCCTTTCTAAACTCTATGTTTCTGTCTGATCCTTCCTCCATTTCTACTCCCTCTTTCTGATTCTATCTAACTCTTTCCTTATTTCTTGTGAATTGTTGTTGTTGTTTGCTTAAGTAACAATTGAACTTATCAGCTTATTACACACTTCAATGGAAGAGTTCCACGAACCAACAAAATTTTGAATACTCTCTATGACTTTTAATGAATGAAGAATAAAATTAATTTTAAGAACTTGAGAAGGATTGAAGTTAAAGTGAAGTTTTGGGTAGATTTAGAACTTATTTATAGGTTTCCAAATACCCCTTTGAAGATATACATCCATTTGAAAGGTTACATTCCTTTGAAAAGATACATCCTTTTGAAAGGTTGCATCCCTTTGAAAGGTTACATCCCTTTGAAAAGATACATCCTTTTGAGAGGAATTTGAAAAGATATAAACCAAATGTTACACCAAGTAGTTTTATTTTAGATAAAATTCTCATTCATTAATATATATATATATATATATATATATATACGGTCCGAATCTTAAGCTCACCCCTTATCCAACTCACCCGAGCTCACCCCTACTTTTGCGATGGACCCGACGACGGTTCGGTCATACAACCGTCGCCTATACTTTTAGCAACGCTATATGTTGTCCATCGCTAAAAGTATAGACGACGATTGTATGACCGAATCGTCGTCGGGTCCGTCGCTAAAGGGGGTGAGCTCGGGTGAGTTGGATAAGGGGTGAGCTTAAGATTCAGACTCTCTCTCTATATATATATATATGTATGTATGCGCATCTCTGTTCTTCTATACTTCTCCTCACATAGAATCTCCTTCCGCCTCCTAATGGTATCAGAGCCATGTTTTGTTGTTGGTAACTGTTTAGTAAGATCTTTTTAATCAAACTTCTCCTACTTTTTCAAAATTATCTTCTTCACCAACGTTCTGAAGTCACCTTACTTACCTGTAGTCCACCTAGTTCGTGTCTAACCTTTGTAAGTCTCCAGGGTGTGAGCAGTGTCGGGTTATAGAACATAGGTATGAGTCTACTTAGGGTAAACGGGGTATGCATGAATGAACCTTGAGTAAGAATTTATTTTGAAACAGTTAAGATGAGTAGATTATTTAGGTCTAGCTCTTCAGTTAGTAACATGTCTGCTTTGCCTCCTGTTCCGGACATAGTTAACCAAGAAGAACTTAATTATGAAAACATTAATCAAGTTTTGCATAATTAGAATATCCCTAAGATATCTCCAAAAGAAATTTATCAGTCAACTTTTTCAGATAAGTTTAAAACTGACTATAATGTCAAGACAGTTGAAAGAGTTTATGCAATTAACAAAGAATACGAAAATTGTAGTCTTTTATCACCTGAAGTTATTAGAAAACACAGGAAAAAGGGTTATAATTTTATTCACATAGGTTTAGTTCAAGTTGCAGTCAAACCTCTCAACCGAAAAGGAATTAATTCATCTATCTACCTCTGTCTTAGAGATGCTAGATTTTTGAATTATTATCCTAGTATTATTGGTGCCATGGAAACAAGTTTGCATAATGGACCAATTCATTTTAATTGTTTTCCCGATTTCACCTTGAGTCTTAGTGATCAAAATTTATTTAAAGCATTAACCTTAAATATTAAAACTGAAGGAGAGATTACTCAAATGATTGAGGGATCTCAGCCTATTGCTTTGATTTATCGGATTTATTATAAGACTATGAAGTCAAACTTAAACGTTCATGCTCTAAATAAAAGTCTGAAAGATCAAACAGTTTTAATTCAAAGTTCAACCAGTGATGCTAATATCCAAATCCCAAGAACAATTCTTTGGAAAGATATTACCTTACCTAGTCAATGGACTTTACCAAATGAACTACCACCACAGCCGGTAGTAAACAATTTATTAAACATTGAAAATATTCAGCAGTTTTCAGATGGAACTGTTAAAATTAGTCTTGAACGTACTAAAACACCAGTAATTATTGAAGACATTTCTAGTTCTTCAGCCCCTTCTGTTATCCATACTAGAAGAGATACTGAAGTCCTTAGTAATCCTTTGGTTAGAGATATTAAGCTTAAAGGTATCCTTAATCAAGGATAAGTTAGTCATCCCTGTTATACTCAGAACGATACTGTTGAAGATGAAGATTCTTCTTCCCAAGCATCTTCTGTTTACCCTACACAGTCTGATTTTAATGCTCCAATTCACAATCAATTGCGAGTCATTAAAAAGGACTTTGTGTTGGATTGGGATAACTTAGTTAAAAATTTTAATTCAAAATCTAATAAAGAAAAAAGACATCTTTTTTAGATCTAATCATCCGACTGAAAAGGAAAGAGATAAGATAATAAATAGATGGAAAAGATTTATTAAAAATGAAAAAATTAATGTTACATTTTTCGATTAGTATGAACAATATCAAAGTAAATGTAATGTTATTAGTAAAACTCAGTGGATTAAAGAAGATAGATCCAAAGTATCAGCCAGTCATCCTCCCTTAGAAACAGTTCTAATTCCAGTTAAAAACACTTTGGTCATAGCTAGTCCCTTCAAAATACCCGACGGAACTAATAATGATAAGAAAATAATTGAACAATTAAATTTTAGTAATCAATATCTAGCAACAGTAGGAAAACAGCTAGATAGAATTGAAGAAAAATTAGAAGAAGGAATTATTAAAAAGCCTGATTCAAAAATTGAGCAACCTCTAATTAATTTGCCAGAAAACAGATATAATTTAAGCTTACCCAATAAAGATGATGAGTTAGTCCAATCCATTGAAAAATTATTTAATAAACTTAAAACAGAACCCGGTCCGAGCGGAACAATCGCTATTATCGATCATGTTGAATCTGATGATAAAGCTAGTTCTTCGGATGAATCATCTATTTCAAACCTTAATGAACAGCTAAATAAATTAACTGTTAATAACACAAGTATTACTAGAAACTGGTATTCTAGACCAACTCCTCCAGACTTACAATTTGAAGAGAGAAATCTAGACAAACAGTTTTCTGTTTCCTCTAATAAAATTTATGAATGGAATATTGATGGTTTTAGTGAACAAGAAATTCTTAATAAACTTAATCATATGTCTATGGTAGTCAACAGTTACATTACTAAATACAACACGTTATCTCAACCAGATATTGTTGAATTATTAGCTAGTGGATTTACTGGCATTCTTAGGTCTTGGTGGGAGAAACACCTCACAGAAGACACAAGAATTTCCATAGTTCATGCTATTCAAAGAGATAAAGAAGGCAATCCCATCTTTGATGAAGATGCTGGTATTGGTCTTTCTGATGGAGTTAACACTTTAATATTTACTATAATTAAACACTTTGTTGGAACCCCTAGCAATATTACAGAGAGAATCCATGATCAACTAAGAAATCTTACTTGTCACACTCTAAGTGACTTTAGATGGTACAAAGATGTATTTACCCCTAGAGTTATGATGAGAAATGACAGTAACAAACCATTTTGGAAGGAAAAATTCGTTAATGGTTTACCGTCTTTATTTGCTCACAAAGTTAGAGAAGAGTTAAGTAAAAATTTAGGATATATTGACTATGATAATTTAACCTATGGCGATATTATAAGTCATATCCAAAAAATCGGATTAAAAATGTGTATTGACTTTAAATTAGCTAAACAAGCAAGAAAAGATAAAAATAAAGCAAAATATGAATTAGGGACATTTTGTGAACAGTATGGTTTGCCGCCGGTGGCTCCTTCTAGAAGAAAGCACAGGCATAAAGGTAAACATATTGATACGCATAAGAGTCATAAACACCGTAAGAAAAGGAATAATTACTGCAAAAATAAGAGTAATGATCAGGATAATTATTATAATAAACCCAAATCATCCAAGAAAAAATCATACAAAAAATCAAAAACTTATGATAAGAGTAAAATTGTCTGTCACAATTATGGACAGAAAGGTCATTACAAAAGTGAATGTAGAGTTAAACAAAAATTAGCTCAGTTGAATATTTCAACTGAAGATACAGAACAATTACTAGAATTAATGAGAATCGATAATGAGAGTAGTAGCAGTAATAATGAAGCCTCCGATGTCCCAGAATCTTCTAGTAACAACAAGTCAAACAATAATTCTGATAGTGAAAATGAAGTCACTATATGTACAGAAAGTTGTAATAAAAATTGTTGTAAAAAAATTAATGTACTTACGAAAGATGAAGAAGAAAGCTCTTTATTAGTTGATCTAATCAGTAAAATTACAGACCCTGAATTAAAGACTCAATATCTAAAACAATTAAAAGATTTATTAACTAAAGATAAGAAAGTCACTGATAAAGTTCTTAGAGCCAAAGAAAAACCTATTTTCAGTTTAAATAAAACACTTGAAAGATTTAAATCTCCAATTATAGAGATTACTCTCCCTGAATTAAATCAAGAAGTTAATAAACTTAAAAGAGAAATTTCTAATTTAAAATTAGACATTTCTAATCTAAGAAAAGAGATTGACGATAAAAAATCAGATCTTCTTGTTCATGATTCTTCTTCTAGTGATGAAGGTCACGATGAACCAGAATCATCTGGCATTAAAGACCATGATTTATTTATTCAAGGTCTCTCACTTAAAAGAATTAAAGATATTACTATTCAAAAATGGTATATATCTATTAACTTAGTTATCGATAAAACTTTCTCAATACAACTCCCTGCTCTGGTTGATACTGGTGCAGATTTGAATTGTATTCAAGAAGGCATTATCCCCACTAGGTATTATAAGAAAACTAGTGAAAAACTAAACTCTGCCAATGGTAGTCAAATGGAAATAAAATACAAATTACCTAAAGTTCATATCTGTCAGGACAGCATGTGTTTTAAGACTTCATTCGTCTTAGTTCGCAATTTAACTGACAAAATCATTTTAGGTCTACCATTTATATATTTACTTTACCAATTCACTACTAGTAATAAAGGTTTAAGCTGTAAACATTTAGGTAAGAAAATTACATTTAAATTCTTAATTAAACCAAAAGAAAGAGATTTAAAATTTATTCAAGAAGAATCAATCTCTAAATCATTGAATCTGTTAAACTATAAAATTACTCATTTAAATTTCCTTAAAGAAGAAATTAAGTATCAACAAGTTGAGGAACAACTTAAAAGCAACAGAGTTCAAGAAAAAATAAAGGAATTAAAAGATTATCTAATAAACAATTTATGTTCTGATTCTCCCAATGCTTTTTGGCATAGGAAGAAGCACACGGTCAGATTACCCTATCCTAAAGAATTTAAAGAACATTTAATTCCCACTAAGGCTAGGCCTATTCAAATGAGTCATGAACAGATGGAGTTATGTAAAAAAGAGATTAATGACCTCCTAAGTAAGGGTTTAATTAGACATAGTAAGTCACCATGGTCTTGTCCAGCCTTCTACGTTAATAATGAAGCTGAGAAAGAGCGAGGTGTCCCTCGGTTAGTCATTAATTATAAACCATTAAACAAGGTTTTAGAATGGATTAGGTACCCTTTGCCAAATAAGGATGATCTCCTTGGTAGGTTAAGTGTCTCTACCATTTTTAGTAAATTTGACCTTATGTCTGGATTTTGGCAAGTTGCTATTCACCCAGAAGATAGGTACAAAACTGCATTCACCACTCCGTTTGGACATTACGAATGGAATGTTCAGTCATTTGGACTCAAAAATGCACCCAGTGAATTTCAGAATATTCTTAATAATATTTTGAATCCTTTCAGTCATTTTATCATTGTTTATATCGATGATATCCTTGTATTCTCTAAGACTATTGAAGAACATGTTAAACATTTGAATTCATTCTTCAAAACGGTTAAAACCAATGGTCTTGTTCTTTCTCTTTCCAAGTGTAGTCTGTTTCTGACTAAAGTCAGGTTTCTCGGTCTAATCCTCTATCATGGACTCACGCGGCCAATTGACAGAGCTATTCAATTCGCCGTCCGGTTCCCAGATAAGATTACCGACAAAACTCAGCTACAGAGGTTTCTTGGCTCGCTCAATTATATTGGCCAGTTTTATAAGAACCTCAGGAAGATTTGTAAGCCTCTCTTTCAGCGCTTACAAAGTAATCCACCTCCATGGACTGACATTCACACTTCTGTCGTCCAACAAGTAAAAAAATATGTTAAGGTTTTGCCCTGCCTTGGCATCTCTAATGATTCAGCATTCAAAATAGTTGAAACAGATGCCTCTGACATTGGATTCGGTGGCATACTCAAGCAAAAACTAACTCCTACTTCTGATGAACAAATTGTTCGTTTCCATTCTGGCGCATGGAACACTACACAGTTAAAATACAATACTATTAAAAAAGAGATTTTATCTCTAGTTTTATGCATTAAAAAATTTCAGAGAGATTTATTGAATCAAAAATTCCTAGTTAGAATAGATTGTAAGTCAGCAAAATTTATTCTTGAAAAGGACGTTGAAAACGTCGCCTCTAAGCATTCATTCGCTAGATGGCAAACAATTTTAAGTATTTTTGATTTTGATATTGAATATATTAAAGGTAGTAACAACTCAGTTCCAGATTTTCTTACTCGTGAATTTATTAACACATGTACAGTCATAGCAAAATGAGTGTACGAGGAGGTTCTTCTTCTCGTGGTCATGGCCGCTCCGTCGGTCCAGTTAATCAACCAAAAGGAACTGTTGTTCCTCACCCAGTCACACAGACGCATAATAAATTTCAGGTGCTTGGAACAGTTCCCAAGCCCTACTCCTCAGTTCTTGCTAGTCAACCAAAACCGTTTGATATCTACGCCAGTCAAACCCCAGCTACCTCATCAAAACCCAGTTATCCAGTGTCTGATTATCATCAGGTTTTTGATCAGCACTTATTCCATATTGAGTTAGTTATGAAACCCAAGAATGATCCCATTCAACTGGCTGCCCAATATTTTCCTACTGGATGGCATTTCCTCCCTCTTGCTCCCTATAAATCTCTTGTGTATTATAGGGATATCCTTATTGAAACAGAGTCAGTGTTCATTAAACCAATTTATGCCAACGATGATAAATCAAAACTCCTTTATCATTCGTTGTATATTAAACAAGTTCTCAATCTGTCCGATTGGGGTAGTCATCCTTCTGATCTCAAGTCACTTTCTAATCACACTAGCTCTTATTGCTATTATGATTATATTGAGGCTTGACATAAAATCATGCTTCATCAAAATGAAGATCATAGTCATTCGTGGTTTTTTCAGTTCGACCACAAATTCAAGAGTCAATTCCCCAAATGGTTCATCCTCTGGTGGACAAGGTATGGTTTGTGTCACAATATTTTTCCCAAACCCCTCCTTGCCCAGTTAGAACATTTTTGTCATCATAGTAATTATCATTCCAAATATGAGGAAATTCTAGTCTTCCTTATATTTTGCAGTAAATACAAAATCCCTTGGATTTTGAAATGGCAATATGTAGTCACAGCCACCCAAGAAGTCACAGTATTCCATCCTCCGTCGTCCATAGGAATTCGGACGGCTCAGACTTTTCTTTCTCCCATTTCTCAGGTCTCTCGTCGTTTTTCCATTAAATGGTGGGATAAGTTCGGCGTTGATAGAATAGTTGGCCAAGTTCAAAAAGAATTCTCGCCAACTCCTTTATTAACTCCTCCAGTTACTACTGCTCCTTCAGTTACCACGGCTCCTGCCGTTGCTTCCTCCAGTTTGGCTAGTAAATCAAAGACAACTGATAAATACACAGAAAAATCAGTTGTTCCCCCTGATTCAGATAAAGTCACTAATGTTTCTAGTTACTCCTCTTCTGAGTTAAGGCGTCTTGCAGATGCCATTCATTTGAGACTTGACCAGTTACATGAAGAGTCAGACAAAGCTTCTTCTCAGTCCAGAGGAGATAATTCTAGTCAAGACCTTGAAGACGAAGGTGATTGTGACCCCTATGGTACAATTGCTCTTCAGGATGCTCAAGATCCATTTTCTTGAGCCTGGTAGTAATCAATCAAAGTGTGGATATGGCACAGTCACCTGTTCAGACAGTCACCTGCTCCGGCAGCCTCATTCAGTCAGCTAGCACCTGCTCAGGCAGCCTCAGTCACCTACTCTGTTGGCATAGTCAGCAACATCTTCTGCTTTTCCACCGAAAACAGCATTCAGTCAGACATCTGGCCCCATGGCCGCATAAGTCAAAAGCAGACGTCTGCTTTTCCACCGAAAGCAGATTCATTTCCTTTTACTTTAGTAAAATGTTTTTACCTGTACTTTTACTTTAGTAAAATGTTTCTTACTTTTACTTTTCCCCAGTTATTGTAATAGTAACATTGTAATAGTTCGTTTCCTTATTCTATAAAAGGATTACGAATTCATTTGGTTAGGCAGATTTAGAAAGACTCAGAGCTCATTCTCTGACGAATCTTTAACCTCAACCGCTGTTTAGCCTCCTTAACCCCTCTTCATCTAATGTTCTTATTTCAGTAAATTGTAAGTCACTTGTAATCTTCTGTATTATTTGTAAATAATCAAGTTATCATAAATAAAACTGTTTTTATTTAGTTATTTAAATTGTGTATGTATGCGCATCTCTGTTCTTCTATACTTCTCCTCACATAGAACCTCCTTCCGCCTCCTAATGCTCCGTTTGGATATTACGAATGGAATGTTCAGTCATTTGGACTCAAAAATGCACCCAGTGAATTTCAGAATATTCTTAATAATATTTTGAATCCTTTCAGTCATTTTATCATTGTTTATATCGTTGATATCCTTGTATTCTCCAAGACTATTGAAGAACATGTTAAACATTTGAATTCATTCTTCAAAACGGTTAAAACCAATGGTCTTATTCTTTCTCCTTCCAAGTGTAGTCTGTTTCTGACTAAAGTCAGGTTTCTCGGTCTAATCCTCTATCATGGACTCACGCGGCCAATTGACAGAGCTATTCAATTCGCCGACCGGTTCCCAGATAAGATTACCGACAAAACTCAGCTACAGAGGTTTCTTGGCTCGCTCAATTATATTGGCCAGTTTTATAAGAACCTCAGGAAGATTTGTAAGCCTCTCTTTCAGTGCTTACAAAGTAATCCACCTCCATGGACTGACATTCACACTTCTGTCGTCCAACAAGTAAAATAATATGTTAAGGTTTTGCCCTGCCTTGGCATCTCTAATGATTCAGCATTCAAAATAGTTGAAACAGATGCCTCTGACATTGGATTCAGTGGCATACTCAAGCAAAAACTAACTCCTACTTCTGATGAACAAATTGTTCGTTTCCATTCTGGCGCATGGAACACTACACAGTTAATATATATATATATATATATATATATATATATATATATATATATATATATATACAGAAATGATCAAGAGCACTCTCCTTAAATAGCACTCCGTCTTAAATATCATTCTTTTTATCAAAACGACGTAGTTTTGGAGGGACGCGGTGACATTTTTGTAAATACAATGCCACCGCGTATTTACAAAAATGACACCGCGTCCCTCCAAAACTACATCGTTTTGATAAAAGAGTGCTATTTAAGGCGGAGTGCTATTTAAGGAGAGTGTTCTTGATCCTCTTCGTATATATATATATATATATATATATATATATATATATATATATATATATATATATATATATATATATATATATATATATATATATATATATATATGAGAGCCCTTCCATAGCAACCGGTTGCTATGAGTACTGTGCAACACCCCCTTTTTGTACCGTTGATAAAGTGAATTGATGGCTGAGATTAGCTTTTGTGTTTGATAAACCGGCACAGGTTGTTGTGCCTAATTATACACCTGTACCGGCTTCTATTTTAATAAGTGAATATTAACTTGTCAGTATAGTTATAAAAAATGAATATTTACTATTAAAATAATCCGGCCGGTACAGGCTAATACGTCTGGTACATTTTATTTTTAATTTTTTTTATTTTTTCCGGTCGTTACAGGCTGATACGGCTGGTACATTTTATTTTTATTTATTTTTTATTTTTTCCGGCCGATACAGGCTGATACGGCTGGTACATTTTTTTTTAATTTTTTTTTATTTTTTTCGGCCGGTACAGGCTCATACGGCTGGTACATTTTTTTTTAATTTTTTTTATTTTTTCCGGTCGGTACAGGCTCATACGGCAGGTACATTTTATTTTTTATTTTTTCCGGCCGGTACAGGCTCATACGGCTGGTACATTTTTTTTAATTTTTTTTATTTTTTCCGGCCTGTACAGGCTCATACGGCTGGTACATTTATTTTTTTAATTTTTTTTTCCCGGCCGGTACAGGCTCATACGGCAAGTACATTTTATTTTTAATTTTTTTTATTTTTTCCGGCCGGTACAGGCTCATACGGCTGGTACATTTTTTTTTATTTTTTTCGGCCGGTATTGGCTCATACGGCTGGTACATTTTTTTTTATTTTTTCCGGCCGGTACAGACTCATACGGCTGGTACATTTTTTTTTAATTTTTTTTTATTTTTTCCCGGCCGGTACAGGCTCATACGGCTGGTATTAAAAAATTGAAAAAAAAAAACGACCGGTATAGCTTGTCATGGCTTGTATTAAAAAAAATAATAAAAAATTATTTTATTCAAGCAACTCGCTGCTAAACAGACTCGAACTCGCAACCTCAAACTCCAAACACACGTCATATGACCACCCGAGCACCACGGGTCTAGCTGTTAATTTCAGCCAATAATATGTCTTTATATTAAAACTTCACCATCCCCCAAAATATATATTCTTGCATTATTATTATATTATGATTTATTATTATTAACAAGTCTATATAATACATATGGGGGTTTGATATTTAGAAATAAGTTAATATCTATATTTATTAAGCAATGATTATTAGTAATGATTTTATATATTAAGCAATGATTTTATTATTAAGAAATGATTTTATACATTTGATATATTTTTTTATATATTTTATACATTTGATATATTTTTTGATATATTTTTGATACATTTTTGATAATTGATACATTTTTGATATATTTTTGATAATTGATATATTTTTGATACATTTGATACATTTTTTATACATTTGATATATTTTTGATATATTTGATACATTTAATACATTTTTGATATATTTTTGATACATTTGATACAATTTTGATATATTTTTGATATATTTGATACATTTGATACATTTTTGATAATTGATATATTTTTGATACATTTGATACATTTTTGATATATTTTTGATACATTTTTGATAATTAATATATTTTTGATATATTTGATATATTTGATACATTTTTGATATATTTTTGATACATTTGATACATTTTTGATACATTTTTAATATATTTGATACATTTAATACATTTTTAATATATTTTTGATACATTTGATATAATTTTGATATATTTGATATATTTTTGATACATTTGATACATTTTTGATATATTTTTGATACATTTTTGATAATTGATATATTTTTGATACATTTGATACATTTTTTTTATATATTTTTGATACATTTGATATATTTTTGATTCATTTTTGATATATTTTTGATACATCTTTGATATATTTTTGATACATTTGATATATTTTTGATACATTTTTGATAATTGATGTATTTTTGATATATTTTATACATTTAATATATTTTTGATACATTTTTGATAATTGATATATTTTTGATATATTAAGCAATGATTTTATTATTAAGAAATGATTTTATACATTAATAAAACTAGTGAAGTATAATAATAATGTGATTATCGAATTTATAAAAGTAGTGAAGTATTATTATAATTATAATAATGTGATTATCAATATTAGAAGTACAGATTATACCAATACTAGTACTGCATAACATTAAGAGGAATAGTACATATTACA
This sequence comes from Panax japonicus, assembly GCA_020205505.1. Lineage (NCBI taxonomy): Eukaryota > Viridiplantae > Streptophyta > Magnoliopsida > Apiales > Araliaceae > Panax > Panax japonicus. The sequence continues at coordinate 43,783,733 of CM035104.1, read as the reverse complement.
TGTTCATTTTTATAAAATAAAAAAAACATAGAATGATTAATATAACTGACGCCTATATCTCAGAGGCCGGAAGTAATACAACCGGGAAAAATAAAATAAAAATTAAAAATAAAATGTACCTGCCGTATGAGCCTGTACCAGCCGGGAAAAAAAAAATTGTGCCAGCCGTATGAGCCTGTACCGGCCGGAAAAAATAAAAAAAAATTTAAAAAAAAATGTACCAGCCGTATGAGCCAATACCGGCCGGAAAAAATAAAAAAAAAATAATAAAAAAAATATACCAGTCGTCTGAGCCTGTACCGGCAGGAAAAAATAAAAAAAAATGTACCTACCGTATGAGCCTGTAGCGGCCGGGAAAAATAAAAAAAAATTAAAAAAAATGTACCAGCCGTATGAGCCTGTACCGGCCGAAAAAAATAAAAATAAATTAAAAAAAATGTACCAGCCGTATCAGCCTGTACCGGCCAGAAAAAATAAAAAAAATTAAAAATAAAATGTACCTGCCGTATGAGCCTGTACCGGCCGTGAAAAATAAAAAAAAAAATTAAAAAAAAATGTACCAGCCGTATGAGCCTGTACCGGCCGAAAAAAAAAATAAAAAAAATAAAAAAAAATGTACCAGCCGTATGAGCCTGTACCGGCCGGAAAAAATAAAAAAAATTAAAAATAAAATGTACCAGCCGTATCAGCCTGTACCGGCCGGAAAAAATAAAAAAAAAATAAAAAATAAAATGTACCAGCCGTATCAGCATGTACTGGCCGGATTATTTTAATAGTAAATATTCACTTTTTATAACTATACTGACAAGTTAATATTCACTTATTAAAATAGAAGCCGGTACATGTGTATAATTAGGCACAACAACCTGTGCCGGCTTATCAAACACAAAAGCTAATCCCAGCCATCAATTCACTTTATCAACCGTACAAAAAGGGGGTGTTGCACAGTACTCATAGCAACCGGTTGCTATGGAAGGGCTCCGTATATATATATATATATATATATATATATATATATATATATATATATATATATATATATATATATATATATATATATATATATATACGGGGAGGATCTCCAACGGACCAAATAAGCGGATCAATGAACGAACCAAGGTAAAAAAACACGCGGGTCGGGTTTAACCCGCGTTTTTTCGCTGATTAAACCCGACCCGCGTGTTTTTTTTGCATTGGTCCGTTCATTGGTCCGCTTATTTGGTCCGTTTTAGAACGACTCCGTATATATATATATACGGAGAGGCTCTAAAGTGAACCTTAAAAAGTGAACCAAAGACGAACCGTCGTCTTTGGTGTCTTTGGCGACGGTTCGACCCGTCGCCAAAGACTACATGGCTATGGCGACGGATTGAACCGTCGCCATAGACAACAAAGACGACGGTTCGTCTTTGATTCGCTCTTTAAGGTTCACTTTAGAGACGGACCCTGTATATATATATATATATATATATATATATATATATATATATATATATATATATATATATATCCAACAGCCCCTATATGTATGTAATTGTAGATGAAAATAAAGTGTGCTGCCATTCATGGAACGCCTAAGCATTCATTCTCTGAGGAACTTGAGAAGCATTTGGCAGACCACGATGCCTAGTGGAAGTTTCCAAGAGCTGAAAATTTTGTCTGTTCATACATGTCCTAAATTGACTTATATTTTCACACCACCTATTCTTCAGCATCAAACTTAAACGAGCTGGTAGTTGAAGATTGCGCATCCCTGACTGAGACGATAATGCACCGTGATGAGTTGTAGAGGTTAGAATTCATTGCAATTCAAAAGTTTTTTGTCTGCTAGGCAATGCATTGACATGAGTTGTTACAGGAAACTGTTTTGTTTACTAGGCTTACTTTTTACCCACCTTAAAAATTCTTTCTTCAGTGTGAAATTCTGTTGAGACTTGATGCCTTTATTGTAGCTAACTGAAGTGCAAGAGTATTATCAGAAGAAGCTCTTCTACGCGGGCACGATAATTGGACACGAGTACTTTACAATTTCACCTATTTGTATTTTTACCTTCATTCAAAGCACTCATGTCTAATTATCATGTCCGCATAGAGTTTTTCTAGCAGAAGAAGCTTGTCCCTTACTTAGGGAGGCTTAGAGCTAATTTTGCCTTAATTGGTCCTTAAGATTATTAAATTAACTACTCCTATTGGCTTTGTTCAATGACTATTATGCTTTTTTATTATCACATTCACTTCATAACAAATACTGAATTTAAAGCAAATTAGGGATAAGAAAACAACATTCCATACCCAATTTTCAGTTCACCATCACTTCTATACCCTTATGAATGAATTAGAAAATTGTTGGGCATTTCAGATTTCTCTGGAAAAAAATAAAAATAAATTTATAACAAAACTTGTTACTCTGGTAAAAATAAAAAATGTCCTGACCAACTATTATCCATGTTTTCTTGGCTTCCTTTCAAAAAAGTATTATCTTATATATCCTGTAATTCAAGGATAAATGAGGGTAAAAGGAGAAAATTATATAACCAATACAAACATATCCCTTTCAAGCAAACAAAGGTAAAAAAAGTAATAACAGCATGAAAGCAAACATCATATTAAAAAGGAGTTGTTATTTCCAGAAGGAAAATATGATATTTTCACAAGACTTGCTCATATGAGTGTGAGTCACGTCTACTTTGTCGTTGTGGAAATATCAATTCCCTATTAAAAATTATATACAAAATTATCCCATGACTTTATTCTGTAAGTTCTTGCCCTGCACAAAATACTCAAATTTTTTCCAAGCCCCTAAAAGGACTCCAGTTATCAGCACGAGGGACCAGATGCTCGCTTATTGATGGAAAAGAAAAGAGAGGTCATAATGTACTCTCAGTAGGTTTAATTCCTCTGATATTACTGGGGTGCTATTCCTAAATAAAATGACAACGATCTTGGAGATGTTGTCTGACTTTATTATCCTGGATGACTACTTGTCCCCACCAATCTTCCTTGCATGTAATAGATCTCAGTTGTGTAGCATTAGTAGTACTCAGTGACAGATACTGTAACATCTGGCATTCCTTGATCTCTAACTGTTTCAAAGATGCCCATTTCAATGAGTCATCCTTACATATGCTAGTTAGGATTGGTAGCTCAATAAGTTTCAAGATCTTCAACTTTGGAAAGGCTTCTGGTGGGTTGTCAACTTGAGTTATTTCACTAGATTGGGGGTCTTCTTCAATTACCTCAACAAGCTGTGAACACTTCTTTAGTGTCAAATCCTGCAAATTGGGGAGTTGTTGGGTCATCCTCCATGAGAAAATCTTGCTTATGTTTGAGCAGCCATTCAGCTCTAGAGTTGTTAATTTTGCTAGGATTCCTAACATGGATGCCTCCCATATACAAGTTAACTTCTCGAGTCTGGAGATACGCAGTTCCCTCAAGAATGGAAGTACATTAGGTACTCCTGTCATGTTGTGACCAAGGACTGTTTCCATTTCAATGCATTCTTCGATGCTACAAACTTCCAAGCACTCCGATCCATCCATTCCAAAGTCGGATAAGCTCCGGACACTTTGGTGACCAATTAAGTGAAAAGAACAAGCCTCTTTAATCGCCTCCTTAATTGCATCTGCAGGGGAATCCCTACCAGCGGAAAATCTTAAATGCCGTTCAGCTGTGCAGTTAGAAATGTCTAATGTTACAGGATTGTGTGGCACAAAGCCAACTTGAATATTGAACGACCTAAACATGGTCACTGGTATGTTTCTCCTTGATTGTTTGCTGCTGTTAAAAGTTTGAAAACATGTTTCATGTGGAAAGCAGAAACAGAGAGAATTCAGTATGCACAAGGTGGCAACCTCACTTGCAATGTTATTTACAATTCTGTTCCAGCCTGGATCATCCTGAGTCACTTCAACTGCCAATTCCTCGAGCAAAGATAGCCTTCTGATAAGATTAGAGGGAATCATCTCCGTAGGATGGGTGCCAACATGGTTTTGATTCGGAAGAGGTCTTGTAAATGAAACTCTTAAACACCTAAGATTAGACAATACTCCAATCTCGACGGGCAAACTGAGAATCCCTGTGCGACGGATATCAAGGACTTGAAGATCCTTGAGTTCTTTAACTTCAGATGGAAGACTAACTAGATGTAGGCAATCGTTGAGATATAGTGCTTTGAGGCTGATCAAGTTGGAGATAGAAGGCGGGAGTGACTCTATTTCAATACGCTTCAAGTCCAAAACTTTAAGTCCACACATGAAGTCAAAGAATGAATTGGGGATCATTAGCAACCTCGAGTAGTCTTGAAGAAGAAATGTTGAGGCAGTTTGACATTCGGGACTTTGAGGTACGTTTTGTAGGTCACTAACCATAATCATTTTGGCTTGTCCCCATTTTACCTCCGAAGAATTATCTTCTTTCCCTTCGTTTGGTAGCACGAGTAACTCATTCTCTTGATACTTGTCTCGTGCAAACTTCCTATATATGGTGGGCACCTTAACACAATTCACAGTCTCACACCTCACAAACATGCCACAACCCTTTAGTCTTTTCAGTACATCATGTCCTTCCTCTCGTGCCTCCTTCAACGTTGAGACACGAGGAAAAAACACATGGGCTTGCCAGCACTCTATCAGATAATCTTGAAAAATTTGATAGCCCTCTGGGTAAAATGCTCCGTATTTTAAACAGTTCCTCGAGACTTGGTTTAATTTATCATAAGCAAGGTCAAAAGCCTTCAATAATCCATCCATTCCTTCCAGCTTACATCCTGTTGGCTGTCTCAGCCTTCTCAATTTAGTGCGCCATATATCTTCACTACTTTCATCTCTCAAGGTACTCGCAATAGTCTCAATCATCTGTGGAAGGCCGCCACATTCTCCAAGTAGCTGCGTCGCGATGGCTTTGAGGCGCGGTTGAAGAAAGGCATCACCCCCTACCACATCACTAAACAACTGTAGAGCATCTTCTGTAGGCAATCCCCCTATCTCGACGTATTCGTCTACTTTCATCTCCACACAAACTGTTCTGTATCTGGTTGCCAAAACCCATTTCCCATGCTCATGGCCTTCATTAATTCCAACACTATCCAGATTAAAACTTTCAAACACTTGGTCAAGAATTAACAAATACTTCTTGCTCACCAGCTCCTGAGATATTAGATCTTTAAACTGTTGATCCGTGTGGACCCCCTCCACGTCTAGATTTAGCCTCTCCACAACCACTTCTTGTATTGTTCTCGCCCTGCAGTCTTCGGCGACAGTAATCCAAATGACCACATCAAACAAATCTTTCGCGTATTCCAGTTCATCATTTAGAGTCTTCAAAACCGTAGTTTTTCCTATCCCCGCATAACCCCAAACTCCAATCTTCCTTACATTTTTGTCCCTCAGGTAGTCCAGTAGTGTGTCTACTTTCTCATGAAGTGATTGTAGGTTTTTTGTTCTAACAGTATGCATCTTTACAACTCTCACGGGCTCTCGTACAGTCACCATAACGCTTTCGTCGCCCTCCATTTTTCCCTTGAGACCATTTATCTCTTTGGTTTTCTTCAGTATATCCTTGCTGAGATTTAAAAGAGACCTAAAAGGACATAGTCCAAAACAGCATTTCTTGGTGGCACTGTACCTTGTCTTGAGTGTTGTTATATCTTCTTTAGCTGTGGCCACTCGTCCCAGCCAAGTTGTAGTTTCCGGCTTCTCTTTCTTTCTGATCTTTGTCCTTTCTATCACCCCATTTACATACTCCTTCCTGTCATCAATATCTTTTTCTGCCTTTTCAAGCTCGTGGAAATTCTTGTCCAGTTTTTTCACATAATCATACTTAAGCTTCAATATTCCGAATATTCCTATCGCAGCATCAGTTGCTGGCTCAACTGCTGATCCAGCTACTTGTCCAACTGCAGCCACTAACATTCTGCCAAAGAAATAGTTAGGTTTGTATATATGAAAACACTGATGATTCTTCGAACATGTTATACTGAATTTGTATAAGTAATAGTTGGAGGAAACCGACTTTGGAATGAAACTAATTATTTAAGTTATACTTATTTACATTTTGAGAAATATGCTGTTGAGCTTCCTCGCAATTACTAATGAGTTCCATATACTTTGAGGGCGGCGGAAAGTACGCTGGTTTTTCAGAACATAGATATGTTTCCTACCAGTTTTAGAAAGGTAACTAAGCATGATTTTAAAAATCGACCCCGGTTGGCAGTCCGGTTTGAACAAAAAAATCGGGTGTGGTCAAAACCCGGTTGACCCAACGGTCGGATCAGTGGTTCAACAAATAAAATCGGTTATTGATGGTTTTTTTTAACCAAAAATGGTTTAATATTAAAATTAACCACTTTTAATAATATTGTAACTCAATTTTATTATGTTTTAGTTCATAAATAAAAAATGAGATTTTTAAAATTTTATTAATTACGAATAATATATATTTTTATATATTAATGATGTGAGACCCCAGATTTTATGAAATAAAAGTATTCAATTTTTCTATTTTAGTAAATAGTTAAATTGATAAAAGTTTAAAGTTAAGGGTAATATGTGAATTTTTTTTTTCAAAGTAAGCAAGTTGATATAAAATTTTCGTTGTGTATGAGAATATTCGTACGATGGTACAATCATTGGTGGACCCCACAATGGAATTATTGTTGGATTGAGAAAACGACAAAACTATTTTTATGAAAATAACGGCGGAAGTTTTACCGTTAATTGTTGAAACACCCAGTGTTAAAAGTACAGTAATACGCGTGGTTGCATAGTAGCACGCGGTATTGATTATTGATGCTTATGTGGTAAGTCACTCAGTTTTGTTTTATTGGTATTATTAATGTAATAAAACAGAAAAACTTTTTATATAAAACAGAATACTTTTATAAAGTTATTCGTTTTCTTAGGGTAATAGTAAAATCTTTTTATATAAAATAAAATACTTTTATAAAGTTATCTGTTTTATTAGACAATAATTAGAATATATTATATTTTATTATGCATAGTGCCTGCATAGTATTTGCATAGTAAAATTTTTTATAAAGTTATTCGTTTTATTAGATTATAAATAGAATATATTATATTTTATTTAAAAGATTTTGCTTTAAATATGGACCGTCAGATTAAAGTAAATAAATCTGGACCGTTTATGAGTTAGTTACTATGCAGTCCATTTTTCTATAAATAGAAGCTCATTCCTTCATTATTTCTTACGAATTCACTGAAACTCTAGAGAGAAAAACTATAGAGAGAGTTCTTCTTCTATAATCTTGAGCGTATTTCTTTAGAGTTTAAGAAAGTTTTGAGCATAGTGCAAGTTTTTTCTTCGAGTATATCCTTGCCCTACCAGTCGGAATACTCTTCTTTAACGGTAAGGGGTATTATTTGTTGTACTCGTAAGGGGTATTCTTTATTTCTTATTCATGAAGAGAACTTCTGTTATTCCATTCTTTATTATTCTGTTGGAATAACCTGTATACGCGGACTACCCTATACTTGGTGAAATTCTTTTGTTATTCTATTCTTTATTATTCTGTTGGAATATCCTGTCTGTGCGTTTTACGCTAGACCTGGTTCCATTCTTTATTATTCTGTTGGAATATCCTGTCTGTGCGTTTTACGCCGGACCTGATTTCGTTATTTATTATTCTGTTGGAATATTATGTCGGTGCGTATTATGTCTGACATGGGTCCGTTATTATTATTCTGTTAGAAAAACATGTCTATGTTGATTACCACATGCATGGTGAATGATCCTTTGTATTCATTTATTATTAAATGGTGGAAATGGCCTGTCTAAGTGGATTACTTCATGGCGGCGAAAATCCATTTGTACTTTCATATATTCTATTATACTCAGTTGGTTAAAAGTTTGACTTCTATACTCCATGAAATTAGTGGAATATCCTTGATATTTGCGCTTCATCCAGTATCTTTTCATGAAAATATTCTTCTGAACATTCTTGAATTTTACTCCACAAAGAAATATCATGTTGACAATTTGGACGTTATTAGTTCCTGGATAAATTAATTTTTGTAACTTATTTTATTGAATTCTTATATCATTGCCATCATCCTCATGTTTATATTATGTTTAAAGTTATCTGTGGCCTGTAGTGCATAGATGGACTTGGTATGATTATGACAAGGGATTATTCGGTATAATCATGACCGTAATGTTATAAATGATGTGGAAAAATTCATCTGTGACCTGTAGTGCATAGATGGATTTGGTATGATTATGACCAGGGATTATTCGGTATAATCATGACCGTAATGTTATAAATGATGTGGAAAAAAATCCTCATTGGCTCATAGTGAAAGTAATATGCACACAAGTCAATCATGTTTGATGATAAAGCATATACTTTGTAACAATCTTATTCATTTATTAATAAAAAGTATTAATTTATTAAAGGCTTTTAAATTATCTACATGATGCTGTTTTATAATATGTGATAAACCCATAGTTTTAAGCAATGCTTTTAGAATAATGATGATGATCATTCTAATGAGATCTAAATTCTTAGAAAGCTTAAAACTAAAATAGTTCCCAATCGTTGGATTACTAAATTGGGGATTAGTGAATCCGGATAGATTGGTACATACGTTGCTTGCTCATTGGATGAGGATGATTGATCTCATGATCATTTGTGTGGAGACACTAAAGCAAGTATGTAGGTACTTATTAGATAATAAGTTCACTGAACGTGACTCGCTAAGGAATACCTAATGGAGTTTTACTTGTCTGTCAATAGGAATTCCTGTAGTGATAGTAGTACAAGTGATCCTTGGACTTGAGATCATCATAGTGTCTTGTGTATGATGAGTTATACTTTGACTTATTCCTTAAGACCCTTAGGGTATATCAAAGGGTATGCTTGGGTATAATAAGTTGTACATGGAGATAATGTATGATCAATAAAGAATCTACCACTTCTAGTAAAAGAAGAGAAATGTCCTATGTGATTCGATAAATGACAACTCAGTAGTCCTTGGCCAAGGCAGAATGAAATTAGAAAGGAGTTTCTAATTTGCATTATTTAGAGTTGTGCATTTAAGAGTCGAAATACATATAATTAAATAAAATAAGACTTGACAGAAATTCTATGTCTTATATTTAATTGGGACATTGTATGGTGGAAGGATTGAATTATACGGTAACTATTTACTCAAAGGTTCTTTTATGATTAATGTTGAAATCTATATTATCTGGAAAGTCGTTGATCGCTAGGGAGACTTATCTCTATTGTAGAATAAATATTATTTATTTAAATAAATTATTAGTTTAATTTATTTATTTAAATAAGATTAGAATTGTTCTAATTGATTTATTCACAACCGGTTTAATATGGAGAACCTAAAGGGTCACACCATAAAAGGAAGAATAATTATTTAAGAAGTTAATGGCATAATCGTAATAATAAGTTAAGTATATTTAATTTAATCTATGGTGATAGAATAAATTAAATAGCTTAATATTTATTATTTAATATTTTGGAAATATTAAATATAAATTAATAAGAGGAGTCTTATTATTATTATTACTATTATTATTATTTAATTCCTAAAGGAGTTTGAGAATTAATTAATATAAGTACTCTCATTTATTCCTAATAGGATTAGGAGGGAAAATTAGTTAAAGGAGTTTAATTAATTATCCCTAATAAGATTAGGGAGCCCATTTAATTAAAAGAGTTTAATTAAATAAATAATACCTTATTTTTAATAGGGTTACTTGATATCTTTATAAGAGGAGTCTTATATCAGATATCAAACATACGTTATTCCAATTGTTGGAGAGTACGCCTTTTTCTATAGAGATAGAAAACTAGGGTTTTGCCATATACACATCTTCTTGAATTCTTCTTCTTCCTTGGTGGATCACCTCTAGAGGCCAAACACTTGGGTGGCTAACGTTGATCAAAGGAAGGAACCAAACCCGGTGGATTCAAAATGAACGCGAAAAGGATTGGAGGTGAACTTGTACCTGAGGAAGCTTGGATCTTCAAGGGTATGATTCTTATTCATATCTTTTCGTTTAATTAATAATTGTGCATAAAGGGTGATCCGGGTTTATGGTTTGTAAAATTTTTAAACTCTGATTTTACACGTTTCCGCATTATTTTTGCAATTTGATTGCGTTCATGAATATTACAAACCTAACACATAGTGCATTGATGGACAGTTTTTGGTATGATTATGACTATGGATTCTCTTCGGCCAAGGGTGCAAAGATGAATTGTTTTATGGCATAATCAGGACCGTTGATGAAAACACGATTATCTTTGACCCGTAGTGCATGAATAATTCGTGGTCGTGATACTAATGAATATCCTTGGCTTGTAGTGCAGGGATGATTCGATGATGTGGTTTAATTATTGAGCTGAGTCTCAACGATGAAATATTAATTCATGGATGTGATAATAATGAATATCTTTGGCCGTAGTGCATGGATAATTCATGGATGTGATACTAACGAATATCCTTGGCCGTAGTGCATGGATAATTCGATGATGTGGATTATTTATTAAGCTGAGTCTCAGCGATAAAATATTGGTTATACACTTTTATTTTGTAGAAGATAGTAGATATCATGCTCTACTTGACTCTTTTAAAATATAGTTGTATGTCTTCGGCTTGTAGTGCAAAGATGAATTTATTAGTATGATTATGAACAAGAATTGTGATTTGGTATAACCATGATTTTTGATGTTTCAGGTGAAGATAGGCGATGAAAATTATCTTCGTCCTGGGTGCGGAGAAGAATTTAGAATCACAATTATGATTATGAGTTATTCATATGATTGTGGACATGAATTGTTGATTGATGTTACAGGGATAAAACATTATTGGTGGACTTTTAACATAGAGAAGATAATAGACCTGATGATCTATTTGACTCTTCTAATGGATTGTTCGTTCCACTGGAACTATGGTTGAAAACTTTTATCATCTACCATATGTTCTAAATCTCTGATTTATTGATGATGAAGGCTATTGATAATGTAAATTAACTTTGGTCATGATATTCTTTACTGGGCTAGTTGTGCTCACCCTTTCTGATTCACAATTCCTTTAACATAATAAGAGTGTTGTAGGGTCGAGTGGGGATAACAGGGGAATAAAACGGCGGTCTCTAGCTATGGAGGTTTTCCCTAAACAGTATAGAAAAGTGTGTTGTATTCTATACATCATTTAGTAGTTATATTTGGTGAATCAAATAGGGTGAGGCGAACCCAACTTTGGAAGGGTGTTTTGCCACTATCATATAAGATGTCTAATGACATACAACCTCGTGTTCTCATAAGACATGGTTGTGCACATCCACTTGCTGAATATATCTACGAGCACTACCTATATGATCTTGGGGTTTATGTGAAATATAATTTTCACTTGGAGACAACAGAGATATTTATATGTCAAGAGAAGACTCACCATTGGAAAGAAGATGATAGTAATCTTCTTGTTTTTCCTTGAGGACTTTTGGGTCAACCAAGGATAATTCTGTGGACATATGATATCTATCATAACCTAGACGCATGGCCTCCCATGTACGAAGGTTTCCTTGAGCACTTCCCAAAGATTTTAATTTCTAAAACAGTTTTTGAGTATACTTTTATGTAAAGTATCATTGTAAGGTTGTGGTCGAGGTACCATAAGAGTTACATACACTTGTATTAAAACTCATAGTTAACTGTGGTCGTATTCTATACGACAGCTCAACATTTGTATAAATGAAGTTGTATTTGAATTTTGTACCATGTATCTGGCGACTCAGAATGGGTGATGTATACCTAATTTTGGGGGCGTCACAGTTGGTATCAGAGTTTAGGGATATGGTTGCTGGCGGAGATAAGAGTCTAGAACTAGGAGGTGAGAGACGAGTTATATACTTCGCTAGTGTGTGACTTACCTAAGTTGAAATTATTTACTTGATAAGTTGACAAATTGTGATATGTCAATTAACCTTTGTTTTAAAGCTATATTCTAGAATGATATCTGAAATACAGGAGTTGAGAAATAGGAAAATCATGATAGCGAGGAAATTACCGGGAAGGTACAATCTGAAAAGATAGCAAGGTATTCTCATTTCTTCGAATATCAGGTACGTACGTAAATTTCGATGGCGAATTTTCATAAGGAGGGATGATTGTGACACCCCAAATTTTATGAAATAAAAGTATTCAATTTTTCTATTTTGACAAATAGTTAAATTGACAAAAGTTTAAAGTTAAGGGTAATATGAGAATTTTTTTTTTGCAAAGTAAGCAAGTTGATATAAAATATTCGTTGTGTCGGGAAATATCCATACGATGGTACAATCATTAGTGGACCCCACAACGGAATTATTGTCGGATTGAAAAAACGATAAAAATATTTTTATAAAAATAACGGCGGAAGTTTTATCGTTAACTGTTAAAACACCCGGTGTTAAAAGTACAGTAATACGTGTGGTTCCATAGTACCACACGGTATTGATTATTGATGCTTATGTGATAAGTCACTCAGTTTTGTTTTATTGGTATTATTAATGTAATAAAACAGAAAAGCTTTTTATATAAAACAGAATACTTTTATAAAGTTATTCGTTTTATTAAGCTAATAGTAAAATCTTTTTATATAAAAAAGAATGTTTTTATAAAGTTATCTGTTTTATTAGACAATAATTAAAATATATTATATTTTATTATGCATAGTGTTTGTATAGTGTCTGCATATTGTTTGCATAGTAAAATTTTTTATAAAGTTATTTGTTTTATTAGATTATAAATAGAATATATTATATTTTATTTAAAAGATTTTGCTTTAAATATGGACCTTCAAATTAAAGTAAATCTATATGGACCGTTCATGAGTTAGTTACTATGCAGTCCATTTTTCTATAAATAGAAGCTCATTCCTTCATTATTTCTTACGAATTCACTGAAACTCTAGAGAGAAAAACTATAGAGAGAGTTCTTCTTCTATAATCTTGAGCGTATTTCTTTAGAGTTTAAGAAAGCTTTGAGCGTAGTGCAAGTTTTCTTCGAGTATATCCTCGCCCTACCAGTCAAAATACTCTTCTTTTACGGTAGGGGATATTATTTGTTGTAATCGTAAAGGGTATTATTTCTTTCTTATTCATGAAGAGAACTTCTGTTATTCCATTCTTTATTATTTTGTTGGAATAACCTGTCTGTGCATTTTACGCCGGACCTGGTTCCATTCTTTATTATTATGTTGGAATATCCTGTCTGTGCGTTTTACGTCGGACCTGGTTTCGTTATTTATTATTCTGTTGGAATATCATGTCGGTGCGTATTACGCTTGACCTAGTTCCGTTATTATTATTCTGTTGGAATAACATGTCTATGTGGATTACCACATGCATGATGAATGATCATTTGTATTCATTTATTATTAAATGGTGAAAATGATCTCTCTAAGTGGATTACCGCATGGCGGCGAAAATCCATTTGTAGTTTCATATATTCTATTATACTCAGTTGGTTAAAGTTTTGACTTCTATACTCCATGAAATTAGTGGAATATCCTTGATATTTGTGCTTCATCCATTATCTTTTCATGGAAATATTCTTCTGAGCATTCTTGAATTTTACTCCACAAAGAAGTATCATGTTGACAATTTGGACGTTATTAGTTCATGGATAAATTAATTCTTGAACTTGTTTTATTGAATTCTTATATCATTGTCATTATCCTCATGTTTATATTATGTTGAAAGTCATCTGTGGCATGTAGTGCATAGATGGACTTGGTATGATTATGACAAGGGATTATTCGGTATAATCATGATCGTAATGTTACAAATGATGTGGAAAAAGTCATCTGTGACATGTAGGTCATAGATGGACTTGGTATGATTATGACAAGGGATTATTCGGTATAATCATGACCGTAATGTTACAAATGATGTGGAAAAAAATCATCATTGACCCGTAGTGCATTGATGGACAGTTTTTGGTATGATTATGGCTATGGATTCTCTTCGGTCAAGGGTGCAAAAATGAATTATTTTATAACATGATCAGGACCGTTGATGAAAACACGATTATCTTTGGCCCGTAGTGCATGGATAATTCGTTGTCGTGAAACTAATGAATATCATTGGCCTGTAGTGCAGGAATGATTCGATGATGTGCATTAATTATTGAGCTGAGTCTCAGCGATGAAATATTAGCGATGAAATATTAATTCATGGATGTGATAATAATGAATATCTTTTGTTAGTTTTTAATTATACGATATTTTGATTGATGACTAATTTAATTGTGCATGGTTCATGATGGGTTATTATATTAAATATGCATGGATTATGGGTTATAATATTATAATTGATATGCATGTGTTATGGGAATTGCATGAACTATTATTGCTGATTTCTTTCCGTTGTCAGTTGGAATATGATTTAAAATCAGTTCACATTTGAATTGATGTGTTTTAAGGAAGATTTGATTTGGTATGTTATTAAAGAACATATTTTATGCTAGCCCAAATTGATTTGCCTATGTCATCAGAATATCTCCATCAGAGTATCTCGTGAGTGATTGATTTAGTTTAGGACGTTATCTCGCTTAGTGGTGTCCACATTAGTTAGCATTCTATTTTGAAAAGGAGCCTGACTTTAGCTATTGGGAAATATCCTTATTTGTCTCCTTTATTCATGCTTAACACAGTTGTTTTGTAGGCAGTCTTCTCTCTTTTATTTTTAGTGTTTCATATTCTAATAGCTGGTGAATATCCGCGTTATATCTTTCTTGAGATTCAAAGCTGCAGAAATTATGGGAAGTGTCTAACGGGTCTGAGAAATATTAGCCATTACATGTCATAGCCATTGCTCCTTATTCACTATATATATCTTCTCTTCGACTGGTAAAAAGACAGACGAACAACCAGCACTCAAATTGAGAGAATACATCAGAGCTTACAAATTGTTTTAGTCCAGCCTTATATTATTATATAGCATATTCTTTTGTGCTGAAATTTTCTTTTCCTTGTAAACCGAAAGTAAGCATAGTTTTTGCTTGAGATTTTCTGTTTTAAGTAGTCTGTTCATAGAAGGCTTCAAGGGTCTCAGAGGTGAGAAGAGGTGCAGTGGTGTACA
Organism: Panax japonicus; assembly: GCA_020205505.1. Lineage (NCBI taxonomy): Eukaryota > Viridiplantae > Streptophyta > Magnoliopsida > Apiales > Araliaceae > Panax > Panax japonicus. The sequence continues at coordinate 43,768,634 of CM035104.1, read as the reverse complement.
TGTTGCAGAGGTGCAAACCAGGGGCATAGGTGTCCAACATAAGTTTTGAGGCTTCTTTGTAACAGGGAGTTATTTGTGTATTGAGTTTTAAATAGTAATAAAAAGAGTCTCCAATCCTAGTTGGGATTGGACGTGGATTAGGCTACTAGATAGAGGATAGGGGCTAAACCACGTAAAATCCTGGTGTTTTACGTTTCTGCACTTTTACTTTCTGTTGGCTTAAAGTTCTGTGTTCTGTTTTATACCAGTTTATAAATTCACTAATCCAGACACCAAAACAGAAAGGTACAAGTTGTCTGAATTGATCCTGTAGCAGAATTTTACAAAAAGTTGTCACTGTCTATCACTTTAAGTATAAACACCTATTCACCCCCCTCTAGGTGTGCGTATTTACTGAATTACATCTTTGTCTGTAGGCATGAATAATTCATGGATGTGATACTAACGAATATCCTTGGCCGTAGTGCATGGATAATTCGATGATGTGGATTATTTATTAAGCTGAGTCTCAGCGATAAAATATTGGTCATACACTTTTAATTTGTTGAAGATAGTAGATATCATGCTCTACTTGACTCTTCTAAAATACAGTTGTATACATTTGGCTTGTAGTGCAAAGATGAATTTATTAGTATGATTATGAACAAGAATTGTGATTTGGTATAACCATGATTTTTGATGTTTCAGGTGAAGATAGGTGATGAAAATTATCTTCGTCCTAGGTGCGAAGAGGAATTTAGAATCACAATTATGATTATGAGTTATTGATATGATTGTGGACAGGAATTGTTGATTGATGTTACAGGGATAAAATATTATTGGTGGACTTTTAACATGAAGAAGATAATAGACCTGATGATCTATTTGACTCTTCTAATGGATTGTTCGTTCCGCTGCAACTATGGTTGAAAACTTTTATCATCTACCATATGTTCTAAATCTCTGATTTATTGATGATGAAGGCTATTGATAGTGTAAATTAGCTTTGGTCATGATATTCTTTATTGGGCTAGTTGTGCTCATCCTTTCTGCTTCACAATTCCTTTCAGGTAATAAGAGTGTTGCCGGGTCTAGTGGGGATAACATGAGAATAGAACGGTGGTCTCTATCTGTGGAGGTTCTCCCTAAACAGTATAAAAAAGTATGTTGTATTCTATACATCATTTAGTAGTTATATTTGGTGAATCAAATAGGGTGAGGTGAACCCAACTTTGGAAGGGTGTTTTGCCACTATCATGTAAGATGTCTAATGACATACAACCTCGTGTTCTCATAAGACATGGTTGTGCACATCCACTTGCTGAATATATCTACGAGCACTACCTATATGATCTTGGGGTTTATGTGAAATATAATTTTCACTTGGAGACAACGGAGATATTTATATGTCAAGAGAAAACTCACCATTGGAAAAAAGATGATAGTAATCTTCTTATTTTTCTTTGGGGACTTTTGGGTCAACCAAGGATAATTCTGTAGACATATGATATCTATCATAACCTAGACGCATGACCTCACATGTACGAAGGTTTCCTTGAGCACTTCCCAAAGATTTTAATTTCTAAAACAGTTTTTGACTATACTTTTATGTAAAGTATCATTGTAAGGTTGTGGTCGAGGTACCATGAGAGTTACATACATTTGTATTAAAACTCATAGTTAACTGTGATCGTATTCTATACGACAGCTCAACAGTTGTATAAATGAAGTTGTATTTGAATTTTGTACCATGTACCTGACGACTCAGAATGGGTGATGTATACCTAATTTTGGGGGCGTCACAAATGACGTCACTATAATAATGGTCAGTGATCCATCCACTCGGTACCTTTTCCGAATCGATGATTGTTCCAGGTGTGTGAGAACCTTGCTACCAAGTATGAAGACTATTAGAGGGAGTAACATGGTAATTATTTAGTAGAGTTGCGGTCTCTAGAACCTAGCTAGGTATCACATTTCATGTAATTCCATTTGGGGCACTAGCTTTTTTCTTTTCCTTCTTATTGCAGAGATCAGTGTGATATGTATCTATCTATATATATCCTGAGCTCTTGTAGTATGATAGTCATGCTTTTGATATGAAATGAACGGAGAGAACCTTTTGAGTCTCATCTATCTTCTTCCCCGATGTTACTTTTCTGAGTCAGTCACCTTTTTTTTTTCTCATCTAATTAATTCTACCTGTTGTCGTAGCTTATTTTTAAAAAAAACAGCTTATTTACTATATTTAAGCATCTTTTTCAATATGCCGGAGTAGTATCATGTTTGGTGCAGCCTTTTATAATAGTTTATTATGGGAATAAACCGCTACGTACGTTCGGCAAATAAGCTGAAAATATTTACTGAAAATACCCAATAAGCTATAAGTTTGGAAATAGTACCAGATACCAGCCTTTTATAAGCAGACAACGTTAGTATGAAAAGGAAAATGAGAACAAGAATTAATATAATCAGAAAAACATCTAAATTACTGAAAAGGAGTTGAGGAAATAAAGCAAAAATCTTGCAGCTAACCTGTCCAGCTCCTTTCTTTGATCAACTACTGAAGACGAACATCAACTAGCTGCAAGAAGCGTAAAAATCCTAATTCTTAACAACATTCTTCTTATGGATGATAAACTTAATTAATGGCATAGTTCTTGTTAAGAGAAGCTTCATCGTACGTAACAAAATCATAGGAAGTACAGAGGCCAGAGGGTCTCCTAGTGAAACTTCCTGTAAATGACAAATTGCCGGCCTGACATTAGGATACAGCCTGGAAGTGCTTAAACAATGTACTACCATAGTTAGCCAGTTAATCTGCATTTGGAAATATTGAAAAAAAAGACTATATATTTATATATAGTATGATTATAATGTAGGTATATATAGTAGTATATTTGATAGGAACTGATATTTTCATAAAAAAATTGATATTTACCCTCGTTGAATAGTGAGTGGGTCCCACCTTCATGTGAGAGAGACTCATTTTAACACGTGGAAATATCGATCAGTTTCCTATTTGATATTTGCTTTTAACATTTATCGTTTCTGCTCTATTTGTGTTCTTGTTATTCTAGCTGTTCGATTATTGCTAAACACCAAACTCATCGGACACTTCCGAGTGCTTCATGGCAACTGATTCCACATGTTTGGCAGATATGAGAAATGTCTAATATACAACTTGATTGATGAATTTTATATGTCAGACTTGGTAATTGTTGTGCTGTTCTATGCATGGCTGCACAGTTCTTGACAATTTTATTTATTTAATCGTTTGTTTGATCAAATGCCCGATCAGAGATGTTTCCATAGATGGTGCTCGATGTATTTGAGACTTGTGAATGGACAAAACTACGGCACGAGGTTTGGAAACATGTCCACAAATTTATTATACAAAATATAAAGTGTTTGTTCCATTTCAGCAACTGAGGTTTTACTATTTTCTCATATGATCATATGTCATTGAAAAAGCTACACTTAAACACATGAAGTTTTGAGGTGAAGTGAAAGACAGGTTTCTGTCTTGACACTGTTAACCTTAGTATATAAAGACAATTATGTCCTTTCTATTAATTTTCTGTTTTCTTTTTTTTTTCTTCAATATTCAACAACTCTATTAGTACCCAATTTGATTCTCTTACAAATTCATCCAAATTCCAACCAAACTCAGATCCAAAGCATTTGAAAATCTTTTGGACTAGCAAACAACCAAATTATTAATAAACATCATCAAAAGCATCACTAGAACTCAATTTTCTAGGATTTTCCAAGTTTCGCAAGCGGAGATGATTTTTGAGTTTTGGGACTTATTTAAGGATGTTTTTGGTACTGTTAATCCATTGATGATGCTCGTATTTGATTAAGTAACAATGCCCAAATGTTAGTACACTTCGATTGATTAATTTGATGGGTTTTACTTGATTTTATAGGGATTTTTTTTATTTTATGCGAATTGAGATATTTTTATGATTTGGGACTGAGTTTATGCTGTTTTGAAACTGTTAATCCATTGAGGATGGTCGTATTTGGTGAAAGAATATTGCCCAAAGATTAATACACTTCAATTCATGGATTTGATAGGGGTTTCACTCGATTTTATAGCAATTTTTTATGTCTCGCAAATTTAGATGATTTTTATGATTTGGGACTGCTTTGATGATGTTTTGGGGTTATTAATCCATTAATGATGGTCATATTTGGTCAAAGAACAATGTCCAGAGATTAATACACTTCAACTCATGGATTTGATATGATTTTACTCAATTTTATAGGGATTTTTCATGTTTCGCGAATTGAGATGATTTTTATGTTTTGAGACTAATTTGATGATCTCGTAGAATGCTCATATTTGATCAAGGAACAATGCCACTAGATTAACACACTTGGATTGATGGACTTGATTGAGTTAAAGTCGGTTTTGAAAATATTACAAATAAGTGAATTAGAGTGATTGTTGGATGAATCGTTTATGTTTAGATGATTTGTGATTGTTTATGTTTGATTAATTAATGTTCAAAATTAATGGAGAAAGAAAGCCCATAAGAATTAGGAGATATTCAAAGTGATTTGATTTGATTTGAATTTGATGAACAACAGTTGACATTTTAGACATTTTTCTTCAATTGATTTGACCATTATAATCATACCTCACGCTCTCCTGGCAAGTTAATCACACGCACATAGCACAGTCTATTTGGAAGGAAAAAGTAACAATTTTACTTCACCTTAAAATCTCAAGTTTTTTAGTTTAGCTTTTTAAATGGAAGGTGGTCGGTCATGTGAGAAAATAGTAAAACCTCATATAGTGAAGTGAAATTTACCAAAATATAAATCTAAATGCAACTTAAAGTTGTATCTGTGTTATTTTTTAATTTTTTTTATAGCATAAATCGTATAATTAATTACTGAAACTGATTACTTTTATTTTCTTAATTTGTATATTCATCGAAAACAGTATTGTTTTTCCCTTTATTTATGCATTTTTTTATGTGGTGTAATTTTAACTTTTGTTTTTAAGTACTGTGTTTCTTGGGGAACGCGTTTGTATTATTTGTATACATGCCATGCCATTTTGTGTGATTCTTGCTTAGTGGTGTGTGTAGGAGTGAGCAAAAAAAACGGATAAAACCGAATTACCGAACACAATCGAATTTTTTTAATCGAATTATTTCGGTTTTTCGGTTTTTTTCCTAATTTCGGTTATATCCGATTTAATTTTCAGTATTTGGTTTCGGGTATGGTTATAAAAAATAGGCTATTCGGATACCCAAATAACCGAAAGTCACATCAGTCTAATTTCCCTTGAAGTGATTGTGGGCTTGTTATACTCGACCCTTGCCCCACTGAAATTTCAGGGGCTATATTTGGGGCTTACTGATTATCAATCTATAGGATTCGATTTTGGGCAATGATTTGTTCGGATTATTGGTTTATCCGGATGCTTTTCGATCTGACTTCTATGGTTCTATTGCTTATCTTCTTAATGTTTCAGATTTGGATAGTTTTTGAAGATTCTGCTGTGGTCCTTCGCCGGATTCCTCAGGCTTGAATGTGAAAGAAATGAGTTCATCCATAACATGCTGCAGAACCTGTAAGTATTCAAAAGAAAGTATCACAACCACGATGAGACTAGGGAGTTGGTCTGGTTTGATTCCGGCAACCATGGTGGTCTAGTTCGTCGATGTGCTGCTCTGGTGGCTTCCTACTGTTATGTCCTGCTGCTGCTCTGGTGGTTTGATTGAGTGTTTTTAATGGATAATATGTTCTATTCGGAACCCATGGGGGTCGCCGGATTGTGCGGCTTGTGCCGGTGATTGCTCGCCGGATTAATGGATAATCTGTTATGTTTTGTTCGGAATCTTAATGCTTATTACTAATTTGCTATTGTTGGGCTTTTTGCTAATTTGCTATTGTTGGGTTTTCATGTGGGCTGGGTTTTATTTGGCTGGTGGGCTTTTTTCTGAAGTTCGGTTATTACCCGAATACCCAAATGTACAATTCGGTATTTCGGTTTTCGGTAATTCGGTTAGTTCCAAATTTCGGTTAGTGTTTATAATAGTAAAATTATGGATAATTCGGTTTTCGGTTATAACCGAATAACCTATTCTGTTCGGTTATAACCGAATGATCACCCCTAGTGGTGTGTTTATGAGTTCTATTATATTGGGAGGGGTAGAGGAAGCTGAACGACTTCTTTCAAGTTTTTTTTTGTTTTATTATTTTTTATTTATGTATTTATATTTTAAAAGAGGTTCAATTTTTTCTATTCTTCTTTTATTTTTATTTATTTATATTTAAAAAGTTTCAATTTTTCCTTCTATTCCTAAAAATAAAACCTAAATAAATTATAATTAAAATTACAAAAGATAAAAATATTATAATAAAATGAAGGGTAAAGTTCAAATCACCACCTGGGGTTTGGACGCTTTCCCACTTAACCATCTGTAGTTAGAAAAACTACATTTAAACTCCCGACTTTTTGAGTTGAAGTGAATAAATGCTTTCCGTCTTAACTTCGTTACTTGAATTGACTAAAGACTTAATTATCCTCCATATATATATTGAAAATGACAGATGAGACATGTTTTTGTTTCATTTCATTTCAGTTCTCTCTTCTCGATACTTGTGGGTTTCGAGTGAGAGTTCCTCCAAAACAGAAAAAATATATGATTATTAAGTTACCAACCCAAACGTGGACACCAGAGACATTTATGATTTATCTTTTCTTTTAATTAATTTGAGAAGAAATTTCATTATAGAAAAGGGAGTATAAAATAGAGTGGGTGGCTCAACTAATTTTTTTGAGGGTAGGCAATGTTTTATTTATTAAAAAATATTTCAAAAAGATTAGTTACATTATTTTCCTTCAAAATTATACACATTTATTAATTGAGGGATAAGAAAAAAAAAACTAAAAACAACAAATTAATTCCCACGCAGCATTCTTCTTCTTCCCAAGTTGAAATGGGTGGAAAGAGTGACAAATACAAACCAAGAACATATGCTGTTAAAGCCAGCCGTATTAGGATAGGAGGTTCATATGTGGATGCTTTCCTGAGGCATTTGCTTATGTTTTTATAGAAACAGAGGAATCCCAAATTCATATGTGTTGGGGCATGATATTTTAGATATTGGGCCAAAGGGTTTGAGCCGAGTTACTTGGTTAATCTACCGGGTCATTTCAGTTGGGCTCGATCAGTTGGGTCCTCTTTGTTGGGTCAGATCAGTGGGCTAACTCAACAGATGTTTAAATATCTCCATCTTTGACTTGTGATGATGAAAAAGCATGATAGTTGACTGCTATTACTGCCATGCATTAATGTGGATGGGATCAGATGACGGCCGACGGTAGAAAACAGAGGTCAGAAGTAATGGGTGAACTGTACACACCTGACAAGAACCATCAGATCACGGAGGCTGTGTCAGAGGTAGTGGGTGGCACGGAAAACCGGGCAAAGAGAGTATAATCTATCAACTAAGTCTTCACAAGGAGGTACGTTTTTCATATATTCACACATCACATAATTATTCTCTCAGACACTAGATATTATCATCCTCTTGAGTTAATCTTGTGAACACATATACTTACTCTCACGCCTGAGCTATCCCCCGGCGGTCCGGCCGTCAAGCTTGTGGTGTTTGTTGTGTTTACTGTGCAGAATCAGGACGTCTTTTGTGATTGGGACGTGGAGAAAGATCCTGGCGTTAACATTGGCGCTAGAAGGAGGGCTGTGTTCTAGTGTTCTTGAAGTTTTCAATCACAAATTGTAGCTGCTCTACGTTGGAATCCATGGTGAAGAAGAGTAGAACAGTTACCTCTAAAGGATACCTGATGGCTATGACCTCGTCTACACAATGAGTATCTGTCAAGGATTGATTGGGTCCTTCAAAGAATGCTCATGCTGGTACTGCTTCCAAGCAGGTTTCTGAGGGTTCTCGTTCGAGAGCCCAGGATGATGCTGGAAGAAGATTGATTTTTGCTGCCAAGAAGAAGACCTGACCATGGTCGGAAAAGGGTAGAAGGCATACTGCTTAGAATCCTATACCAAAATGGTCAGACTGACAGACCGATCAAGTTAGAAAGAAGTCTACACTTTAAAGACGTGTCTCGAGGCCCTCCTCGGGATCGAAGAAGACCCAACAGCCATTTTCCTGATTGATTGACCGAGGAAGGGTACTTCGCCCTATTGGTCTTCGGGATTATGGTCGAAGCAGAGTAGACGAAGACCCAACAGCCATTTTCCTGATTGATTGACCGAGGAAGGGTACTTCGCCCTATTGGTCTTCGGGATTATGGTCGAAGCAGAGTAGACGAAGACCCAACAGCCATTTTCCTGATTGATTAACCGAAGAAGGGTACTTCACCCTATTGGTCTTCGGGATTATGGTCGAAGCAGAGTAGATGAAGACCCAACAACCATTTTCTTGATTGACCGAAGAGGGTACTTCGCCCTATTGGTCTTTGGAATTATGGTCGCAGCAGATGAAGAAACTGATCCAGGGAGCATGCACCTCAGAATACAAATAAGGCATTCTGCCTTGAGTATCCTCACCACAGTCACAAAAAGTTTCACCGAAGTAGATCCAGAAATCACACTCCCGAGAGTCCATTAAGGGCGCACCGCCCTGTGGGCACTTGTCTTTGGGGAAATCCATCTAAAGTTGCAGCTCCAGATAAGGAGTTCGACAGAGTCGTTGCAGTACTTCAGCAGAAGTAGAGCTCATGGACATTGTATGCAGATTGATATTCTATTTCGGACATCAGTATAGCAGGCTATTAAGGAGTCAATCACAATGACAATTCCACCGCCGATGCATTATCGAAGCTACCCACTACAGATGCTTATAACTTTGACGACAGATGGTGTCATTTCTTCGGATCAGATCCTGGCAAAGAAGACCAAGTACAAAAGTGTCAATTTTGTTCTCATTGATGAGAATCTTTATCAAATGACCTTTTTCGTCATCATTGCTTAAACATTTGGTTCCATCCGAAGCAGAGTGTGTTCTTCGGAAAGTTCATAGAGATATTTGTGGCAATTATTTGGCCCAAAGTTGTTGACCTACAAAGCACTTCGGCAGCGATATTCTTGAAGGAACTGGGGATTCAGCACAGAAAGACTTCGGGTATTCTACTTTGGGCCCATCTCCCACTATTGAGGAATTTCGGGTGCCGTCCGAAGCTGCAAATGTTGTTCGGAGGGTTCATGTGGATATTTATCAGCCAAATGGTTCGATCCCACATCAGCCATCAAAAGGCTATATTCGATTTTATCTCCTATACCTCTTGTAGTCTTGGGGGTAGTCGTACTGGGTTCATTGCCTAGGGATCAGGTTAACAGACGCCAGCTCATGGGATTGAAGTTTACAACATTCATGAGGGACTTCGGTAGCTCATCCATAGTCTGACAGGCACAGCAAATGCCACCTCGGTGTTTGGAGGTTCGGGAGGACTCGCTGACCATTTGATGGTAGCCTCTTCGGCAGGTGGTCCTTATGAGTTTGTCAGGCCCTTCGTGGTAGGCAAACGTCATCGGTGTTAGGAGGTTCGGGTGGACTAGCTGGCCATTCGATGGTAGCCTTATCGGCAGGTGATCACTTTGGCATTGTCAGGCCCTTCGGGGTAGGCAATTGTCGTCACTTTGGCATTGTCAGGCCCTTCGGGGTAGGCAATTGTCGTCTCTTTGGCATTGTCAGGCCCTTCGGGGTAGGCAATGGTCGCTACTTAGACTTCGTCAGGCCCTTCGTGGTAGGCAAATGTCATCTTTTGGTTTTGATAGGAGGTTTGGGAGGACTCGCTGACCATTCGATGGTAGCCTCTTCGGCAGGTGGTCACTTAGACCTTGTCAGGCCCTTCGTGGTAGGCAAGTGTCATCCTTAAGATGTTGTCAGGCCCTGCATGGTAGGCAATTGTCGACACTTAGACCTTGTCAGGCCCTTCGGGTTAGGCAAGCGTTGTCCTTCAGACCTTGTCAGGCCCTTCGTGGTAGACAACTGTCGTTCTTTAGACTTCGTCAGGCCCTTCGTGGTAGGCGAATGTCATCTTTTGGTTTTGTTAGGCCTTTTGGGGTAAACAAATTCCCAATGAAGCAGACCTGTCTCACACTTCGGTAACGATAAGTATGCATTACTTTATTTTGTTCAAGTGTTGAGTTCGGATTATATTATCATTGTTCTTAACTGTTATATAATTTGCTTAATCATTGACTAATGGTTTAAGATAAGAGGCACTTGCACAGTTTTTAAGTTGATTGATGATCCATTATTGACAAGAAATAATAAGGCATGATGTTGATATTTCATTAAATATTAACTGTTCACATAAGAATTAGAATTTTTACAGAAAGTTCTACAGCTAAGGATAAGGAGAGGTCATCTTCAGGCTTCTTCCTTGTCATCGTCATCATCTGAAGAGTCTAAAAGATATGGATCTACCTTGGCCCGAGCCTTTTTTTGCCTTTACTTCAGCAGATTTCATCTACTACAGTGTTGCATCTGGTCGATCTTATCACCCAGATCGGCGGATTTTCTATATGCTACTTGGATTTCTTATAAAGGTCTTCGGTCAGTGGCGGACTCAAATTCTTAAGGGCCCGAAGCTCTTTTGAGCTCTTCTTCGAGCTTCTGACGATGTGTCAGATGCTTTGATCCTTTAGCTTGACAGATTGACATTTATATCAGTGACAGCCCGATGAGTGACCTTGGTCGATTTTAGTTCTTCTTCGATCTTGTCGATATCTTTCCGAAGGCATTCATTATTGAAGAGAGCAATATCAAGATTGATTCTTTCTTTCGCCAACACAAACTTCCAGATGGCGTTATCCCTTCAGTCGGTATTCTCTTCGGCATCCTCTTCGGTATCCTTTTCGGTTTCTTTATATTTGGGACAGAGGCACCCGAAGATAGTGTTTGCTTGCAAATGACCATTATTGGTCAATTAGTTCGAATTAATGGGCAGCGATGTCCATGATGGAACTATCTCCTTACGATGATCATCGGTACCACGGACGCAAGCTATTACCGAACCGATATTTCATTCTATGTCTTGAGCTTCGGTAGTTAGAGGCGATTCAGTTGGTACTTCTGTAGAGGTCGGCGAAGATGAATCCTTTACGTTGCTATTTGATGTTCACCAGAGGGGCTTCGGTAAGCCGTATTTTGGGTCTTTATTGGTCTTATTATAATTCCTTTTGTCCTGAATCGATGCCATTTATACTCTTTCATTAAACATCTTGTTTAATAAAAGACTGGGGGTCAATGTTGGGGCATGATATTTTAGATATTGGGCCAAAGGGTTTGAGCCGAGTTACTTGGTTAATCTACCGGGTCATTTCAGTTGGGCTCGATCAGTTGGGTCCTCTTTGTTGGGTCGGATCAGTGGGCTAACTCAACAGATGTTTAAATATCTCCATCTTTGACTTGTGATGATGAAAAAGCATGATGGTTGACTGCTATTACTGCCATGCATTAATGTGGATGGGATCAGATGACGGCCGGTGGTAGAAAACAGAGGTCAGAAGTAATGGGTGAACTGTACACACCTGGCAGGAACCATCAGATCACGGGGGCTGTGTCAGAGGTAGTGGGTGGCACGGAAAACCGGGCAAAGAGAGTATAATCTATCAACTAAGTCTTCACAAGGAGGTACATTTTTCATATATTCACACATCACATAATTATTCTCTCAGACACTAGATATTATCATCCTCTTGAGTTAATCTTGTGAACACATATACTTACTCTCACGCCTGAGCTATCCCCCGGCGGTCCGGCCGTCAAGCTTGTGGTGTTTGTTGTGTTTACTGTGCAGGATCAGGACGTCTTTTGTGATTGGGACGTGGAGAAAGATCCTGGCGTTAACAATATGCATAACATAACAATCAAAGTATTTACATGAACACAACCTAACACAATGGTTTTCTTTAACCACTCATTCATTCATTCTAATGCCCTATAAATTACAGTCCTAGATCTGGCTACAATGCTGCAGCCAGACCCAAATCGTTCTGATTGCCTCCTAAAAAATTGACAACAATAGTACCAACATCCTCCAAACTAACACCTATACACAAAGGATTAGCCGGCGTCCTAACATAATCATCACCATCATCATCTAGTACTACAGCTTGACTGCCATCAATAGCATTCAAAACCTTCACATTTGGCCTTCTCTTCATTTCCTTCTCTACATTCAAGCTTGTTTTGCATCTCTCAATATTGATCTGCACTGAAAAAAATTCAACAAAAATTAGGCCATATTCTTGCCTAATTGGAGCACTATTATTCAACAAACATCAAAATGTTATTGAAAGGCTTTGGAGGTGATTGGAGCACTATTTGTTAGGCATTACTTTGATTTTGAAAAAATTGCAACAAAATGGCTAAAGCTATGGAGCAGCAAAAGTAACAATATCCATGTTACTAGACAGTCTTCTACATTAACATGATGACCACCAAAAAAATGAGGAAAAAAACATCATCATTCTAAAAGATTCTAGTAGAGAAATATACTAATCAAGTGATGAACTAAATCTAAATAACAAATTAAACAAAAATTAATTGTGTCACGATTGTTGCAGAAGAACAGAGGAACAGTGGTGGTGAAAAAATCAACTGAAAAAATACCAAATCGCAAAAACCTAGAAATCAGTCGAGGTCAAGCCCTTACCGAATCGAAGTGTGATTTGTGAAGGTTCCGATTTTCAAGGGTCACGAACTAAGGCCATCCAACTGAGGGGATCAAGAGTCACGAACTGAGGACTCTCCAAATCTGAAGAAATATTGGGCTTCGATGTTCTTCTGATTTTGATTTCGATTTCTGTTTCAATTTTGTTGCTCTTCAGATTTGGAGAAGTTTTGTGAAGATTCGAATGGGGAAGGAACTTGGCTCGTTAGATCGACTGAGAGTACTCAAAATGAGGAGAGAGAATGTCTTTTAAAAGTGAGAGGAAGAAGGGGGTATTTCAGACATTTACCTGTCTTTTTTTATCGTTACAGTCCCTTCTCACGCGTTTTTGGCGTCTGACATACACGCACGGTTAAGTTGGATGAAAAAAGTGACGTTTTTACTTCAACTCAAAAAGTCGGGAGTTTAAATGTAGCTTTACTGACTACAGGTGGTTAAGTGGGAAAGCGTCCAAACCCCAGGCGGTGGTCTAAACTTTACCCTAAAATGAATACACTTGTTTTGAATAGGTACAAGGTTGTAGAATAGGTGAATAGGTGGTTTTTTGGTTGAATACGGGGGTGTTTAATAAAAACTAAATGAATTTGAATTTGAATCTAAATCTGAATGAGCTGAATCTGAATCTGAATGAGTTGAATAAGAATGAAAAAAGTTGTTTGATAATTGACATGTCTGAAACATCTGAATGACAAAACTTTATTATTTTACCCCTCTGAAAAAATTTAAAATTATTGTAAATTTATTTAATATTACTTAATATAATAGTTAATATTTTTTTTTTAATTTTTTAATTTTTTTATTTCATTCAACTAAAAAAATTTAACTTAACCGTTCAGCTCGTCCATCTTACCGATTCAATCATTCAGATAAAAACAAACGCACCGACCGATTCAGCCATTCAATCATTCAACCATTTAGCTTCATTCAGTTCTAAATAAACACTCCATTATGTGGGATGAAAATCAAATGAATTACAAATAAGGGTTATAAATGGATATAAGTATCTCAATTCTCATGTATCAAATATTATAAATTTAACTTTTGAAATTTAAAATGAGATTTTCATTTTAGAACAGAAAGAATATTATTCTTTTATAAACTGAATTATTGCTTACTATTAATCTTTTGACGATGAACCACAAAAGACTTTTATTTTAACTTTTTAAAGTTAATTTCTAAGGGTCTAGAATGATACTCCCTCCAAGTTTTATTTTTGTATATTTTTTCTCATAAAAATGTGCTTATTTTTTTTCAATTAATGATAGTATAAAAATGACATTGTATATTTAATTTTATTTTGCTGCCAACAATGTCTTCAAATTTACTAACGGAGATTTATTATAATGCTACTATTATTAAGCAGACAATAATTAAATTTAAATTAAAGTGGATAGCCTAGTGATAATGATTTATTTTTTTATTTTACTAGATCACATGTTTTAGTCTATTTCTTAGCAGTAGTCAGTCGCATGCGTTATAGATTTAAAGGTTTTCTTAATTTCCCTCCTGGACTCTTCTATAGGTTTCGGTTCCCCCTAGATTTCTTGTTGGGGGCATAATTATTTGGGTCTGTATAATTTGGTGGGTTTGCGTGGAGGAAGTTTCCCCATGCAAGAGTCTATTTTGGGCGGTAGAGAACTTTAAGGAATCTTATATTCTAAACAATATTTAATTTTCAATTCCTAAGTAAAGAAACATGATAATATTCAATTTTCTTTCTTCAAGGAGATTCACTTCTATCCCATTATGGTATCCACTGGGAATCCACCATAATATAGAATTCTATTCCAATTCGGGATGAGGCGTTTTAAAGGAGGTGTGATCACTATAAATACAAGACTATATCCTGGTTCACAAGTACACACACAATATCTCATTATTTTCTAGCACTAAAGCTTAACGTCTCTATTGTTAACCTTATTCAGCCTGTACTTATTCTCACACCAGAGCTATCCCCCGGGGGCTCAAGCCATCAAGTTTCTTCGTGTAACTTTGTTTCTGTGTAGGATTGGACGCGCTATTGGTGATTGAGTCGCATTGATGAATCTTGGTGTTAACATTGGAGCTACAAGGAGGGCTGTTTAGTGTTAGGTATTTTCAATCACTCAAAAAGTTGATCAGAAGTAATGACGACTAATAAGACGGTTTCTGGATGGGGAAAATTAACTGCCAACCCATCGGCTCAACCCCGGGGTTCGGCTAAGGATCGATTGAGGCCATCTGATCGTGTCGACGACAACAGTCATTCGGTGGGTCCAAAGAATACTCAAACGGCCCGTTCTTAGACGTCAATTGTTCTCAACGACAAGGAAGGAAGGGAAACCCAACAATCGTGTTATGGATATCTCATCCCAAACGCGTACTCATGAGGATTGAAACTCCAAGCGAGATAGCCAGGACACCAGACAATTGATTTTGGCCAAGAAGGTACAAGAGAATCAGGATGTTGTGGAGGCCTTAAGCCTTCAGCAGAAAGAATTGGACGCACAGATGGCATTGTTGATGGGCGGAGAGGTCTCTTCCAGTCATAATCAACATTGGGATTTATTGCCAAGGAACTGATCCAGGACACATCATTCAGAGCTCTAGGCAGGAAATGAGCAGGTGTCGAGTCGCTCTCAGGAAGGAGTAGGTGTCGAAGTTGCTCTCAGGAAAAGAGCAGGCGCCGAATTCGCTATTGGGAAGCAAGCAACGGAGGCAGATGAAGGTCCAAACGGAGAAGGTGGGTTGCCTCCCCAGAATCCAGAAATCGGGATAGGCGAGAGTCATCCGCCCGGAGAGACGAGACTGAGAAACTTGCTCGAAGGGTGGCAGAGCTGGAGCAGAGGCTTGCGGTTGCCAATCAGGAGAAGAAGACCCCGATTGACCTAACATCACAGTGTTATCCAGAGATTTATCGAGTTCGAGTTGATCCCAATAAGAAGGCCCCACGCATGGAAAGTTATGATGGCACCGGGAACGCATATGATCATAGTCAAGCGTATGACTAGCTGATGAAGTATTATGATTACTCGGATGCGGCAAAGTATTAGATGTTCATCACAACTTTGAGTAAAGAAGCCAGATAATGGATGACGCCGCAGCCGCCGAACTCTATCTCCTCATAGAAGGAACTTTACGATAAATTTTACAACCGGTTTGGCAGTAACAAGAGGAGGGTAAGCCGACCAGTTCTTTGGAGCAGATTAAGCAGTACTCCAACGAGACTACCAGGCAGTCTGTGAAGAGATTCCGAGAGGCAATCGGAGTAGTGACGGACTTGAATGGTCATCAGGCCCTCTGATATTTTTAGACGGGATTGGATGTGGTGAAGTCAAGGAAGTTTGTAAACGACATGATGTTCAACTCCCTAAAGGATCTGTCTTAAGCATATAATAAGGCGGAGAGTTTCATCGCAATCGAGGAAGCTATTGGGAGTTTGAAGAAAAACACACCGTTTTCGAAGAAGACTAGTGATTGAGATAGGAATACCTATCCTAGGTCGGATAACAATCAAAATAGATCGGACAATCAGACAAAGAGGAGTTTTAATAGTGGAGGATCAGGAGGAGGCTACGACATGTCTGAGTTAGAGTAAGAGGATTATGCATAGGTTCAGTGATGCATTGATAAGGCAGTTGCTTGAGTAACGAATTTGAATAGATTGATCTTGGGTGGTCGGCTGCGAATGGTAGTTGAAGGACGGACATTGGTGTGTGGTGTGATAAAATATGTAACTGCAAGTGCGCATTGTCAAATTGAAGAACTGACAAGTATATGTTGAACCCAAAGAGACTAGAATAATTTTAATGTATCCCTAATATCTATTTTAGGCGAATTGGAAATAAAGATTTAGAATTGATTAACTAGAATATGAAAACTAATAATGAGGAAGCAATTTAGGAATTCGAATCCTTTAAATATTAAACATAACAAGTAATTCAATCTATTCTATTTTTATAACATAATTATAATTTTGATCTCCATTTTCTTTAATTTAGTAATTTTACAATTAACGTGGGCAAGCATAGACTACGAATATTTAAATTGTAACACCCCAGTCATACCTTATTACGTATACGGAGTTGTGAGAATATAACGAAAGAAAAAGGAGGCGCAAGAAGGAACGAGGGAACTCGACTGGGATTACAAAAGGGTTTGAGAGCAAGATCCTTGAACTTTATTCACCATATTCTTCTTCTCAAAGGTAATTGTTGGACTATTTTTGAATACAAAACAAATATTTTGCTACTGTAATTACAATCTATTTTAAAATTTTATTATGTCATTTGATTAGTTGACTTTGTTAATGAAATTTTAAATTACATTTGGGGTATATGATTTACCTGCGAATATATACGATTTGCGATATATATATATAGATATATATATAAAAAAAAAGTGTTGCAGATTCGTTACTATATATATATATGTATACTGCCTGGGATGCTATATATATATATATATTCATTAGTTATGTTAATTTTTTTTATATATATATATGACCTGTTACAATATATATATATATATTATATATATATATATATATATATATATATATATATATAATATGTAGCGGCTGACTAATTATATATATAATATATAATTATATATAAGTTACAGATATTTTATAAAAAAAACAGGATTAGTAATAATTAATATTATAATATTATTATTATAATTTAAGATATATCTTTTGGTTACAAATTAAATATTATATATTAAAATTATGGAATTTATGAAAATATAATTTGTATGAGTTCATAATTTAATTGTGTATTATATTTTATTTTGATAATTAGATCGAATTGAGGGAGTTTAGCGGGTGATAATTGGATTCAGCGAATTATTTTGGTATTATATTAAGGTACGAATTTCGTACTTTTTCAGCGATATTCCTTTAAGTTTAATTCGTTCGTTTCGTACTCATTTAGAAATTTGGTATTGCCTCTTGGGATTATTCTTTGTTGTCAAAATTATTGAGTTAGTTTCGTTTTGGCGTTGATATTCTAATTCGTATTTGTACTCTTTGAACTAGTTAATCGTGTCAATATATTTTGGAGACTTTATTCGTTTGTACCATTGTTCGTATATTTTCGTTCACACTCGGAGTTGTTTTGATCATTGATATCTTGTAATAATTGGGTATGTTTGTATTTGATAATTCGATCTCATTTGAGTATGGTCATGTAAGCCGTGTGATTTGAACCCCTTTGGCTTACATTTTGTAGTTTGATCCTTAGGGTATACTTGAGCTAACCACCTGTGGGGGTACCACAGGCATGTCCTCTTGACACAAGGGCATGACACCTTTCGTGGGGGTGTGATTAGTCCACGACGTATCCTTTTGTATGTTCTGGGTATGAGCTTTGTCCATTTGATATATTTGTTCAGGATACGTATGGGTCGACCCAGTATTTGATTTGATTCGATTTGTTTGGCGGATTAGTGACGTATGTGTCGTGCGTACTATCCGATTTGATTTGTATACATCATGGTACCGATGTATTTTGTTAGCCTTTGGCTATTTGTATTTGAGCTCAGTATGAAATTATTACCGTATAACCATTTGATTCAGCCTTATTTGTTTGGGATTCTTTTGGCTGTAATTATTCGATTGACAATGTTAGTCATTTGTATATGGACTCACAAATTCTGATCTATTCATAATTCGTTTGTAATTCGCATGTGTTCATTCTTTCAATCCTTTAGATTCATTACATATTGTGATGTATTTATTCATATTCATATCCGTACTGGGCAATTGGCTCACGCTGTGTTCTTTTTTCCGGCAGGTAATAAGGGGTGATCAAGATACGTGGGATGAGAGCTACCTTTGATCTAAATGAGTAGATTAGTTTTGAGAATTATTATTAGACTTGGTGTTCATAATATTTTGTTAATGGATGTTTGGGCCATTTTGGCATTTATTTCTTATTAGTAGAGACTATATAAATGTGGAGTTACTGCTATTTAAATTGGAGTATGTGACTTTTGGTATTAAATTTTATTGGAGATATTTTGAGGTTTATTAGAGGTTTGTATTCATTATGTTTGTGCGTGACATCCCTTTTTCCTTTTGGGAAAGGTGGTGTTACAGAGTTGGTATCAGAGCTTAGATTATGATCTTGTAGATTGCCTTTTAGGCTTGACCTGTGAGTTATGGGTAGATCATTGGGTAGTTGTAAGATTTAATTATAGATTTGTATTGCGATTGATTTTTCATTTTGCATAAATTTGGCTTCGATTATTTGTTTTGATCTGTTTGTTCTCGTCTGTTTGATTTTGTATCATAGATGGCTCGTAGGTCTTCGAGAATTGCTGGGAGGCAGGGTAACAATGGTAGGAGGGGTCAGAGGCAGCCCCAGGTCGAGGCTGTTAATCAGGGTGGAAACAATGGGAACCAGGGTAATGCAACAATAACCCCGGCTATGGTTGCAGCAGTGGTGAATGAGGCAGTTACGCAGGCCGTGGCCCAAGCTATGCAAGGTATTCCACAGATGCAAGGAAATCATAATGCAAATGGCATGGGGGATGATGCAGAGATACCACAACATGAGCAGAATGTTCCTCTCGAGGATCAAGTGGGTCAACAAGTACAGCCGTTGTATGTGTTATTGGAGAGGTTCATTAAGCAGAAGCCTAACTCTTTTCGTTTTGCTCCAACTCCAATTGATGCGGAGAACTGGATCGCCCACTTGGAGAAGAATTTTGATGTTATTGGGTGTTCAGAAAATCAGAAGGTGAGGTTAGCAGTTTATAAGCTAGAGGATGATGCTCAGCGATGGTGGAAATCGTTGAAGGCTACACAGGGAGATGGATTTATGGATGGACTCATATGGAGCGATTTTTGTGACCTTTTCTATCAGCAGTATTTCCCAAATACTGATAGGGATGCATACATCAGGGAATTTGTGTCCATTCGACAGAAGGATGATGAGACTATTAATGATTTCATAGCGAGGTTTACGAGATTGGCTGGTTTTGCGGGTTCGATAGCTGGGACAGCTGCACATCAGGCAGAAAAGTTTAAATGGGCCTTAAAATACGAGTATAGGAGATCGATCATCCACACCATATTTACAGATGTATCACAGGTGGCTAATGCAACTAAGAGTGTGGAAATGGAACACAAGGACTTTCGAGCTTCCAAATCAGAAGGGAGTCGAAAGAGAGAGAGAGAGAGAGAGAGAGAGAGAGAGAGAGATGACCAACAAGGGTAAGGATTGGAGCAGTTTGGCAGAAATCAGAATAGAAGGCAAAATAATTGGAATGAGCCTCCATCGGGTCAGCGATTTAATCCTCGACGGGATTTTGCTTACCCAATGCAGCAGGGTGGTTGTGGAGGTCAGCAGCAGGGTCAATGGCAAGCTAGAGGGCAGTATCAAAATAGGAGATTTTAACAGAACAGGGGCTTCCAGCAAAATCAAAATCAAGGTCAGCATCGCCAACATGGTCAAATTTAGGGGCGGTATCCAGGACCGGCAGGTGGGGAAAATCCGAACCTTTTGCCACTTCCACCTATTCCATGTGCTACTTGTGGTGGGTATCATGCTGGTAGGGCGTGCTATAGAGATACAGGAGCTTATTTCTTATGTGGACAGATGGGACATAGAGCAAGGGACTGCCCAGTTCAGCGTGGTAATGTGGGAGGCGGTAATGCTGGTAATGGTGGTCAGCGCAACACTGGTGGGAGAGTATTTGCATTGACAACTAATCAGGCGGCCCAAGCACCAGGTACTATTTCAGGCATCCTTCTTGTAGGGAATCGTGAGGTATCAGTTTTGTTTGACACTGGATCTACACACTCTATTGTCGCACTTTCATTTGTTCATCATCTTGGGTTGTCTTCTCATATATTAGATCCCTATTTGTCTATTGCTACCCCGATGGGGAATTCTGTGATTATTTTTGAGCATTTTCGCGAGTGTCCTTTGAAGTTAGGGAGGAGAGTGTACGCATCTAACTTACTTCCGATGGTGATGCACGATTTTGATATTATTTTGGGTATGGATTGGCTGAGTAAGCATCGAGCCACTATTGATTGTCAGGCGAGAAAAGTTATTTTTGGACCCTTAGATAATCCAGAATTCGAGTTTCAATGTTCAAAGCCGAATGGTGTTGTAAAGTTGATCTCAGCTTTGAAGGCGAGCAAAATGATTGCTAAGGGGCGTGATTGTTATTTGGCTTATGTGAAGGATACCTCGAGGGATGAGCCCCAACTTGATGACTATCCAGTTGTGCGAGAATTTCCTGAGGTATTTCCTAAGGATCTGCCAGGATTGCCACCGCCAAGGGAAGTTGAGTTTGCTATTGAGCTCATTCCTGGAGCGGAACCTATCTCTAAGGCGCCCTATAGGATGGCTCCATTAGAGTTACAGGAGTTGAAGGAACAATTGCAGGAGTTGTTAGATCGTGGATTCATTAGACCGAGTGTATCGCCATGGGGTGCTCCAGTATTGTTTGTGAAGAAGAAGGACGGATCTATGAGATTATGTATAGATTATAGGGAGCTTAATCGGATCACTATCAGGAATAGATATCCATTGCCACGGATAGATGACCTTTTTGATCAGCTCCAAGGGGCAAAGTTCTTCTCAAAGATAGATTTGAGGTCGGGGTACCATCAGTTGAGGGTGAGGGAAGAGGACATTCCAAAAATAGCTTTCCGTACTCGGTATGGGCACTATGAGTTTTTAGTGATGTCTTTTGGGCTTACTAATGCTCCGGCAGTGTTTATGGATATGATGAATCGGGTTTTTAGTGAGTATTTGGACCAATTTGTCATTGTCTTCATTGATGACATTTTGGTGTATTCCAAGTCTAAGGAGGAACATAAAGAGCATCTTCGTATTGTTTGGGGGGTTCTGTAGAAGAATAAGTTATATGCTAATTTCTTCAAATGCCAATTTTTGTTAGAACATATTGAATTTTTGGGACATGTCGTGTCGGCTAAAGGTATTAAGGTGGATCCTGCGAAGGTCGAGGCTTTCACTAATTGGCCAAGACCTACCACGGTAACTGAAGTAAGGAGTTTCTTGGGTTTGGCAGGGTACTACAAGTGATTTGTGGAGGGTTTCTCTTTGTTAGCTTTGTCATTAACTCAGTTGATGAAGAAAGGCATAAAGTTTGTGTGGAATGAGGAACGTGATAAAAGTTTTGAGGAGCTTAAGAAGAGGCTTGCGTCGGCACCAGTGCTTACATTACCGTCGGGGATAGGAGGTTATCAGATTTACAGTGATGCTTCCAAGAAGGGATTAGGGTGCGTTTTGATGCAACATGGTAAGGTAATTGCTTATGCTTCCAGACAACTTAAACCTTATGAAGTGAATTACCCTACCCACGACTTGGAGTTAGCAGCAGTTATTTTTGCCCTAAAGATTTGGAGGCACTATTTATATGGAGAGACTTGTGACATTTTCACCGACCACAAGAGCCTTAAATATATTTTTACTCAGAAGGAGCTTACATGAGACAGAGGCGTTGGTTGGAGCTTCTCAAGGATTATGATGCCAGGATTCAGTATCACCCCGGTAAGGCTAACGTGGTTGCAGATGCTCTTAGCCGGAAGAGTTCAGGGAGTGTAGCTGCCTTGGTTATACAACCTCAACTTATCTCGAATATGGAGCGTGTGGGTTTGGAGCTTTATGCTAGAGGTTCTGATGGGTTGGTAGCAGGTATGAGGGTGGAATCTTCTTTTATTTTGCGTATCAAAGAAGCACAAAAGGAGGATGGTGAGTTGTGGGCTGTAGCGCAGAATATGGATGAGGGTAGGTAGCCAGAATTTCGCATTGATGAGCAAGGTGTGATATGGTTTGGTAAACATTTATGTGTTCTAGTGGATCCAATGATTCGTGAGGCAGTGTTGACTGAAGCTCATAGTTCGC